>OW679195.1:18491158-18774906 GCA_940337035.1 Agriotes lineatus | reverse complement strand
GGATGTAGATTGGCATATTCTTGAGGATTTTTCTGATGTCAATAAATGTGTTGAACATTTCTGTTCTATTTTTGAAAATATTTTATGTTCCACAACCCCTTTTCGGCATCGGCATGCAGGTGCGGCTTTCCAAGTTGGTGTTTTAAAGAAATGAAAGATATTTGTAAAAATAAAAACTTTTACAGAAAAAGAATTCAAAATACAGCCTATCATGTTCGTGAGTTTAAATTATTGTGTCCTGTAGCAAAAAATAGTATTAGACGTATATTGAAAATATCAAGAATAACCTACAAATAGATATTAAGGTGCTTTGGAACTATATAAATAGTCGGAAATCAGATTTGGGTGAGATGTACTCTTATGAGCTGGAGGGGACGGATGCAATTTAGGCCCTCTTCTATTTCTGATATTTATTAATGACATATAAAATTCAATTAACCACTGCAGTTTTTCGACTTTTGCCAATGACCTGAAATTATTGTCTAACTCGCGAAACTAACAAGATTCGATACGAATACACTCTGTTGTTGAATGGAGCAAAAAAAATAAATTATATTTTCATGTAGGCTAGTATCGAATAATGACGTATAGTCCCAACAGGAACAAGAAGATTTGGAATTATACTATGAGCGGTGTCAACTTGCAAAGGGTCGAAAAAATAAGAGATTTGGGAATTCACTTCACAGACACTACATTTTGATGAACACGTCACACCTGTAGTAAATAGTTGCTTGAGAACCCTTCGATTTATAATGCGAACTTGTAAAAAATTTAATAACATTTTGGCTGTCGAAACACTATTTGATAATCAATACCATCATTCGATCGAAGCTAGAATTTGCGATTATAGTGTGGAAGCCAGGAGTGGCGATGCAAGCCCATGCATTAGAAACAATGCAAAATAAATTCTACAAATATATATACTATAAGAAATATCGCAGGGTCCTGGCTTTGGATTCTATTAGGTACGACAAGAATTTAAAATTGTAAAACTTTCTCAAAGACGTAACTTACTTATGATGACTTTTTTGTTTAAGCTTATACACCATCTTATAGACTGCCCACCTTTGTTAGCGCTCTTATCGTTCTATGTCCTGGCATATAGATCACGGAAAACAAATCTTTTTTATATTCGACGTTATAGAACTCTAGTAAAAAATTCTCACCCCTACACTGTTTAATACGATACTGGAAAATATTCTGAGAAAATGTAAAATAAATAGAGATAAAAACATCTTTAAAAGTGCCTATCAATGCGTTGCATATGCGGATAATTTGACGATAATAACAAGAACAAAGGAAGAATTGAAAGACCTAACCAGGAAGATCGAATCTGAGGCTCTGAAATATGGATTAAAGATCAATGAAGAAAAGTCTAAATATTGTAATGATAACGTGGTCTAATTTTAATATTGTTGATTAAATAAGTAATTTCAAAATAAATACAGTCACTACACAATATTTAGTTTCATTTAAATTCAAATTTTGGCTGATTAAATTATTTATTATCATTTCTGGGTTCTAGTTAGGAATGTTCTAAACGGTAGTATGCCCTCAATTAATAATCCATTCATCTGTACCTATGATATTAGCTAGCTCGTAAAAATTGAACATGAAACTCAAATCTCGGGTTGGGATCCTTGATTTGTTAAAATATTTAAATGTAAAACGGTACGCCACTGCGTATAAATGAAATTGAATTACAGCGCGCAGATGCTGGCTGTCTGTCAAATTAACTGGCCAAAACAATTCAAACAATGCGAACAGCTCGCGTATTTATTTAACTTTCAAAAGGAATTAATGAACAAACGTGCGTTTGTTTTTTTTAACCTCCAAATGACGATTAAAAATACAATTCCTGGACAATTGGTTGCTCATGGACAAATAAATTCAATGAAATTCGCTTCTTTGAGTTGTGCTTTAGGTATGGTACTACTTTCCAAGCCTCTAGCTCCGGTTATTTGTTCGCACACACTAACCTTAAATTGTAGGATATTGGCCGCTTGCACGAACCCCTCTCTGGTGCCTGCTGTGGAAGCTGGGGCACCCTGGTCGATGGAATGGCTGCTGTTGCTCGTACCTACTGGGCTGACTCGCTGGTACACCTAGCATAGGCTCAGGAACCCCTGCAGTACTCCAAACTGGCTGAATCGGAAACTGAAGTCGCTGCCGTTCTAGTCCGAAGGAGGTAGCCGGAGCAAAATAATTTTAGGACGTGGATTTTGCTACCTTCATTTGTGCTGGTACTCCTCAAAATTCTGAACACACTGGTATCTTTTATGACTCTCTATTTTAATGTTAACTATATAAAATTTTAATTTATTTGGAGAGCAAAAACTGGTCTGTCATTTCAGAATTTATTCAATTATTTTTCAGACCCTGGTCGTTATAAACAAAACACTATCTAATCAATTTTAACAAAGGAAATCAACCAAGTACAATACTATTACTTTTACAATTAAATCGAACTTATGCTATAAATATTTACAAATCCTTAATACTAAAATAAATGTCCTTTGAATTTTGGATTTTTCACTGTCTTATTGTGCCACTTAGTTTGTTTTTAAATTTTACTGATTGTTCAAATCGCCACTACAATGATAAGTTTTCATATCACTTTTGTTTCATATCCTGTCATTTTAATTCTGCAATTTCCACCAAAGCTGCTTCCTTTTTCTCAATTCTCACATCTTGCTGTAGCATGTAGTAATTTCTTTATTTGCCTGATTTATGCATTCTGCACAGTGCATCTGTGATCCTTTTATTCTTACCTCTTATTATAAAATGCTCATAAAATTGTCCACATGTTAATTACTTTAATTTCTACGCTTCTTTTATCCTGAACATATTTCGAACCTTTCTGTGCCAGTTTTATTCAAATGGATTTAGCTTTACGTCGCACAAACCTTTTATATTATGCTAAAATTACATCAATGATGATTCCAACTTATGAAAATTGAGTTTCTTTCTTTGCCTATGTGTTCAAACAATCTCAATGCTACTGGCCATTTTTGTCAATGTAATTACGGGCTGACAATTTATGTGAAATTTTACAGTTCTGTGAATTATCCCAACTCTGTGCTGTTGTGATTTAATTGATAAATTGGTTTCCACTGCAACTAGAGTTGAGTGGAGGGCTAAATACCATCTCAATATATATATTATTCAGATATGTTCTTTATTCAATTATTTAGACACCGCACAAGACTTTCAACTAGAAATTTTTTCATCATCGCTAACACAATTTAAATCACAGATAAATATATTATTGAACCAATAAATGCCATGTTGCGTATGTTGACGTGTAGGTACATTCACTGTATATTTTTGTATGTATGTATGTATAATCTGTAACCTCATTTACTTTGCGGTGTAGAGGCTGGTGCTTTATGCGCTGGCATCTGGCGGTACAATGCTCAACTTGCCGCGGATTCGGGATACAGAGTTGGAGCGCGCCTTTGGTGCTTGCTCAGCAACCACTGTGTGAGTTGTGTGTCTTGGTGATGTGTTGACCTTGTTACTCTATCTCTTAGGTCTGTGGATCTGAGTAGAGCACAGTTAATTTGGGGTCCAACTGTAAATGATCTCACTGAGCCCGATTCTAATCGCCAAGGATACGGAAAAATTTGGATCCCTGCGGGATTCGAACCGAGGACTTGCTTAATGCAAGCCTGGCGCTTACCCATCTGCACCACGCAGCTTCTTGTATATTTTTGTTTAATAGTATATTATGTAACAAGTTTTATAAATGTCACTTTAGTCACGAATTTTTTTAGATGCGAGCGGAGCGTAGCGCAGCGAGTGTTAAATAAACGAGTGTCTAGACGAGTTTCTATAATGTGTTACATACACATACTATACTTTTTCTACGACCACAAATTTAGACAATATAACATATACTTGACAAATGTCAAAGTTGACTATTGAAAACTAACTTGATTTTAGTTTTTGCTGTGGCTAATAAAGCAAATATTCTGAACCTAAGTTCAACCACGGCCAACTAAATTAAAGTTGGTCATTGCGAACTTCAATACGTGACTAAGAGGCTCTTTAGTCACAGGTTATGAAGGCAAGATTAAAAAGTTACTTAGCGACGTTTATGTTAGTATGTTATATGCCATTTCAGTTACAGAAGTATAAAAAATTATTTATCTACGACCACTACTAAAAGTGGGCTTTTTAGCGCTAGCTTGTTTCACTAAAAGTGACGTTTTATAGTTTACCGTGGTTAAAGAAATCAGCTGTTTACTTTTAGCCCATGTGCTAAAAGTAAAGTGAGGTTATAAAACTGCAATTTCGAACTGGAAGTGAAGTTGTAAAGTTATTCTAGTTGCTTCTTGCGTTACAGGTAAAGTGTTTTTGAAATAATTAAAGCGTTATGTAATGAATACAGTCAGATGTGGAGTATTAATAATTACCTTTCGTAACTGACCTTGACAGCACTGGCTTCGGAAACATTCGCCGGCGTGGCATGGCTACTGTTTATTATGACATAAATTAGAAGTGTCGTAGATGCAAACCTTTGTTAAATCGATATTTATGGATTAATAACAGTAAAATTAAGATCGTAGATAAAATATTGTATGCAACGCGTGCTAAAAGTCGTTTATGTCTCGTGCATAAACGTCGACTTTTAGCACTTGTTGCATAAATAGCTATTATTTGCTAAATGGTTGTAGTTAAAATATCTGTATGTAAATAATATGACATGTGTTAGGTATTGCTGTTTTTCAATAACTATCGAAAAATGTAATTAGGCATTTCGTCTGTTTTGTTCGTCAAATAAATAAACAAATGACCTGCAACGGATGTGGCGGATTCAAGGGCTCATATGCAACATCGTGTTTGCTGAATGACAGAAAAATGCTCTGCTTTTCTATAAGTTATTTTAATGTATTTTTAAACTTTTTAGCATTTTAGTACAAAATTCATAACAAATTCCACAGCTAGGTCATTCCAATGAATATAGAATTTTTAAATATCCCTACTAAATATTACATGTACAATAAGTATTGGACTCCTGTATAAGAAATAATGTAATTAGCTCTGTAGAAAATTACAAATCCTGAGGAAAAACAACCCCCACGCCTTTCCTAACTTGGTCCAACAAACGTGCTAGCTGGATGCTTTCTGCATGTGTAATTCTTGGGCTTTCTAGCAAACCTGCAAAACTCAATTAAGTTCATAGCTTTATACAAAGATTCTGACACTCACCAGCCTTAATGCATTTCCCTACCTCCTGAACTTCATAAGACATACCTACTGAGTAAGGATTCTTAAACTGTACATTATTTGTATTTGGCAGTTCAAAGTGGAAGGTTTCTGTTGGAGTGATGATGGTTTCAGGGCACCAAAACCTGGGTACCTATAATGCCATATATTCTCAGTTGATACAGATGATTACAGTTTACTTATGTTTTATGGTTTATAAAAGATTATGGCAAAGCCTGTGACTCTTAATTTACGGAAAGCCTTTGTAGAGAGGGACCAGATAATCTGCAGGGCACCTATTTAGACAACTGAACTTACTCTGATAATTCCCTTAGTGCCAAATACGCATCCTTCATTTGGGAGTTCAACCCGGGAATGTGTAGCAACAACAGCAGACTGTCCGCCAGCGTAAGTCAGAATGGCATTTGAAGAGTCGTCGACCCCGTTCTCATTCAAGTGCCCCCGAGCTGCAACAGCTGTGGGCTCGGCGCTTTCATAAACGAATTGGGCAAACTGTAAAGTGTATATACCCAGGTCCAAAATTGTGCCCCCACCAAGTTCTTTAGAACTACAAAAATCTGCTTTAACACGTTCTGGAAAATGGTGTTAAATTCCTTACCTGATTCTCTCGACATCCTTGAAAGCTCGTCCGAAAGTGGCAGTCACATGCAAGATGTCTCCAACGGCTCCTGAGCTGATTAAGTTTCTTAATTTCGCATATGATGGAAAGCACCGCGACCATATAGCTTCCATGAGAAACAGCTTTTTTGCCTTTGCTAGTTCAACTAGCTCCCGAGTTTGCTTTTCGTTCATTGTAAGTGGTTTTTCACATAGAACGTGCTTACCATGTGTCAGCATCAGCTTGGACACCTCTAAATGTTGGGTGTTTAAGTTACCTACGTACACGACATCTGCAATTAAATATTACATTATAATTGACATATGTTTTGAACGACTGCGGAGGAAGAATTGATATATTCATAATAGAGATGGGTAGTTCGCGAACGAACTGATAAAATGAACGATTCTTTTAGGTGAACTAAATGAACTAGTTCGCGACTTTGAAATGAACTAGTTCAAAATGAACTATCGAACTTTTAGCAATCTTTAATATGAATTAGGTAATCGATCGGTCCATAGTTCGCAAACTACTGTAATATGAATCATTCTCAGCAGTCAGCACTGTTTGAACGTGAAACCAACGAATAACATTTTTGTCGGTCGCCGGTCGCGATAATCGTCTAATGACGACTTTTGTTTGGGCCCATTGAAGCTCCGCACAACACTCGCTGCAAACGAAACTCAACTTATTGTCTGTGGATTACTACATATGCATCGCATATTATTTTATTTATTATTACATCATTTAATTTTTGTGGGCTAGTGTGAGGTAGATATATATTTTGCGTTAAATAACAGTAATAAGAAAACATTGTATTTTATTTAAAATAAAAATTCGAAGTATTATTTTTACAAAAAGAAAACGAAACCATTTAACATATTTTTATCTGTTTATCAACAACTAAAAATATATTCAAAAGATGTAGTGTTTGGTAATATTATACCGACAGATCAGATAAATTTATAAGTAGTCACCTGTGATTCGTATTATACATTTGACGGTATGAGGTTTTGTTAGTTTACACAGACTGACGCAAAACCTAACCGGCTAACCTCGAATTTGGCTTAAACTGACATTTTCATCAACAATACACTTCAGTTCCTGCACCCACAGGGGGTCGAATTAAATACAGGGTGGCTAAAACTTATGGATTCATTCATAGCTTGAGCCTTGTAACGTACAGTCAAATAAACAAAAATAAAAAGTTGTGTGCCATAATTACACTTTGCTTTCTTACTACTATCCGCAGAATTATCAAAATGATTCCATAAATTACTACAAAAGAATGTAGTCGATCTGATCAGCCAGTCCACACCACTGTAACGCTTGCAAATCTGCATTTCTGCATATTCGTTCTTCGTTCAACATGATCATTCAACCTTTACACAGATTACCTAAATGCTTGCGCGCGCATTATAGTTCGCGAACGAACTAGTATATCACAACGAACTACTTTTCCCATCTCTAATTCATAATCCGACCTACAGACAGTTGTTGCACAGTTTCTAGTAATGCCACAATCTAAGCTTGCTAGAAACGATGGATAGACACATAAGAGACAGCTGTGTGTAGAAATTTTGCAAAAAATTGATAAATTTGAAGTTCGTGCAGTGATTAAATATATTTACACAATAAGTTCAACCACAGATTTTTTTTTTATCGATATGCAGAGTTCTCTAAAGTATTCTGCATATTGATTGAAGTTTTCGGTGATGTTAAACTTTTATAAATATTTAATCACTTCACGTACTTCAAATATATCTATTTTTGCAATTTCTATTCACAGTTGCTCTCATGTGCGACAGGTTGGTTAACAAATGCCAGATAAATTTGTCATTTATCAATTGTTTCTAGCAAGGTTTGATGCATTATGAGCATTTCAAAATTGTGTAACAACTGCTTATTAGTCAGGCTATGAATACATGAATCCACTCTCATAAATCTAAATATTTGTTATACTACGTTTAACGAACAGATTCAGTAGAAGCCCCTTCCACAAATGAGCGGTAAATTTGAATAGGATATTACTTTTGGTAAACCGGTTGTACACAGCTCAATTTCGTTGGTACTAAACAATTTTTGAATTCTCCCGAGTTTTTAATTTGTAACACATAAAACTGGTTCTGTGCATTCAAACTTCCCAATAATTTGATTTCTGAATCTGTTTGTTAAACGTAGGATACAGGGTGTCCGGAACTGGCGTGTACAACAGAAGACCACAAGTTCCTTGGCCCAAGGTATGATGATTTAACTCAACTTATTCAAAGTCGCTTAATTTAGCCGCTAGAAGGCTTTAAAGATGATTAGCTTTTTTAAATTATGTCAAATAAGTCGAAAAATCTTATTTATATTTACTGATTCAAGCTTGTAGGGATTTAGAAAATATTTTTTTGTGGCTAAACCGTTTACCCAACTAAATTTTTTTAAGAGAGGAAATAGCATCTGAATTACAGTGACTATCCAGAAAAAAATGGTAGTAATTATACAGGGGGTTAAAAAAATATGGATGGATAATTTATTGTGACAAAGTTTTTAAACACCCTGTAATTTTCGAAATTAGGGTTTATTTCACAAAAATCTGTAATTAATAAAATCTATCAAAGATTTTTCGACTTATTCGAAAATATTTAAAAAAGCTAATCATTTTTAAAGCCCTCTAGCAGCTACACCAAGTAACCTTGTATATAGATATATTGAGTTATAGTCCAAGAGCCAGCAACGGGTTTGCTTACAGTATTTTTAACAAGCGTGTAACTGTCATGGAAGGTCCCTTTGAATATACTGAGAAGGAAACCCGAAGTCTGCCAAGCCTGTGGTGGTGGTTTTGGCCCCCTTGCGTCCTTGGAAGGATGGAAAAAAATAATAAGAAAAAAGTATAATAACAAGTTTGGCTCTTTGCTATGTTGAAGGTAATCATATCTTATGTAAGTGAAAAGATTGACAGACGCTTTCGCTAGTGGTAAGTTTACCCCAGATTCACATAAAGTTGCATAATAAACTTAACCATTTACTGTAAAATATCGAGAGTTCCAAAAAAACTGATCCTCAGTGGGCTGTGGAAATTCAAACGTGTGAATAATAAGTTGGTGGCACTGTACGTCTGTCAAATTCAAGGTTACCAGGTTAGGTTTTCCGTCACTTTTGACACAGACTGACGCAAAATCTAACCTGCTAACCTCGAATTTGACATAGACTTACAGTATTACCAACATATTATTCCTAGGTTTTGTGTCAGTTTTGACACATTATTTTTTTCCGCTCTTCAAGGACGCAAGGGGGCTAAAACCACCACCGCAGGCTTGCCAGACTACGGGTTTCCTTCTCAGTATATTCAAAGGGACCTTCCATAACAGTTACAGACTTGTTAAAAATACTGTAAGAAATCCATTGCTGGCTCTTGGACTATTAGATCATCATATTTTGGGCCAAAGAACTTGTGGTCTTCCGTTGTACACGCAATTTCCTCACACACTGTAGAATAGTTATTTATTATACAAGACAAAAAGTTAAATTTTATCCACGAGTGAACTGTTGACGAAGTCGAGACGTTGATGATTCAAGAGTGGATAATAATAACTTTATCGTCATGTATACTTACTTACTTAATCCTTCCTCTTCATACCCATTGGGTGTCGAGGTTTCTTGCCTAATACTTGCAAAATTTTCTCCACTCTTTTCTGTCTTCCGTGAGGTCTTTTGCCTGGTTCCATGTTTTGCCCTTCCTTTTTATTATTTTTCCAATCGCCTGGTTCCATGTTTCTTTTGGCCTTCCTCTCCTTCTCTTTCCCTCTGCCCTTGCTTCCCACACTTTCTTAGTTTGTTTTCTGTTTTCCATTCGGCATATGTGTCCAAACCATCTTAATTGCCCTTCTTCAATTTTCTTTTGTATTGGTTCTACTGATAGTCTCTCTCTTATTTCTTCGTTTCTAATCCTATCCAACCTTGTTACTCCTAACACTCTCCTAAGATATATCATCTCCGAGGCTTGTACTTTTGAATTGTTACTCTTGTTTAACACCCATGATTCACTTCCGTATATTAATATTGGGGTATATATTGTTCTGTACACTGTTAATTTTGTTTTTATAGAAATCTCTTTTTTGTTTATGAAAGATCTTTTTAGAGCCATGAACATGTTGGATGCCGATTTTATTCGATTGTCAATATCCACTTCCACCTTTCCTTTACTGTCTATTATGGTACCTAAGTATTTAAATGTTTCTACCTGTTCAAGTTTTTCACTGTTTACACGTATATTCACTGTTTTGTTTTGGTCACTTATCACAATCACTTTGGTTTTCTCCCTGTTTATTCTTAGTCCCCTCTTTTCTAATGCTGTCTTCCATCTGTTCATATTTTCGTTCATGTCTTTTTCTGATTTTGCAAACACTGCGATATCGTCTGCGAAGGCACATTCTGTTATTTCCACTCTCTTCATGTTCCAGTTTCCTATCATTATTCCCTTTGCCTCTTCTCTTGTCTCTTTGATTACTTCATCCATGACTACTAGGAACAATATAGGGCTCATTATCCCTCCTTGTCTTACTCCCTGTGTTGTGACGAACTCCTCTGAGTTTACATTGTGTGTTCTAACATAATTTCTGGTTTTATTGTACAAAGATTTTACTGCTTCCAATAGATCGTCTTTTACCCCTCTTTTCTGTAGGTTCTTCCATATGTCCTCTCTAGGGACGCTGTCGAAGGCATTCTCCAGATCAATAAAACAGATGTAAGCTTCTTTATTATATGTTAATGTTTTTTCCATTATCTGTCTTATCGTGAATATGTGTTCCTGTGTGTTGTGCCCTGCTCTGAATCCACTTTGGGAGACTATGAGCTGTTTCTCCACTATTTTCCTTATTCTTGTGTCTAGAATCCTTTCATAGATCTTCCCCGGCACACTCAGTAGTGAAATACCCCTGTAATTTTGGCATTCTTTGTTGTTTCCCTTTTTGAAGATCGGAACTATTAGTGCTACTTCCCAGTCCTTCGGTATTACTTTTCCTGCCCACGCCATTCTACATATTTTCAGCAGTAACCTTCGTCCCAACGGTCCCATACTTTTAATCTCTTCCGGTGTTATTTCGTCGTGTCCTGCTGCTTTCCCCACTTTTAGTCTGTGTATAGCCTCTTCAAACTCTTCCTCTGTTATTGTATCGTTTTCCTTTTCTTTTTGTTTTGGCTCCCTCTTATCATTTCCATTGCTCACCTTCACAATGTTAGCTCCTATTCCCAGTAGATCTTCATAGTATTCTTTCCACCTGCTAATTATTGCTTGTTTTTCTGTAATTACTTCTCCATTCTTGTTTTTTATGTACATATTTTGTTTTGGATTTTTCTTTGGTTGTCTAAAGTTTTTAAGCACTTTGAAAAAAGTTTTTGATTACTCCTGCTGTCCTCCTCCAATTTGGCTCCGAACTCCTCCCATGTTTCTTTTTTTGCCTTCTGTATTTCTTCTTTCGCTACTTTCCTTTGTTTCTTGTACTCTTCATAGCTTTGGTTTGTCTTTTCCTGTATATATCTTCTCCATAGCTCCTTCTTTTTGCTCACTTCATTTCTCACCTTTTGGTTCCACCACCTCGTCTGTTTTTTCTGTTGCCCCTTGATAATTGTGGTCCCGCAAGCGTTCTTTGCTGCTGTTTTTATGATTCTTTTAAACCTTTCCCACTCCGTTTCAATGTCATTTGTTTCCTTGTTCCTTTGTCTTATACATTCTTCCCTTACTTCTTCCTGGTACTTTTTCTTTACTTCTTCTTCCTTTAGCTTGTACGTTTTTATTTTCTCTTTACTAACCGTGTTCTCCCTTTTTATTTTTCTTACTTTCTCGTCGTCTCCCTGAATATCTGTTGTCACCATATAGTGGTCGCTCCCTATTTCCGGTCCTCTTCTAGCTCTTGTGTCTTTTATTTTTTTGAAGTTTGCTTGTTCGGTTATTACATAATCTATTAGCGATTTTTCTCCTCTCGTTTCCATTACTCTCGTGTATTTATGGATATCTTTGTGTTTAAACTTTGTGTTCGTGATTACCATGTTATTTCGAAGGCAGAAGTCTATCAGTCTTCTTCCATTATTGTTTATATGTCTTTCTCCGAATTGGCCCATTACTTGTTCGTGTCCCTCTACTTTATTCCCCACCCTTGCATTTAGATCACCTAGTATAATTATTTGCCCGTTTGTCTCTTCTGTTACTGCTTGTATTATTTTCTAGAATTTATCTTTATTCTCCTTATTTTCGTTTTCGTTTGGTCCATACACTGCTATCAGAGTAGTTTTTTCTTGTCCTTCCTTTTTCATTTCCATTGCCATAATTCTTTCTGATATATACTTTACTTCTTTTATTTCTTTTTTCATTTCATTTGTTACTATTATTCCTACTCCAGCTTGTGCATTCTTTGTTTCTTCTACCCCACTATAGTTTAGCAGAAATCCCTTTTCTAGCACCTCACTTCCTTGTCCCTTCTTTTTGGTCTCTGTTATCGCTAGTATTTGTACCTTCGCTTTCTCCATTTCCTCTACTATTTCCACCTCTTTGCCACTCAATCCTCGCACATTCCATGTACCTATCCTGCTTCTTTGTTTTTTCTTTGTTTTTTCTCCCTTTTTTCTTTCTCTGCTATTTCCATTGCCATTGTCCATTTTCTCGCCTGGTTTCGTTGCCGTATTTCCGTCCTTTCAATTCTTTATTACTTTTTTGGGAACTTGGCTTCTGGGGTATCAGTTTCTTTTAAACTGCCCCCCTCTTCGTCCGTCCATATATAATAATAATAATAATAATAAGTAATCTTTATTTGAAAAAAAATTCTTCAATACAAAGTACAATATCTATGTAATGAGAAATTTTGAACAAATGGATGTCGGCCTAAAAGTTATATATTACATATATAAACATTACATATTTAAATATTCTCTTACCGTGTATGGTTCTAAATTCATTAACAATTTATTAGTTTCCTTAAAAAAACTATTTGAATTACTTTCTAGTTTTTTAATATTTAGAGGCAGCTTATTAAATAATTTCATACACATATACATCACTCCTTTTTCCGTTTGCGTTAGTCTATGTCTAGGATATTGATAGTCTATTGTTCTAGATTCCCACATGTTATTTGATTCAAATTGCCGAAACAACTCTTTATTGCATATGAGTAACTTTAGGCATTCTTTTATGTAAGCCCCTGCCACTGTTAGAACTCCTAATTTCTTAAATTGGCCCCTACATGAGTCTAACTGTCTCATATTCAACATGATTCTTATTGCTCTTAAAAAATATTAAGCCATACTTAAATCTGGATTCGAAATTTGAGTGATATACAGTTTTTAATGTTGAAACATTTAGATGCTTGCTAAGTACTCTAATGCTATAACAAACTTGACTCAATTTATTACATAAGTTATTTACATGGTACTCCCAACTTAATACACCATCTATATATACACCCAAGAATTTAGTGTTTTGACTAACTTTAAGCTGACATCCATTGAAATTTACACATTCTGGTATATCTTCTCTAGCATAATTTGTTCTAAAAACTATTATGTTTGTTTTTTGTTCATTAAGTATGAGTTTGTTTATTTTAAACCACTCCCTAATGTTCTTAAATTCATTGTTTGCAATAGAGGTTAAATCAATCATGTTTGAAGCCTTAATTAACATGCTAGTATCGTCCGCATAATTAGTAATTGTACAAATGTCATTTACCATGTTTTTACCTAGATCATTTATATAAAGAATGAATAAAATTGGTCCTGTCATACTCCCCGGAGGTACACCAATATTTATTCTTCCTTCATCCAAATATACAATATTATTTCCTTTTTTGATGGTAACAATCATTTTTCTATCTAATAAGTACGTCTTAAACCACTGTAGAGCAGATCCACGCACCCCACCGTTTTCCAGCTTCCACAGGAGTATCTCGTGATCCAAAACATCATAGGCTTTAGATAAATCTAAAAATATATCCAAAGCTATTTCTTTATCTTCCAAGCATTCTACAATACTCTGTAGAAACGAAAAGACGGCAGTTTGCGTTGACCTACCTCTGCGATACCCATGCTGATTTGAACTTAAATAATTACACGAATTGAAAAAACTAATCAACCTATTACACATTGCAGATTCAAAGATTTTTGAGAAAGAGCACAAGATACTAATTGGTCGATAATTGCTAATTTGGGTACGATCTCCTTTTTTAAAAACAGGTATTACACAGGCCGTTTTAAGTTGAGTGGGGAATATACCATATTTAAAAGAATTGCTGATTATAAAAGCCAGTGGTTCAGCAATTAGCTGAATACAAAGTTTAATTATTCTCGTTGGTATTTGATCTATTCCACAACTCATCTTATTTTTAAGTTTTCTAACAATATCAACAACTTCACATGCCGTTACTGGTTTTACATACATTGAATTCATATTTATATCTACATTACCTACAAAAGCTTTGTGTTCTGCATTGGAAGTTAGATTTGTTATAGAATCTTTTAGAAATTCTAAGAAATTATTTGCATCTCCAGGGATTTCACTGTTATTGTTATTATTTTTACCATTTATTTTGTTTACTATTTGCCATACAGTTTTAGCCTTATTATCAGAGTTTTTGATTTGTTTACCATAAACCACAGATTTCTTTGTAGCAAGTTTTCTATTGTATTCTTTTTTAATTTCTCTATAACAGTCTTCAAATCTTGGATCTACTCTACTAACAGTATATAAAATGTTTAACCGTTTTTTACATTTTTGTATTTCAGGGTCATTTACAAATATTTTATCATTTTTAGGTTTTTGTTTTCTGAACTTTTTTAAAGGAAAATATGATTGAAAATTTTGTAAGAACACACATAAGAACTTCTCCCATTGTTCTTCAACGTTTTCTTCCTTAATACTGAATATTTCATTCCAATTTACATCATTTAGACTATTTAGAAATACCTCTATGTTCTCCTTATTAAAAGCCCTTCTTATAATGAACACATTTTCTGATCTTACTTCTACTTGGAAAGTTAAGATTTGGGCTGAGTGATCTGAAATATTTGTATGTAAAACCTCTGCATGTGTACAGTTTTGCATATTAGTTAAGATGTTATCAATACATGTTTTACTAGTGGACGTTATTCTAGTATAATCATGAATTTGTTGATAAACCTCATAGGAATTTATCAAAGTACAGAATCTGAACTTATCTATAGAATCTTGTTTAAGATCTATGTTAAAATCACCTCCTATTATTACGTTACAATTTTCTTCAAGAATTTTTTTTTAATATACATTCAAATCTACCTTCTATCTCTAGCCTTTGGAAACCTACTCGTGTCCTCTTTCCTTTTTCCTTCTCCGCCCTTGCTACTTTCCTAATTGCGGCCTGTATTTTTTGTTCTTCTAGTGTAAGGTCACTGTCTAGATAGATTTGGTCCTGTAATAGTTTCTTCTTCTGTCTTAGTACTTTTAGTTTGTCATGAAAACTCTTAAACTTTATTATAATCGGTTTTGGCTCTTGTTTTCCCACTTTATATACGTCTTCAATGTCCGTGTTCACTCCTATTTCTTCCTGTATGAATTCTTTTATTTCTTGTTTCATATTATTCTCGTTAAACTTTTTTCCCTTCATCACTAGGTTATTTCTTTTGTTATTTCGTTCTTGGTTCTCCATTCTTGTCTTCAGTATTCTTATCTCTTCTTTTAGTTTTCCGTTCTCTCTTTCCATTCTACTTCCTTCTTTATAAATTCCTCTTTAAGTTCTCGTAGGTCTTCCCCATATTTTTTCATCTGGGCGGTTATCGCATTTACATTTCCTTTTGTACTTTCTGTATCACTTTTAATTTCTTTTAGCTGCGAGCTTACGCTTTTCATAAATTCTTCGATTTTTTCCATCTCTGCGTGTAGCTCGTTTTCTTTTGTGGACGGCAACCTAGTTATTAGTTATCGTCATGTATAATATAAAATTTTATTCAATTCTTATAATTTCCTTAATCAATAAATATTTAAAAAACAAATTTTGTATTGACAGTGTGAAAAGTTATAGCAACAATTCGGAAAGAATCACCTGTAATTATTGCCATACATTTGGCATAGTGCTTACAATACTGGGCCAAAATCTTAATACCGGTATTCGGTATTAAGATTTTATAATACCAGGATACCGGTATTACTATTAGAAAATTATTTATTAGATTTTTACCTACTTATTATGACATTTTAAAAACAATATCGAAAAAAACAAAAAATGGATTTTAAAAATTAACAATGACTACAAAATGAATTCATCAATTTAAATTTGTTTCTTTATAAGTAGATAAATAAATAAAGTAGATGAAAAATATATCAAATAATAAATTGTATAAATGTAACTAAATTCAGTTTTTATGTGTAACTACAAAACCAACTAACAAATAATTTATTAATTCTCTTTGTTAAAATGTGCTCTTAAGGAGCACAAACAATCGATGGTTTCATCATTAAGGCAGGGCCGAATTTTTGTGCAGATTTGCCAGGCCACAGAAAGTGCCCTTTCCGACTGCACACTTGTCGGTACAATGGTCAATAAGTAATAGTATGCTACTGAGTATATTACTACAAGTCGCAGACAACTATACTAAAAACTTCAAATAAGAAATGCAGTAAGGTGGCGCTCTAAACTCCAAGTCACACTAGGAAAATATAGGTGCAATAAAATCTATATCAAAACGCGTATGGATCTTAAGTATACTGCACTTCTCGAGTACAATATTTATCGGTTTTCCTTATATATTTTTAGGAAAATTCATATCGAATGTCAAATTAACAACACTGAAAAATATTTGATTTTCAGCTAGTTGTAATCGTTACTCTGTTTCGACCAATCACAGCCATAGTCATAATTACTACTTAGTTCCAAGTACTGCATGCTTATTTAAAATTTAGCATAGTTTTCTCGGAATTTCAACGAGCCGTCAGATCTCCAAACTTCAAACGTTCCGACAGGGAGTGCGGCATCTTGTATATTATTCTGTAGGCTTTGGAGTAGAAGTGTATCGTTTACTATGTAGTGCGCACGTAGTCACACCACGCCGGACAAGAGAACTATCTGAACTTTGGGATTGCGACATGTATTCTGGGATCTGTTTTCGTTCGCTCGAATGTCCATTTGTTTATTCAAGTTATAATTTTACAATTTATTTCAGGTCCGATTTGGTAATAAGAGATTCAAAGAGATAGGCTCGATAAGTGTGTTTACAAGTTTGTGATAAATAATGTTATTTAGGTGTTCATGACATAAACCGCATACGTCTGCTTTATTTACTTACGGCCGGTCTTATAAAGGTCACTAACGTTAACTTTCAATCACGGTTAAAATAAACAAAAGCTCATCAAAACGTTGGTACTTATGACATATTATTCATTAGTAAACACATTTTTATGCGCTTTTGTTTATTTTAACAGCGATTGAAAGTTAACGTCAGATTAGTGGCCTTCATAAGACCGGCCGTTAGTGTGTGAAAGTTGAAACAGTTAACGTTGGCAATTCCATCCGCGAACGGCAAAGTAAATATTCGCGAACGGCAAAGAAAAGGGAGCACAAAGGTGCCCCGCGTAAAATCAAATCAGCGAACCACAAAGCCGCGAACGGCGAGGTCTGACTGTATTTCAAATTTGGTGCAAAATAGTAAGCAGGTCTTGGAATTTATGAGACAACTGCTTGCCGTGGTGTTGGTTTTGGTGTACTTGATCAATATATGTTGAGAATGAAAATTTTCACCCGTTAATGTGACATCAGACGCCGAAAGCATTTCTTAAGCTATAACTAATAATTCAGGATTAGTTGATGGAATAGAGTTTTGACCAAATGGAGTAACACCCAAAAATTTCATGACAGCAGTGTGAGAATTAATTGGTGACTGCATTATTAGCTGATTTAGAAATGTATTGTAAACTTTTTTCTAAGAAATTTAAAAACCTTTGTGAGGTGTCCTACTATTCAAAATTTGGAAGTTTATATTCGCAAAATGTTTAAAAAATTGACTTCAATATACAGTTACGAATAATTTAAACTCAAGATTACAAAAATACATTGAAGAAGAATGCGATGATGGGCGTTATTTCTATAGACTAAGCCTTGTTATTATTGTGGTAAATGTCAAACTATAATGAATATATTGTTGTGGTCGTAAAGATTTTATTTTATTTAAATTTATTAGTGTTCTCAGGGTTTTATCCAAATTGGGCTCTAAATCTTATCTTTTTGTCCACAGATTGGGCATGCACTTGTAATAACTATAATTATTAGACTCTAATTCTCAGAGTTACTATTGAATGTAATTAGGACATAAACAATGAAATCTCTCTCTGTCTATCATAACGTCATTATTGATGTGTTGTGATCCTTAATGGACGTTTATTACATTATCTGTGCTTTTTGGATGGCCGACCGCGGTGTTTCATTAAATACTTTTTCGGTTATGTCTAACGAGCGTTGTGGCGATCTTTCTCACCTCCGTTTTCCGTTGGCTTTACCCATGACGATGTTTTTCTCTAGACTATCAGTTCGACGTGCTATGTGTCCTAGGAATCGTAGTATCCGCTGGTATACTAATTGAGAGAGGCAGATTGACGGCTGTTGAACAGAAATGCCTGGAGGCTGGATCAGGTTTCTGTTACTTGCACTGGTTCTTTGTCCCTAATATTTAACCACAGGAATGAGACTGCATTCCTGTTTTAAGACAACTTAAGTCAGTCACTTAAAGGGACGATAATGTTGCTACCCTTAAAACGCAGCCTCACATTTTATGAATTATGGCTTAGAAGAGGGCAGCAACGATGGGAATGAATACAATATTAAATGTCAATTGATTTTATTACAAAAATAAATGGGCTTTTATACAATATAACTACTTAGATACTAAATAAAAACATGTCAAAGTGCAAAGGTATAGTTCACTGGAACGATTCTAAAATTGCAAAATAAGTAGTAAGCAATTATAAGTAGTTCCGCGTTGTCTGCGAGTTCGTGCGATAAACTCTGATAGTAGGTCTTGCAGTAATCCAATATGCTTGCGCCTGCAAATGGCCTTTAAACTGGCTGATTATCATAGCAGAATTGCATTTAAAACTTATGAACTATATTTCGTAAATTTTGAATTGAAATTTATATCTGTTTAATCCAAAATTAAACAGTTGTATTTCTTGCAGCACTGAGATGTTTGTGCGTTTTGCTGTCCACGGTATGCGGAGCATACGACGCCAGCAATACATTTCAAATGCGTCTATTCTTTGTTGGTCGATTTTTTTAACTGTCCAAGTTTCTAAAGCGTATAGAGCTATTGGGAAGACTAAGGTTTCTACCAGCCTTATCTTTACTTCTTTACGAACGTTTCTGTCTGCCCATATCTTCGTAAGTTGACTCATGGCGACTCTGCCAAGTTGGATTCTTCGTTTGATTTCTTGCGAACAGGATAATCGATCTGATTGCGATAGCGATCTCCAGGCGATGTTCAGGTGTATAATCTCCTAACTGGTAAGGTGAACATGGTGCTGGTTATTTTGAATTCATGGTATATGCAGAATTGGAGAAGTTTTTCGCCTCATTCGTTTCTTGTACAGATGCCATATGCCCCAACTACGTTTCTTAGGTGATGTTCTTCTGTTGTACAGCCAACTTTCGCATTCCAGTCTTCTAGAACTATCAGAAGTTCTCTCTTTGGGATTTTCGTAATTATCTCGGTTAGTAGGTATGTTACAAAATTCCGTTATTTCTGTTTCGTCTGATTTGGCTGTTGGGGCATATACCTGGATGACATGTAAATTAAATGGCAGTGCCTTGAATTCCAAATATATAATTCTGTCACTAACCGTATGATAGCCTGTTAGACTTTTGATGGTTTCTTTGTTAACCCATACGGCTACACCTGTGTAGTTACGGTTTTCAGAGCCAGAGAAGTAGATAGTATTTCCTTCGCTTGTTACGTAATGTCCTTTATCTTTCCAGTGCGTTTCTGCGATACCGGCAATACTAATCCCACATCGTATTAATTCCTTTTCTACTATGGCTGTTTTCCCAGGTTTTTGCAGTCCACGAACATTCCATGTCGCTAATTTGTGTGGGGCTCTTAGCTTGATGTTTATGTTTGTATTTCCATTTTGATTACTGGTCGTATAGTTTCCATGAGGAATTCAGTATTCCATTCCTTCATGGCCAGTCGCACATTTCACACTCCTTGCCCTGGAAGCACTGGAGCGCCGAGTGTCAGTCGGGTCGCTAGACAGAATCGTATCCTCTGGAATGTTCATTTCCATTTAAGATTCTCGTGGGATAATAGTGTAGTAGGCTCCCGTTACTTTCTATACCGTAGTATTGTAGCCAGTGAAGTTGCTACAACCGTGCCTACAAATGTGTGTGACAAAACCGTACAAGTCTACTTGACCTCCGCTGATGCCCACTACTGACATAGCTACTGCCCTATGCCAAGTTTTGATGATATCCGTATTTGGTGCTCATCGGGTTGGCAGCCGCCCATTCTGGGTACAGACGCTACCGATGTGTGCTTTCATATCACCCCTAAAAGCAGGGTTGTTACTGCCGCCATATCTGCCGTATTGAAATTACGTTTCTTTGCCGTTGATGTCGTTGTGGTCTTCGTCTGGGACCCTAGATAAGGGACCCGTAACAGGTACTAGCTTTCTGGGTCAGAAAATTCCTGAAATCTGCGGTGGGCAGGGTCGATTTGATTTCCTGAATAGGATTAATCCTACGGATTTCCTACCCGCTACCCGAAATCTATAATGCTTTAATATGAGACAATTGTATTTATCACGACCTGCTGAATTGTTTGACAAACGTTACTGTGTACGGCCTGGGCATATGTGAAGTTTTGAGATTCTCCGTAGAGCGTTGTATACCCACGAGCGGGAATTTTAAATTTGCCATGTAACATCAGTTACTACGTTGACTACAATGCAAATATTTGATTAAATTTTACGTTTCTTAAAATTTTACAACAATAATATAACCCTCACGTGTATTTTTTACTTTGATTTTCTATTGCGTTTTTTGATCAGTTTCCTGCTAGTGTTTTTTTGTATTTTCTCATTTACATTATTTACGTTCGTAGGATAATTTGTTGATTAATTTATTCGTTATTATTGCTTATGATTTCGTTTGGTATTATTAAAATAGAAAGCGGTTCTACAAGGTGCAAATATACCAATTGGGGAAGATCTCATCATGAATTTACCTCCAACTAAGTTTTAGGAAGGAAATGCTCTGAAAGCTAAATTTAAATTATCGTACTGGTGCTCCAAAGAAAGTACCTTTATAGTGATTTCTATTTTCTATTTTTATTTAAATAGGTATCCATAAACAACGGGAAAGAATTGTTAGTTGTAGCTTTCAAGAAAGGTGTTTCCGAGTAACTTCTTCTGGACGAGGACTACAAAATCACATTGCACTTCCTTTAGTATATTTTTAACTAACAAGATGCCCGTTCTTCGTACGGACTACAAATGTTTTTTCTTCTAAATCTTAAACGAATTCTAGAATGCTCCCCTCCTCCCTTACTCAATGCGCTAAACTAACAAACGCTGCAAAACAATATTGTAGGTAAAAAGGAAACAATATTCTTCCGAAATAAGTTTTCCATAAGCCTTTTATGCTTCACGTATCCCCTAGAAATGTGTATGTAATTGCGTTCTCCTTGTATAGATTGCTAAAACTATAAGTTTAGTATAAGAATAATAATAAATGTACTTATTAAATGTTGTATTCATGAATTGTAGCAACATACCAGTTTCCATCACTTAAAGTTGGAATTTCGGAAATCCTTCTATTTTATTCTAAACTGAACACACGGAAAAAAATCAATAACTTTAACCTTTTTTTTAACTTCTTTTTACTTTTACCCCATTTTTACTCCTTTCACAATGAAATTTAGAATAAAAACTTTAAACCACTTTTTAAAGATTTAAAAAAGGTTCTATAATTCACCCCAGAATCCAAATTCGCACCTCTAGGAGTTGATCTGTGCACAATCCTGAATTACGTAATTTAGAAACTTGTATAAGTAACATTTCTAAGTAAAACCCAAATCGATATATTATAGGACCTTAAAAGATATTTAGAAATTCGTGAAAAGACATTTTACCTCTTTCCTTCCCTTTAGGGGTGGAATTTCGATAACGCCTTTCCTAGTACTTCGCTACTTAATTAAAGGACTCTTCTTGCCAAATTTTAAGTTCCTGGTACCAAGGAGTATTACAGATCCGCATTGTTGAGTTGGTGCTTTATCTTTTATACATATAAATTATAGCGGAATTCCCGTTTCATCCCCTTGTGGGTGAAATTTCTAAAAACCTTTTCTACCTCATTTTAGTCTAAAATGCACCCATAATAAAAAAAAACAATAATTTTAACCTCCTACCCCTTTTCAGTTTTGCCTCTTTTTTACCCCTTTAGGGGTAATATATAAAACACCCTTAAATGCATTTGAAAAGATTTTAAAAATACATCTATATGCAAAAAAGAATGTTCTAAGTCAATAAACATAGGAGATACGAATGGTTCTTTAATTCACCCCGAATCCAGATTTGCACCTTTAGGGGTTGATAGGGCAAAATCCTGAAATACGTTTCTAGGTATTTGCATTCACAATCTCTGGAAGTAAACACCAAGTCGCTATCTCATCGGGCTTTAGAGATATTGAGGAACTTGTGAAAAAACATTTTAACCCTTTCCACCACCGTAGAGGTTGAATTTAAAAAAATCCCTTTTAACCCATTTTAGTGTGAAATGGAACTCACGTTGAATAAAATTAATGATATTAACCTCCCTCCCCCTTTTCAGTTTTTCCTCCTTTTACCCCTTTAGGGTTAAAATTTTCAAGTTTCCTTACACCTCTTTCTAAATATTTTAAAAATACATCTATATGCCCAAGAATAATGTTCTAGCTCAATAAACATAGGAGATACGTAGGGTTCTTTAATTGACCCCCAATCCAGATTTGCACCTTTAGGGGTTGATTAGGGCAAAATCCTAAAATAAGTTTCTAGGTATTGGTATTGATAATCTTTGCAAGTAAACACCAAATCGATATCTTATCGGGTGTAAGAGATATTGAGGAATTCGTGAAAACACATTTTACTCCTTTTCACCCCCTTAGGAGTCGAATTTCAAAAAATCCCTTCTTAGCACTACCTTACGTAACAAATTGAACCTTCCACCCAAATTTCAAGTTTTTAGTACCAGTGGTTTCGGCTCTATGTTGATTAGTCAGGGTTGTGACTTTCCTTTATATATATAATAATAGATTACCTACTACATTTACAGTTAGATATCTAATAAAACAAATAACTTTTAAATGTTTAATTTTAATTTTTTTACAATAAATTACACATAAACTTACAACCTTGCAATAACACACAGAATAAAATACTTCACTACTAATACCACCTAGAACATCTTCCAAATTTGTAAGAAATACGATTATCTGCATATCATGTGCTATTTTAGAGGAAATGTGTGAGCTATCTAAAAAATATCTGCCTGAAAATATGAATCCGTCTTCAACTACGAATTCTTGGAGTTCCACACCTCTCTCAAGAAAAATATTAAAACTATAGATCTTTAAGGTACTTACACGACACTAAATAATAGATTACACCATTCATATTTATATTACATTCAAAACAATAGGTCCTTATCCTACTGATACTGTATTTAAAAAATCATTTCTAAGCACGAATTAGTCTTGACAGCCGTTGTCATTTAAATGTCATCGCGGGTATGTGACGCCAAACGGCCAAAATTGGCGTTTTCTCAGAAATGAAAACAATGGATTTCAAAAAAATGCCCAGGCCGTATAAAGTGACATTTGTCACACAATTCAGCAGGCCGTGGTATTTATTAAAAATATATCTGCATTTATCATATTTTATAACCTTTGTTTAAATACTTGTAAACTAATTAATTGCATTCAATTCAATTTGTTGTTTAATTGAATTGAATTTTATATTCGTAGGTAGCAGATAAATACTTGTGATTACTGCTTTCCTTTTTATCTGTTTTATTTATATTTAAAGCTTTATACACTTACATGGTAATCTTCTTTCTTCGAGCTCTATTTATCTTCCATATGTGAAAACAAATCGTTTAAGTCAAGTTTTATTTTGCATATTTATACGTTTTTGAGCATATTTTCTGGATTTTGCATATTTGGTTATATTTTTTTAGCAATAATTTCTAATGTATGAACTTTTTGAGATTTGTTTGTAAAATTTACTTTTCATTGAATTTATTAATAAAATTTACTATTTCATTAAATTTATTAACAAAATTTACTACTTCATTAAATTTATTAATACAATTTTTGAGTGCAACTGAGATATATACTTTCACTTTCTGCCGCTGGGGTGCAGTGAGCTTATCGAAATAAGCAGAGGAAAGGGGAACTCCCTGTTAAAATATTTGACTCTATAAACGTAATCTGCCAGCAACCCCTACTTTTCCCATAGAAGCAATGTACAGTGAAATCTCCCATAAGGGGACACGCACCTTGCCAACATTTTTGTCCGGTTATTAGAGGCGTCTGCTTAAGGAAAAAATCCATTTTTACGTTTAAAAAAGTTGTATTATGCAAAGGTATGCACGCTAACAATACAGACAAGAATATAAAATAATTGAAACAAAGTTATGTAATAGTTTTTACAAAATCTAAAATACTCATTTGACGTAAGTGTTTTTCTGACTGTTTATTATACTTTCCGCATGTATTTATAAATATTTTGACAGTTTGAATACTTTAAAGTCATTACTTTCTTTAGCAAAGCATTTAAAATTGCTCACTGTTAATGCTTCCGTCTGGGTCTTGATTACTTTCTCACAAATTTCTAAGTCCCCATCATTTTCTAATTCTGCCAACTGCACATCAACGGCAGCTGATTCAACTGAAATTTCGGTTACATCATCGTCCTCGATTATTTCCTTGTCAATGTTTATAAATTCGTCAGGGTCGACGTCTTCGATTTCTGGGATATTCCTATACAGTTCAGCCATTACTGATAAAGGTAAATCGTCCTCTGGTTCAAATTGATTACAGTGGCGTAACTTGATACCCACAGACTCCGCTCCGCGGTCGCGGGGGGCCCGAGCCTAGTTTTCTTATCCTTTCATTCCATAAAAGCAAGCAGGAAAAATTCTTGCTATTTTTATTTTTATCATAGTAGGCCGCCCACGCAAAAGGCAAAGTAGTTATGAATTGCAGGCCTCTACAATCAAGCGACATGGATTGTTTTGTAATAATATCGCGCATAGGGTAATGAAAGTGTCGAATTTCCTGCAGTCGTAACGCTGATTTCAGTTGACTTAATACCGCTCGTATTCCAAAAGAATTCTATAATTTAACAACATGATCATTAAATGTTGGATTTATGGATTGTTTTGACGCCTCACGACATTAGCTGGGTCTGCATTTTGAAGTGTCCGTACAAGAGAGATTCACAGTCTAAAAATTGTCTAAAAATGGTGTCCGTGTCCGTTTAAGAGCGTGTCCGTTTAATAGAGAAAATTTTATTAGTAAAGTTAATGCAAGCAAGTTGGTTCCCAACAAAATGTCCGTGTAAGAGAGGTGTCCGCTTATTAGAGGTGTCCGGTAAGGGAGATTTCACTGTATAAGGAATCAGCCAATATAGAATATATTTCAGCAGTCGAATTTCGAGGGTTAATAATAGTCTGGCGGGGTTAAGGGAAATCTCATTTTTATGTTGGCGTTGGTAGTCCATGTTTATATAGTAAAACATTCAAATGAATCTTTGAATAAAAATTAGAGAAATAAATATACTCATACAAAATAACTAAAAATTTAGAATACGTACTTCTACTTATTTTTAAAAAATTAGAGCATGTTATTTGCATATATTCTAACTTTGGGTGCATATATTCAACAAAATGTATCATTATATGCGCATATTTTCGTACATTTGAGTGCATATAATTATCAGCTTTACTTACGAGTATGACATTATGTAATTGTATAAACCAGTATTTATTTATGTAAAATTGAATATTTAATTCAGTTTCAAATTGAACTTGCATCAATGGAATTAGTAAATTTTTCCCGTTGCTGATCATGTAAGTCAGTGATACAGCCTTAGTAACAAAACGTGTAAGTCGGTGATTATATTTGTTTGCTGCTTTTTCTTGACAACGGAACTTAATATTATTATTAAGTTTTTAGGATAATAAAATTAGCAAAGCAAGATGCATATTTAGACGTTTTGTTTATAATTGCAAGTGTTTATGTGACATGTGACACTCACATGTAATACGACTCACGAAAACTAATCCTGGTGACAGGTGACAAACCAAACGATTTTTTTCAAAAATCTAGGAAAATTTCGATAAGCAGCGGGAAAAATATAATAAGATAACTCGGAATGTATCGTCTATTAACATTTTCGGCAGGCAACAAGCCGCGACTTCATCTTGGCTTGTACTTGCCTACCTCAAATGTTAGTAGGTCCTTACATTCCTTGTTACTTAAATAGCTATTACACACCATTTGTTCTTGTTATTTTTAAAATACCCTCAAAAAACCTCGGTTATTACCAACCAATAATACAGATTTCTATTTTTAATATTTATGACTTTTCTATTTGTCATTAACCATACTTTTTTGGTTAAAACAGTTCTCAATTGTGTCTGTCTCCAATTCTATGATTATATTAACCCTTTTATACACCAAATATGTAAGAATTAAACTTTTGTGTTACATTTAATGATAATATTTTCTTCTTTCAGATAAAGTTTGTCTAACAGAATAACCTGCAATTGATTTGAATTACAATTGCAACCACAGACTATTTACAAATGAACTGCTAATACCATTGCAGAAAATAGAAATTCAAATGATAAAACGAAGTTATTGCAATCAATATCCTTTTATGATCATTATTATTAAGCTGCTTTATTATTATTTCCTTTTAAAATGTTTTGTCATTTTAAGATCATATCAATATGTTTACAGCTAATTGAATTTTAACTGTTCAGTTTTATTGAGATTTTATTATGCATTTAAATTCATCAACTTATTATGGGAAACTCTATAGCTACAATAAATGATACGTTAAGTTTATTCTACATTTTACTGTAGCTATACTCCATTTACTTGATATCTGCACTGTCAAACTGACATTATGTTGGCACCACTGCTATTTTTCACATTTTAACAATTAAATTACTGTACAGTCTAATAAAAAACACATTATTTTTGAGGTATAGTCAAGATTTTTTTTTTAAATTTGACACTGACAGTGCAGATGTCAAGTAAATGGAGTATATTTATAAATACATGCAAGAACTGATAAACCCAAATTTTCTTAATGATGTACTAACTTTATACAGTATCATTTTACAGTCGGCGACAATTTTACTAATGTATTGTTACTACAGGAGCCTACAATCTAAAATATTCAAAAACAAATATTTAAACATTTGCAATGCTACCATTAAAATAATATCTGGATTTATTTTTGCCTGTGTAATATGATTCATGATATTTATATTAATATTTCGTAAAAGTAAAAGTATTAACAAACTGTTCTTTTAAAATGCAATTTGCAAAAGCCCAACCTACCAATATCTCCATCCTCAGCAAGGCTCTGGTAGCTTCCGTATGCTTTCGTAATGTTGAGATCCTTAGCAAATCCCTGTGCTCGCTCAAGATTTTGTGCAGCCACCGCTACCACCAGGTGCTCCTCCGCTGGCAGTATCAAAACTGATTTTGCAAACTGTGTGCTAATTTTACCTGCACCGGCAATGCCCCATTTTAGAGTCATTTTTAAACACGTACAAACGAGAAATTATGACTTTCAACTTTCAAGAAACTTCTTAAATAGAACGTTTATATAACCTCTGAATTTGCTTATCTCCGTTGATTACAACTTTTGAAACATTTTGCTGATGAATTTGTGATAGACCCACCTTCAGATCTATTGCATAACTTGTGGCGATTTTGATCTTCCAAGTCGGTAAATAAAGATATTCTGTGGGTAGTTTTGTTAAACGACGAAATTGCGAATAATATTATACGTCAAAAATCTTCTTGAATAAAGTAATTGTATTTCTAGCAATTTAATCAATTAACAGTAAAATTATGGAATGAATGTCCAAAAATCTAGAATTAATAAATAAAAATTATTACAATCACGTCAGTGTGCCAGTATACATTTCCAGAACTGTCAATTGTCACAATGTTAACCTCAATGTTGAACTAAATATGTAGATTGGTTTTGATTTAAACAATATTTAATTTAGTCTTACTATTGGCACAAAACAATGCCAGTTAGTAACTTAACCCTAATGAAAATAGCAGCAATCGGAGGCTTCGCAACAGCATCGATGGGATTTGCCCTACGCAGCAAGCTAAATAATCAGATAGCTCAAACCGAGTATTACCAGGAAGCCATTAATACATTGTTGACGCATCGTGGTGTGGTATACTTGCTAGGAGAGCCCATAAAGGTTGCAGCCGTTGATGTCGGTGACAATGAAAAAAACTGGACGCAACACCTGTCAGCACATTACGAAGTGCCTGTGAAGGGACCCAAACAAAAGGGCGTTTTGCACTTTTGGGCTAAACGGAAAAGCACGGAAGACAAATGGAATGTGAACAGGATGGAACTAGAACTTGACAATGAACCAAATAGGCGATTACTAATTAAAGATGTGGAAGTGTAGGGTGGTTTGGGTACCATTTTAGAATAATAAGTTATTACCTAGTTATCATGGGAAAACTGCAGAATCCGGGGCCAATTGCTATTAATTTATTAACCATATTTCTCTAGTAACCATAACTCAATATATACGGGAAGCAGATGAAAGGAGGGGAATTGGCCCCAGATTCTGCAGTTTAGCCGTTATCATGTGTACATACATAGTTTTGTATTGGACATGACGTGATAATAGGCCATTTTAACAATAAATTGTGATTATTAAGAAGCTTTTAAAACCCTATTAAAGCAACGGAATTGTTTGTGATGTAGGTAATGGAAACATTTTAAATCGCTGAGAATATATTTTTACAATAGAAAATGACAAAAAACATGGATTATAAACTGACATTCAAACATATCTTCTTCTTCGTTAGGCTAGTGGCGTGTTCTTAACCACAAAGTGGTTCTATGAGCCCTCTTTATTCATAAGCCCGGTAGGTGGCTAGCCTTGCCCCACGAAATTGAGGAAGAGTTCCCTTAATTAATCTTAGTTGCTATTATAGTGTATGAAATACCAGTTTGGCTTACATTACACACATTTCAGTCTTCTGTGCAGTATTTGAAGAACTGTAGAACATCATTGACAAATCCTGGCAAAAAAAAAACAATACTTTGATGAAGAATAACATTATGCAAAACAATCAACAGTGAAAGTCATGTATAATAAATATTTTATTTGAAATCGGCATTAAAGTACCTCGAAATCGTCATTAAAATATGAGAAATCAGCAGTAAAGTAATCCTTGTTTTACGACTTTTTTGTAGGTGGTGAGGCGACAAGTAAACGTCAACCGATGTTAACATATGTTGGTTAAAATGTTGTAATTTCACCATTTCAAATAAAACATAATGTACCCCTCGGCACTGAAGTTCCTTTTTATCCCTCATGTGGTTTATTTGCCTTGGCCCTATGGGCCTCGGCAACTAAATCCACATTCGTGATAAAAAGCTAAACTTCACTGCCTTGGTATACAAACTACTATTGTGTAAATCAAATTTATAGTAAAAGAAAATTATTTTATCCACGGCCACTATAAAAAAAGATGAATTACGTACAACGCATAAACTAAGTAAGCTGCTGATTACGAACTGTCGTACGTAAAGTGGCAAATTCGCACAGCGAGGTACATTACATAGCAGGTACTCGTATTTGTTCTGTTGTTCGATCTAATTAGCCGCGACAGAATGACAGTTTTCGAAATTGCAACTGTTATCGTTGAATATCAACTGTAGCTACGTAATTACGTATGTAATTTTTAATAAAATATATCATTTCCCCATTAATTCTTTTCAATTTAAGCTATAAAATGTTTAGCGACAGTGAGCAATAGCTGTGCACGCCGCCTGAAATCGGCCAAAAAGCGAGAACTACCGTAAACGATCTCCTTCCGGCAAAATCGCGTGAAAGGTATGAAATTGTGTACCAAAAATTCATGGATTGGAGACTTACAAATAAAGTAAAATCATTTTCTGAAAACGTAATGTTGCCGTACTTTGACGAATTGTCAAAGCAAATGAAGCCGTCGTCATTTTGGGCTACTTATTTCATGCTAAGAGCCACAATCAATATTCAACGTAATACGAACATTGTGAGTTACCCTAAACTTTTGGCACTATTGAAGAGAAAATCTGATGGATTCAGAGGTAAAAAGTCAAAAACTCTCACTCCAATTTCTGAAAAACGCACCAGCCAGCGAGCATTTGTTGTCAAAGGTGTAACACATTTTTATAATCTATGAAAGTAACATAAATATGAATATTTCATTGTAGGTAATTCTAATATTTGGTATTAGTGGTGCCTGCAGGAAGCAGGAGCTGAGAAACACAAAAACTGAAGACATACAAGATACAGGGAAATCACTCATAATTAAAATCCCAGATTTTAAGACAAAAACTCAACGTTTCTTTATTGTGCCTGAAGCATGGTACCCAACGTGCAAGAAATACATAAATTTACGTCCTTCAGAAGCGAATACAAAATATTTGCCGTTTTTTCTGAATTACCAACACAAAAAGTGTACCAAACAATGCGTTGGGTTAAATAAGTTTGGTGCTGTGCCAACCAAAATCTCAACGTTTCTGGGTTTAGCGAACCTGAAACAATACACTGGCCGTTGCTTTAGGCGCTCGTCGGCCACCATTCTTGTGGATGCTGGTGGTGATTTGCTGGCATTAAAGAGACATGGTGGTTGGCGCTCGTCAGCTGTAGCTGAAAGCTATATTGATAATTCTACCAAAAACAAAACTGAAAATGCGGTAAAGCTTTCAAGTGCTATCTGTGATGATGGAGCAATATCAAACGACACCACCGTTAGAGATGTTACTATGGCTTCATCCTCTGGTGCCAACGTCCATGACTATACATTTTCGGAATCTTCTGTAACTTCTGTTCTTAACAATAATATCAGTATGGCCCCTTCTAATGCCGCGCCAGTTTTTCATAATTGTACTGTAACTATCACAAAATGTAATGTTAAATTAATAAAAATACTTCTTTTTGTTTTTTTGATAGTAATTAATGTGTTCGTGGGTAAAGTATAGTACAAAACTCGAGTTGTAAGGCAATTACGCACTTGGGGAATTACAAACTCACCGCTACTCGGCTCTTGTGTAACTTTTCCACTTTGTGCGTAATATGCTTCTTACAACTCTTGTTACGTAATATACTATTATCAGTTGTCCATAGGATTATTTTGTTTGTGGATGATTTATCTGCCACCATCAAACATACATATAAGCCGTTCACGACCTTTTTGGGACAAAGTTGGCTATGATTTTTTATTTTCATGTTGGACTAACTGATTCGCTGATGTAGCGGATGCAACTTTTTTTTTCTGTCAGTGTCTGTTCTACATTTTCTTGCCACCACATTTCCAGATTTATTATTTTAATATTCGTAAGAAAATAAATGATTTATTAAATGTGTAAAAATAATTTTAATTTCCGTCAAAAGAAAAGTCAAAATGCCCAAAATAATTTTGTTACAACAAATATTTCCATTAAACGATGCTACTTCTAATTTAAAAAGGACAGGCCAAGTTTAAAAGAACGCGAGTCGATGTGGAGACTAGAGAACATCCGGCAACAATGTACCTACTCAGAAAATATAACCTTAAACTGAAAATAACCTAACCTAACACAAAAAGTGTCAATTTCCATGAGGGAGTTTAGTTGCAACAGAGGTTCTGCCAACAAAATTACTAGATGATAGCCTCACCTGACCCAAAAAGATCGTGAACGGCTTATACATCCCATATTGCCCGCGAGAAAATCTGGTCACTTTAGGTATGTGTAACATTTTTAAATATAAAAGAAATTGGCAATATTCTTGTATGCGGTTATAATAAAAATACAAAATATAAGGTAAAAACTAACCTGTACATTAAAATGTACAAACACTTAGATTTACGTATTCAAAATATAATATACACGATATTATATGATGGTACTATACTTCTGAATAAACTTCATTAATTTAGCAACAGGCTCTTTCATTTCATCCTCATTCAACACGTCTGTATAACTGTGCCAAATATGTGCAAGAATTCTATTGAAAACTGGTCCATAAGTGATCCGTAGTTTTGAATAAACAATTTCCAAGAATGTTAAAAGTAAATCTGCAGAAACATTGGGATGCGGCTTAGGTTCCAGGTTTAGAAACGATGCCAACCAGTGCCACGCACGCTCTAATCCAAATGGATTCTTAAATTCCGCGGTTGAATCAGAAACTGTAATGGCAGCATATAGTCCCATTAGTCCACTCATTTTCTGGGTGTGCATTGTATTATCATCAGCAAAATCTGGGTGTAATGGAACCAAATAAGGACACTTGCTATAAAAATGAGCCAGTAATAACTTTCCAAAGCGTGGAATTTCCCTCCATAAACGTACTATAACTTCAGCATGGCAAAATGCAGTTTGCTTATTTTGCGATTTAACATGAGTTGCGATAAATTTTTCTGCTACTAAGTTAATACAAAGATCCAGGAGGTGGGGTGACTTGATTGCGGGTACTTTCGTTTTCTGCATAACAACTGATTTTCCCATCAGCAAATTTGCTAACTTTTTGTGTATTAATTGAGGATACAATTGCTTCCAAGTGGGTTCATCCGTGATTAAAAGATTGACTATTGTATTGCAGTTATGTACAATGGTTTTGTTTCCATTATCTTCCGATAATTTCTTATAGTTAGCCACAAAATTATGTAAGAATGACTGCGACTCTGTATAAATTTGTAGATTTTCATTTGTTGTACTGCTCCGTAGTGACATGGATGATATGGTATCAGAAATACTTTCGCTTGAAATGACTTCTTCCAGTTCCAAACCTACACATTCATAATTAAAAGTAGATACATATTTATATATTTTTTTACTCCAGTGGGATAAGTAAGTCATTACATCACTCATTCGACACTATTTCCGTTAGGTAATGAAACTCATTACACCACTCAGTTATGTAATGGGTTTATTACCTAACTAAGTGGTGTAATGGCTTCATTACCTAACTGAAATAGTGTCAAATGAGTAACGTAATGACATTTGCCTAAAATATTTTTGAAAATGACAGATCTGACATTTCTCTTGATGCACTTTTCTCAATTTTGTTGTAGATAAAATTTTGTACAATGCATCATGAATATACTTGTGTGCCTACACATCCGTATATTAATAATGCTCTTATCCCACTTGTATAGTAAATAACTATTATAGGAGAAGAGTTTTATATTATTGAAATAAGATTATATAATTTTCTCTTCGATATTTCTTCAATACGTTGTAGCAACAGGAAGTAATTTAAGTTGCATTGTATTTTAAAATTAATATTGAGTTTTATGCAGTGATTAGATTCCTTATAAAACAATAGAAACTTAAATAATTAAATATAGGAAAATGTCCGCATTGGTAAAATCAATTATCAAATAAAATAATTAAATGCATAACATTCAAGTCATTATCATTTTGCAACATCAAACAAGTTCTTCAAGCTGTATGGCTGCAATTCAAATGATGTTATAAATAGAATTATAACTGCAGATGAAACATGAGCACGCTATTGTGAAATATCCTTTTACAGCGGCCATGACAACCAAAGGTGTTGGTATGTTAACCGGAGAGCGTACACTGCAACTGATGTCCGGGTGTGATGTTTGAGCTCAGTGCCTGTCAACTGGACAATATAAGAGCAGGATAGATACTAGAAATTTGTATTATGCCAATATTAAAATAGTAAAAATATTAGCTATAATTTTCCTAAATCTTTAAATATCGCAACGCTACGAGAGTATACTTGAGAGCCCGCCAGCTAAGCAGTGAAGGTGGAGTGGGGTAGAGATGAGAAATACTGGTTTTAACTAGTAACGTTCCCGTTACCAAAATATAACATTACTGATAAAACTCTCACATACATACGGCGCCGTTCCTTAATAATGTGAGCCATCGGTGACCGGTGATGCTATTATTGTTGATGCTGAACGAATGAACGGCCTGAAAAATACCCTAACATTGCTGATCGCAGCGTTTACATTTTTATTCTGTTTATTGTATATTTCAGCATGTGCACATTATTTATCGTTCCTCTAAATCTAAACGGCTCCAGCCAGCCTAATATTTTTACAATACTCAGCATTCACGTGCCAAAACCCAAAGATTTTTAATATAAATGTTTATACATATTTATCGTGTGGGAGTTTGTGGTTACAAACTTAGCAGTAGAAATGAGTTCTAGAAGGACCTTTGTGATTTTGAATGTTTTTACTCCGAAAAAAAATGATACCATAACTGTTTATAAGCTGAACGTTATGTTTATAACTAACTATACGATTTTTTAAGTTTTTAGAAGCGAAAAACCCTCCACGGAAACCTCTAATTAATAATAAGTAATGATTTATTTGTTCAATTCCATTCCTAGTATTTCACGTAACGTGCAAAAACTTCCGATCTGTTCATTCCTTGACGCTAGTGTCACTGTCCGTATCTCACTTTGTGCCATAAACCACGTTAACAGAGTAACAAGTTATTTACTGAACAAGTTACAAAACGTAACGTTGCCGTAAAATGACGTTTCAAAATAATGTTATTGAAATAAGGACCCATCTCTAGCGTGTGGTTAAGATGTTATCAACAAATGTTATGAGCGCCAACAAGTTTTTACTTACAACAAATATACTCGAGGTCGAGAACTTATAAACTCAAATAAATCACAGCGGGCAATCATGCAATATCTGAAATACAAAAGGTGGCAGTAACGAAATCAGAAAATGTGTATCATAAGCAGTGCATCAAATGTATTTAGCAAATGTTGCATAGAACAGCCAATAGAGCAAGTTCTAGGAGCATTACATAAGTGAGGAGCGCACCCCCCAAATAGCATTTTATACTAGTAATTAATCACACAACAATGAGCAATTAAAGGCTAAACACATATGTTAAGCCTGAAGTTAAAATGGCAACTGCGCCGTGCTCTTCCTTTCGGCCCAGTCAAAATTAACAATACGTTTTTGATCTTAGTAGTAGCCACCTACCTCTTAACAGAACGAGAGCGTCCAGCGTGACGCTAGGTGCAGGTACCTATTTCAAGAAATAAAGCATTTAACAATTACCACGGCGGTGTTTTATATTATTCCTTCAAGAGGATGACTACCCGCAAAATATCCAACATAGATATGAACTACAAGCATTATTAATCTATTGACTCTACGCTTGAATGCTTGTAGGGCAAATATCATTATGCCAATACCTAAGGCTGTAAAGCGGATCGCTTAGGCGATGTGAATCAAGGTCAAATGAGGCTCACAGGATGAAGGGAATGCACGCCTCCCAGGACAGCCTGTATTTTCGAATTTTGGAACCTCTTGCAAAAGCTAGAAACGCCGTACGCAATCAACTAAATACTACTAAACACTCACCCTATATTACAGGCTTTTTACGGCCAGGGCGGCTAACAACCTGTAATAAATGATTCGTTTAATAGACGTGGACTTACGTCCAAAATACGTCGTTCTCCAAGTCCAAAATTCGTAGCAAAGTGATACTTCCACAAAGAATCTCTCCAAATACAAGAAGCTAACAGGTTAAATCCGGGACACAAAAATTACATACAAGTTGCCAGGCTGAGGCCACACAAGGAAAAGAGCGCTATTCTCGTTGCAACAAGTCGCTTAATATTACGAAAACCGAAATAAGAGACGCCTGCACTACATGATAAGAATTTCAACGCATAATCAAATTTCACGAAGACTGTCAGAAAGCCCAGCGAATGTTTGCCGGTATAGAAGATAACCACTATCTGTGCATATCGCGGACGGCGACTAAAGAACCGTTGACACGATTAACTAGCACATTTAAAGATGTGAACAAACTAAATTCCAACGCTAAGTATGCTTTTGACACATAACAAAGTTGCTATTAAGGAAAAGTCAAAAATGTAAATTTTTCAGAAAGTGTTCGAACATTTTTATAATTATTGTGTGCAGAGAAAACTGCTGGCATGAGCTATTTCCCTTTAAAGTATGCGAAATAAGTTGTCTACTGTATGTAACCTTGGTCTGACTCCAGCTGATCACATGAATATTGAATGATTATAGTATCAATGATGGAATGTGTTTGGACGTGTGAATCGTCATGTTTTATTTCATTCGGAATGTTGTTGTTTCCACTTATTTCAAATAAATAAGGAACTCACTTAACTACATAGACGGTAAACATTAATCAAAACCATAAAGTAGGTAATGCAAAACATTCAAGAACGAATTCAAAGTAGGTACTGCAAATCCACAATATGTTAATTGCTCATATACGTATATATGGCATTTGAAATAATTCTTACAGTTCCAAAACCAAAAATGTCACTTAGCATTGGATCATCAAGCACTTCAACTACTGCAATATCAGACAGGCTAGCTTTCACGATGTGGCAGATTATGAGTTTACAACCTAAACGTTTTCCTTATTTTTTTCGTGAAATTAAAAGGTGAAATATAAAACTCATTTATACGATAATTATGTCGGAATATAGTTCTTCCCTAAATTATTTTACCATTTGGAAACTAGATTTCGATTTTTCATTGATTTTGCCCAAAGCGTATTTTTCCTCCGAGAAAATGAGTGCGGATCAAGCTGTAAAAAATCGCATTAGAAAAATGCGTGTAACATAGGTATGTAATAATTAATTGAGATAATTAGAATTTTAAATACCAATTAAAATGGAACCTTAATCTCAGATAAAAGTTGCAAACAGGCATTAGAATATACGAACGATTACATCCACATAAAATGAGCCAGCGCTCAGGCTTGCGTTTTTTCATGTAATATTTTGTAAGACGATAGTAAGTACCTACGTACTCCTCGTGCGACCTGCATAATTTGTAAAACAAAAACATCTCAACGTTAATGCATATAACAGTGTAAATGCGTACTGGACAAAACGGAAAATTACGACTTGACCGGGTAATTGCATAAAAACTTAGCTGGGAAGGCATTTTCAAGGAAAGTTCAATTTGTGAATGCGTCGCACCTCGGCCGTCGGCTCCGGGATCTAAGCCCCAGACTGAAGTACGAATCAAAATGTGAAAATTAAACCTTTACTAAATTTTATTCAAACTAAAAATGTTTGTGCTCTGGCCGTCCCCAGATGGAAGCAGTACCCTAAAATTGTAAATGTTCGAATTAAAACAATTTTTCCAAATATTTTAACCAGCCGTTTTGCGGTCGTACTTAAACATAATTGAGCATCTGTTCTGTCCCCTTGCTTGATTTGAATAATAAATTATTTTACTAATACTACATGTTGTTTGCAATTTGTATCTCAGTTTTGGGGAATCTCGAAAATAATGCAATTGAACTATATTGTTGAGGCTCCACTTGATTGTGTATGCCTAACTATTTATTTAATACCAGTACCTACACAATGCAATGTATTTGATAAATAAAATTATTTTCAAACTTTTATAAAAATCAATAGCACCTTGAGACACTTATTAGGGGTGGTTCGATAATCTAGTAGTTTGTTAATTGAAATTTTATTTTTATAATGACTTTTAATTGTGTGCTGACACCAAATGTCACCCTGCACGTCAATTAATGCTCCAACAATATTCTCGACCAAATATGACAAATATTCTCTCTACTCACATGTAATTGACTCAATGCCCTAAGGTAAGTACTTGATTATATTAATTACACTCTTTTAATTGTCTTTTATTTAATATAGCTTCAATAGGATACCTAAATACCCAGCTGAACAATTTTCACTTCTGCTGCTTGAATGTCACTTTCTAAAACAACACTCCTCCTGACGTCCACAGCCTGGATCCCCTAGCTAGTCCTGTCTTGATGTTCTGCTTACTTACAAGCAGCTGTGTACCTGTCAAACCCTCGGCTGCCAACAGGAAAGGTTCCGCTCCGACTCAGCAAAACCACTGTCACCTTCCAGACGTTCCCTCTACTCCACCGGCTCCACAGTAAGTTTGCTATGCTAGATGCTCTTTGATTAATATTCTTCTTTTATAGCTCCGACTTTGGCAATCTCTGTCGTAAGTAACCAACAGAATCTTCCGTGTCCTGAAGTGCCTCTGCTATCCTTCGTAGTCAGCTCCTCACGTCCTCAATATTCCATTAATATAACCCGCAATGTCTAACTTTTTACTAATGTAACTTCTTAAAACTTGTATTAATAAAATTAAATAACTCTATCCAAACCTAATTCTCTTCTTGTTGCTTCTACTTGCTTGTATCTATTTGAATAACCTTCCACATTAAAAATTAGGGTAACTTTCTATATTTTTATTGCAATCGAAAATTCAAATCAAAATTACACATTCTGTTTTTAAGTTTTTGATTTTCTAATAATGGTAACAAAAACTGCTTAGATTCTAAGTTACAATTATTTATGCCCTCTACAAATTAAAATAATTTGAGTTCTACCTACTCATCTTATTATTTCAATAGAAATTATTATATTTGTCATATGTAATCTGCGCATGTATTTTTCTTATACCTTTTAAAACCATTAAAGAATACTCAAGTGCTATACACATTTTAGTTTGTATCAAAATTACATTCTATTAATAACTTTCAATTAAACAGGCATTTCTTTTATACATTTTTCTTATTTGATTATAGTGATATACCGAATTTTATATTTAAATTAATCTTCACCATAGATTGCCCGTTATGTATCATAGCAATATATTGGTAGCCCTATTCATAATTTCCGTATGGCTTTCGTTCAGCCTACATTTTTCTCGTTGATTTACTATAATAGGGGAAATATTCAGAATTAAGTTATCATGAACACTTTTGCTATTGACCATGTTTTTTTTTAATTTCAATATTTCAGCTAAATAACCTCTGCCTTTTATGGAATCGGCTCAATTCATAATATTTTATTATGTCCCGCTACCTCAAGCCTTCGGCTCGGGAATTTGTCTTGTAACATTGCCAAAACAAAAAACTTTTGTAAAACATTTTTACCGGTAAAATCATTTGCCCATAATAGTTAATACATTATTACTGACAGCATTACCTAGACTCATATGATTAGGGACCTCGGTAGGCGAGCGGCGATTGCCGTTGCAGCCGAGGTCACATTGAAAATCATGGAGCGCTCGAGCCGGAGCGTTGAGAGTTCAACTCCCGGCACGGGCGGTCTAGATTTTCAATTAATTAAGGCTAGGTTTAAGTGACGCCCGCGCCCCCTGAAGTAATGCGTAAGCGGTTCCGGGGGGCAACGGTAGTCGGTAGGGAAATTAAAAAAAAAAAAAGACTCATATGATTGACGCATCATTCATTATTGTATAAGAAGCAGCTGGAATAAAATAAAAAAAAGTTCAAGGTGCTGCTAGGATTCGAACCCTCACCAATAATAAATCTCGAGATCAATTCTCAACGCCGTATACCACTGAGCTGATCTTGTGGGGTGACAAATGTCAACAGACGAGGCAGCGTTGACCATGGAGGAAGGCTTATGTGAAAAATACGCAGTAGTTATAGCTTCTGTCTCTCAATGCTGGCTTCACAGATTGATCATTGCTTCCTATATAGAGTAATTTTATATATATTGGGATGGTATGAAGCCCAAGACTTGGCTCTGTTTAAACTAAAGTAAAACAGTAAATGCATTGATAATAAGATGCGAGAAAGATTAAATTAGTTGGAGAAAGGTACGCAAAGGCAAAGCAAATTTCAAAGGGTTTAGATTGGCTTGTGACTAAATTAATATAATTCGAATAAGGTTTGTGCACATGTAAAGCCAGACCAATTTATAAAACGTATTTGACACAAAAGGTTGGCTGCATTATAAAAGTAGCGTAGTTTGTAAAGTCAAAATCAAAAGATAGTGAAATTAGTAAGCAAAGCAGAAAGGTAAATTAAGCAGGATAATATAATAGAAATATTGCAAAAGAGCAATGCTAGAAGGCAACAGAAGAGAAAAGATAATGATGCAAACATGGTGAACTCAAAAATCAGTGCATTTAAAAAATAATAAAGTGTAATTGCGCAAAGCAGAGCAATGAGAAAATAAAAATAAAAACGTTTGTGTGCGCAGCGCTACCGAACGATTTAGTTATAAGATTAAAGACAATAATTTAGTTTTAAGAAAATTGTAAATATAATTTAAGTACTCAAATTTACTTCCATTTCTAACCTTTCTTTACCAAAATTAATTTCCTTTAACATAAGATAATCATAGTAACCTAGCAACCTGATGCTGTTTTGTTGAAAAAACAAGAAGAACAATTGAATTATTTTTGACGTGAAGTTTGTTAGATTTGTGCTTCACTTTTAAACACATTTTTATACCATTAAATGAGCATATTACGAGTAAAAAAGAATTGCCTTTTATTCCGCCCATCTGAGAGTACATGTGACTGTGTTTGTGAAGGTTTCCGCAGCACTAAAATATAAAATTCTCCAATCGCTTCTCTGAGGACATCGGCTGCCATTCAGCTGGGGTCTCCGATAATCGTTCCCGGCAAAAGTAAGAATCCAGAGCCAGAGGCCTGCACTGAATTACGTTGGGGAGGACTGCAAGAACGTCACGGACAGCATCTGCAGCGAGGGGACCGTATCCAGCAGAAGATCCGGGCAGCATTCACAACGGGCAGCTTAGAAGTGTGCAAACGAGGTACGATACAGGCTGCAAATTTAAGTGTGGAGTGTCGGAAACGCATTAAAATCCGAGGTCAAACCTTTCCGGAGTGGCTTAGCGTTTTCCCGAAGCCCCATTTGCTTCGGCTTTTCCAAAAATCGAGTAGCTTCGGTGGATTGTGCGAATTCGGCTGAGAACCCAAGCGAACAAAAACAAATGCACATTTTGGCGTCCCTTGTACGTCACGAAACAAGCAAAGCGAGGTGTGCCCACGTCATCACTGAAACAAAACAGTGCTAATTGTTGAAAGCGCGAAAATTTGAATAATTACCTGACGCGTTTCCCACAGTAATTTCACTCTTAAAACATTCAAATACGCTGGCACCACTAGCAACATTTTGTGTGATTTGTCAAATTACGATTTTTTTTTGATCTACCAAGAACCGCGCATTCGAACTACTGAGTTTACGAATAAAATACATTCCGTTTATGACCACAACCCAATGAGATTTGAGTTTCATGCTTGCCTTGTAGTTAGCCAAATCAGTTTTGCAGATTAGATAAAATATAAAAGGGGCATACAACCATTTATTTGTGTAATCATTTATTACATTTCGCTTTTCACCAGCCACAATTTAACTTATTAAATTTTATTTAAGATTTACAAACAGGTAATCATTACATTTAATAGGCAATTGATAGTAGGAGCCGTGCAATCATAACATTTATGGGCCCAAAACGTGGAACTTATAGACCCTGTTTTATTTCAATATATGCTAATGCCCTCTTTTGGTCTTGCGCCATGCATTCCAGCACCCGTGCCCTCAGCTGTTCGGAATCCATCAGTATACCAGAGTAGCCCGTTTGGCAAGTAGGTTGGGGTTTCTTGGGATAAGCCAATGTGATCATATCGTACAGTGAAACGTTTGGCAAAAGAATACTCTGGAAAGGTGTAGTTGTACCCATTTTAGGATGGGGTTGCCTTCGCCCACTTACTGCATCCGTTTGTATACGCATCGTTCCTGGTTGATGTCCCAGTTTCCCGTGGATTTTATTCTGTATGATCTAATCCGGGCTTCCCCTTTCGGATATACCGAGTGTTTCACTTAAGGTGCGAACATAAGGAAATGGCATGAGATACTACTTTACTTGAATTTGTTGCTTGTTTAAGATAGAAATAGCTTAAAAACTGTAATTTTATTCATAAAAACATACCAGCCATGATCAAATTTATTTAAGCCAAAATAAATGTTATTTTCTGTCAGTTATCAATTCACGTATTTAACTAATTACTATGAATAATAATGTTGAATATTTTAACGAATAGAGGGTATTATTATCAAAACATTTTACAGTGGCGTCAGTTTACGCACAATTCCTGATTTATTCTCGGTTAAATTTTATAATCGGCCTATTCCATCTGTATCAACAATTCACAAGTTTGTGAAAAAAAATTGAAACTACAGCAAATATAGCAGCAGGTGATTCAAAAGGTAGTTTTAATATTGCAGTTTAAACAAATATTCAATCGAGATATTAACATTACAGACAAACGGAATAGAAGAACCAACGATGAGCTGGAAGAGAGGGTTTTGGGGTTGATAAATGCTGATCCAACAACCAGCATAAGATGTATTGCGCGAGAGTGCAACGTAGCGATACGGTCAGTGCATAAGGTTCTGAAGAAGCATGATTATCATCCCTACACCCCTAAGTGCAATCAAGAGATATTTTTAGTCGATAAGGAAAGCAGGCGTTTATTCTGGGGTCATGCAGGAACGCTCAAACAAAGATAGAAACTTTTTGCGGTCAATCTATTTTACAGATAAATGTACTACGTTCACACTTAATAATGAACCGAATACGCACTCGATACAGGGCCGAATTTGTATTATGACGATCTACAGCATTTTCTTTGTTTTCTTTCATTTTTTGCTCCACAAAAATGAATTTAAATTCTGAATTGCTTTCTTTCTCTGCGCAATTTTATTACGAATATCTTCTGTGGTAGCACCTCCACTTGTAAAAGTTACTCCTAGGTATCTAAATAGCTTGCACCCTTTGACTATATTTTCATTAATATCCATGCCCTTTAACACCGATGACTAAGTACCTGTTTTTTTGTTAGTGTTCATCCTCAAACCCTATTTAGAAAATTCTTCTTCCATTCTGCGAGTTATGTACTCAGCGTCATACCTATAGATTGATTGATTTTATGCAGGGATTTAGACGGGTTAGTAATGAGCCCAGTTTTGCACTTCGACTCTGTGGTCTTTTGCTCCCCTGATCATATTGGAATAGTTCTGTACCTTCAACGAGTTGTAGGATATTTTTTACGAGGTTCTCGTGTGTGAAAGCTGCTCCACGCGGAGTTTACCCGAAAATTTGCTGTGTTTTGCGGAATAACGCTGGACAGTCGAAGATTATGTGTTAGACTATCTCCTCCTCTTTCAGACATAACCTGCAGAGTATATCCCTTCTGTATATACCTATTTTTTATAAGTGTTTTCTCAGGTGCCAGTGTCGTGTGACTAATCCTACCAGCCGTCTAATTTGATGTAGGTACCTTTTACGCCGAAGTTGTTGAATATCTAAGTTAAAACACGTTCGGAATGATCGAATTAGAAAAATTATAAATGCGGCCAACACAATCATCGGCGCTATAGAAACCAGAAAATTGACATCCCGGTGCGTGGAGCATTGACCGTGACTATGCGCTTCTAATGATAGTAACCCGAAGCAAGCTTGTTTGTCAGCGTCAGTCTCTGTCATTGCATGTAAACTGTAAAAACTCAAATTATCGTGACTATTCAACTCACTTGTCATCTGTCAAAAAGTGACCAATGAAAATCCAGAATTCTGACGTTTCTTGACCAATCAAAAAAATATCAGTGGATATATCTTCCTAGAAGGTATTCAAGTGACTATTTTAAACAAATGTGATTTTTATTAGAAAAAGTCAGTATTAGTGTTCTATTACTACAGAAATTGCATAGTTTGTTGCTGGATTTACTGAAAACTAATTTGAAAAAGTAGTTTGGTTCATTAAATAGTCCCTCGAATACCATTCTTAGTCAAACTTAAGTAGATTATTTTTGCGGTGGTATCACTACTCATGTCCATTGCGCTTGGGATTAAGACTCGTGCTATCGCACTCGTCCTATTCGTACCAAAGCGCAATGGACATTCGTGACACCACCACAAAAATAGTCGACATAACTTTGACTACTCATGGTATTATAAGTGAATATTTTGATTTTGGTTTTATTTGAAAAAGAAAATGGGGAGTACATAGTTCAAAAACGCTTTGAAAATTGCTGTAGAAATAATAGACAATGTCAGTTTTTTTTGTAATTACTGTCAAATTTGTATACATTAATTTTTTTGTACTTGTCCTGATTTTTTTATCAGATTTAACGTATGTAAACATATACATGCTGTGGTTGAGTATTCATCTTTAGAGCCTTCAACAACCTTAAAACAGGATCATGAATCCCAATTAACTACAAAATATGAAGTAATATCCGAGCTGATAAAGCAAAGCTGTATCAAAGAGCAATTTCAGGAAGATACTGGAGACTTGATAGCAAAACTGAACAATCTATAGGAAATGCTTAAAAAATTCTGAATGTTAAATTGAGACTGAAAAATTAATAGACAGTACGATAAATATTGTTGCAAAAGGGGAAAATGTAACACTAAAATATAAATCAAACAAACCAGCAAATAAAAAAAATGAAAAACAGCCCAGATTCGTAAGTACAAAGAAAAAACGAGTTTCTCATCTAACAGATATTCAAAAGACATCATCTTCAGAAATTCAAACAGTTTTATCCGTGTGGAAAAAAAGGAGAGAGTGATCATTCATATACGAAAAATATAGGGATATTTTAGATACGGCGGTATTTCCATTTTATAACTATTTTACAATTTTTGTATTGAGATTTTTATCTACAATAATTTATGTAATATTTACTTTCTAATATGTCTAAACTCCTGAATGTATGTCTAGAAGGTAGTATTTTTAAATTATATACCTATAAAACAAATTTTAAATAATTTAAATATTTATTAAGTCCCTAAAAGTACTTGTATGATGTTGAGACCTACCTAACATTGCCTTTCACACAGCCCGCGATTTTTTTTATTTTATAATATTGCAAGGGAAAATTTAACGTATCAAAACGAATAAACCCAAAAATAAGAAAATTGAGGAGCAGGCGCGATTTTTACATAAAAAAATGAGTTTCACATCTAATAGATTCTAGTCTGTTATAAATTCTAACATATTGTAACGATCCTGCTGCCGGTCATTGCCCCGGAATCATGACCCAGTGCCCCTATTGTTCTAGAACCTCGAGAAACGACCTTGCAGCCTTGGACCCCAGGTGCAGAGGCGTGACATCAGCGCTCTTGGAGCCAGCTGTGATGGGTGCGTCTTGCGGTTCCCAGAAAGGTCGAGCGAAGTCTAGTTTGATCTCGAAGGAAATTACCCGAATATAAATACACGGCCGCCGGAGTTCTCGGTAGTTCTCATCAGACTCGAAGCGCGCGTGATATAAACGAACAGTGTGAAATAAATAACAAATAAATACAACCATATAAATGCTTACTGTTAAGCTGTATATAAATAATTATTAAATAAGTGTATCGTTGTTAGAAATAGTGCCTGTAGTTTATAAGTAATTCCGCCTTCATAATTCTTATATTTTTAAATAATCATAATTAATCATAGTAAATAAACGTTTAAAACCAGAAGCGTAGTATAATTTTTAAATAGCCCCAAAGTAAAAACGTAACAGTGGCGTCAGGTGTCGGGTTATACCAGGAGCTATAAAAAAATTATTGAACAAACATTAAATAAATAAATAATTTAACAAGTGCCGATAAAACGACGGTCAGATAAATAAATTGAAGTGAGTATTGTGCATGCCTTGGACGAGATCTCAAAGCAGCAAAATGGAAGCCCGATTAAGCCAACTTTTGCAACTGTTGCAAGTTAGCCAGGACAAGGCAGAGATGGCGCAAGAGAAAGCGGAAAAAGCACAAGAGGATCTTAAGAAAGAGATTCAAGTTGGTCAGGACAAGGCAGAGAAAGCACGAGAGGATCTTATGAGTCATCTTGCAGATCGATCGAAACCGGCCTCGGTGGTTAGTTCACGCGGTGCGTCACCATTTGCGGGAAAAATCCAGCAAGCCCGCGAGGTTCCCAGAAGGAATTATTCCACGAATATAAATACACGGCCGTCGGAGTTCTAATTTAGTTCACTTTAGACTCGAAGCGCGCGTGATATATACGAACCCTAGTGAAATAAATAACAGATAAATAACCATATAAATCGTTAGTGTTTAAGTCGTGAATAGCCAAATGAATAATTGATGTTTTATCCAGCGCATATAAATAAATAAATGTATCGTTGTTAGAAATAATGCCTATAGTTCGTTAGTTTAAGTAATCTGTGTGTTTGTAAATAATCATAATTAATTGTTGTAAATAAATGTTTAATACAGAAGCAGTGAATAATTTTTAAATAGCGCGAACGTAAAAACGTAACAGTGGCGTCAGGTGTCGGGTTATACGAGGTGCTATAAAAAAATTATTGAACAAACATTAAATAAATAAATTGATAAAACGACGATCGGATAAATAAATTTAAGTGTATTGTGGATGCCGGTGACAAGATCCCAGAGCGGCAAAATGGAGGCTCAATTAAGCCAACTTTTCCAGCTGATGCAAGTTGACCAAGAGAAGGCAGAAAAGGACCAAGAGAAGGCAGAAAAAGCGCAAGAAGAATTGAAAGCCGCGCAAAAGGGTCTTAAAGTAGATCTTAAGAAAGAGATTCAAGTTGGCCAGGACAAGGCAGACAAAGCACGAGAGGATCTTAAGGAAGAGCTGAAAGAGCTGAAAGCCGGGCAGAATAAGGCAAAAAAAGCACAAGAAAACCTCAAGGAAGAATTGAAAGTCGCGCAAGAGGATCTTAAGGATGAACTTAAGGAGGAACTGAAAGCGAGCCATAATGAGTTGGCAGAGGAAATCAGAGATATTCAGGAAGAAATGGAGAGAAAGATGGCCGGAGTTCAGGATGACATGCTGGAGCTGCAGGAACGATTTACCAAGTCACGAAGTGGCCAAGACCAACCAACTCCCTCTGAACCTGCTGGCTTCTCTTCTCCTCCTGCAGTAAATCATCCTATCTTATCGCAAGTTGCTGCCCCTCAGGTTGCTCTGTCCCAAGATACTGCGCCAGTGAGGCCCGCAACATCTGGCTTGCACATGAAACTGCCCTCTTACGATGGGAAAACGCCATGGTCAACATACCTGAAGCAATTTGAAGCCGCAGCCGTCGCTAATGGTTGGGGAATGGCAGACAAAGCGACCGCATTGATCCTGACATTGCGAGGGGATGCCCTAAATGTTCTGCAAATGATTCCAGAAAATCAGCAGAGGGACTTCCAGCAATTGGTGAATCGTCTGGAACGGCGTTATGGCAATGGTCATCTTCAGCATGTACATTGTGCCCAGTTGAAGAACAGAATTCAGAAGTCGGGGGAGACTGCAAGAACTGAAGGCCGATGTTGCTCGATTGGTTCGGCTCGCGTATCCATCGGCGCCGGAGGACTTCCTGCAGCAGCTAGCCGTCCAAACATTCGTAGATGGAATTAAAGACGCCGATACTCAGCAAGCGGTACGTCTGGGGCGCCATAGGATACTGCGAGAGGCCTTAGCCCATGCGTTGGAATTTGAAGCGGTAAGGACTGCGTCCAGAGGACATGGTCGTGTCCGCGGTGTCGCCACGAGGGAGATGGCGCCTGAATCCATGGAGGACATGTTACGACGACTTATAAGGCAGGAGACGAGGGAAAAGGGGCCCCGTTGCTGGAGCTGCGGAGAGATGGGTCATCTTAGGGCTCGCTATCCGAAGAAAGGAGCCCGAGTGTCTGACGAGCCGTCGGAAAACCAATGCGGGTCGACAAGAAGGGGCGAAAGTCGACTCGTGATTGCCATGCCCCGGAGATTCCCATACATGTGTCGTCCGTGCAACACCAGCCTGATAGTCTCTTCATTGATGGGAAAATAAATGGAAGACTTCGGTCTCTGCTATTGGATACTGGAGCGACGAAGTCCATAGCCAGGTCTGACGTAATACGAGACGAGGGCCAGCTGCTGCCCACCAGGACACTCCTTCGCACTGCCACGGGAGGCGCAGTGGCCACACATGGGGAAATGGATTTGACATTGAAGATGGGGAATCAAACCCTCAAGCATCGGGTCCTGATTGCTGACATTGTGGACGAGTTCATCCTGGGAATAGATGTCATGAATAAGTGTGGGTTCACTTTAGACCTGGGACGCGGCGTGTTGCACGTGGGTGGGGAAGAGCTTTCCCTACACCCAAGAGAAGAGATCGCAGTACGAGTGGTATTGGCGGAAGATGTTACTCTGCCTGGACGAACCGAGAGGGTCGCGGATGCATACCTGGATGGCGATCTCCGTTGCAACGTAGTGCGCATGATTAAACCCGATTATGACAAGGAGCTCACTCATGGTATCCTGGTTGGGAAGACGTTGGTAAAGACTGGGCTTAAGGTTCCAGTAAGGATGATGAACGTCAACAGGGAACCGGCAACCGTCAGGAGAAACACAACCCTGGGAAGATGCACACCGGTCTCCCCCGTTGTCAGAACGATTACTAGTGACAGCGGCAGCAAGGCGAAGGGCTGGCCAAAGGCATTAATGAACACCGTGATGTCTACTTGCAGGGGCATGAGCCAAAAAGAACGGGAGAAGATCGAAGATCTGGTAGCCCGGTACCAAGACGTCTTCGAGTGCGAAGATCATCCCAGCGGTCGTACCGACGTAGTTAAGCATAAAATCAATACGGGGAATGCTCAACCGATACGCCAACATCCAAGAAGGTTGCCCCTCGCCAAACGGGAAGAAGCTGAGAAGATTGTCCAAGATATGCGAAACCAAGGGATTATCGAACCGTCCAGCAGTCCGTGGGCCTCCCCTGTGGTTCTTGTCAAGAAGAAGGATGGCTCAACGAGCGTGTGTGTTGACTACCGACAGCTGAATCATGTGACCAAAAAAGACAGCTACCCTCTGCCACGAATCTATGATACCCTGGACACGCTCTCCGGTTCTCAATTGTTCTCGACGCTAGACTTGAAGAGCGGTTATTGGCAAGCCGGAATGGAGCCTGCGGACAGGAAGAAGACTGCATTTACTATCGTAACTGGGCTCTGGCAGTTCTCCGTCATGCCGTTCGGTTTGCGCAATGCGCCCGCCACGTTTGAGAGGCTGATGGACACCGTCCTGAAGGGTCTATCTTGGCAGACCTGCCTGATATACTTGGACCACATCATAGTGGTGCGTAAATCCTTCAACGAGCATCTTAAAAACCTGGACGAAGTGTTCGGTAGACTGCGAGGTGCCAACCTGCGATTAAGTCCAAAGAAGTGCCACATCTTCCAGAAGGAGGTACAGTACTTGGGGCACGTCGTATCCCGCCAAGGAGTAGCAGTAAACCCGAGTAAGGTGAAGGTCGTGCAGGATTGGCCAATCCCGAAGGATAAGCATGAGCTGCGAAGCTTCCTGGGCCTCTGTACTTACTACCGACGGTTTGTGCTGGGCTTCGCAAACATTAAAAAACCGTTAACCCGTCTAACGGAAGAGGGACGACAGTTCGAATGGAGTGCTGAGTGCACGGAGGCCTTCGAGACGCTCACAACTGCCTTAACCAGTTCACCTGTGCTTTTCTATCCACGTCGGGAAGGCCAGTTTATCCTCGATACTAACGCTAGCAATGTCGGAATAGGTGGTGCTCTGTCCCAGGTCCAAGATGGGAAAGAGAAAGTCCTGGCATATTTCAGCAAGGTCCTGTCCAAACCTGAGCGGAACTATTGCGTAACCAGGAGGGAGCTTCTGGTAGTAGTCAAGTCCGTGGAGCATTTTTATAAATACCTGTATGGCAGAAGATTCTTGCTGAGGACCGACCATGCTGCTCTAAGATGGCTGCTGCAGTTCAAGAACCCTGAAGGACAGGTGGCTAGGTGTATCGAGCGCCTACAAAAGTATGACTTTGAAATAAATAATCGACCTGGCACAGCCCACCGCAACACCGATGCGTTATCCAGGAGGCCCTGCCCTGCGGACTGCAGCCACAGTTCGAGACTGAAGAGTCGTGCGGTACCCATCGATCGTACCACTGTAGTCGACGACTCGTGGGAGCTAGACGAGTTGCAGAGCAGCCAGGAGGACGACCCCGACTTAGGCACGGTTATAGCCTGGAAGCGAGATGGCCGTCGACCTACCTGGCAGGAGGTCACTCAACAGTGAAAACCTATTGGGCGCAATGGGACTCCTTGCAGCTGGAAAACAACGTCCTGACCAGAATCTTGGAAGACGAGGACGGTAGGGCAAAGAGATCACAATTGATGGTCCCGAGGAGTAGAGCGGCCGAGGTTCTGCGCCACCTGCATGATAGCTCCTCTGGGGGACATTTCGGATTGAAGAAGACGTTGCAGAAGGTCCGAGACCGGTTCTACTGGGCGAGCTGCAAAGATGATGTCCGAGAGTGGTGCCGGAGGTCCGAAGACTGCGCTACAGGAAACGGACCGGTTGGTAGACGTAGAGCTCCGATGCGGCAGTACAACGTCGGTAGTCCGTTCGAGAGGATAGCCATCGACATCGCTGGACCATTCCCCGAAACGGAATCGGGAAATAAATACATCCTGGTGTGCATGGACTACTTCACCAAGTGGCCCGAAGCGTACGCTCTTCCAAATCAAGAGGCCGGTACTGTCGCTGATGTTCTGGTGAAGGAGTGCTTCAGCCGTTTTGGAGTCCCCATGGAGTTACATTCCGACCAGGGCCGGAATTTCGAGTCTGGACTGTTCCAGAACGTTTGCAAGTTGCTGAGGATACACAAGACCCGGACCACTGCCCTCCATCCTCAATCGGACGGCATAGTGAAAAGGATGAACCGAACCATGGGGAAGCATCTGTCCAAGGTGGTTTTCGAACATCAGCGTGACTGGGACCAGTACATTCACCTGTTCCTAATGGCCTACCGATCGACAGTACAAGAGACAACCAACCACACCCCAGCCACGGTACTCTTTGGACGCGAGCTCCGATTGCCATGTGACCTCAAATTTGGAAGAAAGCCTGGCTAAGAAACGGCCGGCGAGGACTACGTGGGGAACCTGAAGAAGAGGATGGAAGAGATCCACGACGCCGTACGCCGAAACATTCAGGGTGCCAGCGACCGAATTAAGGACCGATATGATGCCCACGCTGAGGCCGGTGGTTTCCAGCCTGGCGATTTGGTATGGCTTCATAACCCCCAGAGGCGTCGTGGTCTCTCCCCCAAGCTCCAAAGAAACTGGGAAGGCCCCTACACTGTAGTTGCTCGACTGAATGACATGGTATACCGAATCCAGAAACCTCCTCGAGGAAAGTGCAGGGTGGTGCACTTCAATCGGTTGGCCCCATATACCGGAACCAATGAGGAAGTGGAGGCTGTCACGGAGCAACCCCTGAGACGACTAGGGACCAGAGGAACCTTCTTTCAGGAGTTTATGGCCGCTTATGGGGGTACGAAGACTGCGCCATTCGGAGTCACTACAGAGGTGCAGCGTGACCTGTTCGACACCCTGCGGCAGTATTCCCTGGCACACTGCGTCGCCTAGGACCTCCGGATGTCTAGGGGGATCGCCGCTGCCTTCCGGGAGAAGTTTGGCCGGTTAGACCAGCTGCGAGAGCAGGCACCTCAGGTTGGCAGAACTTTGCAGCTGAAGGAAGGCAACAGCTCCATTTATTACCTGGTGACGAAAAGGTTGTCTTACGAAAAACCTAGTTACCAGGAGCTCTGGTCTACTCTTTTGGGCCTTAAGGAGCAGATGGTGAAGAACGGCGAAACCCAGCTAGCGGTGCCGAAATTAGGATGCGGCCTGGATTCGTTGGACTGGATGGTTGTACGCAGCATGCTGGAAGTAGTCTTCGACCTGACCGGCATCCAGATCGAGGTCTGCTGTTGCAGCCCGTTGCGAAGCATTGAGCCCACGGTGGACTGCTACTTTTTCAGCCAGTCCGTCTGCAAGAAGGGCACCGCCTGCAAATACCGCCATCAAACCCCCACAAGAGCGAGTGACAGGCATCCGACGCAACTCGTTCTGGGACAGAACGACCTAAGGCGGGGGCAGTGTAACGATCCTGCTGCCGGTCATTGCCCCGGAATCATGACCCAGTGCCCCTATTGTTCTAGAACCTCGAGAAACGACCTTGCAACCTTAGACCCCAGGTGCAGAGGAGTGACGTCAGCGCCCTTGCAGCCAGCTGTGATGGGTGCGTCAAGCGGTTTCCAGAAAGGTCGAGCGAAGTCTAGTTTGATCTTAAAGGAAATTACCCGAATATAAATACACGGCCGCCGGAGTTCTCGGTAGTTCTCATCAGACTCGAAGTGCACGTGATATAAACGAACCGTGTGAAATAAATAACAAATAAATACAACCATATAAATCATTACTGTTAAGCTGTATATAAATAATTATTAAATAATTGTATCGTTGTTAGAAATAGTGCCTGTAGTTTATAAGTAATTCTGCCTTCATAATTCTTGTATTTTTAAATAATCATAATTAATAATCACGTTTTAAACCAGAAGCGTCGTATAATTTTTAAATAGCCCGAAAGTAAAAACGTAACAATATTAACATATTCTATACTCGGGCCGCCGAACAGATAGAATGGAGCAGGCAACCCAAATAACATATTACAATGGTCACTTGATAATATTTTAATTATAATTACCAAAAAGGATCGGAGATGCCGACCCTTACAATTAGAACTAATTTCAATAATTGTCATTAAACAACTTTTTGAGGTTATGATGCAAATAGAAATGTCGACCAACTTAAAAGTCAAGCCTGACATTTGTGCACTTGTAATTGAAAATGTTTAGGCCTGTGGCATGGCTCTTCCTAGATCTCATTATTGGCTGCGGCGTCGAAACCAAAACACGTTGCCCGTGATATGGTTAAGTTTGTAGCGTTTTTTCTTTGGAGTTCCTTTATTCAACCATTTACAAGGACTAAATTGTGCATCTCTACTGCTGTTTTCAAAGTTACATGCAAGTATAAAATATTGACTTGTAAAGTAGTCTCTTAAGGAAATTTTAATTATTCATAGAGCTGCCTGCATTATGGGTAACCGTAAGAAACTAATTCGTAGTCAAGGACGTGAAAGAATCTAAAGCGACTATTGCAATTTTTCTCAGTCGTTTTGCAAGAACGAGTGACTAAAGCAACCGATGTTGGCCTAAATACTATTAGAGGAGCCCAACAAAGTGGCGGAAGAAAATTTACTTCTCCAAAAAAACAAATTACTAAACTTACCCCAGGTCATCTGTCGATCAATATAAAGAAGAAGTAATCCCAAGTGTGATCTATAACTTTGCCATAAAAAGAGACCTACAATGAAAGCTGTATTCGAAGTCGAACAAAATGAAGGGGGGTGTTAATTTCACTGAGAAATTACATTCCTTTAGGCGATTGGTACATAAAATGGGTTTTTAATAGAGAAAATTTCAAGACAATAGGCACACGTTCTAATAGAGAAGAGAGAAATAGCAAATTGTGTTGAATTTTTAAGATAAAATATAAAGCCGAATGCTGAAATATTGTGTACACTGATGAAACGTACTTGCATAGCTTCCATACTTTTCTAAATGTTGTGATGATGGTACCCATGGTGTAAAGAATACAAGGTGTAACGTTCCGCAGAATGTGGGCGGACCTCAAATTCAACCAATAGGACATGGTCCGACAAATGGCACGATTGGTAGTACTGAAGTGTATTGTTGAAGACGCTGTCGATGTCAAATTCGAGGTTAGGTTTTGCGTCAGTTGGTGTCAGATTGACGCAAAATGTAACCTGCTAACCCAGAATTTGACATCGACTGACAGTGCCAGCAACATATACGATCGCAACCATGGTTACACCATGATCGCGGCCGTGATGGATTTCCTGAGCAGGACCATCGGGGATTGGTTGACATCTCCCCTCTATTTTATAAACGACTGCCCATCCCGGGAGCGTTTCACCTTGTATTCTTTACACCATGATGGTACCAACAATTCTTTAAAATCCCCCGTCAGTAAAGAGCAAGCATTGATTATTCTTTATGCCGGAGGTAGAAAAGGTTTCGTACCAAATTCATTCCTGATGTTTAAATCAGGACTTAAGAGACAGATTATTGCCACGATGAAATAAACCATTAAAATTATGTGAATTGCCTGAAAGAAAAATTATTAGCAAATCTTCAAAAAAGTCGGTTTTGGTCATCGATAATGCATGGTATCACAATGTCTGTACTGAGCCGAATCCAACACTTGTTTGAAAAAAGCAGACATGCAAAAGTGGTTATCAGTAAGAAACATTTATATTAAGTTGAATGAAACAAAACCAATTATATGGTACCAGAAAATTACATAAACCTACACATAAAAGTTATATGATTGAGAAATTATTAGCGGAACATGGACATACGTAGTCCTACGATTACCCCCTTACCATCCAGAATTAAACCAGATTGGGAAAATATGGGTGTCAGTAAAGAACTATGTTGCTACAAATAATACAACATTCAAATTAGACGATGTTAACACTTCTGCAGAAAATAATTTTGGAAGTGTGAGTGTGCAAGAATGGAAGAATATATGTGCAGTGTCGACAAACATAAGTGGGAATACATTATGGATAACAGAGAAGAAATAATTATTACAGTAGACGGCAGCGGTGAATCCGGTTCTAATCTATCGTCTGAACAAGAAGATGATTTCGTTGAAGAAAATTTAGGTTGTTAACCATTAGAGGAATCTATATTGAATTATTTTACCATTTATTTGATTAATTAACTGTTTTTTTTATTGTATTTTATGTATTTTTCTTTGCTTCACAAATAATTTCAGAAACTAGAAAGTCATTAGATTTTTAAGTCATTTAGAAGTTATTTAAATTTTTATATTTTGTAAATCTAAATAAAATATGTTCATTTTCAAACACCATAAAAGTGAAAACTTATGTGACTTGCTTCGCAAAGTGAAAGCGTTAATTATAATTATAACCAAAGGTAAAGGTAGTACTTTAACTGATTAGGCATATAAAGTTGCCACTGTTGCTACTTTATCTGCCTACTCATATAAGATAACAAAATCAAACATTTCAGCAATATAATTTAATTATTATTTGTGATTTTCATCCATCATAACCATGGAAGAATTATTTCCAACGTATCACAATTTTACCTCAATCTTGAGTTTTTACATTTCTACTAAATTATTGTTTTCTAATTTTGTTACTTTTATTGCAGTATAAGTATTCGTTTGAAAATAAAATTTTATATGTTATTCGCAATAAAAGTGGCTTTATGTGCTTTGCCTGCTACCAGCCTCAACACATAAAGCTTCTATAAAAATATAATTAATATTTTTATTTGTTTATTTATTTCTTTTATTTCATACTGATGTCAAAAATAACATTTTTTGTATTCGCTCCCCAAACTGGTTGCTTTGGAAACTGTCTAGGATCCTCAAAATGGCCATTTAGAGGCCTTGTACTTAAAGTCATCATGGCAACATTTTAGCGGACTCAAACATTAGTTGCCATGACGACTTTAAGTACAAGGCCTCTAAATGGCCATTTTGAGGATCCTAGACAGTTTCCAAAGTAACCAGTTTGGGGAGCGAAAAATACATTTTCGCGCGGCCTCCTAATATAATGCCGCGTTAATGGTAATTGAAACTTCATATTATCAATGTTTGGAGAGCTAATACAAAAAAACGTTGTATGCGACACGTCCTCAAATGGCTTTAGAGGACTCATCTTCATATTACGGACTCGGCTGCGCTTCGCTCCGCCTCGTCCGGAAACATTACGACTCGTCCCCTAAAGCCTTGCTTTGAGGACTAGTTACATAAACTACTATTTTCGGATTATTTATGGTACAAAAAATGGAACATTAAATCCTTGTACTTTAAAGTAAAATTTTAAAGTTCAAGTACTTTAAAACTTATTTATTGTACAAAAAATAGAACATTAAAGTCCTGAGTACTTTAAAGTAAAATTTTAAAGTTCAAGTACTTTAAATTGCCAGTTGTTGACATAAAATTTGAAATGATTTACTACTTTTTATTTAAAATTCATTAAACTTGCAGTATGAAATAAACCGTTGTATTCACCACGAACGAAAAGTGTTTTTAAAGGCCTCGCAAGTAATTCAAGTAAACAACTTTCTCGTCTTTAAAATGCCACTTTTCGTTCTAGATAAATAAACTACTATTAATATTATAACTTTTGAAGGGGAATACAATTTTTAGTTGTTTTATGCTTTAAAACAATAATTGTGATATAATTTGATCAAGTATTTCAGTAGTACCCCTCTATAATGGGTAAATTATTATTTAAACATTATTTGGAGCAATAAAACTTTGATAGTGATTTATTTACGTCCCAGTGTGTACATAATAAATAAATTAACAGTCCGTTAGCTGACATGCAGCCGCAAATCATAATCCCCTTTGGAAACTTCGCAGTTCCTTTAATGCAGTTTTTATGAAAAGCTTCTGATTTACTCTTTCTAATTCATCTAATATGGTCTCCAATGAAGTAATAAAAAAAGTTAGAAGTGCTAAAATACAACTAAACACCATATAAAGGTAATTCATATGTATGGTCATTAAATTAAATAAGTGTATAATAACATCAGTAATAGCTTAACTAAAATTAATCACATATAGAAAAAATTGCATTCATGTCTAGACAAAACTTTTGAGAACCAAAACCTTCATTAGGTAAATCAGATAAGAGTACATTTACATTTTCTTAAAAAATCAACACGTTTTGTCAGAGTTTCTCTCTTTTCTATTAGAACGTGCCTATTGTCTTGACATTTTCTCTATTGAAAAACCCATTTTATGTACCACTCGCCCAAAGGAATGTAATTTCTCAGTGAAATTAACACCCCCCTTCATTTTGTTCGACTTCGAATACAGCTTTCATTGTAGGTCTCTTTTTATGGCAAAGTCACACTTGGGATTACTTCTTCTTTATATTGATCGACAGATGACCTGGGGTAAGTTTAGTAATTTGTTTTTTTGGAGAAGTAAATTTTCTTCCGCCACTTTGTTGGGCTCCTCTAATAGTATTTAGGCCAACATCGGTTGCTTTAGTCACTCGTTCTTGCAAAACGACTGAGAAAAATTGCAATAGTCGCTTTAGATTCTTTCACGTCCTTGACTACGAATTAGTTTCTTACGGTTACCCATAATGCAGGCAGCTCTATGAATAATTAAAATTTCCTTAAGAGACTACTTTACAAGTCAATATTTTATACTTGCATGTAACTTTGAAAACAGCAGTAGAGATGCACAATTAGTCCTTGTAAATGGTTGAATAAAGGAACTCCAAAGAAAAAACGCTACAAACTTAACCATATCACGTGGCAACGTGTTTTGGTTTCGACGCCGCAGCCAATAATGAGATCTAGGAAGAGCCATGCCACAGGCCTAAACATTTTCAATTACAAGTGCACAAATGTCAGGCTTGACTTTTAAGTTGGTCGACATTTCTATTTGCATCATAACCTCAAAAATTTGTTTAATGACAATTATTGAAATTAGTTCTAATTGTAAGGGTCGGCATCTCCGATCCTTTTTGGTAATTATAATTAAAATATTATCAAGTGACCTTTGTAATATGTTATTTGGGTTGCCTGCTCCATTCTATCTGTTCGGCGGCCCGAGTATAGAACCGACTATTGGGAATATACGGCCAATTTAGTTAAGATTTAGATTAGCATGTGTGAAACTATCGATCGAAACATGTTACAAAAATATGTAAAAACGGCACTTTTATCATACATGCCTTGCAAAAAGTGATCCAAACCAATAAAATGTATGCGGTGTTTGCCCAACTCTTAGTAATCTATATACAGGGACTCTATAATTTTCTTTATTAAAGCGCCACCTTTTGACCGCCGCAAGAAAAGTGGCCGGAGTTTTCCTAGCCGCTTTGTATAATAACGAAGATTTTAATTCTTTCCGGGCGTGTGTTATGAATTCTTTTTTCCCAAGGCGTTCGTGGTCTTCTTTTTTTCCTTTGTTCCGGCGGGGTCCAGTTCCCTACTATTAAAGGCCATCTTTCGTCTGGCATTCTTTTTCCAGTGTCAGTACCATATCAATTTTCACATCCCGGTGCGTGGAGCATTGACCGCGACTATGCGCTCCTAACGAGACTAACGCGAACCTTATCGCGATTATGCGTTCTCTAGCGGAATTCAAATGAAGTTAAAATCGCGGTAAATATCTTGAATTAGGATATGTTTATAGGTAATAATTTTTTAAATTATTTTGAAGCTAAATATAGAAATAGAAATTATTGGTATGTGCTTTTTTATAGCTATACTCGGGCCGCCGAACAGATAGAATGGAGCAGGCAACCCAAATAACATATTACAAAGGTCACTTGATAATATTTTAATTATAATTACCAAAAAGGATCGGAGATGCCGACCCTTACAATTAGAACTAATTTCAATAATTGTCATTAAACAAATTTTTGAGGTTATGATGCAAATAGAAATGTCGACCAACTTAAAAGTCAAGCCTGACATTTGTGCACTTGTAATTGAAAATGTTTAGGCCTGTGGCATGGCTCTTCCTAGATCTCATTATTGGCTGCGGCGTCGAAACCAAAACACGTTGCCCGTGATATGGTTAAGTTTGTAGCGTTTTTTCTTTGGAGTTCCTTTATTCAACCATTTACAAGGACTAAATTGTGCATCTCTACTGCTGTTTTCAAAGTTACATGCAAGTATAAAATATTGACTTGTAAAGTAGTCTCTTAAGGAAATTTTAATTATTCATAGAGCTGCCTGCATTATGGGTAACCGTAAGAAACTAATTCGTAGTCAAGGACGTGAAAGAATCTAAAGCGACTATTGCAATTTTTCTCAGTCGTTTTGCAAGAACGAGTGACTAAAGCAACCGATGTTGGCCTAAATACTATTAGAGGAGCCCAACAAAGTGGCGGAAGAAAATTTACTTCTCCAAAAAAACAAATTGCTAAACTTACCCCAGGTCATCTGTCGATCAATATAAAGAAGAAGTAATCCCAAGTGTGACTTTGCCATAAAAAGAGACCTACAATGAAAGCTGTATTCGAAGTCGAACAAAATGAAGGGGGGTGTTAATTTCACTGAGAAATTACATTCCTTTGGGCGAGTGGTACATAAAATGGGTTTTCAATAGAGAAAATGTCAAGACAATAGGCACGTTCTAATAGAAAAGAGAGAAACTCTGACAAAACGTGTTGATTTTTTAAGAAAATGTAAATGTACTCTTATCTGATTTACCTAATGAAGGTTTTGGTTCTCAAAAGTTTTGTCTAGACATGAATGCAATTTTTTCTATATGTGATTAATTTTAGTTAAGCTATTACTGATGTTATTATACACTTATTTAATTTAATGACCATACATATGAATTAACCTTTATATGGTGTTTAGTTGTATTTTAGCACTTCTAACTTTTTTTATTACTTCATTGGAGACCATATTAGATGAATTAGAAAGAGTAAATCAGAAGCTTTTCATAAAAACTGCATTAAAGGAACTGCGAAGTTTCCAAAGGGGATTATGATTTGCGGCTGCATGTCAGCTAACGGACTGTTAATTTATTTATTATGTACACACTGGGACGTAAATAAATCACTATCAAAGTTTTATTGCTCCAAATAATGTTTAAATAATAATTTACCCATTATAGAGGGGTACTACTGAAATACTTGATCAAATTATATCACAATTATTGTTTTAAAGCATAAAACAACTAAAAATTGTATTCCCCTTCAAAAGTTATAATATTAATAGTAGTTTATTTATCTAGAACGAAAAGTGGCATTTTAAAGACGAGAAAGTTGTTTACTTGAATTACTTGCGAGGCCCTTTAAAAACACTTTTCGTTCGTGGTGAATACAACGGTTTATTTCATACTGCAAGTTTAATGAATTTTAAATAAAAAGTAGTAAATCATTTCAAATTTTATGTCAACAACTGGCAATTTTAAAGTACTTGAACTTTAAAATTTTACTTTAAAGTACTAGGACTTTAATGTTCTATTTTTTGTACAATAAATAAGTTTTAAAGTACTTGAACTTTAAAATTTTACTTTAAAGTACAAGGATTTTAATGTTCCATTTTTTGTACCATAAATAATCCGAAAATAGTAGTTTATGTAACTAGTCCTCAAAGCAAGGCTTTAGGGGACGAGTCGTAATGTTTCCGGACGAGGCGGAGCGAAGCGCAGCCGAGTCCGTAATATGAAGATGAGTCCTCTAAAGCCATTTGAGGACGTGTCGCATACAACGTTTTTTTGTATTAGCTCTCCAAACATTATAATATGAAGTTTCAATTACCATTAACGCGGCATTATATTAGGAGGCCGCGCGAAAATGTATTTTTCGCTCCCCAAACTGGTTACTTTGGAAACTGTCTAGGATCCTCAAAATGGCCATTTAGAGGCCTTGTACTTAAAGTCGTCATGGCAACTAATGTTTGAGTCCGCTAAAATGTTGCCATGATGACTTTAAGTACAAGGCCTCTAAATGGCCATTTTGAGGATCCTAGACAGTTTCCAAAGCAACCAGTTTGGGGAGCGAATACAAAAAATGTTATTTTTGACATCAGTATGAAATAAAAGAAATAAATAAACAAATAAAAATATTAATTATATTTTTATAGAAGCTTTATGTGTTGAGGCTGGTAGCAGGCAAAGCACATAAAGCCACTTTTATTGCGAATAACATATAAAATTTTATTTTCAAACGAATACTTATACTGCAATAAAAGTAACAAAATTAGAAAACAATAATTTAGTAGAAATGTAAAAACTCAAGATTGAGGTAAAATTGTGATACGTTGGAAATAATTCTTCCATGGTTATGATGGATGAAAATCACAAATAATAATTAAATTATATTGCTGAAATGTTTGATTTTGTTATCTTATATGAGTAGGCAGATAAAGTAGCAACAGTGGCAACTTTATATGCCTAATCAGTTAAAGTACTACCTTTACCTTTGGTTATAATTATAATTAACGCTTTCACTTTGCGAAGCAAGTCACATAAGTTTTCACTTTTATGGTGTTTGAAAATGAACATATTTTATTTAGATTTACAAAATATAAAAATTTAAATAACTTCTAAATGACTTAAAAATCTAATGACTTTCTAGTTTCTGAAATTATTTGTGAAGCAAAGAAAAATACATAAAATACAATAAAAAAAACAGTTAATTAATCAAATAAATGGTAAAATAATTCAATATAGATTCCTCTAATGGTTAACAACCTAAATTTTCTTCAACGAAATCATCTTCTTGTTCAGACGATAGATTAGAACCGGATTCACCGCTGCCGTCTACTGTAATAATTATTTCTTCTCTGTTATCCATAATGTATTCCCACTTATGTTTGTCGACACTGCACATATATTCTTCCATTCTTGCACACTCACACTTCCAAAATTATTTTCTGCAGAAGTGTTAACATCGTCTAATTTGAATGTTGTATTATTTGTAGCAACATAGTTCTTTACTGACACCCATATTTTCCCAATCTGGTTTAATTCTGGATGGTAAGGGGGTAATCGTAGGACTACGTATGTCCATGTTCCGCTAATAATTTCTCAATCATATAACTTTTATGTGTAGGTTTATGTAATTTTCTGGTACCATATAATTGGTTTTGTTTCATTCAACTTAATATAAATGTTTCTTACTGATAACCACTTTTGCATGTCTGCTTTTTTCAAACAAGTGTTGGATTCGGCTCAGTACAGACATTGTGATACCATGCATTATCGATGACCAAAACCGACTTTTTTGAAGATTTGCTAATAATTTTTCTTTCAGGCAATTCACATAATTTTAATGGTTTATTTCATCGTGGCAATAATCTGTCTCTTAAGTCCTGATTTAAACATCAGGAATGAATTTGGTACGAAACCTTTTCTACCTCCGGCATAAAGAATAATCAATGCTTGCTCTTTACTGACGGGGGATTTTAAAGAATTGTTGGTACCATCATGGTGTAAAGAATACAAGGTGAAACGCTCCCGGGATGGGCAGTCGTTTATAAAATAGAGGGGAGATGTCAACCAATCCCCGATGGTCCTGCTCAGGAAATCCATCACGGCCGCGATCATGGTGTAACCATGGTTGCGATCGTATATGTTGCTGGCACTGTCAGTCGATGTCAAATTCTGGGTTAGCAGGTTACATTTTGCGTCAATCTGACACCAACTGACGCAAAACCTAACCTCGAATTTGACATCGACAGCGTCTTCAACAATACACTTCAGTACTACCAATCGTGCCATTTGTCGGACCATGTCCTATTGGTTGAATTTGAGGTCCGCCCACATTCTGCGGAACGTTACACCTTGTATTCTTTACACCATGGGTACCACCATCACAACATTTAGAAAAGTATGGAAGCTATGCAAGTACGTTTCATCAGTGTACACAATATTTCAGCATTCGGCTTTATATTTTATCTTAAAAATTCAACACAATTTGCTATTTCTCTCTTCTCTATTAGAACGTGTGCCTATTGTCTTGAAATTTTCTCTATTAAAAACCCATTTTATGTACCAATCGCCTAAAGGAATGTAATTTCTCAGTGAAATTAACACCCCCCTTCATTTTGTTCGACTTCGAATACAGCTTTCATTGTAGGTCTCTTTTTATGGCAAAGTTATAGATCACACTTGGGATTACTTCTTCTTTATATTGATCGACAGATGACCTGGGGTAAGTTTAGTAATTTGTTTTTTTGGAGAAGTAAATTTTCTTCCGCCACTTTGTTGGGCTCCTCTAATAGTATTTAGGCCAACATCGGTTGCTTTAGTCACTCGTTCTTGCAAAACGACTGAGAAAAATTGCAATAGTCGCTTTAGATTCTTTCACGTCCTTGACTACGAATTAGTTTCTTACGGTTACCCATAATGCAGGCAGCTCTATGAATAATTAAAATTTCCTTAAGAGACTACTTTACAAGTCAATATTTTATACTTGCATGTAACTTTGAAAACAGCAGTAGAGATGCACAATTTAGTCCTTGTAAATGGTTGAATAAAGGAACTCCAAAGAAAAAACGCTACAAACTTAACCATATCACGGGCAACGTGTTTTGGTTTCGACGCCGCAGCCAATAATGAGATCTAGGAAGAGCCATGCCACAGGCCTAAACATTTTCAATTACAAGTGCACAAATGTCAGGCTTGACTTTTAAGTTGGTCGACATTTCTATTTGCATCATAACCTCAAAAAGTTGTTTAATGACAATTATTGAAATTAGTTCTAATTGTAAGGGTCGGCATCTCCGATCCTTTTTGGTAATTATAATTAAAATATTATCAAGTGACCATTGTAATATGTTATTTGGGTTGCCTGCTCCATTCTATCTGTTCGGCGGCCCGAGTATAGAGATCCTAAGAATGATCAAAACTCTCCCATCGAAGGCAACTTAGCACGGTTGGTTCCCATAACCTCTTTGTTCGACATATGTCAAATATCTAATTTGGATAAAAAATTTATGTCAAATCAGGCTGTTTGTCTAACTCTTAGTAAACTGTATACAGGATCTTTAGAAAATTATAGAGTCCCTGTATATATACAGGTACTCTAGAAAATTATAGAGATCCTGTATATTAGTAACCTATACAGTGTGGTCCATTAAGTGTGCAACAAATGGGATTTTTTTTTATTAGTTGTACAATCGAAATTTAAATATTGCCAAAAGTTAGTGCATGTTCGATAACCATATCAGATGCCCTTAGAATGGCTTCAAGTCAAACAATATACAGGGCAGGACAAAAAATATGAAATTCGTTCAAGAACAAAGTTACCTTATTTCAAAAAATATAGCAAAATTTTATAAAGAAAAGTTGTTTAGAATTAAAAGTTATGCTCAAATACAAAGTCACGGCCTCCTATAAGAATTTTGATTCTTTTTTGGAAAATTTTGTATTACCCCCGTATAATACATATTTTTATTATTTTTATTTTATATGTATTTAAAGTAGCCACAACCACATCACTTTTAAATAACTTTTAGCAACTGCAAGCGTATTTGTAAAATTTACTTGGATTTACATTTTTTTAGGTAAGCGTCCACTTCATGTTTGTTGCAACGATATTTAACAGAACTTGAGAATTTCGCAAATATTCTTTTTAACAAGGCAAATGCTTTACTAATAATAATTTACATATGAAAACTCTTAATAAAATCAGAATAATAAAAATATGTATCATACGGGGATAATACAAAATTTTACAAGAAAAAGAATCAAAATTCGAATAGGAAGCCGTGACTTTTTATTTGAGCATAACTTTTGATTTTAAACAACTTTTCTCAATAAAATTTTGCTATATTTTTTTAAATAAAGTAACTTTATTCTTGAACGAATTACATATTTTTTGTCCTGCCCTGTATATTGTTTGACTTGAAGCCATTCTAAGGGCATCTGATATGGTTATCGAACATGCACTAACTTTTGGCGGTATTTAAATTTCGGCTTTACAACTAATAAAAAAATGTCCCATTTGTTGCACACTTAATGGACCACACTGTATACAGGGACTCTAGAAAATTAAATTAAAACGTGACAGCAACGCAAAATCAAAGTGGACTACTGAAATTAGTTCAAGTGTAGCAACAACTGTAATTATTATTCTACTACGAGCTGCTGGTGGTCGATTTGCATAAGTTTGACGCCAACGATGTTGCACTATTTGTACCGCCATTCTGGTCGAATGACCTATTTGCGCTTGATAAAACCATTTTACAATAGCAATACGTTGTTGGAGATTTGTATTCATATCTGCTTTGCTGTCAGTTTGACAGCAGAATTTCATTTTGAAAATGACAGTGGAAAGCAGCGTAGCTAATTTTAATTTAAATACCTAAACATCGTAAAAAACAGCGACAGATTTGAGCAGTGTATACATGCACATTGTAAAATGTAATTTGCGTATGTATCGTTAAACGCGAATGTAGGGTCTATCCACGCCCATGAGGAGAGTTTTAACTAAAGATTACTTCACGAAGAAGCAATTATTAACGTGTGGAACCGGCGGGAAAGTGAGTTTCGCCATACGAAGAGAGAAGTAAATAAACGCGGCTTTGACAGCCTAGCAGTATGTAATTTGCTGCATATCAGTTTCTGTGTGGGTCACAAGGCAGCGTTTGCTGGAGCAAACGCCTTCTTCAGACTGTACAAGAAAGCACGTGATTTACGATATCCACAGGGTGTATTTGCGACGTTTCAAGTATTTCGTGACGTCAAACGACCAAGCGTCACCTCATCCAGAGTCCGGGACTTCCCCAGTGTGGTTAATTTCCAAGCCTCGGGCAATTCAAGTTTGGATAACGTAATCCAGACCTAAATCCGCATACAACAAAGCAAGTCCGGTTCTACTTCCACGTAAAATGTTCTCAGTTTAAAAGCGATATACAATCGCCTCCACGCTATGAGAATCGCGCTTAATAAATATGTTTATCTACGACCACCACTAAAAGTAGGCCTTTTAGCGCTAGCTTGTTTCACTAAAAGTGACGTTTTATAGTTTACCGTGGTTAAAGAAATCAGTTGTTTACTTTTAGCACATGGGCTAAAAGTGAAGTGAAGTTATAAAACTACAATTTCGAACTGGAAGTGAAGTTGTAAAGTCATTCTAGTTGCTTCTTGCGTTACAGGTAAAGTGTTTTTGAAATAATTAAAGCATTATGTAATGAATACAGTCAGATGTGGAGTATCAATAATTACATTTCGTAACTCACCTTGACAGTACCGACGTGGTAAACAATCGCCCGCTCGGCGTGGCCAACTGTTTATTATGACATAAATTAAAAGTGTCGCAGATGCAAACCTTTGTTAAATCGATATTTATGGATTAATAACGGTAAAATTAAGGTCGTAGATAAAATATTGTATGCAACGCGTGCTAAAAGTCGTTGATGCACGAGACATGTTATGAAACTCAGCCTTCGGCTTCGTTTCATAATTTTCATGTCTCGGGCATAAACGTCGAATTTTAGCACTTGTTGCATAAATAGCTATTACGTACTCGGATTGTGTTGATTTAAGTGCATGCAAGCGCAATCAGGGATAGCTCCAGGCCAGGTGCACACGAGTTGATGTGGAGACGAGAATATCCGGCAACAATGTACCTATTCAGAAAATATAACCTTAAACTGAAAACAACCTAACCTAACACAAAAAGTGTCAATTTCCATTAGGGAGTTTAGTTGCCACAGAGGTACTGCCAACAAAATTATTAGATGGTCATAGCCTCACCTGACCCAAAAAGATCGTGAATGGCTTATACTCTATTCTACGTTTCTTACAATTTTAGGTAACCGGTATAAACTGCCTAAATTATTATATCGAGAGATCCAAAAAAACTGTTCCTCAGCGGGCTGTGGAAATTCAAGGTATGAATAATATGTTGGTGACACTGTACGTCAATGTCAAATTCGAGGTTATCAGGTTAGGTTTTCCGTCAGTTTTGACACAAAATGACGCAAATCCTAACCTGCTAACTTCGAATTTGACATTGACGTACAGTTTCACCAACATATTATTCATACGTTGAATTTCCACAGCCCGCTGAGGAACAGTTTTTTTTTTGGATCTCTCGATATAAAATGACTGAATTATAAAAATTGCCTGAAACGTATGTAATAAACTCTACTTCCGTAATTGAAATGAAAGGACGCTGTACAAATGTACGATATTATTTTGTACCTTGGGTGACACCCGATATTCTTTATTCGCATGTGAAAAGGTGTGTTAAAATTATGCCCCAAAAGAAAAATTCCTAGATCAGGCTCTGCACGATCGGTTAAAAAAATTTAGTCCGTCACTGTTCCCATTATTATTATTAATATTATTGCTCATCCTGTTTATCAGAAGATAGTAATATCAAAAGAAATCAATTTTGTGCCGCTAATTGAAATCTAAATCGTTTATTACCATATATTGAATATTATATAGAGAGATCAGAATACAGTTCTCCTTTGGTATTTAGTCGCAAGATGTAATGTTAAAAACTTCATGGGAAGATAAACATAACCTCTTATTGTATTTGATACCCGTGTTTTGTATTTATCAAACTGTTACGCCTGGTTAAAGATATAAAAATGTATAAACGAAAATTAGACGAAGGAAACGAAGTGGTTCGCCAACAAAAAATAAATAGGAAGAGTGATGCAAAAAAATATTCCTTGGATTCGGACGAAGAAGACGATGTAGGAGACGATGACAATGTCTTAAACGAAAATGACATTGAAGGCGAGGAGGAAGGCATATCAAATAATATAGGGGAAGAGCGATTCACTGCTTTCAACATGCGGGAAGAAATGGAGGAGGGCCATTTCGACAAAGAAGGGCATTTTATTTGGAAAAACGAAAAGGAAGTAAGAGACAATTGGCTGGATAACATCGATTGGCAGAAAATCAGACCGGATTCCAAAGGCACAAGCGAAAAGGGACTGGGTGATGAAAGCGACGATTCCATCTCGGAACCCTTTCAAGAAATCGAAGTCTACAAACAAATTCTCACTTACATGGAACCAAAAGAAACTATCAATAAGTCGTTGAGGCGGCTCGGAAGCAAATCCAAAAATCTTTCGAGCATTGAACGATTGAGACGCAAGAAAGCGGGATTGTTAGACTCGAATGCAGAGGTTACTCAATTGACAGAGCTGGCTGACAAAGTGCTGACCGAAACAGGAAATATGGATGTGTACCAAGAAACATACGAAGTAATATCAAGCAAGATCGAAAATTATGGAAAGAAATTGAAGGCAAAAACTGGCATCAAAGAACCAGAACTGGATATGTATGCAGATGACTTTGATACTAAAGAAAAAGAAAAGTTGGAAGTGGCGGGAACTTCAAACGATGACAAGGAAGTGCCTGAATCCGCAAGTACTGAAGTCATGTGGGAATTTAAGTGGGACCAAACCAGCAAGGACATCCAGGGCCCTTATAACACCCAACAAATGCTAAAGTGGGCTAATGAGGGCTATTTTAAAACGGGAGTGTGGGCACGACGATGTGGTGAAAGCTGTAATTTTTATACAACCAATCGAATAGATTTCGATTTGTACTTGTAGTTTAGTTGTACACCACTTGAAATGTGCAATTTCTTTGTGAATATCTGGCACATGCACTGAATTTTTGGTATAATGTTTTACGTGTAATATAAGAATAGAAAATAAATTGAACAAATAAGAGTCTTTATTTTTAGCTTTGTGCCAGCGTGCACAATATAAATATAATAAATATAATATTGACTGAAATATAATGTCTGTACTCATCCTGAAGGTAGTTGTAAAAAGCTTCTTAAATCGTCGATAATATGAAATCAATAACGCCACTTAATATCGTTATACAATCATATAGTGTGAAGATGAATTACAACAGTGCTTTAGTTTATTTTGATATTGATAACAAGGGTATTCAATTAAAAACTGTTCGGGAAGCAATTCCCAAAATATTTTCAAATCACATTTTTTTATTAAAAACATTGCCATATACCAACTTACAAGTGCCATACATGAGATATTATCTCAGAAAAACAGCAAATGTCAACAAAAGCTTGATGCATAACAAGAAATTGTATCAGCCGAAGGAGAGGAAATTATTGAGACTTGATTTGAAGTGATAAGAAGATTCCCTATCGTAATTTGAGGTGACATCACATACGGTGCTGTAAATAGTTATTTACAAATACAAACTTTATCGGCAGAGGTAAACTTGCTCTTTCAGTTATCTGTACATAAATAACGATTACAGCCCACCAGAGACAAAGTTGTACTTTTGGTCATGGTAACTACAATGTAAACAAACAGTTCTGGTCTGGTTGTACGTAAATGTTACTGCAATTACATAGTTTATTGAATGTTTTAACATAATTGCTAATAAAGGTGCTTTAAAATAAATATACAGGGTCTGTCAGTGATGAGGGGGTGAAAGATAATTCTAAAACTATGAGAGTTACGTAAATATCATGTATACAAAAGTTGTAGGTACAAAGGTGATGCACATTACTAAAATAGTTTTGATTATACACAGTGGTGAATCAAACTTACTTTTTTTAAATTGATGCCCTATATTTAGGTAGCTTGAAAGATTTGCATTGAAGCACTAATCATTTTGATATAAAGTTGTATGGGCCTAACCATGGTGTAAAGAATACAAGCTGTCACGTTCCGCAGAATGTGAGCGGACCTCAAATTCAACCAATAGGACATGGTCCGACAAATGGCACGATTGGTAGTACTGAAGTGTATTGTTGAAGACGCTGTCGATGTCAAATTCGAGGTTAGGTTTTGCGTCAGTTGGTGTCAGATTGACGCAAAATGTAACCTGATAACCCCGAATTTGACATCGACTGACAGTGCTAGCAACATATACGATCGCAACCATGGTTACACCATGATCGCGGCCGTGATGGATTTCCTGAGCAGGACCATCGGGGATTGGTTGACATCTCCTCTCTATTTTCTGAACGACTGCCCATCCCGGGAGCGTTTCACCTTGTATTCTTTACACCATGGGCCTAACTTTAACTGTTTTAGAGATATTAATGGTTTTATGCAAAAAATTGCTGACATTCAGGCGGCCGCTGTAACAGAAAACAATTGAATGAAGAAAAAAGTTACCAAAGAAACTATATATAAAACTGTGTATCTGGACATTAATGCTATACAGGGTGCTCAAAATTGCAAATTTAATAATTTCGATTTTTTTTTTTCAAATATATTTTTGGAAAGCCTTCTTAATGAGCTTTCTTTTGATATTGTTACTTCATATCCCCAAATTCAATTGTTTTTCAGATATGCGTGTTTGATATAACAAACAATTTAAGCTTGATTCAAAAGATAACCGTTATAATAATAATTTAAACCAAGAAGACTGTATGTACTAAGGAGATGTAACTTGCTATGACGGCTGTATATAAAAGCGGCCCCAACGTCGGGGATAGCCGTCGCGGCGCTGTCGACAGAGTGTACTATCTTTGGTCATTTTCGTTCGTTTTCGCTGCCTTTTGAGAGTTGGAAGCGAGCTAGATTAACCTGTAATCGCGGTTAAAAGTCAGTTTATGGTTGTTAATCAAATGGAGTGTATTTCAAGCGTGTTATTAATTGTTAAAACATGGTCCAAATTTCCAGGTACACTCAGTAAATGTTTGACATTGACAGTTCACGAGTTTTGTGAATGGATAATAGTGGTAAAGGTAGACCCTCAGGATCTGTACCAAACAGCGTTATTCAAGATAAAGGCGGACATTTTCCTAAAAATTTGTAAAAACAACTTACGTGCAGTGTCATAGCCGTGCAAGATGGAGCTGTGTGAAATGTGAAGTAACCCACTGTTTAGAACGTGACTGCTTTATCGAATTTCACTCGTAAACTATATTTTTAAGTGTTCAGTTCTAACAAATTATATATTTAAACTGTTAAGTATATTTTATTTTTTTTACGACACCTAATGTGCCCACTGTACTCAGTACAGGTGTTTTTCTAAAAAACTCTTGGGAAAAAAAATTAAAATTATTATTTTTGTATCAATAAAGTTATTTTTTTGATAAAATTATCACAAATCAGCTTTTAATTTAAAGAAAAAAATACCATGGGATCATATCAAAGCTACATAATTTGCAAATATAATTATTTAGATTTTTTTTAAATAGAACACCTTGTATATCTCTCTATTTTTTAAAAGTACTTTTAATGAGATTTCTTCTAGTATTGCATTTCCTAGCCTTAAATTCAACCGTTTTTCTGATTTAATTTTCTCCTGCTTTAATTGTTTTTTCATTTGGTATTTCTGGTTTCAGTAGTGGTTGGATTTTTATTTTCTAAACCTGGTTTATTGTTGTGTTCGGACAGTTGTAAATGTTTAAATCAGTATTATAATGGAGTTTGCACGCTATCCCTCGAAATAAAACATCTTAAGGGGCTTAAACAAGTTTTTATGTTCAAACAGTTGAATTGAGGTTAAGAAGTAACATATCAAAAAAAGCGTCTTTTTAAAGATACAAAAATATACAGGGCGTCCCATTTTAAAAAACTGCGAAATTATTAAATTTGCAAATGTTGAGCCCTGTATAGCAATAATACCCAGATTTGCTATTTTGACTCTGAAGGTAGGTAATTCACGAAAAACACATTTTTTGGCAACGTTGTCCTTTATTCAATTGTTTTCTGTTAAAGTAGCCGCCTGAAGTTGACCTTTTTTTGCATAAAACTGTTAATATCTTCAAAACAGTCGACGTTAGTGGTTCAATGTAAATCTTTCAAGCTACCTAAATATAGGGCATTCTTTAAAAAAAAAAGTAAGTTTGATTCGCCACACTTTTTCGAGCCTCCCTGTATAATCAACACTATTTTACCAATGTGCACCACCTTCGTACCTACAACTTTTATATACATGACATTTATGTAACTCTCATAGTTTTAAAAATATCTTCCACCCCACATCATTGCCTGGCCCTGTATATTTGCTCAAAACTTATGATATTACATTTTTCTATTTTTATAAACAAAAACTTGTATTTGGTTAGATTTTTGAGAAAATTATAAAGCATTTTAACAGTAAGTTTGATTGTTCTATGTACATTTACCGTCCATAATGTTCACAGTAATTTCGTTATGCAAAAAGTAAAAATGCATCCATTATTATAAGTGATTACAAAAGTAAGCAAAGCGATAATGAATCCTTGTATAGTTTTCATAGAAAAAATTGCATAGGTGTACAGGTCGCTTACCTTTTGGAAATTAAAATGCGGGACATACTGCGAGCGAGAGAAGGGACTGCCCCCTTGGAGCTGCCAGTGACGGAAAATTTAAATTTTTTAACGAAATAATGAAAACTCAATTTCGGTATTTTTTTATTTAATAACAGAATTTAGAATAAACTTTCTCTTTCAACAAAACATTTTTCAAACTACAGAAACTTAAAACATGATATGTTTTATCGAACTTTTTCCACTGTCTAGGGTGTATATCACACGACATTTCGGGAGTTTTGACCTACTCCCGTCTTCAGTAATCACAACGATCAGCAGTCCAAGGTTCAAACCCCGGGGTAGGCATGAGTTAACGTATAAAGACGTACAATATCAGTCCTTCTCAGGACTAATGAGGAACACCTGAAGACGGGAGTAGATCAAAACTCCCGAAACGTCATGTGATATACACCCGAAACAGTGGAAAAAGTCCGTAAAACATATCATAATAAACCACTGCTAAAAAATTACATTCAGAGAAATACTTATAACATATTTCTATTTATTATTATTATTATTATTACTACATAGTAGGGCTAGGGCTGTTTATGCCTAATAACAAAAAAACAGGTGCATGTGTATAATTATAACTAGTAACTAACTAAAGGGATATAACTTGTGAAGGTAAATATACAGTATAGGTAACTATAAGGAAGAAACAAAATATATACTTATATATATTATAAATATAGTAGGTGTATATTCCATTATTGCACAGTATTAGAGCTCAAGTACAAATCAAGTCTATTTTTAAATTGGTTTACACTTATAGATTTAATAACTTCATCAGGTAGCTTATGCCAATTGTCCACGGCACTGATAAAATGTTTATTAGGATTAGATGAGAATTGATGCTTTGTAAGTTTCATTACATGTCCTCGGAGATGTACATTGCCACTAAGGGTAAATATATTCTTTATGGATGAGCAGCTGTAAAAATTATTTAATATTTTGTAAGTTTCAATAAGGTCACCTCATATTCTACGTTGAAGCAATGTTGGTAATTTCATCTTCCTCAGTCGTTCTTCGTATGATATATTATAAAACCCTTGGGGAACAATTTTGGTTGCTTTTCGTTGTATTTTTTCGAGGAGATCGATGTCTTTTTGGAAATAAGGCGACCATATTTGGAAACCAAACTCAAGGATGGGACAAATGAAAGACTTGTAAATCTTTATAAATACCTAGTTCTGGTGATATATGAAGAAAAGAATTCCTGACGAGATATATCACGGTGTTAGCTTTTTTGATGATCTTAATGATGTGGCTGTCCCATTTGAGATTGTTTTATTGTAATCCCTAGATCAATTTGGTATTCAGTGGATAATATGATACTGTTACTGAGTTGGTATTCCAAATGGGGATTACATTTGCCAATATGTAGCACAGAAATTTGTTGATGTTTAGGTTTAAGAATCACGTTTTTGTCCGATCCTAAATTTTATTGACGTCAGTTTGTATTTCTTCACTCATTTCAAGAGGGTTGTTGAATATTTTCGTGTCGTCTGCATATAGGCTAATAGAGGACGTTATTGAAATAAGACAGGTCCTAGCACAGAACCCTGAGGCACTCCACTAAGCACCATATTAGACTTGGAATAGTTGTCTGCAATCCTCACATAAAATTCTCTGCAAAATTCTAAATAAACTACAAATACATTGAATATAATTGCATTAAATTAATATAAATGTATGTATGTATAATCTGTAACCTCATTTACCTTGCGGTGTAGAGGCTGGTGCTTTATGCGCTGGCATCTGGCGGTACAATGCTCAACTTGCCCCGGATTCGGGATACAGAGTTGGAGTGCGCCTTTGGTGCTTGCGCAGCAACCATTGTGTGAGTTGTGTGTCTTGGTGATGTGTTGACCTTGTTACTCTATCTCTTAGGTCTGTGGTTCTGAGTAGGGCACATTTAATTTGGTGCCCAACTGTAAATGGTCTCACTGAGCCCGATTCTAATCGCCAAGGGTACGGAAAAATTCCGACCCCAGTGGGATTCGAACCGAGGACTTGCTTAATGCAAGCCTGGCGCTTACCCATCTGCGCCACGCAGCTTCGCAAAGTAGAAATAAATAACACCAAATGTGCCGGTAGCAGAAAGTGGAAGCCTGAAAAAGTAGTAAACCAGGCTCCAAAAAACTAAGCACATATTAAAAAGATGAACATGTAGATACAAACTCAGCAACGAAAATAACTACAAATATAATAAACACCATAACAGCAAACATAACGAGAAACAATAATAACAAGACAGAAACTAAGAAGAAAGATGTAATTCTACATAGCAACATGGAACATAAAAACCATAAAAGGAAAGGAAGAACTAGTAAATGAATTCAACAAATTGAAACTGAAAGTAGTGGGAATAACATAAACCAAGATGAAAGGCAGAAGCACAAGTTAGTGAAGGAATACCTATATCTATACTGCAGCAGAAGTAATAAAAAGAGCTAAGGAGAGGTAGAATGGTTAATACATACAGAATGCAAAGAGAAAATAGTACATTAGGACTATGTAAATACAGGAATACTGAAGATAAGACTGAGAATAAATGATAAGGAAAAACTACACTGAACAAAGATAATTACGATTTATATTAAAGCTTCGCATCTTACGCTTATGCTTTACGTCTTGCTATACGCTTCGCAACACACTATTTTTCTTGTTATGTACTGTAGTGATTTTAGTGTAAGGGTTTGATATCATATTTAAAAAAAGGTTAAAATAATACAGTATTAAATTATAAAGATGAATTTCAGCACTAAAAGGATATCCAATATATTGCTATGGTTGTGCTCTTTGTGTATTTAATTTAATTAATTAATTGTTGATTAGAGCCACCATGCAAAATTTTGTTTGCACTATAAAATTTTAGGAAGATTAAAAGTGAGTTGTATTTACTTGACTTGTCAAAATAAATGGTTATATGCCCTTTATCATATTCTATTTACCTTCAAATATTGATAAATAAACGCTAGCTCATTCGTAAAACAATCACTCCTCTCAGTTGGGTTTCTGGTTGAATGTGTAATTTTTCAAATTATTTGAATACGGATCTGTTTTCCGTCTTAGCTCTAATGCGCATACGCAAATATTCGAAATTAGGTCAAATGCTACACCAAAATGGATCCCGCTGGCAAGTTAGCGGTCAGTGACTTAAAAACAAAGTGAAATTTATCAAAGTTTCTACCGGTAATTATTTGAATACGAGTGTTTTGGCGGCATTAATTGTCATTTGTTTTTCCAGCACTTGATTGTCTATCCCGTCAAAGAGAAGCTGGCAAATTTTCAATTGTTTTTCGAAGCGTCGCTTGGGTTCAAACTTCGCCTAACCTCAAATTATGGACTCGGCCTATATTGCGAGCTGCACTTGCTTTACCGCCATGGAAAATGCTTGGATTGTCTTAAGTATTGACTTTTCTTACATACACATAAGTTTCACGGGCCTAACGTAGCTAGTTTTAGCCAAAGACGATACCTGTTCTCTACTGATTTTGAATCGGGAACTTGTAGGAGACGCTGATGCAATTCTTGGGCTGCTATGGGGCTGATCCTGATGAAACTACTGGGACACGTTCTTACAAGGCTGCTCTATGACCTGGTACCTTCCCCTTTGGGCTGTGTTGACTCGCTTAGCTCCACGCAGAGATCGGAACTTGGGCTGCATCAGCTGCTAGATTATCGTAACGGAGCTTCGAAGAACTTTTTACTTTTTTGTGGCGGAAATCTCCGCAAATACTACCACACCACCTTGGACATACACTCAGTAAAACTGTATACTTTTTATGCTGATAACTGTTTATTTATTATGTGAAAAATTCGTTTAAAGTGGAGCACATTTCAACACAATAACTCCTACAATTTATTCTTTTGTTCCCTTTGAAAATCCGTCATACACAATTGCAAGCGGAATATTAATAAAAAACGGATATTGACCAAGTTCAAATTGATTAGTTTTAACACTAAATTTGCTTACAACTAAAACTATTTACAAAATTCTTATACTTAATATAATTGTTTACATTTATAACTAATTAACTGTGTCTTGTCGCCGCTGCACGTTTTTTATTAATTGCTTTTAATGGTTCACATGCGTCACTGTACTGATTATTTAAGTTAGAGTACTTCCTGCACCAAGGCTTCCTTCGCATTCACCTGTCTACTTTTACACACGATTTTTAGCCTAATTCTTACAATTTCCGTTATATGCCTTAATGCCTGCCTTCTTAGCTGCTCGTTGGAATGTTCATTGGTTTATCTAGCTTCTTATACCTTTCTTTTAAAACCCTGACAAAATTTCACTGTCTAACTTTACCTACTTGAATTCTACGCTTAATTTCATTGCCTTTGTAATTAATAATCTTTTTTAGTTCGGCTATTACCTTTGCACAAACCTCTTATTTTAAATTGATCTTACAGTCAACTTAGATCCCTGTGAGAATTGAGCTTTACTTATTGCGTTTTTTATTTAATTATTCTGCTATTACTGGCATCTCTTTACAAATGCATTTATCCTGTTAAATTCAAGTTTTAGCCTTGCAGATATAAAATACCTCACCCTGAGCTTTAGTGAAATGTCCATTAATTTGGCAATGCTATTAGAGTTGAGTTGTAGGGCCTCAGACCATTGTAATATATATTTGGTAAAATAATGAAATAGAATTTAAATTCAATTGAACGATGCAATATAAGAAACAGAAACGTTCTAACATAATTTAATTATTATCTGAAATAAAGTGGAGGATTAATATCAAATACCTATTCGAGAAATATCATTCAATATAGTGGGTGTGAAATAAATATGATGCAGTTCATATAGAGTGTTGAACTGTAAAAATATCAATAAGGAGATATTTTTAATTAATTTATGTAGGTACAAATAATTTAGAGTTGAAAAGAAGTAAAAAGTTTGTAAGCGACTGAAATTTTTAAAATAAACCCTTTATTGCATGATTTTAAATCTATTTGGTATGTGAAGGGTTACATATTATAATCAAATTATCAAGAACAGTAAAAATGAAATTTTAAAACAATTTGATATGGAGATGTTATGGAGGAGAATCAATATGGTGAGAGTACCATGTTGAACAGTTATAATCTACAAAGCAATTTCTGAAACTGGATGCAGAGCTGAGTTTATTATCAATTAACTACATCATATAAATTGGATAGCAGGGGCTGGTTTTATTAGAAGTAGCTTACATCGAGTTTGTTAGCAGAGTGAACGTCTTATGGTATAGATAAAAGGGTTTTCATCTACTGGAATTGTACTTTACCAAGCTTGTTATTGAAGTGACGTTTTGTAACTTGCACCTAATTGAGGTTTGTGGTACTAGGTTGTCAACGGCTTGTGAATTTTGGAAGGAAGACGTGGATGGCGTTTGCTTCTGGTCAATCTTGACAATTCTGTTGGAGAAAATAGCAGGTGTCTTGTCATGTTTGGCTGAGAGGTGTTTGCGGTTCCTGGTGGTTGATTACATTTATACTAGGATTTTTGTGGACATTGGGAGACTTCTGTGAGTGTGCTGGATGTGTTTTGGATTGGTAAAGGAGCAGATCAGGGTCAGTGACAGCTGCAGGTATTTATAGAATAAACTGAAAGTAAAACATAGAAAGAGTGAAGTGATGTAATTATAAAAAGGATTATGTACTCACAATTTAATGTTTATTGAATGACAAGTAGTGTAACAAAGATGTATTTGTAATTGTCATAGAACTTTGAACTTAGTTTTCATAAAACAAAAATGAATTTTCAGGAATAAAAAGAGTCTTGATTATGCATGAATCCGACCTGTGTTCCTTAAGAGTAAATGTTTTCTACCAGAGCTAGAGATATTTAATAAAATTGATAATTCATAATTTATAAAAGGGTAAATGAGTTACTTAAATTCATTTTAAAAGAGAATAGATTAAAAATGAACCAAAGTATAAGAAAAGTCAAACGTAATTGCTTAAGTATAATAAATATTGTTAAAATATAAAACCATTTGCATACATAAATACCATTACAACATAGTCAATTATAACAATACATTGTATGATTCTGTTATATTTATATTAGCATTAGCATGATTATTATATATTGCATATGATTTTTTTTGTAATGTGAACTCGAATTGCAAGCAATATTACTGGGTTTGATTCCCTTTTTGTTTGCTTCAATAAATAACTAAATAAATATCAAGAATGTTTGGAATAAAGACTAAAAGTATTATATATAAAAAGAGAAAGAATTTGAAGTTCAAACCCTGTAGGAATTATTTAAAAACAGTAGGATAGAAAGTGCATGTTGAACAACGGTAGACAGAAGAGGTGAAGCAAGCCATAAAAACGAAAAAGAAAGCCTGGAAAAAAGTATGATGTAAAGATCTTAATAGGGAATTTCAATGTTTAAATTGGCCAGGAAGTGCACATGGGCCATACATAGGAAGACACAGGAAACACAACCTAACGAACGATAATGGTCAGGGGCTAATTAACTTTGTAATAACAAAAAACCTTAGAATAATGTCAACTGTGAAAGCAAACAAAGAGATACATAAAAGCACTTGGCAACACCCCAATGACGGAACAGTTAACCAGATAGACCATCTGTTAATTGAGATGAAGCATCAAAGCATAGTGGAAATTGAGTCCAACCATTTCCTTGTGAAGGCAATAATAAAGGCAGAAGTAGGACATAAACTGAAACTCAATAGAATATTGTGACAGGAAAACTAGAAGCAGAACAGCTGAGGGATGAAAAGGTAGGCAAGAAGTACCAGAGGATATAGAAAAATACTGGGCAACACTTAAAGATTCAGTTATGCAGGTAGCTAAGAAGAACCTTCAGCGCACAGGAAGAAGTAACAATAAATGGTTTGATGACGACTGCGACGTGGTTTTACAAGAATTGAAACAGGTAAAACTAAAAATGTTAAGCCAGGGCTCGGATCATAAAACTTCAATAAAATGAGAAGAGAAGTTAAAAAATTGCATAGATGGAAGAATGCTTAACAAATCAACAGAATCTATTGAAGAACGCTTTAGCAAAGGCAACATGTATATGTTTTACAAGAAGATAAAGGGCAATAAGAGAAACGGCCAATCCATACAGGTTACACTTGAGGACAATAATGGTGATTATTGCAGGAGATGAACGCCTAGTACAAAGATGGAGTGAATATTATAAAAATATCGTGGTGACAGCAGAAGACGGTGAACAAAGAAAAGAATGTGCAGTTACAGAAATTGAAATAATGGACAACAAAGAGATCAAGAGAACCTTGAAAAAACCCAAAAATAACGAGAGTCCAGGAACAGCTGCAATACAAGCAGAACTGTTGAACCGTGGGGATCCGATTATAGAAAATAAAATTGTTGACCTTATCTCGCAGATATGGGTAACAGGCGGGACGCTTGTTGAGTGGAGCGAAGCTTTAATATTCCCTATCTATAAGAAGGGTGATAAACAAGACTGTGCTAACTATAGGCCAATATATGTCCTGAATGTGACTTATACAATTTTGTCAACTGTAATAAACGATAGATTGAAGAAAATAGCTGACAAGGAGATCGGTGAATATCAAGCTGAGTTCCGAAAACAGAGATCTGTAACAGAACATTTATTTACATTGAAAGCGTCGTCTGCGTTGATTGTTTATAACAAGTCTGTTCAATGTCTTAAAAAGTTTGCTTCCTGACAACCGAAGTTTTAACAGATCACCAAGATCGCGTGTTACAGGAAACTGTAAGTATTCATCAGTACTTCAAAAATACTGAATTCAATGAAATAGAATAGAGAAAACTTATGTGAAGTGACAAATATCGTGAAATTGGGTATAGTATGTGTAAGGTCTGCTACAATGGCCATGTTACATACATTGTTCGCACTTTAGAAGAACGAATCGATTGTACTTGTCTGGAAACATTGACTAGTGTTAACACTTGTACGCCACTATTAGACTTAATATATCTACAAGACAGAGGATATTTGTAATGCCCTATTTCATTTCCTTAATAGGTATATAATACTAGTAACATTGTAATAAAGATAATTGCATATTTTTCACCGGTAGGAAATGCTATGAAAATTAGTGCATCTTTATTAACAGACCCCCCAAAATCACATTTTGAATGTAGAGATTACAATCAGCCCATTGTTGATAGAATTTTTTCAAAATTTATTAAACCTCTGCTTAGCAGTTATTGCAATGCACGAACAAATACAAAATTTTCTACAAGGTATATACTTTGCAATCTAAACCACTGAGTAGAAAGACAGTAAAGGTTTTATGTTTTTTTTTGCGTTTATAAGATATATACAGTTATTTTACACTTACTATTCATTCTATATTTAACATTATAGGAGAAATAAAATGTCTCCTTAAATTTGGCAATGTCGTAACACGTGTATAACCAAACATTTGACAATCACATCGATTAACAACTTACAAATCTCAGTGGTAAATCCTGAATCTTAAGGCAGCTTTACACGTTTATAGTAGCTAAAGCAAGTTAATAAATCATGTAGCTTAATTTAGTTACTCGCATCATGTAAACATTTACGTTTAGTACAATTTAGTACTTGAGCAAGTAAAGAATTTAGTAAACTACTTTGTCAAGTGAATAGAAATCAGTTCTATTTACTTGAGCGAGTGGTGTACCCCCACCACGATTTTCGTTAACTAAACGCAAACTAAGCCAGTGTAGACAGGTTAGTTTAGTAGAGTGTATTAGTCAGACCAGCCGTTCGCCAGATAATTTGTTGAAACATTGCGTCCCGTTGGCATGCAGATCAACAGTAAAATGTGTGCAAGAATATCGAGAGACAGAATGTTTGTGGAATACCAGAGCTAGCATTTACAAGAATAAACAAGCTCAAGACAATCATTTCCTTCTCCACAAACGCTTTTTTTATTATAGCTATACTTGCTATTATACCTGACAGTTTACCACATAACTGAAAAATACATTTTTTTAATGACAAACAAATTGTTTTACGTTGTGTCATTTTAAAAAATCAACGTCAACTAAACAATTATGCTAAAATGTGTGTAAACGTGCTCGCCTAACTAAACTACTAAATTTTAGCTGCTTGACTTAGTAACTTGCTTTAGCTACTATACAAGTGTAAATTCGCCTTTAGATTCCATTGACACGCGATAGCAGCGCCTCTAGTTGTAAGTTTAGATAGAATGGACAGACTTGTTATAAATCAACGCAGACGACGATTGAAAGTAATACAAGAGAAAATGGCATACAGGTTCATGCACTCTTCGTTGATTTAAAGCAAGCATATGACAGTGTCGACACTGTATAAAATGCAAATCCCTCCGACTTGTGAACAAAGTAAGGTACAATGGCTTGACATCAGAAATTTTCAAACTGTAAAGAGGTCTCAGACAAGGAGTCCCAACTCTGTTCAATATAATGTTGGAGTACATTTTGAGAAAGAGCAAAATTCAAACAGCTAAATCCATTCTTAACAGTCTCAGACAAACTTTAGCATATACTGCTATGGTTTTAAGCCCTACCAATCAACTCTGTTAGCATTGCCAAATTAATGGACATTTCATGAAAGCTCAGAGTGAGATATTTTATATAACTGCAAAACTAAAACTTGAATTTGCCAGAATGAATACATTTGTAATGAGATGCCAGTAATTGCAGAATAATTAATTAATGAACGCAGTAAGCAAAGCTCAATTCGCACAGGGATCTAAGTTGAATGTAAGTTCAGTTAATTGATAAGGTTTGTGCTAAAGTAAATGCCAAGCCAAATGAAATTTAATAATTACAAGATGGATCGCAAACGCAAGGGAATGAAGCGTAGAATTCAGGTACAGTTTAATAGTGAAATCCAGTCAGGGTTTTATGAGAAAGGTAATTGAAAGATAGATAAGCTTATGAACATGCAACGAGCAGATAAGAATGAATGCATTAAAGCATTTGAAGGAAACCGTAAGAATCAAAAGGCAAGGGTTTTAGAAATTGCAGAAAATGAGACAGCATATGAACTTAAAAATGTATGGAAAATAAAACAGTGAATTCAAAGGAAGCCAGTGCAGGAAATGCGCGAATTAAATACTCTAATCAGTGGAGTTTCATGTGAATATTTAAACGCAAATTAAAAAGACGTGCAATGACAAATAGACACGCAAAATTAGTATAAATGTAAACAATTATTTTAGATGTAATATTAGTGTACAAAATCCTAGTTTTAAGTAGAATTTATTGTTAAAAGTCAGTATTTTGAACCATGTTAACATCCGTAATTAATTTGAAACTAACTAGCTTTTATTTATAACAAAAAAAAAGAAGACAAATGAATAAATTAATGGCTTGACGTGTGAAATTGTGCTCTGTATTAAAATTAAAATTTCTGATATTAAAAATAAAAATACATGTCTGAAACTTTACCAGTGCGTTGAGCAAATTTTTGTGTCCATGTGATATTAGTTTTAACAAAATCCGCCACCAAAAATTGTTGAGGTGTCCGATGCTGTTTAACATAACCTCGATCCGAAGCAGCCTTAGCAGCTACGAGGAGGTCTACCAGTCCAGCCAGCCCATTGAGGAAGACACCAGTGCCATTCAGCAGCCCGTGGGGTACGTGCCCGTGCCCCAACAGCAGGATCCGGCCCATAGCAGCCCCACAACGAGGTCAGCGTAGCCTACGAACACCCCGATATAAGATCGATTAGTGCAGGTACTCTTAATCCTAAAAATAATTAAGTGAACACCGGGAAATTCATGCATGCGTAAGACGAGCAATACTCAATGCAATCCAGGCCAGTTCCATCGCCGTACGAGTGACTCTAGTCTGCCAGGAAGCTCAAAATCCATTATTTGAGGTTATCCGTTAGTGTGATCCAGACCCACGCCAAAATAAACAATTGGGAGATAGAAGTGGGCCCCATAAACAAATGCTAGAAACCAATGAGGATTAATGCCACGAAAACCAACTAATTTAAATAGTTACCAATAGAATTGTGATCGATTTCACTTGTTTTGTTTATTCAATTTGACGCGATCTTGGAAAAGCGTCCGTCTTGGCTCATATTTGACCCAATTTCAGTTTCGATTGTGCGCAGTTAAGCCTATGCGGAGACATCCGTATTTAATAATTTTAATAAATTATACATTCAGGGTGGACCCAACCGAGATGAGTCTGTGCTTTATCGATTTGAGCTAGCATATTATTGGATTAATTGCAGATAAATAAAATATTATAAAGGGCATACAACTATTTATTTTATCTAGGGCATACAACTATTTATTTTATCTATCAATTTACAAGTAACTTCTAATCAACCTAAGATTTGATAACACGAATACGAAAAATATTTGCGTGGTACCCTTATTTAAAAATTAAATTAATAACATATTACAACACTAATTAGACATACCATTGCAATATACACATATTCACCATCTTGACAAGAACAAAGGAAGAGCTCAAGAACATTTTTACCAGGCTAGAAAGGGAAGCAAAGGTCTTTGGTCTAGATATCAACGAGCAAAAGACCAAGTACATGATTTTTAACATCAGCAATCTGATCAGGGACTGTTTGCGTATCAAGAATAAAGAACAGAGACAGTATAAGTTTGAAGCAGTTACAACATTCACCTAGCTGGGAACAGAAATAACTAGTAAAGGAGGGGAAAGCGAAGAAATTCAGAAAAGAGTAGCAGCAGGAGCAAGAATGAGTGCAGTGCTAAGCTCTGTATTAAACAGTAAAGAGGTGTCACGAGCAGTAAAAGTGCCGGTATACAAATTGATTGTGAAACCGGCGGTTGTGTACGGTAGTGAAATATGGACTTTAACGAGCACATCAGAGGTCATAGCTAGATGGGAACGAAAAATGCTCAGACGTATTTATGGACGTGTGAAAGAAAGGGGTGAATGGAGAAAGACAACAAATGCTGAGGTGTATATGCTTTTTAAGGATGCACCCATAATAAAGTCTATAAAGTAGGGAAGACTCAGGTGGTTGAACCACCTGTCAATGACAGAAAACAGAATCCCGAAGAAAATTCTCAAAGTGGAAACAGAGGGAAAACCCAGAAGAGGTAGACCGCTAAAAAACATGGTCTAAATCTCTCTGTCGAGATCTAGCAGAAATGGGTATAGCAGATAATTGGGAAGAGCTGTCAAAGGATAGAAAAATATGGAGGGAAATTATAGCCACGGGCCTCTAGTACTGCTTTATGTATATGATTTTATCTTCTATCTCTTCTCCTCCATACTTTATAAGTTCTGCATGAATGTAATTTTCTCCGGGACTTCTTCCATTTTTAAGTTCTTTACAATTTCTGTAACCTGTTGTTTTGTTGGTCTTTTTATATCTGTTTTATTTGGTTGGTTGTTTCTTCACTACTAATTCACCTACATTGAACATTTCCTGAAAATGCTCTTTCTATCTCTCGACCATTTTCTCTTCTTCTCCAATCAGCCTTCACTCTGTATCTCTACAAAATACAGCCAATGGTTTTTGCGCTCCTCTGCGTGTATTTTTTATTCCTGGATATTATATCTTTTCTTTTGTATCCTTCTTCTAACTCCCTGAGTTCGCCTTCTTTATACTCTCTTTTGGACCTGCTTAAGGTTTTTTGTGTTTTTAATTTTTTTTTATCCTCTTTTAATCCTGTTTGTAACATCTTCTCTCGTGCTTTCTTTTTCTACTGCATTTATTGTCTACATTCTACGTTAAACCAATTGTCTTTCTTTTGGTGTTTCTTTGCTTTTACCATGCTTTTTTCTGCTTTCTTTATAATCTCTTCTATATTTTTCCACATTTCCTCAATTGTTTCTTGCTCTGAACCTTGTGCCAATATATCTCTTATTTTCTGCTGGCTTAGGATTAATATGCACTTAAAGTTTGGTATATATGCATGCAAATATGCACATAAAATACCAAATATATGTACTAAATATGCTCCTTTCCTCATTTGGTTCATTGTAGCACTGTGCAAGTTTGTACTTCTCTAGAAATACTGTGAGTTTTAGTTTTTGTAACTTGGATAAAGGTATATCGGCAGATAAAAAGGCTTTACATAAATCATAATTAAACTCACAATGGTTTAGTCCTGGTTTTGGCATTGTTGCAAATTTTTTGCTTTTATTGTTCAGATGTTTTTCTGTTTGCATATGCCGAGTTACTTGAAATTGTTCTGAAGCTACAACTTTTCAATATTTACAAAATAGCACACTACCATTCGCGGTAAAGTATTCAAAATTAAGCACAAACTGGTTCAGAACTACACTTGAAGATATTTTCTCATTTTAAATATTAATTTGGACTTTGACTTACGTTTTATGTATGATATTTTAATGTTGACTGTAGAATGGATGTTGGATACCTAAAATTGTGGCTCTACTAGAAAATGAAACTTAAAGAGGTGGCAAGAAAATGATTAGTAAAGATTTCCAAAAACATATTTTGTCAATCAACACTAAGCCCCTTTTACACAATTTTCTAGTTAAATGTCAAAACAACATCATCCATCACTCAAAAGTGTATAGTGAAGCATAGAAGGGACAGCGTACATAAATCAAACAAGTAAAGACACTCATTTCAAATGTTGAAACCTGTCTAGAGTGCCTGGGACAGTAACTCTAGGGGTACTTCAAGCTTGACTATCAGATGGCAGCACAAAATTCTACCAATCAGAGCCAGTTACTAGTTCTGCTACCAGTCATGATTTGGTTACAGTGACTTTGTATGACACAGTGGCGACAATATAGTGTGACTTTTTTATTGGTCGCTCGAATCGACCGCCATTAAGAGGCAAAATTTGTTGATGCTTTTGTTTGTTTATACCAAATCGAGGTTAGCAGGTTAGGTTTTGCGTCAATTTATGTCAAATTCGAGGTTAGCAGGTTAGATTTTGCGTCAGTTTGTGTCAAAACTGACGCAAAACCTAACCTGATAACCTCACTTACGCTCTCTTGGCTATAGGATCTGGGGGAAATAATGTAAATAAATTTTCATTTAAGAGTACTAACCCATTTTTAGTTCAGTCATATGGGAAGTTACTCAATGTGAACATAAATATGTGATATTAAAATGAAATGTATTCTAATACATACTTTATTACTATTTTGTAACAGTCAACAGTTAATAGCATCCGCTGCTTAGTATTATTTTACATTAGGCTTAGATACATTTTCATCACAAGTTACTATAGGCCTAAGTATATTCGTATAGAAAATGGGGACCAAAATCAAGTAGTATTGATACAGCACTTGAAATTATTAATATTAACGCTTATATCAGCACTAGTTGATGTCAATCTTTGTATAATTTATTGAAATATGTAACTATTACTTTTAAATAATATACAATTATTACAAGCATACTTCAATTTTTATTTATTTATAGTGTTCTATAATAAACACAATGGTGGCAGTGTTTTGACTGGGCAATTAATTTACATTTTATATTACCGGAACAAATACAGGATGTTTCCATACAATACTGTAGGTTGGACTTACACCATTTATTTTAAATAGTTACATAACACTCTTTCACTATGTTGAACTGAAATGTAATGCTGCTGTTGTACTGAATTTTCCTAAAGTAAATAACATAAGTAACAACTGTATTATTTAAAAAAATACCCCATATTGTTTCAGTACTATAAATTATAAATAAATTATCATTTGATGGGCATATAACACTTCTGCCATTATATTTGTAATAGTAAGCTACAAGATAATAAAAGTGAACAAAAAAGCATGCGTATATAGTAGTGTGCAAATTTGTCACTTTAAACCAGATTTATCTGCTTTAGGCTATTGATGAAGACTGACCTTGCTCAGCTAGAATCAATTATGAACAATGTATACAACTTGCGTAGTCATCAATTCACTGTCTTGAAGTGCTAGTGTGCATACAATAATTTGCTACCCTAAAAAAAAGGGGAAATGGCAGAAAATGCAAAGCGACTCCCAGAAGTGATACAGATTTACTCCAAAATCGGATAAACAATGTAAGACCTGAGCACCTTGCAAACTGTCAAATATCCTAGAAAGATGTTTTGGGGATATATAACGTTAAGTAGACCTGGGAGCAGCTGCAAAAAGGCATATTTTACCATGACCAAGTTCACGCAGCAAAACAAAGTAAATATGCCCTTCTGATTTACATCAGATTGAAAATTTGTGGAGTATTCTTAAAAAGCGTCTTGGAAAAAGTGCTCAAGGAAAGAACGCATGACAATGAATGTAATATGTAAAAGTGAAAAATATTTGCCGTAAATTACTGGAGTATTTCACATGAATCGTTTGTAAAATAACTGTGTATTAGCTACTAACGTTAATAAATATAAATTAAAAGAGGTTTTTTCCTGTCCCAATTAATTTGCACACTACTGTCAAAAACTAGTAATTAATTCAATTGTATGAACAACGTACGGAACAATATGAACATTTAAATGAAAACAATAATACGAGTAGTATTGATTCCACACACTTAAAGTTAATATAGATTTTTATGATTATTAAAAACAGTAAAATATAAATTTTCATATAAATATGTTTTTACACCACTCTGTCAGCATAAATATGATACCCATTACATTATTTTAGACAATAAATAAAAACAGTATAATAACTGCTTTCTGTAACAATTTAATGGCATGCAAGCACTGTAAATGAATGAAGAACTGGTTTGACTATATCTAATATTCTCTTTTTACATGAACTGTACTCTTTACACAACTAATAATAATAATAATAATAATAAAAGACATATACAATAAATGAAAACTATACAGGTACTCATTAACTAGCATAAGATTGGGCAAAACTACAAATTTTACCAAAAATTACTAGCCAACATACCATGCGGCGGCTCGAATCGCCCCACTTTCATGTACTCCTGCAGAAGCACCTCCAGCCTGGTAACAGGGCCCCCGGAATCGATTTTCTGGATGAGAGGCAAATACACACGGCATACAAAAACCATCACCCTCTGGAAGGCCTTGCCGAAAGTGGCTTGCATGGTGGATCCCGCAATCTCGAAGAAGATGTGCAGCATAGTTGCCGTGATGTCGGGCTGTGGTTCCAGGTTCAAGAACGCCGCCAGCCACTTCCAGCCCTCGGCGAGCCCGTGCGGATTCTGCTTCTGTCCCCTCTTCGGTACTGCAGTTATAATAGCCGCGTACAGTCTCATGATTCCCGTCATGCGCTTCAGGAATTTGTCCTGCTTCTCCACCACCCCGTCGGTGTATTGGTAGCCTTGGCTGCGGTAGAACTCCTCGTCGCTTTGAGCGACGTCACGGGGAGGATACAAAGGCACCAGATATGGGCACTGCCTGTGGAAATGGGCCAACAACAGCTTGCCAAAGTTGGGATGCTCGTTCCAAAGGGCTACAATTATCGTTGCATAGCAAAATGCTGCCTCTGGGTTGCTCGATATCATCAAGTCTCCCTGCAGTACGAATTTCTTCGCAAGCAAGTTCATGCAGAAGGGTAAGCCTTGTTGATGCTTAGCGGCACATATCTGCGTCCCTCCAACCTCTACAGTTTTTCCAGAAAGAAGGCTCGACAGCCGATTGTACTTATCAAGCAGATGGTGAGCGTTCACGGCGGAGATTGCGTTCACCGGGATATTAACTGCCTTCTTGCAGTTGAACCGGAATTGCTTATAAGCGTCGTTTTGCAAGAGTTCCTCAAATGTTTTATTGTGATTGTCTAGGTAATCCTGGAGTTCGGAGTACGTTCGCAGCGATGATATGCTGACGAATTTGTTGAGTTGTGTTGGTGCCACGCTGGCTTGCTTCGGGATGGATTCTGCTTGAGAAACTGAAATGACTGATGTTTGTGATGGTTGTGGTGGTAGTTGTTGTTGAGGTGCTGGTGGTTGGGGTTTAGGCTCCGGCTTCGCTCGCTCCTGCTCTGCAGTAATTGCTGCTATTTTCTGCTGCACTGCTTCCAGTACACCTTAAAGAAATATGGTGCAATTAGCATTTATTTTGGTATAGACAGCTAGTCGGAAGTAGGGCACCCATAAATTAAATGATTAAAGTTAAGGAAAAATAGCGGTGACACCCAGTCACACTGAAATTTTAAGTGAAAAACCATCCCGATCAACATTAAATGAATATCGAGAGATCCAAAAAAACTGTTCCTCAGCGGGCTGTGGAAATTCAACGTATGAATAATATGTTGGTGACACTGTACGTCAATGCCAAATTCGAGGTTATCAGGTTAGGTTTTCCGTCAGTTTTGACACAAAATGACGCAAATCCTAACCTGGTAACCTCGAATTTGACATTGACGTACAGTGTCACCAACATATTATTCATACGTTGAATTTCCACAGCCTGCTGAGGAACAGTTTTTTTTGGATCTCTCGATATGTCCCCACCCAGCACAGAAACACCCCTATCCAGAGTTAAAAGAAGTGGAAGTTAACATGAAAGAGTAAATGATTTCAATTTTTTTAAATTTCAAAATCTTGAAATGTTTGACTCGTCGAGTGGAACCAGGTTTAATGTCACACTTTTGAAAATCACGTAGTTCCAGCTGAAAAATTAATTTTAGTATTTTGCGCTTCAAATAGAACATTTTGAGCAAGAGGGTCTTTCATAGTTGCCACTTATGCTTGTCTCACTTTGAACCTAACTTAATAATGTTTAATGTTTACCCACACTTGGCAAGTCCCAGTTATGTATAGTCTGTTCACTAAACATAAAAACACAAAGTGGCCTTTGATTTCCTAAATTTCATGATTGTACTTCCAAAAGTCATTTTTGTCTAGGAATGTACTTACAAAAAATTACTAAAACAAATAGGTTAAGTGTATGACATTTATCTAGCAACTGTCATAAATGTTGTAAATAATTACTTTTAAGGATATTATGCAAATACTGTGTTGGATACTATTGAAGTAGCGTTTATTAATAGGTGTTTTTATTAAGAGTTCCAGAAAAATATCTACGTTGACACTGAAATAATGAGGAATATTAATTGTCATTGATTGTCATTTTTAAATTCAAACTTGCCTGTATGCAGGTGTGAAAAGCTTTACAAAACAAAATACAGAATCCCTAGTACAAAGAATGTAGACATATGCCAACTTCAAAAAAATTAAAATGTTTTTGTGTTTACTGAATGCCCTATACTTTGTATTTTTTAACCTAACCTAAAATAACATAACCTAACTTAACCTAACCTATTATCCATTCACAAAACTCGTGAACTGTCAATGTCAAATTTTTTAAATATTTCCCTAGTGTACCTGTAAATTACATTTTTTGGGAATGTACTTCAGATCTAGTGATTTCTAGTAATATTTAAAGTTAGGTTATGTTAGATGTCTCAAAAGTTAAGCAAAGTTTTTCCTTGTAATAATTAACTATACTCTGTTCACTATAGTCCCGGATTGTCAATGTCAAAATCCAATTAAAAACAATCCTTTATATCATGGTTAATATTTTTAAGTCAAGCTATAGGTAACTAGAAACAATTAATAAAGCTACTAATGTCAAAACTATAAATTATAGGTTATATTTCGAACTGACTTAAGCAAAAATAAATAAAAGTTGCCAGGTAACAAAAACCCAAATTTTCAAAATTACGTTTTGCGTTGTCCAACCTAGTAGTAACAAAAAAACCAATAGAAATTCAACAGTGCTGCCATAAAACGTCATTTTTGACAATCCGGGACCATAGTGAACAGAGTATATAGCCTTTTTTCCCTTTCCAATAATGAAACCCTCTTTCGTTTCTGTTCCATTGCAATTGATGTGTATGTACAAAAATTGAAGAACTTTGGAGATTATTTTTTATAAAAAAATGTGACACAAGTCAAGTTTTTCAATTTCAAAAATTTCAGTGCTGCCAAAATCAGCAGGCAGAAGTTCCAAAACAGAATTTAAAAAAAGGTACCAACTTCTCAGCGTTTTGACAGTTCACGAGTTTTGTGAATGGATAAGTAATAGATATTAACGATACAAGTTTGATTATGAGTATTTTAACGACACGAGTTCGATTGCCAAAAACTAGGCGTTGAGCCGAGTTTTACGGCAACCAAACGAGTCTTGTTAAGTACCATAAGCAAATGTGTATTGTTCAATATTTTATCTTCATCAATAAACTCTGGTTCGATGTATTTTTTTATATAAAAAGAGTGCGGTAATATTCATTACCGCACTGAGTGTGATAATATCTGTCCATTACCGCACTGAGTGCGGTAATATCCATTACCCCACTGAGTGCAGTAATGAAGTCTTAACGATACTAAAATTAATTTGATTAAGAGTCTATAACAACACTGATGTAGATAAAAAAATTTAATCTGTAAGATAAAAACTGATCAAATCATGACTTTAAAACTCAAAATGAAAATACAACGCTGAATTCACACTTTTACCGCCAAATCATAAAGCTAATGTCAAATATCTTTTTTCTCTTTTCCTTAATGTGTAGAATTATGAGCTTAGAAGAAGTCATAATGTGTTCCTAAGTCGACACCTGTAACAAATAGACGCAGTCGTGGAGAAACCAACAAAAATTGTAGGGGTTCAGTCTAAAAAGCTTCATAGGATTTAAATGGCAAAAGAATAATACTCGATGAGTCTCCATGGAATTGAACAACTTTTCTTTAAAACATAAGCTTTTTGGAGTACTATCAGCACATAAAACAAGAAGCATTGTATCAATCTGTGGTTTTTGGTGCGACGTTGATATTCTAAAATGGCACTATAGGTCTGCTAACATACCAGTAACAGCGCACAGATATGACGTCATGAAAGTTCATGAGGCGCAATGAAAGTTTCTTTAAAAGAACTATACAATACGCACATGTTGAATTCGCATTAACAGGTTTTTTCTGCTAGTTTTTGAGATTTTGATGGACACAATGAAAATAAACTTAACGTGCGTTAAAAAAAAGTTATCGAGAGGGCTTTGAACTAGATTTTGTTTTACAACAGCATGTCGGTGATTGTTACATCGCTCTACCCAGAATTCAGTGCACTGAGTCACTTGAGTTGTCAGTTGTCAAAGTGAGGTTATGTATAAGCAAATTATTACATCGTTCTACCCAGAATTCAACACACTCGGTCCCTTGAGTTGTCAGTTGTCAAAGTGAGGTTGTGTGGATATGCAATCCATAATAGCTATTTATACAACAAGTGCTAAAAGTCGACGTTTATGCGCAAGACATGAAAATTATGAAACAAAGCCGAAGGCTGAGTTTCATAACATGTCTCGCGCATAAACGACTTTTAGCACGCGTTGCATACAACATTTTATCTACGACCTTAATTTTACCGTTATTAATCCATAAATATCGATTTAAGAAAGGTTCGCATCTGCAACGCTTTTAATTTATGTCATAATGAATAGTAGCCTACGCCGCGGTGGCGATTGTTTGGCCACGCCCGTGCTGTCAAGGTGAGTTACGAAATGTAATTATTGATACTCCACATATGACTGTATTCATTACATAACGCTTTAATTATTTCAAAAACGCTTTACCTGTAACGCAAGAAGCAACTAGAATAGCTTTACAACTTCACTTGCAGTTCGAAATTGTAGTTTTGAACCTCGCTTCACTTTTAGCACATGTGCTAAAAGTAAACAGCTGATTTCTTTAAACACGGTAAACTATAAAACGTCACTTTTAGTGAAACAAGCTAGCGCTAAAAGGCCTACTTTTAGTAGTGGTCGTAGATAAAGTAAGTTATGACATGACTTTCAAAAATTACTGTTTGACACAAGGCCACTTAACGGTTTTTTACGCACTTTACCAGACACGTTCTATAATTAATTATTTATTGAACTCCATGTGAAATGAAAGAAATTAAAAAATATTCAAATGTTAGCGTTCCCGAAAATAATATTAAATGTTCTTTGTTCTTTTGTTTGTTAAGGTCAAGTGGGGTAAATAAGCAATATGTAAAACTTTGGGTATTGTATAAAATTGTATTTACATAATTGAGAAAAGTGCATTAAGAAACATGTCAGACCTGTCATTTTCAAAAATATTTTAGTAGGCAAATGTTATTACTAATAAGTTCTTATCAAAGCAGTTGTAGATAAAAATATGAAACTGTCGTTGCAAATTTTATATTGCCTCCGAGGTATTTTCGGAATGGGTGAAAAAATATGCAAATTAAATTTCACATTTTGTTGTACAACTTTCCATATACAGTGTGTCCCCGGATAGGTGAAACGACTCTTGTGAAAAGTAAAAAATTCTCGATTTAAATTTTCATTTTTTGGGGTTTAGCCCTGCTAGAAGACTGCCATGGAAAACAAATATTTTTAATAAATTTTTTTATTCATAATAAAAAGAAACTTGGTTAAAAATAAAATTCTTTGATTTGGGAAATAAACATTAAAGAAAATGTGAGAGATCGAAGTTGGTCGAGGATTTTGAAATTTGGTGTAGGGACCTAAATGTTTATTCTAAACAACTTTTCTTAATAACTTTTTGTCGTATTTGCCACATAAAACGCACTTTACTCTACAGAAAATAAGTTTATCTACGACCACTACTAAAAGTAGGCCTTTTAGCACTAGCTTGTTTCACTAAAAGTAACGTTTTATAGTTTAGCGTGGTTAAAGAAATCAGCTGTTTACTTTAGGCGCATCTGTGGTATAAAGTGAAGTGAGGTTATAAAACTACAATTTCGAACTGGAAGTGAAGTTGTAAAGTTATTCTAGTTGCTTCTTGCGTTACAGGTAAAGTGTTTTTGAAATAATTAAGGCGTTATGTAATGAATACAGTCAGATGTGGAGTATTAATAATTACCTTTCGTAACTGACCTTGACAGTACATTCACCTGCGCGTCAAGGCCATCTGTTTATTATTACATATTACATAAATTATAACTGTCACAGATGCAAACCTTTGTTAAATCGACATTTATGGATTAATAACAGAAAATTTAAGGTCGTAGGAAAAATATTGTATGCAAACTCGTGCTAAAAGTGTTATTGCACTCGACATGTTATGAAACTCAGCCTTCGGCTTCTTTAATAATTTTCATGTCTCGTGTATAAACATCAACTTTTAGCACTTGTTGCATAAATAGCTACCATGAGATAAAAAAAAATGATTCTGAGCAGGCCTTGATATGTGTTATACGTTTGGCAGTACTGAAGTGTATTGTCAGTCTATGTCAAATTCGAGATTTGCAGGTTAAGTTTTACGTCAGTCTGTGTCAAACAACAAGCAAAACCTAACCTACTAATCTCGAATTTGACATGGACTGACAATACACTTCAGTACTGCCAAACGTATAACACATATCAAGGCCTGCTCAGAATCATTTTTTTTATTTCATGGTATTAAAACTTTAAAATAGATTAGAAAATACTAAATGAACAGCACAGTGTTTGTAAACTTCAGTAAACTTTATAAAAAAATGATTTTAGTATATTTCCAGAACTATTTTCAAAATTGGAAAAACAAGAAGTGATCCTAGTAAATTCTGCAAACGTAATAAAGAATTTGAAAAGAAACATCAACGATTTGCCGAGATTTGATTATATAGAAGAGCAATTAAATGGCAACAGTGAAGCTCTTTCAAAATCATAACCTGAAATTGAATATGACATAACCTACTTCTGTCATAGCTATTTATTGCTAAACAGTACCAACAAAAATTGCATGTTATCATAGCCTGCTCTGTTGAGAAAAGATCGTGAACGTCATATAACTGCAAAATAATATGTAGTTTCAGTTTTATATTGATTTTGCACAGAGCAAATAGATCACAGATCATAATGTCCTTTTTGTTTTATTTTTCCATTAATTAAAATTTTTAAAGTAATAGTTTAAAAATTTAAGAAAAAGTGAAACAGCATGTGGCTATAATTATACGAAATCACTTTATGTAGGTTTGTGCAAGATTGAATAGTTTGTGGTGAGAATACAAAGATGTGAGTTGGATTTGTGATTTCGACAGAAAAACTGCTTGAACAATGCCGAACAGTTTTGGTTAATATTAAAAATGCCAAGAAATTATATAAAAAAGGTTTCCCAAAGGAAGGGTTTAAGTGAAAAAGAAGACGAGGATAGTTTAGATGACGTTTAGATGATGGGCAGCTACAAATAGTAAAAATGAAGTGCAGTTGAACAATGTAGAGACTGAACTAAAGGTTGGGGACTATATTTTAGTATTATTCAAAGATGGGAAGAGAAATTAATTTTAATACAAATATGTGTGCACGGTTTTAAAAATAGACAAATTTGACATGGAACTAATGGGATTGAAACGTTTGAATAATAGTAAATGAGAATATAAATTAATGGAAAATATATTTCAGTGGTTGAAAGTGAATCTAGTAATTCTTCCAATTCTGTAAATAGTTCAAATAATGCAGACAGTAAAAAACCAAAACCAGTGTCTGTGGTTAAAAAATAGCTATTAACTTTTGTTTTAGTTTTCTCCATTATATATTAAATTTGACATTATATTTTAAACGCAGGCTACTTGATCATCAACATCTGGACATTTTATGACTAGCAGCCTCTAAATGGAAAATGACAGAATTGCACCGATGTTAGCCCTGGGCGGTCGCATAGAATTATAGGTTTTAACATTCTGTATATATAAAATTTTCCTTCGTGTATTTGTAGTAACTCTTTCAGGATCGTACACAGTCCACTATTTATTTTTTTACTGAATTCGGTATTATTTTGTTGATTGCAGTTTTAGTTTATTATTGTCGTTTTAATGTAGTCGTGTTCATTAAAGTGTTGTACGACATTTGTGCTTTGTGACTATAAATTAATTACATAAACTTAAAAAAAGTGTTGTATATACAAATATTTTGAAAGTATACATCTAGGTCTACCTAGTTAATGATAGTGTGAGCCTTTGTTGAGTAAAAGAACAACCACCAATAAACTAATAGTCTCTGTACAACACATTATTGAACACGACTGTATCTTTAATGTTTAAGCCTTCTGCACACGCAGCTACTGGAGAGAGACTGAAATGCAACGCAATTTAAACTAAAATCACTAACCGGCTGCTTACGCGTCACAGAAAATCTGACATACTAGTCGCCGGGCTAGCAGTTATCAACTAAATTGCAAGAAATCAACAAGTCTTATCCTTTTAAAATAAGTCGGGTAGAAGTTGTAAATAAAAGAAATAATCAAAGATATCAAAAAATTACAGAAACAGATACGTGAATCGATGTCCGACCCACATTGAATCAACACAATAGAAACTTCTTAGCGTTTTAAGACAAATTTACGACAATTTTACGATTATTTTGCCACTTTTTTGTTTTGTTTGCAATACACTGTCGTTGTATTATTGTTGAAGAATTATTTCGTTTTTAATATCTGATTTTGGTTTAATTTTTGTCGGCTTTAATAAAAAAAGGTCATAAATAAAACTTTATTGGTATATTTAGTTGTACACTTATTTTCAACTATAATCCCCAAATTGAAAAAAGTTACCTAGAAATTAAAATATTTAAATTTGTATGTCATGGCGACACAGCAAGACTAGATAAAACCCTAGTAGAACGAATCAGATCTGTGGCAGTACCTAGGAAGACTATGACAGTACTACACAGGACTGTGGCCATACTAAGCAGGATTGTGGCAATGCCATATGCAGAACTGGCAGGACCAAGCAGGATCTGGCAGGACAAGTAAGGAATAGGCAGGACCTTAAGAAATAGCAACGTCCTGCTTAAATCGGCAGTAGGCGCAGAATTGAAGCCTAATGAAAAACTCCTTGGTTGCATATTTATCCCCATTGACACTATAAGCTATAATTTCATCTTCATTTGGTTTTAAATTAAAGCATCCATATTTTTTCATAGTTTAATAGATATACTTATTTGCCTTTTTTTTAATAAACTAGAGCTTGCATCGCTTTTTATATAACAATATTTTGAGAAAATTCCAAAAGCTAGATCCTACCATATTCATAACCAAACTTCTGTCACAATTCAATTACAAATAGAAGATAATAAAGCAGAACAAAACAAATGTGCAAATGATAATTGCTGCGTTCAATAATGTACAGTCGTGTTCATTAAAGTGTTGTACAGCATTTGTACTTTGTCAATATGAATTCATTACACAAAGTTCAAAAAAGTGGTGTATATAGAAATATTTTGAAAGTGTACATCCAGGTCTACCTAGTTAATTATACAGGCTCTTGTTGGTGAAAAACACAACTACCAATAAACTTATAACCGAGGGGTCAATCACCAAGGATTTAAGTGTACAGGAGATATCCTTGCATAAAAGATTTCCCGAGATCTCCCTCAGATATCCTCAGACCTCCCTAGACCTCCTAGAATTCCGAGGGATATCCCGAGATATCCCCAGATCTCCCGAGATATCCCCCAGATCTCCCAAGATCTCCCGACATCTCCCCAGATCTCCCCAGATTTTGTAATGAATCAATAATTCATCATCATATCTATGTATATAAACAAACTTCCCATTGCTTTTAATGGCAATATTAACACAGAAAACCATTACTTATTATGCTTATTGGTTGTGTTTTTTAAAACTACGAACACAAGTACATTTCATGTAATGATAAGGAGGGTTTATTATTTCCTTGCTCAATGAGTCCAAACGATCCGTTTAAACCCACCTTTGCCAATCGATTTTCCGAGGTCGCCGCCCGATGTAAGTTCGGATGGCGTTCATGACAGGAAGATCTGCGCGCATCTCATACTAACGCGCGAAACTTTAAATGCGACATGCGCCGCGGGCTACAGCTAGTTCTTTCAATAATTTCAAACTGCGAGTCAGCCAAATTTTGCTTGATTAATTTTAGTGTTAAAGTTTCAAAATTAGTTTCATTTAATCAAATCTAAAGTCATTTGAAGTTCAGTTTTATCCATAACAAACACTACAAGAACAAGTCAGCTCGACATTAATTGATTGTGTAGCCAGCAGTAAGTAACTGTTTAATTTATTATTTTCCAATATCGATTTTGCATGAGCATACAATTTTGTTTTTTTATACAGTTGAACAACGGTGACAATCTACATGTATCGATATTGTTGTAAGAACTGCTAAACATGTAAGTCTTTTTTAGTCGGGTAATTAGACCATTGTTTTTAAATATGTTATTAATTATATACATTTTACTGTTACACAAAATTAATTAACTCTCATGGGTTCCAAATTTAACCTCAAAACACGATGTCGGTTCCCATTGCTTCCCTCGCATTCCGGTCCGTCATATCGTAGGCTCATCCACACAAGTTTAGAAAAACAGTGGCGGAACAAACACTTCCGCAACCCTCGCGTTACGGGGGTGGCACTAGCCCAGGCTTCTAGAGAACGCAGACGTTTGATATTTTGAAGTACCGGTACTTTGTCTTCCGATACTCGATATTTGGTACCGGTATTTCAATAAACGATACAATACGATACGATTTATTTTCAGTCAGTATCGCCAGGACCTATCCAAGGTTTTGCCGTCTGGGTTCCAATAACTCATTTTTTGTCCATTAATTTTTTTTTATTTCTAACAAATTTTATGATAATGATTCAATATCCAATAAAAACGTCATTATTCAGCTTAAATATTTAAAACATGCTGCTTTATGCAATTGTAGTGTTTATATAAGTTTATGAAACTAAACATTGTTGGAAAATATGAATGCGTCTCAGTCATTATTTTCGTGTTACTTTGGAAGTTTTTAAGCGTTTATAAAAGTTATTATGCTATTTAATAGATGTATTTATAATACTGATTTTGTAATTATTTTTTGTTAATTTTTTATTGTTATTGCCACTATTTTTGCTACAGTTCTATTTGCTGTACTAGGACTCGAAGGTTCGTATAAATAAACCTAGAAAATATCCTGGATCGATTGTGTACCGGCATTTCATGTAGCAGTACCGATACTTTTAAATCGATATGATACGATTGCACCGGTACTTTTCGGTGTATTGAACGTCCCTACAACAGTACCGACCGGCGAACGCTGGCGCACGGTCTCAACCACTAAAATGGGGCTGCGCATTATAAATTAACGCTACCCTAGCTTAGCGGCAAACTATAATATATCATTGAGATTGCCTCAGATGTTTTGAAGATTTCCTTAGATATCCTTGAGATTACCCAGATATATCCAAAGATCTCCCGAGATTTCCCAAACCTCCTGAGATTTCCTCAGACCTCCCCTAGATATCCCCAAGATCTCCCGATATCTCCCGAGATTTCCCCAAACCTCCTAAGATCTCCTCAGATCTCCCCTAGATATCTCCAAGATCTCCCGATGTCTCCCGGCAAGTGTACACAGGATATCCCGTTGTGAGTAACCCCTCGCTTATAACTGTCTCTGTACAACGGATTCTTGAACATGCCTGTACCTCTACCAACTCCTTTTGCTAGCAGAAAGAGATCGATAATAACCATCGGCGCGGGTGGAAGTGAGATGAATGAACGATTTTGAGGAAACAGAGCTGTCAGAGGTACCTTTCCGAACGCAGTTAATGTATGAATATCTTAGAAATATGAATATATACAGAACTTTTTACTTTTGTTTTTGTAATCAAATTACTGTGAACTATGTATGAACAGAGAACTGTAACACTATTACTAAAAATTACAACATTTAAACGTTGTGCATTATTTGTTTAGTTTCGGTGTGTTTTGAAAGCCTTCTACTAATAACCGTTTACCTATTCTTTCAAAGTTTTTCAAACAATTTACAGCTACTCAAGTTGCGGTTTGTAAAATTTTAAAATGTCTTATCAATTTTCTAAAAAGCAAAATATTTGATTCTAATAATTCTAAATTTTACAATATTAATATAACTACTTCACTGGTTCAATTAAACACGTTAAGTATATTAAAAGTGTAAAGAATAATTCTGACAAACCTTTAATATCTTGTACTAACTGGCTGGATCGCTGACACTCATTTTCACTAACTTTCCCTGCTTTACATTTGTTAACAATATCGTCCATGCTATCTGGCAAAGCCTTCATTTGTTTAGGAATATCACCCAGAACTGCCTTCAACTGATTTTGGTACTTGTAGTTCTTAAAAGTATTAATTATTTCTTGGTATACGCAACGAAATTCAATCTGATCCTTTTTTATTCTTTCAATGATGGCCGTGATTAGTTGCCGGCGCCTCTCACGCTCTTGAAGCTCTCGATCAATTTTTTTCCTACGTTCAGCCAACTCGCCATAGTACTGAATCAGCTGTTGCTGCTTTACCGAAGCGTCTTTATCGTGCTGCTCCAGAGCTTGGATTATCATTAGCTCTTGCTGTTGCTTCTCATTCAGGAGCACCTGCTTTTGCCTTTGCATTTGCTGATTGGAATTTAAGCTCTGCTCTTTGGAAAACTTCAAGATACGATTTTTGTGGTGGTTCATCGCTTCCTGCACTTTAACTTGTCTCTGGTTTTCCATTTCAGCACGCAACTTATTTATCATCGTAGTGTTTGTGGCATCATATCTGTGAGTGTGGGTGTACTTTGGTAGTTTGAAATCCACGTCTTCGTACGTGGTGGCCTCTTCATCCTCAATTATTGACCTATTCGGTCCTATCGTTGTATTCTTCACATACGCATTGATCTGTTTGGATTTCGAAAGGGCAGATATTTTTAAGTCTTCAAAATCACCAACCAAATCCTCCATTTTTAAGGTTGGCATAATTCGCATTAGTTGTTCTTTATTTATGTGTAGTCAAAGTTGCTTCAGGAATCCAAGTATGAAAATTTTGACGACTATTACGAATTGATTTTTATATGCATGTTTGGTGACCTGTAATAATGAAATATTAATAGTAAAATTATGAAAGCAAATTCAGTCTCAATAATAATCACAATCAGAAATTCATGTTACACAATGATCACTAAAATTAATTTATTAATATGCTAACAATTTTGCTTAAAATGGAATAACAGAAAACGAACACATATTCATCTAAATAAACATATCAGAAACAAACATTCAGTAAAATGTAAGTACATAATCACTACCAAAGCACAAAATATCCAGTACTAGCAAAATAACACTCCAATTGAATAACTATGGAATATTAATTACCTTAACTAATCCGAATAAGATAATTTCAATCGTTTTGGTTTTTAAATAGTAAAAGTAATATATAGCCAAATTTATATTTTCAAATTTCTAAAATGAGTTTTTAGGTTAGTTGTCAGAGGAAAACAACAAAGTTCATAACCAAGAAGTGTTGCCAGGTCAAAAAATAAAATTCACCAGATCTCAGGCAAAAGTTGCCAGAATTATACAATTCCTTACTTTACAACTTTTGTGAACATTGCTATCATATTTTGTCCGTAACCGTAATTTAGTCATTATTTAAATTAATTTTGTCGTTTATATTAAAGCTACTCGTCAGGTCTAACGCTGAGCCAAATTATTAGTAGTTTTGGTTATCTTGTATTGCAAGTTCTAGATTAATCTCGCAACAGTAATTAATGAAACTTTGGGAAAACTTCAGAATCCGGGGCAATTCCCTACCAATTGTTAATATTAATTATTAACCATGTTTCTCTAGTAACCTTCACTAAAATTATAAGGGAAGCAAGTAAAAGGAGGAGAATTGGCACCCGGTTTCTGCAGTTTAGCCAAAAATTTTCCACCTCCGTATGTAATATACCGGCTGTCTTAAAATGAATTATATCTATAGGCTTAGAATATAAAGACTTCTAAGTCTATAGGGCATTTAGTAAACACAAAAACAGTTGAATTTTTTGAAGTTGGCATATGCATACAATCTTTGTACTAGGGATTCTGTATTTTGTTTTGCAAAGGTTTCCACACCTACATGAAGGCAGATTTGAATTTAAAATGACAATCGATGACAATTAATATTTCTCATTATTTCAGTGTCAAAGTAGATATTAATCTGGAAATTCTCGCCTGAACTTTTATAAAATGTAATAAAAACACCTATTACTAAACGCTATGTCAATAGTATCTAACACAGTATTTGCATAATATCCTTAAAAGTAGTTATTTACAACATGTATGACAGTTGCTAGATAAATGTCATACACTTAACCTATTTGTTTTAGTTACTTTTTGTAAGTACATTCCTACACAAAGATGAATTTTGGAAGAACACTAATGAAATTTTGGAAATCAAAGGCCACTTTGTGTTTTTAAGTTTACTGACCAGTAGTGATGCAACCTAAAAAAACCGTTGGTTTTTTTTTTAAAAACCTGTTTTTTTTGTAAAAAAACCAAGCGGTCTGGTTTTTTTTAAATGCGTTTTTTTTCAAAATTGAAGTGTAGTGAATAACAAGTATTTTGTTTGGAAAAACAAAAAACAGATATTTTTAAATAAAAATAATACATTTCCTAGGTAAAGTCAATTATAGAATTTATAATAACAAAAAAAAGCAAATATTTCTAAAGAAAAATAGAAAAATAGCCAAAGTGGATATACAGGGTGTTAGGAAATTCGACAGAAAAATTTGTAGGGGTGAATCCTTGGCCCAAAATATGATGATTTAACGTACCTATATACAAAGTTGCTTAGTTTAGCCGCTAGAGGGCTTTGAAGATGATTACTTTTTAAAATTTTTTCAAATAAGTCGAAAAATGTTTGATGAATTTTATTAATTTTTTGACCATGCTTTTTTACCAGTAAACTTAAGCTTTTTGTGGAATAAACGCTAATTTCAAAAATTACAGGGTGTTTAAAAACTTTGTCACAATTAATTATCCATCCATATTTTTTAACCCCCTGTATAATCACTACCAATGTTTTTTTGTGGATAGCTGCTTTGATTTATAAGCTATTGCCTCTCTTTAAAAATTTTAGTTGGGTAAACGGTTTAGCCACAAAAAATATTTTCTAAATCCCTACAAGCCTGAATCAGTAATTTTAACTTAACACTAGGAAATATTGACACAATCTATTTTAAATTTCGCGCCTTGTTAAGTCATTTTGCGGTTGTAGATGCTTAATTGCATTTCACGCCTTTAGGGCAACCTGTTGCTATGTTAAAACCATTTTCAATCTTTGCGCACAAGTACAATCTCATCTTCCGCACATTTGATTCAGGTCATTTTGGTATTTTAAATAGCCACCTAGGCTTTAGGGCAGCGTGCCCGTATGCTAAACCCTTTTAGTTACTTATTTGGCTCCATCGCCTAATTCCAGAATCATGATTTTGCACATATTTGGCCCCAAACGCAGTATTTCTCGTCGGTTGGAGCGCCCCTCTGATGGCGCTTTGGCAGCCGAGCGTTATCGCTCGCAATAATTCCGAATCTTCTAGAAAACACGCCGTTGCGGCGTGCTACCATTGTCGCCGGCATTAATTTGTTTCATTTTATCGCCTCGCGATTGGCTGCCGAGGTTTAGTCACGTGGGGACGCGACCGATGTGACCTGTGGCAGCGCTTCTCTCTGGGCAGTTGATCGCAGCCCGTTGCAGAGAGCGTTCGTGTGGTGGTTGTGTGTGTGAGTTTCGAATTGTTTTCGGCGTAGCGTGGGCGCATCTTGAGCCCAGTTCCTGCTCCCGTAAGTAAGGGATCGTGCCCCTTCATCTCGACCTTCGAGGATCTGTCCCGCAGAACGAAAGTGGCCCATTTTTCGTCGTCCAGTTGTACGCGTCTCACGTCGCCAGTATGGCGGATGTCCACTCATCCCTATAGCCGTCGAACATCGAATGTACCTGCCACCTAAGACTGCAGCCTGTCGCAACTCAACTGTACCAGGCTCCCCAACCGCCTACATATTAAGGTATATGTCTTTGAACTGATTACCGCTGTGAACGCGAGTGTACCTGTCCCGCGGAGAGCATTAAGCCCCGCGTACGAGCTGTATTGGGACGCCGCGAGCGAGCCCGTCACATCTCTTGTGCCTACAGGCACTGTCGTAATATTTGTGCGTTCATTCCGAATTACAGACTGTCTATTTTATAAGGGCTTGCATTACTGTTTGCTGCATAAGGCGTCGCGCCCGCATATTTGTACATTCATTCCAAATTACAGACTGTCTATGTTACAAGTGCTACTTTGTTCATTACTGTTCAACATCTGTCGCTAGGTTTAGAGCGCGCGCCAGCTGGTGTTTTCTTAGATATAATCTATTCATAGATATAGGGCTACGCACTCCGCTGCCCCACTGTAACCCGTGATTCAATACATGATTTGTTAGTTAAGGGAACTATTGTTTTGTTTCGACTTGTGCATGTTCTGTTTCAGATAAGCGCCCCCTTCAGTGTACTGATTATTGTGCGACGGGACGAGGGAGCTTTGAGCGTACAGGTGGGTGAGACAGCTGCGTAGTCGCGGTCGGATTGGCACCTAATTACAATCTTTGCATAAGGCAATCTCGAAATTGTTATTTGACCTCGCAACTCTTGAGTAATCCTATCGTCGGAGTATTTTGCGTGCTTCGCTCCCGTCTAACCGTCCAGGCCCGGTTAGTCGGGTTAAGACAGTCTTGGTGGCGCCCTCATAATTCTGACATACCCTATATATATATATGCCGCAACACGCTTGCCCAGAACGCATCGTGTGACTCACGCCCGACTCCCTGAGCGTTCCAGCCGTGGCCTTTAGCCTATTTTGAGCCGATCTCAGGGCAAGTGTGCCAGTTTTTCAGGACTGATTCCGTGGTGCGATGCTCACCTTGGGTGGGTGTCGTAAAGTTCTTTTAATACCGTAACAGCCTGCAAGCTAGACTGATGTTTTTAGGTTATACTGAAAACACCATTTGGGCGTCTCGCTCTACAGTCTTCTCCTTTGCCCCACTGCGCATTTGTGGTCGCTGAGATATGGCAAGACCTCTAATAATGCGGCTGTCTAATGCGTGATGCTCAACACATCACCACGTGTCATGAATTTGACACGCGACAGCCGGGTGTGAGAGCGAGGATACGGAAGCTCTGACCTTCCGCCTTGCAGGCCAAGCTCCTTCATGGGGTGTTAATGCCTCACCATTATTATTATTATTAATTTTTAAAGCCCTCTAGCGGCTAAACTAAGCAACTTTGTTAAGGTAAGTTGAGTTAAATCATCATATTTTGGGCCAAGGATTCACCCCTAGAAATTTTTCCGTCGACTTCCCTAACACCCTTTCGAAATTATAATAATGCAGAAATTACTCGCTAACAGACATGGCTGACTCCTCAACTGACTCGGAGTCAGTATCCATGCAGTTTACGTTGCCCATGTCACTGTCTGATGACTCTGATGAATCGCTAACGTAACTTGATTCGTCGATCAGGCTGACAGTTTTAGCGCTGGGTCCAGCTTAAAGCAACTTCCAATATGGGTGGGTACCTACCAAAACGTGCCGCCAATTACAAAAATGAATAAAAAATAAAAAAAAACAAAAAAAAAACGTTTTTTTCTGTTTTTTTAGGTTTTTTATTCGATTTAAAAAAAACGCGTTTTTTACATCACTACTGACCAGACTATAGAACAGGTTACAGATAAGGTCACTATATCAATAAGGTACCGCCATTAGTGTTTTTTATAGTTATCCTTGTCGCACAATTTTCTCCAACTGGGGATAAAAACACATAACCTAACAGATTCCTCACTTTACAAGTGCCATTACACCAAAAAGAAAATCCCCAAAAACTAGTGTCTTCCCTATTGCACTTGGGAAATTTGTATTTGTTATCCTTATCTCACAATTTTCTCACATTCTCACGCTAGGAATGGAATGGCGGTACCTTATTGATATAGTGACCTTAGTTACAGAATCTAGATTGAGACGCGGTGAAAATAAGAACTAATGTTAGAATCTAGTAATTTCCAAGTTTCGTATTGGTAACATTTTTACATCTATCATATTGACATTAAATTGCTAACCTTATTTAAGCTAAATGACACAATAAATCAGAGGCGTACGCAACATTGCGGTATGGTGTATTATCAGTTCTTGAATGTTAAAAGGATTGCGGAAATAATGGTGTTAAGTTGAACAACCAGGCTCTGCTAAACCTTCTATCCCAGCAACAGCAATTTTCACACTTTAAAACTCAAAGAATCTGGCATATGACGTTATAGTCACCAGCGCTACCGTTCGTAAAATTACCGAATACTCACAACATATGCCGAAAATACCCGATTTTACCCGCAAGTGCAAAACAGCAGAGAGCCCGCGAATTCAAATAATTTTATTTTTTATGTTCATTATTTTAATACTCCATAACTTAATAAAACTAATATTTTAATTATTTTTCTGTTTATTTATTAAAAATACAACATAAATGCTTTGAAGTAAAACAAATCTGGTGTGATATACGCACACAACTTCCTTTTATAGTGATCTTATAATTAGCCAAAAATTTGATTTTTAATTGTTAAGCATTTATCAAAATTTTTCAAAAATTACAAATTCTACAGTAACCGTACAAAATAATACAAATTTTAGAGGTATTCAACTGGAAAATCACCTATCTCACATCAGTACACATTAAAAAAGTAATAAAAATGTAAAATGTTCATTTTAGAATCAAAGGGGTAGAAAGCTATTGATATTTATTTAATATTGTGTTTTACGTTTGAAATCTTGAAGAAATAAAGCAAAGGGTAGCTTCAGCTTCATAATACCCGAAATTACCCGTAATATTCAATACCCGCGTAATTACTCGCAAATGTCTGAAATACTCGCATTTCGGGTAATTACCCGCAGATTGGCAGCACTGTTAGTCACTGCGCAAACGAAATCCCTCTAACCACCGTTACTGATTACTTGTCATTTAAAATGTAACAAAACTTTATATGTTTGACAACTTTCCACATATTGCCAATTCATCAAATTAAAGTGGCTATAGCCACTGTACATCAAATCAGAGCCAGTAGATACTGGCTCTGCATCAAATATAATCACAGCGCCTTTCATGACCTACCTTGAGACTCAATCTAGTTTCTGTGACCTGTATTGATTTGAATTTTCCATAATGCAATCCAAAACTTTATTTAAAATTGGCAAGACTGTAAGTCTATGTCAAAGTTAGCGGGTTAGGTTTTACGTCAGTTTTGACACAAACTGCACTATTACCATGTAACATATATTGCTAGTAGGGCCTGGGAACGGCCGAAAACATTACGGCGCCGACATAGTCTCACTTTCAGTATTAGTCGTCTCGTGCGCATGCCTGGGAATTCGAACTCCGCCTTTAGAAGCGAATTTTAAACTTGATCACTTCCTCACCGCGCGGACGACGATTGCGCACAGCTCACCAAATACATCGAAGAGTTGGTTGTCTGTCTCACTTCTTTCGTGACCTCCCCACTCATAGCCTATAGCAATATAGTAGTATAAATATATGACTATTACTTTAGTTGTTACTTGTCATGTTCTTGTATTGGCGGCACTGCGAATACAGATAATCTGGCCTACTGGCTCTGAGATAAGCTACAGTGACTATATAATTACAGTGTGGCCATACAATTGTTGGCTGGTACTTTTGAATCCAATGTCAGATTTTGCGAAAAACCATGGTGATTTAATAAAAAAAATTTTTTTAACGGTGTAAGCGACATTTGGTAACAAAAAATTACTGAAGTGAAAATAAAATTTAACAATTCATTTGCTGAAGTGAAAGATTGTTATTCAAAATGACTGATCTCTCAAATACAATAAAATACCAAAAGGGGTTTAAATGTTGAAGAAATATGAGTCATACGGTGTCTTCAATTTATTACAATTAGTGGAAATTGGAAAGTTCAAATCCAAAATACAAATGATATAGCATCATTTGTAGAAATCTCCTCGGTAATTTAATATGCTTTATTAACATCTAAATATTCTAATAGTAATTTACGATACAAGTGCGTAAAGCTACTCTTTAGGCACGAGTGGGGTAGAATTAAAACGCGAGTGAGCGAGCGTTTTAATCCCCGCGAGTGACTAAAGATGCTTTACGCATGTGTATGGTACAATATTTTATCTACGATAGAATCTAGAAAACACGGTAAATATTAAAAAAAACATTAAATGTAAATTAAAATTACCAGCAACCGGTCGTAATTTTGCGTGTTTTAAAAATTTTAAAACACGCTGCTACCGACAACGTGCCTAATACAATTTTTTAAACACGTAACTACTGACGACGTAAACTAATGAAAAAATGTTATTAAACAGTCGTTTTACAAACTTAAAACTGCCAACTAAAAGGCAATTTTACACACTGTCGTAGATAAATAATATTAGATAGGTACATGGGCTAAACCCCAATATAGCCCACTGGTGCTTAGGCGCATGCACGTGATAATGTGATTCTCAGTTTGTCGGAGATTCTACAAATGTGCAGACAATGGAGGCAAAACACGGGAGTCTCATGCCAGACCCAATCTTGAATTCTTGACTGTTGCCAAGGTGCGAATTTAAGTTAGCTTAAGTTTAAGATTTGTGTGTACTTAGTACAAAAATGCCTGTGCATCACCGTAAAAAAAGCAGTTAGTCCAATCGTCGTATCTTTTCTTCTTCTTCTTTAACAGCCTTTTACCACCCACTCCTGGGTATATATCTCCCCTTTCTTTTTCCATTGCTCTCTGTCTTGCGCCAGCTGTAACTATTTACTGCCTGCTGTTTCTTTTAAATCATCGTGCCAGCGTCTTGGTGGTCTGCCCACGCTGCGTTTGTTTAAGCGTGGCCTCCATTGTAGGATGTATTTTGACCATCTGGAGTCGTCTTGTCGTGCGATGTCCGGCCCAGTTCCATTTCTGCTTTGCAATATATTCGACGACGTCTTCTACCTTTGTTCTTTTCCTAATAGCTTCGTTTGAAATATGGTCTCTCAGGCTTACTCCCAGCATCAACCTTTCTATGACTCGTTGAGTTACTCTAAATTTTTTAGCAGATTTGATGGTTAGTGCCATAGTTTCCATTGCATAAGTCATTACCGGTAAAACGCAAGTATTAAACACCTTTTTCTTTAAATTTATTGGTATGCTTTGATTTTTCATTACATGCCCTAGTTTTCCGACTGCTGCCCAGGTCATTCTTATGCGTCTACTTATTTCTGCGGTTTGATTCGCTTTGCCGAGTGTGATCTTGTGTCCAAGGTAGATGTATTCGTCTGTTCTGTTTATTATAATTATATTGTTGTTCACTGAGATTATTACATCTTCTGAGGTCATTATTTTGGTCTTATTGAATCGTCGTATATAATTGTGAATTTGAATTTCCCAATGAGCATTTCTCTTATCCATAGCTTAAAATCCAGTTTCACCACTGGCATAACAGTTCCTTTATGCGCATATTCCGTAAATGTCAAAATGTACCAGTGGGCTATACTGGAGTTTTCCCGACATTAACTACTTGCTATAGGTACATGTTCAACCTGGAATTGCAACTGTACACCGCAATAATCTATTGAGCAGTTACTTACGAATATTTAAGGAAAATAAAACTTAAAGGAAAATATTTATTTCTCTGTTAAATGTTCTGGTTTGTTTGATGTTAGTAGAATAGGGACGGTTCACCCCCACTCCTTTTAATTGATTCGCGGATTCGCGGTTTAATTCGCGGATTTATTCGCGGATTTCGCGGTTTTGATTCGCGGATTTCGCGGATTTAATTTCGCGGTTTGATCTAATTACGCGGTTTGATCTAATTAATTTCGCGGTTTGATCTAATTAATTTACATATGTGCTACTGATTAAATTACGCATTAGCTTCCGATTAAATTACGCGCGGCCATTTTTAATTTGCTTCTGGAATTACACGTCGACCATCTTGGTTTTCTGGCGCGAATATTTGAATTTAAATTTTCAGATTTTTTTTCTAAGTTTAATTTTTTGAATTTGAATTTCCCGGGGCGTCGGCCATCTTGGTGCGCGCGAGTAGAGGTAATAGGCCGGTTCTGGGACCGCACCTCCTCACCTCTGACGTCACGGCGTGAAAATAGTCCATCTCTCTCTAATACATGTAAAGGTATATGTCTATCTCTGTCTACAGAGCAGTGTTACCAACATACACGGTGTTCCTTAAAAAGTTTATGTAACTAGATGAAGTCCCTAGATTAGTTACTAGATTTGGGCGGCAAATTTAAATTTAGCACGTATAAAGGTATATGTCTATCTCTGTCTAAAGAGCAGTGTTACCAACATACACGGTGTTCCTTAAAAAGTTTATGTAACTAGATGAAGTCCCTAGATTAGTTACTAGATTTTGGTGGAAAATTTAAATTTAACACGTGTAAAAGTATATGCCTAGCTCCACCTGTATTAAATTGAAATTTAGTAGTCTCTGTTGTTGTCTAACGAGTTACTCAGATACTAATACAACCGACCAACCAACGAAGTCGAGAACTAAAGTTACCAATAACAACACAACTGCGAGTTTTGCAGGCTCGGCTTACCGATGCGTCTAGGTAACCTCAACACCTTCGTAAAGGTGTCTCAACCTCAAGCTAGTTAAAGTCAGAGTATATTGATTTTACATAATACAGGTTAAACAGCATCTGAGGATTAAGATTGTTTGCATGCTAATGTTAAAGTGTTATAGTAATCTAAATTATTAAAGATTTGAGCGAGCCAAGCTGCTGTCGATAAGAAACGTAAAAAACCGCAAGTCTTGATAAACCCAACTCGTGAAACAATACATGACGCAATAGGCACTTCAATTGTCATCAGCTATCACCGCAAAGCATTGTGGGTAAAAACATTATATATAACATGTAAACAGGAGATTAAGACCTCATTCTCAGTCGCAATCGTGTACCAACCAGTTCAGTGAAAAAATGTTCTCGTGCGATTATTGCGATAAGTGTTTTAAACGGAAGGACAACCTGCACAGGCATCAACAGGGGTATTGTACCCCAATATCTAATTTATGTGAAGTTTGTGGGGTTGTGTTTACCAGTCAAGGTCATTTCCTTAAACATCAACAGGAAAAACATGGTTTACGAAAGAGGAAATTGTTAGATAGTACGAGGATAACATCAGCTAGTACTGACATCTGTATTGAATCAGAAAACAAGAAAAGTAAAAAAGAAGATATAATAAGATGCGATCTATGTGAAGTTGATATACCAAAAAAATATATAACTCAACATAACAGAAGCTTGGAACACAAGAACAGGATAAGTGTAACACAAGGATCCGGAATCTCGATAATAAATAACGCATTTAAAAACAGAATAGCTACATATCGCCTTACTGCAGATGATAATAAAGTTTGCGTAAATGTAAAAGAATTTTTAGGGGGTATGAAATCTAAAATCTTAAACTGTATTTTAACCGTCTTGGATAAACACGTTGCACTCAAAATAAATATGGAACTTTTTGGTCTTTTTGAATTAGCATCAAAAGAATTAGAGGAAATAAAATCATTTAACACTAAATTCCAAAAATGCGACCACTCGATAGACCTTAATGCGGTGTATAACGGTTTCGTTGATGTGTTAGATAGCAAAGTGAGTGAGTTTCAAGAAAAAGAGAGCGGTTGGGCTTTGAAAAAATTGTTATTTGTAGAACTAAATATAAATAAGTATAACCCTCTACGAGCCTCATCATACATTCAATTACCACAATCTATCGGAAACAAAAAAGCAGTAATTAATATACACAATTTCGACAACCAGTGTTTCATGTGGTCTGTATTAGCTGCTCTGCACTCTGCAAAAGTACACCCGGAACGCGTGACCAATTACCAAAAATACAAACATGAACTTAATTTTGACGGAATAGAGTTTCCAGTTAAAGTTAAAGACATAAGTAAATTCGAAAAATTGAACAATATTTCGGTTAATGTTTACGGTCTTGACTCAATTTATAAAAAATGTAAAATAAGCTACGAAATTGCCGGCCCATTGCATTTCACGGAGAAAAAATTAGATCAACATGTAAATTTATTACTAATAGATGATGATATAGGTAATTCGCATTATTGTTTAATCAAAGACTTATCTCGGCTTGTAAGTTCACAACTAACAAAAAAAGATCACAGGAAGTTTCTCTGTGATGGCTGTTTAATCAATTTTGGTAACAAAGAAAAATTACGCGAACATCAAAAGCACGACTGCAATCATATAGCTGTTAAATTACCAACAACAGAGATGCGTATGGATAAATTTGGTAATGAAGTTCCTGGCAACATTTTAAAATTCGAATCATTTGAACAAAAATTAACTTTGCCGTTTGTAGTGTATGCAGATTTTGAATCTTTACTTGTACCCGTTCAACATTGTCAAAAAGATAACAGTGGGCCATTTACTGAGCAAACACACATGCATCAGCCGTACTCTTTCGGATACTATATAAAATGTAGTTACAACGGCTCCTTATCTCAATACGTTACATATCGAGGAGAAGATTGTGCCGAGGTATTTTGCGAACGGTTAGAGGATGACATTAAGAAAATTTACCACAGCCACCTAAAACATGTAGTTCCAATAGGCACACTTAACAAGAATGAACAGCTTACCCATAAATTATCTCCAAATTGTCATATATGCGAAAAACCATTTCTCGAAAATGATGAGAGGGTTAGGGATCACTGCCACTTAACAGGTGAATACCGTGGTCCAGCTCACAGTGTATGTAATCTCAATTACAAAATTCCAAATTTTATTCCAATATATTTTCATAACTTATCTAATTACGATGCACACCTTTTTATCAAAGCTTTTGGTGGACTTGAGAGAAAAATAGATGTTATTGCCGAAAACAAGGAGAAGTATATCTCTTTTTCAAAACACATTTTAGTCGATACAAAAACTAATCATTTGGGAAAAGAAGAAAATAGGTTCATAAAAATGCGGTTTTTAGATTCGCTTAGATTTATGCCTATGAGCTTAGACAAATTGGTAAAAAATTTAACTAATGATGAATGTACATCTATCAGAAAACATTTCCTGGAAGATGAAAAATTTGAGTTAGTGAGAGAGAAAGGTGTGTTTCCTTATTCGTTTCTAGATTCTTTCGACAAACTCGATTACAACACATTACCATCACGTGAGGATTTCTTTGATAAGTTACGAAGCAGTCACATATCTGTAGACGACTATGAGCATGCGCAAAAGGTTTGGAAAACTTTTAAATGTAAAACATTAGGGGAATACTCCGATCTGTATTTAAAAACTGACGTTTTGTTGTTAACAGACGTATTCCAAGCTTTTCGACATAAATGTAAGAGCTCATATGATTTAGACCCAGCCCACTTTTTCACCACACCAGGTCTGTCTTGGTCGTCTATGTTGAAACTTACAAAAATCGAATTAGAACTTTTAACAGATATCGATATGATTCATTTTATTAAGAAGGGTATTAGAGGGGGCGTGAGCCAATGCAGTAAGAGATATATTAAAGCTAACAACAAATACATGTCGAATTATGACGAATCAGAACCGACAAGCTACATTAACTACCTAGATGCAACCAATCTTTATGGAAAAGCTCTTTCAGCCAATCTACCCATCAATAACTTTAGATTTTTAACATCTGAAGAAATTAAAAATCTGGATATACTATATCTACCCGAAAATGTAGTGACAGGCTATATTTTGGAAGTTGATTTAACTTACCCCGAAGATTTTCACGATAAACATAATGATCTACCATTTTGTCCAGATAATATCATACCACCAGGTTCAAAACAATCGAAATTAATTCCTAATTTGAATAGCAAGACTAGGTATATTATTCACTACAGAAATTTGCAACAATGTTTATCAGCCGGTTTAAGACTCGAGAAGATTCACCGCATACTATCTTTTAATCAGGCGCCTTGGCTAAAAGAATATGTAGATTTAAATACACGCATGAGGAATGAAGATAAGACCGAGTTTGGAAAAATGTTTTTTAAACTTATGAATAATTCCGTGTTTGGGAAAACCATGGAAAATGTAGACAAAAGGGTAGACATAAGACTAGTTACACACTGGGAAAACAAAGGGAAAAGGCTAGGAGCCGAAGGTCTTATTTCCAAACCACAATTTAAAGATTTATCCGTTTTCTCAGAGAATCTAGTAGCAGTTCATTTAGAAAGAATGCATGTTAAATACGATAAACCGATATATATTGGATTCTGCGTTTTAGACTTAGCTAAGCACGTAATGTATGACTTCTATTATAATTTCATTAAATTAAAATATGGGGAAAACGCTACTCTCGCCTATACAGATACGGATAGCCTCGTTCTGAGGACCTATACACCTAACTTTTACGAAAATATGAAGAACCACCTAAATAAATACGACACATCAAATTTCAAGGAAGATAATGAATTCAGAATACCTAAAACCGAATCTGTAATAGGGAAAATGAAGGATGAATATGGAGGTAAGATTCTATGGGAGTTCGTTGGAACAGGGGCAAAAGCCTACGCCGTCAATTCTGAGGGTAAACTAAGCAAAACAGCCAAGGGCATACAAAAAGATGTGATCAAGAACGAGTTAACACTTGAAGACTATAAAACTGTAGTACTCAACAATACGACTATCTACAAGAATGTGCGAACGTTTAGATCGCATAACCACCAACTGTATACCGAACTGAAGAATAAAGTAGCGCTCTCTTGGAAAGATGATAAGAGATACATCATTCCCGATGGTTCCGGTAATACCCTAGCTTGGGGTCATCACAGAATTCCGAAACATGTTGAATAAATTCATACATGACAGACAATTCTTTGAAATATTGCGTTTGAAATGTTATAGTTAAATAAAATAAAATCATCACATGTATAAAATAGTTAAACAAAATAAAAAATATGAATGTATATGGATGGTGTTTTATTTAGTATCTAACCTGTTTTAACCTCTCTTCTTAAATAGTTTGTAAATGACCGAAGCAGAAAAGAAGCCGAACAGGTGATTCTTTACATCCAACAGGCAGCAATTCTCCCACTGTATATACCTAACTCCTTTATGAGTGACGGCCCACTTTGTACATGGGTCTTACAAACACTCGGAGTTGGTACTCTCCCTACGTGAGGGCCCTGATGGGGAGAAAACAGCCGATCACCCGCTCAAGGCTTCAAACTATTAGTAATTTATAGCCATAAATGGCCCCTCGTATTCAAAGGCACTACACAGAGGCACGCGGTCAACAGCTTCTGCTTTGTAATTTATAACCATTAAATGACTATGCCTATTCTAAAGCACTACACAAAGGCACGAGGTTGTCAAATTTTTATTGAAAATCTAGATGTGCATACTTTACAGCTAACAACTCATAACATAAATTATAAACACGAGACCATTAAATTTTTCATGAAAATGCACATAGGCTTTTAAGAGCCGCCTAAAAAGGGCCCTCTGTGCAAAGGTGCGAAGCAGCTATAAATACGCAAGATACAGTTATAGGTCAAAAACAGCTCTATTTATTTAAATGACTTTTCGTAAACCGGAAACAGAATTTTAATCAGCGTTCGAAGCCAAGTTCAACGAGGGGTCGCATGACTATGTTTAAATAACTTTTCGTAAACCGGAAATTGATAAAAATAACAGAATTTTAATCGTCAGATGCATCACCACACATATAAAACCACACAACACTGTTTTTTTAAAACTAAACAAATAAAATAAAGGGTGAGTGTATTTATAATTGTCGTTTTATTACACCGTCGTGCCCATAAAACGTTACAGGAACATGTTAGGTTGACCAGTGGTCTATTTATTCATCGTTGCAAATTCTCAGACACTGATAATGGAAGCCATTGATCCCCTGATGTTCTGTAGTAATAATTTTTGAAAGCGCTAAATTAAGATCTGTTTCAACTTCCCTCTTCTTACTTCTTTAATAGTATGTTTGCCTGCCTGCCTGTCTGCCTGCCTGTCTGCCTGTCTAGCTGTCTGCCAGTCTAGCTGTCTACCTGTCTAGCTGTCTACCTGTCTAGCTGTCTACCTGTCTACCTGTCTAGCTGTCTATCTGTCTAGCTGACTACCTGTCTAGCCGTATACCTGTCTATCTGTCTACCTGTCTAGCTGTCTACCTGTCTAGCCGTATATCTTTCTACCTGTCTAGCTGTCTACCTGCCTACCTGTCTAGCTGTTTACCTGTCTAGCTGTCTACCTGTCTAGCTGTCTACCTGTCTAGCCGTATACCTGTCTACCTGTCTAGCTGTCTACCTGTCTAGCTGTCTACCTGCCTAGCCGTATACCTGTCTACCTGTCTAGCTGTCTACCTGTCTAGCTGTCTACCTGTCTAGCCGTATACCTGCCTACCTGTCTAGCTGTCTACCTGTCTACCTGTCTAGCTGTCTACCTGTCTACCTGTCTAGCTGTCTACCTGTCTAGCTGTCTACCTGGTAGCTGTCTACCTGTCTAGCCGTATACCTGTCTAGCTGTCTACATGTCTAGCTGTCTACCTGTCTAGCCGTATACCTGTCTAGCTGTCTACCTGTCTAGCTGTCTACCTGTCTAGCTGTCTACCTGTCTAGCCGTATACCTGTCTACCTGTCTAGCTGTCTACCTGTCTACCTGTCTAGCTGTCTACCTGTCTACCTGTCTAGCTGTCTACCTGTCTAACTGTCTACCTGTCTAGCTGTCTACCTGTCTACCTGTCTAGCTGTCTACCTGTCTAACTGTCTACCTGTCTAGCTGTCTACCTGTCTACCTGTCTAGCTGTCTACCTGTCTAGCTGTCTACCTGTCTAGCCGTATACCTGTCTACCTGTCTAGCTGTCTACCTGTCTAGCTGTCTACCTGTCTAGCTGTCTACCTGTCTAGCTGTCTACCTGTCTAGCTGTCTACCTGTCTAGCTGTCTACCTGTCTACCTGTCTAGCTGTCTATCTGTCTACCTGTCTACCTGTCTACCTGTCTAGCTGTCTACCTGTCTAGCTGTCTATCTGTCTACCTGTCTACCTGTCTAGCTGTCTGCCTGTCTACCTGTCTAGCTGTCTACTGCTTACATACTTGCACCGATAATGAAAACGAATGTAGTGACCAAAAAAAAACTGAGTGTAATTTAAATCTACCGCCAAACCTGCGCAGAATTTGAATTTTCCGTCAAAACCTACGCAGAATTTGAATTTCCCCGTCAAACCTGGGCAGAATTTGAATTTACCGTCAAGCATGCGCAAAAACCCCCGCGCTGACTCCCGCGCAGACCCCTCGCGCAAACCTACGCAGAAACCTCAGACATCCGGTTTATTTTTAGCAACCTTGCACATTCCCAGACGCTCACATCCACAAGTCTTGACAGGTCTGACATCTGGCGACACGCAAATATAGCCTCTATTAACACCTGCAACAAAGAAGATGATAGGATAACTGAAAGATGTTGGGTGGGTACAAAAAATATGATCAACAGACGACTATTTCATCGCTCCGTTTTGTATTATAAAATTCTGCTACCCGTTTAGGATTGGCTTGCGGATGTCTTATACTGCAAAAACCAACTTTTATGCCATGCTGTATTATTTACTTGATTCAAGAATCTGGCCTGTAGGAGCTTTAGTTTTTTCGTGGAAACTTGACACAGTCAACCTAAAGATTTTTACGTAAGACCCAAATTTTAGATTCGATTAGAAATTCAAGAAAAATGTTTCCGTTAAACAGGTATCCGGACCTGATTTCTAAACAATAAGTTTTTTATCCGGTAAAAATGAACTGTCCCTCACCGTTGGGTATAGCATCCTTATTAATTAGAGTATTGTTGTGACCTAATAGCTTTTATTTGCTTTAATTTCGTTCTTATTTTCAGGGCTTTATTTTAAAATTTTGATATCTTACCTTTTGTCTGCAGTCTCTAATTGTAATAATCTTGAGTATTAGTCGTGCAGATTTTTCAAATGTATTATCTGCTAATATTTTCTTTAAGTATTTTATCACCTCTCTTAAATATCTCTCAAACTTTTAACCTGGAAGAATATTTTTGATAATATTTCTTCAGGAACTTGCTTACTGCTAAAGTGAGATCACTATATTTTACAATCGCTATCGCGTCTCTGATGGTTTTTATTGAGTTCGAACTTAATTCGGTAACGCTGTCTGTTGCAGACATGTTCGCGCGCGTGCAGTTGTAATACTAACTATTGCAGACAGTCGAGCCGCGCTGTTTATTCATCGTCTAATCTGATAATGGAGGCCTGTGTCAGCAAAAAAGGCAGCATTCAATTTAGCTGTTGTGCAGATTTTCCTCAAACAATGGGTTCCTTTGTTCAATTTTTAACAGCTTTGCAAACATGTCTGGACATGTCTGAAGCTTTATCCTGTTTATCTGATAATGGCGGTCAGCAAAAATTCCCACAGACAACAATGGCTTCATTGTCCAATTATCGTGCTGATTTTAAAACAATGGATGCCATTGTTCTATTTACCAGCTTTGCACATTTTAATCTCCAGACAACAATGGCTTCATTGTCCAATGTCGTGCAGATTTCTCAAACAATGGATGTCATTGTTCTATTTACTGATAACAACATCCTGCAAGAATGGACATGTCTGCATTCCCAGACGCTCACATCCGCTCGAGCCTGAGAAAATTTTGTAAACATTTCAAAATTAGACATTTAGCCCAAAAAATTCCCGGAAGGATGCATCTGACACAACCTGTCGTGGAGGTAAAAATTTGATATTTTTGGCGAAATTTAGGAAAAAGTTATTTAAACATAGTCATGTGACCCCTCGTTGAACTTGGCCTCCAACGCTGATTAAAATTCTGTTTCCGGTTTACGAAAAGTTATGTAAACATAGTCATGTGACCCCTCGTTGAACTTAACTTCAAACGCTGATTCTGTTATTTTTATCAATTTCCGGTTTACGAAAAGTTATTTAAACATAGTCATGCGACCCCTCGTTGAACTTGGCTTCGAACGCTGATTCTGTTATTTTTATCAATTTCCGGTTTACGAAAAGTTATTTAAACATAGTCATGCGACCCCTCGTTGAACTTGGCTTCGAACGCTGATTCTGTTATTTTTATCAATTTCCGGTTTACGCAAAGTTATTTAAACATAGTCATGCGACTCCTCGTTGAACTTGGCTTCGAACGCTGATTAAAATTCTGTTTCCGGTTTACGAAAAGTTATGTAAACATAGTCATGCGACCCCTCGTTGAACTTGGCTTCGAACGCTGATTCTGTTATTTTTGGCAATTTCCGGTTTACGAAAAGTTATGTAAACATATAAGCCGTTCACGATCTTTTTGGGTCAGGTGAGGCTATGACCATCTAGTAATTTTGTTGGCAGAACCTCTGTTGCAACTAAACTCCCTCATGGAAATTGACACTTTTTGTGTTAGGTTAGGTTATTTTCAGTTTAAGGTTATATTTTCTGAATAGGTACATTGTTGCCGGATATTCTCTAGTCTCCACATCGACTCGCGTTCTTTTAAATTTGGTCTGTCCATCGTTTAATGGAAATTTTTTGTTGTAACAAAATTATTTTGGGCATTTTGACTTTTCCTTTGACAGAAATTAAAATTATTTTTACATATTTGATAAATCATTTATTTTCTTACGAATATTAAAATAATAAATCTGGCAATGTGGAGGCAAGAAAATGTCGAACAGACACTGACAGAAAAAAAAGTTGCATCCGCTACATCACCAAATCAGTTAGTCCAACATGAAAAGAAAAAAACATAGCCAACTCTGTCCCAAAAAGGTCGTGAACGGCTTATAGTCATGTGACCCCTCGTTGAACTTAACTTCAAACGCTGATTCTGTTATTTTTATCAATTTCCGGTTTACGCAAAGTTATTTAAACATAGTCATGCGACCCCTCGTTGAACTTGGCTTAGAACGCTGATTCTGTTATTTTTATCAATTTCCGGTTTACCCAAAGTTATTTAAACATAGTCATGCGACCCCTCGTTAAACTTGGCTTCGAACGCTGATTCTGTTATTTTTATCAATTTCCGGTTTACCCAAAGTTATTTAAACATAGTCATGCGACCCCTCGTTGAACTTGGCTTCGAACGCTGATTAAAATTCTGTTTCCGGTTTACGAAAAGTTATGTAAACATAGTCATGCGACCCCTCGTTGAACTTGGCTTCGAACGCTGATTCTGTTATTTTTGGCAATTTCCGGTTTACGAAAAGTTATGTAAACATAGTCATGTGCCCCCTCGTTGAACTTAACTTCAAACGCTGATTCTGTTATTTTTATCAATTTCCGGTTTACGAAAAGTTATTTAAACATAGTCATGCGACCCCTCGTTGAACTTGGCTTCGAACGCTGATTCTATTATTTTTATCAATTTCCGGTTTACCCAAAGTTATTTAAACATAGTCATGCGACCCCTCGTTGAACTTGGCTTCGAACGCTGATTAAAATTCTAATTCCGGTTTACGAAAAGTTATGTAAACATAGTCATGCGACCCCTCGTTGAACTTGGCTTCGAACGCTGATTAAAATTCTGTTATTTTAAGTTTATGTTTGTATTTTTGGTAATTGGTCACGCGTTCCGGGTGTACTTTTGCAGAGTGCAGAGCAGCTAATACAGACCACATGAAACACTGGTTGTCGAAATTGTGTATATTAATTACTGCTTTTTTGTTTCCGATAGATTGTGGTAATTGAATGTATGATGAGGCTCGTAGAGGGTTATACTTATTTATATTTAGTTCTACAAATAACAATTTTTTCAAAGCCCAACCGCTCTCTTTTTCTTGAAACTCACTCACTTTGCTATCTAACACATCAACGAAACCGTTATACACCGCATTAAGGTCTATCGAGTGGTCGCATTTTTGGAATTTAGTGTTAAATGATTTTATTTCCTCTAATTCTTTTGATGCTAATTCAAAAAGACCAAAAAGTTCCATATTTATTTTGAGTGCAACGTGTTTATCCAAGACGGTTAAAATACAGTTTAAGATTTTAGATTTCATACCCCCTAAAAATTATTTTACATTTACGCAAACTTTATTATCATCTGCAGTAAGGCGATATGTAGCTATTCTGTTTTTAAATGCGTTATTTATTATCGAGATTCCGGATCCTTGTGTTACACTTATCCTGTTCTTGTGTTCCAAGCTTCTGTTATGTTGAGTTATATATTTTTTTGGTATATCAACTTCACATAGATCGCATCTTATTATATCTTCTTTTTTACTTTTCTTGTTTTCTGATTCAATACAGATGTCAGTACTAGCTGATGTTATCCTCGTACTATCTAACAATTTCCTCTTTCGTAAACCATGTTTTTCCTGTTGATGTTTAAGGAAATGACCTTGACTGGTAAACACAACCCCACAAACTTCACATAAATTAGATATTGGGGTACAATACCCCTGTTGATGCCTGTGCAGGTTGTCCTTCCGTTTAAAACACTTATCGCAATAATCGCACGAGAACATTTTTTCACTGAACTGGTTGGTACAAGATTGCGACTGAGAATGAGGTCTTAATCTCCTGTTTACATGTTATATATGTTTTTACCCACAATGCTTTGCGGTGATAGCTGATGACAATTGAAGTGCCTATTGCGTCATGTATTGTTTCACGAGTTGGGTTTATCAAGACTTGCGGTTTTTTACGTTTCTTATCGACAGCAGCTTGGCTCGCTCAAATCTTTAATAATTTAGATTACTATAACACTTTAACATTAGCATGCAAACAATCTTAATCCTCAGATGCTGTTTAACCTGTATTATGTAAAATCAATATACTCTGACTTTAACTAGCTTGAGGTTGAGACACCTTTACGAAGGTGTTGAGGTTACCTAGACGCATCGGTAAGCCGAACCTGCAAAACTCGCAGTTGTGTTGTTATTGGTAACTTTAGTTCTCGACTTCGTTGGTTGGTCGGTTGTATTAGTATCTGAGTAACTCGTTAGACAACAACAGAGACTACTAAATTTCAATTTAATACAGGTGGAGCTAGGCATATACTTTTACACGTGTTAAATTTAAATTTGCCACCAAAATCTAGTAACTAATCTAGGGACTTCATCTAGTTACATACACTTTTTAAGGAACACCGTGTATGTTGGTAACACTGCTCTTTAGACAGAGATAGACATATACCTTTATACGTGCTAAATTTAAATTTGCCGCCCAAATCTAGTAACTAATCTAGGGACTTCATCTAGTTACATAAACTTTTTAAGGAACACCGTGTATGTTGGTAACACTGCTCTGTAGACAGAGATAGACATATACCTTTACATGTATTAGAGAGAGATGGACTATTTTCACGCCGTGACGTCAGAGGTGAGGAGGTGCGGTCCCAGAACCGGCCTATTACCTCTACTCGCGCGCACTTCTCACGGCGGTTGTTTTTAATTTTGAATTTTCGCGGAAATATTTGAAATTCAAACTGATAGATCTATCTCGCTCTTCTAAGCTGCTGTCTCTCTCTTGCATTCACTCGCGGAAATATTTGAATTTAAAAAAATCTCTGGACGAGCGGGATTCGAACCCTAGTTTTTTGGTCAACAGCCTTAGGACCTTACCGCTGCGCTATCGAGGTCTGTTGGATATATAGGAATTGAACAAGACGTCATTTCGCAGCTCTGCCGTCACACCGTTCGAATTTAAACAAACTATTTTTCAAAAATTTATATTATGAGAATAGGGAATGTTTAGCATATTGTGTTTACAGGCAGTTTAGCTGTTGTGCAGATTTTCCTCAAACAATGGGTTCCTTTGTTCAATTTTTAACAGCTTTGCAAACATGTCTGGACATGTCTGAAGCTTTATCCTGTTTATCTGATAATGGCGGTCAGCAAAAATTCCCACAGACAACAATGGCTTCATTGTCCAATTATCGTGCTGATTTTAAAACAATGGATGCCATTGTTCTATTTACCAGCTTTGCACATTTTAATCTCCAGACAACAATGGCTTCATTGTCCAATGTCGTGCAGATTTCTCAAACAATGGATGTCATTGTTCTATTTACTGATAACAACATCCTGCAAGAATGGACATGTCTGCATTCCCAGACGCTCAACAGCCTTAGGACCTTACCGCTGCGCTATCGAGGTCTGTTGGATATATAGGAATTGAACAAGACGTCATTTCGCAGCTCTGCCGTCACACCGTTCGAATTTAAACAAACTATTTTTCAAAAATTTATATTATGAGAATAGGGAATGTTTAGCATATTGTGTTTACAGGCAGACACAATTTTTAAAAAAATTATATTTGTAACAGCTTTGCTAGAAATAATAATTTTATAATTTGCAATATAGTCATTGTTCCAGCGTGCTGGAAATTTCCATTCACCTGCGCATAATTTGAAAAGCTAGAATATGTTTAATTTTACGGTTCTATGTGTAATTACAAAAGACATTATAGTCCCGATGCGAACTTTCTATTTTGTCATCCTCGAATGGTCTAACAGGTAAATTAATCGTTTTAGTATTTATTAAATTATTTATAAGACAGGCGAAAATTTTAAAGCTATGCGGAAAAGAGGCAAATTCTATCGTAAAATATACGGGTTAATAGCGAAATCATAATTACGCGGTGGTTATTTTTTAATTTTCGCGCTAATATATGAGTGACTTAACAAATATTTGTCCGTTAAAGCTTGCAACGCAGGTCTCGGCATGTCGTTAAGTGTAATTAGAAAACATGTCATAGCCTCGGGTTCGCTTTCTATTTCGGATGTGCGTCATTGCTTTTAGTAACGGTTCAGCTATCGTGACTGCTCGTACGCAGTCGTGTTATTCTAGTCTCTTCTATAAAACCGTTGCACGCCATTGTATTCGTTCTATTCTCCTTCAAGTTAGTGCAGCAAGTGTTTTTCATCTGCCGTCATGAACGCCACGGGTTTTTCTGTTTGCGAAATTCTTGATTATTTCAAGAACGGGCTATATACAAATGAGGAATTTGTTTTACTAGCTTTTAAAATAATTCAACATAAACTAGTTAACGAGGGCGTAGTATTGGAACCGTCGTATTGGCCTACTTATTTCAAGTTATGCCAAAGCGTCGGAGGAATTCGTGCAAAGCAGTCGTTTGCCTCCCTATCGGTAAGTAAAAATATATTTCCTATTTTTAGAAAGTTATTAAAATGTGCGATAGTTTCCAACCTTTTGTAACAACAATTCTGAAAAACCTATTAGTTTAAAACTCATTTGTCGTTAGTCGTTTTAAAGCAGCACATAGGGCCGTTACTTAAAAACGCTAATATAAATCACAATTTGTAGGATGGAGCATCTACGTCAACTGGTTCTAATAAACGTGGTTTGGAAGACGATACGCGTCAATCGCCCCTGGTCATTTCATCGGCAAATGTAAGTATACCCGACATTTTTATATTTAAATCGGCCATTAGAAAATTCTGATTTATGCAATCTAAAATAAAGCCCATATTGGACCACACAAGTAATTTTACGGGGAAGTGTTTGTAATATATTTCTTTTTTAATTTACAGCAGATGAATAACACAAGGCCATCGACTTCGTCCGCCATGTTGGAGACCGTCCATGCTGGGCAGCAAAGACCTACCCCACGGACTTCTGCAATTGGCGAAATGTTAGCACATGTAAGTTTTGCAGAGCTATTTTTTAAATGCGCGAAAGTTTCCTACCTTTTTGTAACAACAATTCTGAAAACCTAGTAGTTTAAAACTCATTTGTCGTTAGTCGTTTTAAATCATCACATAGGGCCGTTACTTAAATAATACTCATATAAATCACAATTTACAGGATGGACCATCGACGTCTACGGCAGCTGCTGCTAAACGTGGTTTGGAAGACGATACGCCTCAATCGTTGCATGTCAAGTCGTCGACAAATGTAAGTACACCAGTCATTTTTTATATTAAATCGGCCATTAGAAAATTTTGATTCATGCAAACTAAAATAAAACCCATATTGAACCACACAAGTAATTTTACGGGGAAGTGTTAGTAACATATTTCTTTTTTAATTTACAGCAAATGAATAACCCAGGGCCGTCGACCTCGACAAACATGTTGGTTCTTGCAAAACCCTCGTCGGTGAAGGGGTTTTACTACATTACGTTGATGGGCGAAGGTCGCAAGATGATAAAGAAGTTCAACACTGAAGCGCTCACTTTGACCTTCAAATTCAACGATGTAGAGGCTGCGACGACCAACCCCGTCATATGGCTTAGTGTAAGTATAACTATAAAATATTGTATATTGAAAACAAGCACTCTAAATTACGCTGCAAGTTATTTATTAATTTTAAATGGATTTATAGTTTATTTTTTAGTCACATGTTCTAAATTCATGGCTGTAGTTTTAGCTCTGTTTTTCAAATTTGAAATTGATAGTTTAATTATTTTAAACATTTGCAACGTTATATACTCAGTTAATATTTTGAAATATGGTGAGCTAGACGTTTTAACTTATTGAAACCCTTATTTACAGAATGCATTCGATGAGATCATCACGCATATCACCAGGGGAGCATCGGCTTCTGATAAGATAGGTCTAGTTTTAAGGAACGATAATTTTGCCGATAAGCCTATAGGCATTTCTTTTCGTCGTGTTGACCAACTCAACGCCGGTATTGTAATGGCAACCTTGGAGAAAATTCTTCATTCTAACGCCAAGTTTTTTGCTCAAGATAAAATGACTTTGCATGTAAACCGCATTACTTTGCCTATTGGGTATGGAAAAAATCGTACCAGAATGACTGGCGTTAGTTTTGAAGAATTTTCTCAAAGGAAACGCGGTATATTAATTGTTACAAATAATGACAATTACTGTCTTGCCCGAGCTCTTATTCTGGCCAAAGCTTGGGTAGATAATGATCCAGATCTGCATCTCTACAAAGCAGGTTATCCAATCCTGACACAGAAATGTTATGAGCTTTGTCAAAATGTCGGTGTTGATCTACGCAATGGGGCTACACGCGAGCACTTGGAGCAATTCCAGTTGTATTTAGTTAATTACACCATTGTTGTTTATAATTCGCGTATTGGCGCCAGTAAATATTACGAGGGACCTAGGGGGCACAGCAAAAAAGTATTAAATTTGTTATTGGAAGATAGGCATTACAATGTAATAACCAGTCTAACTGCGGCCTTTGCAACCGGTTATTTCTGCGAATTTTGTTTAACCCGCACCAATAATAAACAGGCCCACAAAAAGTGTTCTTATATTTGCCCTTGCTGTCATTCAAAACCACCCTGTAACCTGTTTTTGGACCCAATCGCGTGTAATAATTGTAATAGGGATTTTCGTGGTCAGGAATGTTTTGACGAGCATACAAAATCATTGTGCAAAACTTTAAAAAGGTGTGGCGTATGCCTCATGACATACTGGCAAAATAGCAAGAAAAGTCATACGTGCGGTGTGAAATATTGTCATACCTGCGCGAAAGAAATGCCAACCCGCCATTTATGCTATATGGCAAAGAAAAAGAGTCCTAAATTGTCTAAAAAGTTTATTTTCGTTTTTTATGATTTTGAGGCAAGACAGGAGACGGCTTTGGATGGTGAACCTAATGTTTTTGTGCACTAACCAAATTTATGCGTAGCCCAAAATGTCTGTAATACATGTATTAATTTTGAAGATCTTACGCAGGCTTGTAACATTTGCGGTCCTCGTCAACATGTGTTTAAAAATAACCCTGTACAAAGTTTGCTAGATTATATTTCTAAATTAGCCAATATCGCCAACGTTTTTGCACTGGCTCATAATATGAAGGGGTATGATGGTTCTTTTATTATGCAGCATATTGTCAAACAACAGAAAAAGTGGACCCCGAAAATTATTGCCACCGGCACAAAATTAATGTGCATCACCTGTCCCAATGTAAAATTTATAGACTCTAAATTTTTTGCCTGTAGCATTAGCTAAGCTGCCCAAAACATTTAATTTTGAAGCTACAAAAGGATACTTCCCCCATTTATTCAATAAAATGGAGAATCAAAATTATATTGGAGTAATGCCCCCAGCACACTTTTATATGGCTGATGAAATGTCTCCTATGGATCGAACAACTTTCCTTGCGTGGTATAATTCGGAAATCGCTCAGAACGCGGTATTTGACATGCAAGAAGCAATAGTCAAATACTGTATTCAAGATGTCGATATATTACGCAAGGCCTGTATAGAGTTTTGGGCTCGTTATAACAAAGAAAATGGAGTAGATCATTTTAGAGAGTGTAACACAATAGCCGGCTGTTGCAGTTTAGTTTACAGACGAAATTTTTTGACAGAAAACACTATAGCTATTATTCCACCGGGCGGGTACAGGTTAGGGGATAGGCAGTCGACGATTGCAATTAAATGGCTTTTATGGGTCGGACACGAGCAAGATATCGCCATTCAACATGCCGGTAATAATAGAGAAGTTCGATTGCCTGAAGGTCTTTTGGTGGATGGTTTTTGCGCTGCAACAAATACAGTGTATAATTTCCACGGATGTTACTTCCACGGTTGTGAGCAATGTTACCCTGACCAAACCGTCGATTTAGCAAACGTGAAAAATGATACAATGTTTGTTCGTCGTGAGGCAACAGAAGCATCTGCCTCGAGGATTAGAAGAGCTGGTTATACGCTTGTAGAAATGTGGGAATGCGAATTTAATTTATTTTTGAAATATAATCATAATGCAGCTAATTTTGTAAACAATCACGATATTATTAGACATACCCCGTTAAATCCGCGAGATAGTTTTTTTGGTGGGCGTACTAATGCTGTAAAACTTCATTATAAATGCCAGGAAAACGAGCAGATAAAATATTTCGATGTTTGTAGTCTTTATCCTTTCGTTAATAAATATGGCAAGTATCCTGTAGGCCATCCTAAAGTATACGTTGGTGATGCGGAGTGTAGGCAACTTCCTTTCGATTCAATCGAAGGTTTAATTAAATGCAGTGTATTACCGCCTCAAAATCTTTATCATCCAGTTTTACCCCTCCGAATGCACGGCAAATTAATGTTTGTGTTATGCAGGTTATGTGCCGAAACCAGTTTCGATGGTGACTGCAGCCATGCAGAGGATTCGCGCAAATTTACCGGTACATATGTGTCCGATGAATTAAAAAAAGCTGTTGAACTGGGGTACCGCGTGCTCGAGTTTCATGAAATATGGGCGTACGATATTGCGCAATATAACAGGGCCACTAAAACAGGCGGTCTATTTTCAGGATATGTCGATAATTTTTTAAAATCGAAACAAGAATGTAGTGGGTGGCCTGCTTGGTGCAACAACGAAAACGCCAAGGACCAATATTTAGCGGAATATTTAGAACGAGAAGGCGTAACCTTAGAAAAGGATAAAATTTGTTTGAATCCTGGCATGCGTTACAGTTCGAAATTAAATTTAAATGCATTCTGGGGCAAATTTGGGCAAAGGGAGAATTTGATGCAGACAAGTATTCTTTCAGATTCTTATGACTTTTTTAAAATGCTAACTGATCCTTCAATACAGGTTCATTCAATTATGATAGTCGATGAGGAGGTGATAGTCGTAATCTGGGATAGACCTGAAGAGGGAATAGTTTCGCTCAAAACGGTCAATGTTGTATTGGCTGCATACACTACGGCCAATGCAAGACTTGAATTATATAAATATTTGGAACAATTAGGGGAGCGCGTTTTGTATTTTGATACCGATTCCATATTGCTGACCCAAAAGCCTGGTGAATGGGTACCTCCTGTGGGTGATTTTTTGGGGGATATGACGGACGAGATGAGGGAATATGGGCCAGGTAGCTTTATTACGGAATTTGTTAGCGGAGGGCCTAAAAACTATGCATTTAAGGTTTTCTCGACCAATAAAAACGCTTATGAATTTGTATGTAAAGTAAAAGGTATAACTTTAAACTACAAAAATGCCGAAAAAGTAAATTTTGATACCCTTAAGAGCATGGTTCTTGACAATGCCGATGCGACGTATGTAGAGACCGACCGGAAAATTGCCCGTACAGGGATGTATCAAGTCATATCTAAGCCCAAAAAGAAAATTTATAGGGTTCAGTATACTAAACGTAGGCGTGTTGAAGATAGTTATGACACATTACCTTATGGGTTTAAAGCAGACTAGTGTCTATATTGCGTATAGTTTCGTTCTTTTTATAATCAACTGTTTTTATAACAATATTTTATATTTTGTATTGTCTTTTTTTAACTTTTATGAGTGTCTATATTGCGTATAGTTTCGTTATTTTTATAATCAACTGTTTTTATAACAATATTTTATATTTTGTATTGTCTTTTTTAACTTTTATGATGTTTTTATGCAACAACTTATTGCACTTGTAGCCACATATTTTTGTAAAACAAAAGTATTTAAACTAATTTTTGATTTATGCATTATGTTTACATGTAATTGCTTATTTGTTCGTACGTATTTTCGACGTGTGGTTAGTGTTCACATTTCATAAGACCCGCTTTGTGGCAATTGTTTTCATAATATTTAATTTCAATCATTTTAGAAAACTAACCACGACTGTCGCAAAACGTACATTAAATATTGCACTTATTGTCACATGCCCCAATTTGCGCTAACTGTAACTGCATGCTAGATTTTAATTGCATGTTAGTTTTATTTTGCGTGCTAGGCTTAAGAGGCTGTTAATTTTTGTAAATAAAACAGTCGAATATTGTAAATACATTTATTAAATATTTTGTGTGTGTAATAAAAATATGTTTAATTACAAACTATTTGTGTTTTTATTTTCTAAATAACATTAAACAAGTTTATTAAGGTGAAGTATTGGATATATAGTGCTTTTACATATGTGTCATTAGAAACTAAATTATCAGTGAACAGATTTACAAAACTTATCATAGATGCACCATTCATTTTAAAATATAAATACATTAAACAGTATATGCCGCAAACGTTAGAGCTAAAATCTTGCAAAATTTTTGGATTATGAGACCAGCTGATTGAATTTTGTTGTAAAAATTTTAAATGATAACCGCTTGGAGGTCGGCCGTATGAATCAAAGTATTCCCCATATCCATATTGGTCTATATACACTGCATTCCAATGTTGTCCAGGTCGGTTTGCTGGATCTGTGTTGACGATGATTGCCACAGGTCTTGCAATTCTTGTAGGGAGTTGATCAGAAGCAAAAACATAGCGTTTCACATTCAACAGACTCGGGATTGTTTGCAATATTTTCTGAACTTCCAGTGTATTCATTGCGCCACCAGTCGGATAAAATTAGTATGTTTTCCAATGCACATACAGGCGAACGGATGTTGTGATTGAGGCAACGTACGGCAGCAGTAGTTTTTCGCAGAACTTTTAAAGAAGGGCACTCGAGATCCTCCAAATTTACGACGATTTTATTCAGAAAACTTAGAACCTCCTTCTTTTCTTGGCCCTTAACGTACACTTTTTCAAATTTTTTAAGAAGTCTTGTTAGCTCTCTTTCAAATTCATCAAAATGTATAGTACCAGAATCCCAGGTTAGACCGTGATGTCTATGCTCCAGATAGTTTATGCCTTTTTTAAAGAAATAGGGCAGAGTGTCATATTTTGCAGGGGGTTTTAAAACGAAAATTGCTAACTGGTTGCCATCTGCTGAAATAACAGCCACTTCTTTCGGAATAAACTGTTTCTTATCACCACGGAACCCTTGCAGATCTACGAAGACACTGTCCATACTGACGAAATGTTTGAGCATGACTAAATTTTAAAAAACTGTTGTTGGTTTTTAACTACTAAAATCCACCAGCACATTTCTGTGTTTGTCAATTTCTACGACGTTATCGAACTCTGCATAAACTAGACAATTAATAGTTTCTTCTAACGCGTCTTGAAAACCCGCCTCTAAACGTAGAGCGCCATTTTTAAGAAGGTTCCAGTGTGTTGTTGCATTTGCAGCCAGATCGGGGGTTAAATCAAAAGCAAATAGACAGTAGCCATGAGGGTAATCTTCACGTTTTATAGCGTTGCCTTCATTGAGGAAATATATACCGCTACCGGAAAATAGTGTGTGATATGCTTGAACGTACATGCCATTCTTAGAGAAATCAGGCTGTAGAGGTTTTGAAGGAATTTGTTGACCGTCGATGTATAGGGAGAAATAATTGATTTTGTAGTTATTAAAATTGAAAGGGTTTGCTGCATAATGGCCGTTAAATGCTTTATTCGATACAAAACCTACAATGCATCGTTTTGGTAATTGCCCCAGAAAAATATTATCTAAAGATTTTCTTTGCACACCAGCCGGAATAGTTAACACTTTAACATCGGATCTTGTAATGGGGTATTTAGCAGGCGCAGTCGCCAAAGCTTTGGTGTGAGCCAACAAAATAGACGGGTTTATTTTCATTTTTCTCACTAGTAAGCTGGCATCACTAATTTTCACTTTGAATGTAGATCCTTCGGCTGCCATTAAATTGAAAGAATCTCGGGATCTGATAAATTTGACTTTCATTTCAACTCCGTTTATAAGAAATTTTTCTTGATTGAATAAATCGGAATGCACATGTCCCATCATTTCGACTTGCTTACTTGCAGCAGTAAAAAATTTCCGCTTTACAAATCCTTCATTATGCGTAGTGATGTCATCCATGTTATTGGCTGTGTCGTTGTACCATAGTGTGCATGTTAAATGGGTTGATTTAGCACCATTGCCGTAATTCAGCAGAGTTTCAATGTATGAGCGGTATGCGTATGTATTGTTTGGCGGGCTCACAAGCTTCTGATTCAAATACACCTCAACTTGATTAAACATAGAGTGCATCCAATTATTAACAGGGCCTACATCATCTTTGTCGGTTAATGGTGTATCATCTTGTTTAACAATTTTAGCAGTAATGTATAACATGGTCTGACTTAAATCGATATAATCGTTACCGTTTCCAGGCACAATAAATTCAATCGGTGCATCATTAAGCGAGGAAAGCGGTTTGTAAAAAATCCATTGTCCATTTTCGATACTGGTTTGAGTTGCGGGCAGAGCGAACAAATCTAACTCTGATTTAACACACTCACAAGACTGCGCATGCAAAAACGCCATTGTGAAAACTACTTGCTGGTGAAGATATCGGCGTATGCGGGTTTGACCAGCTTCTGCTTAGCGGTTTTTCTTGTAGACTGATTGTAATTCAGAGTGCGTTGCCTTTTATATCCCGATCCTTCCATTAGAGTATCTATTTTTCTGTCGGCTTTACGTTTGAGATTCTTTCCAGCCTCCTGTACACGGTTATGGAACGCTTCTTTTAGCTGTCGACTTTCACTAACATCTCCTAAAATGTTAGCGCCTGTCCTTAAAGCTTCCTTTCCAACAACTTTAGCACCGGTTTTAAAAAGAGGCAGGATACTACGAAATATTCCTCCTAAAAAGCTTCCGATCCCATGACCTCTCTGGTAGGCTGCACCTCTGTAGATAGCTCCAATGCCTTGACCTGCCTGATTGGTGTAGTATTGTTGATAAGGGCAATCCATAGCAGCTACTGTATCCTCTTAAAGTGTAGTTTTAAACTCAACGTTCCAAACTCGAATGGCATCACACCCGACGTTTCGGTCCTTATATTTATCTCGATATTCTCAAATTCCCTCTTCATGACATTTATATAATGAGTCGGCGAAAATATGGCGTCTTTGTGGCAACCGTAATTATAATTATCAGAGGTCACGTTAACAATACGAAGAAGCGGAGCCAAGACATCTCCTACAAGCTGTGGTTCCACAATATCGCAGTAAATAAACATTTGTGATGGTAAACCAACCCAGATATTTGCGGGGTGGCTTGGTACAGGTGCTTCAGCTATATTTATATCCTAGCATTTTCAATGACGACGTTTTAATTTCAAGAGACACGCGTTTTGTTACTCTATTATATTGAAAATTCAGCAACTTTTCTAATAACCTGTGATTGTTAATTTCGGCTGTAATATGTTGAATGTTTTCATAATTGCCGGGCTGAATACAGATTACGTGCCATCCATCGCTACCATAGTAAATTTGTTCTCTATCACTTTTAAAATATGAATTAGCGTTTTGCAATACTTTTTTCAACTCAGTATACGTTTCTTCTCCGGCTTGCACTTTAGGTATTTCTGTGCGATAATAGACTAGATTTTCTGTATCTGTCACGGCCAAAAAGGAGCATGGATATTGCACTTCCGCAATACCTGTAACCCATTGCCCCGGTAACCTTATTCGTTTAGGGAGCTGCGTTATGAATTGTGCTGTGGTGTTATTTGGAAAATAGCTCATAGAACTATTGCTAAGTAATGTTAGATAAAATTCTTCATCTGTATTCATAGTTGCTGAAGATTAGCTGCAGGAATCCAAGAGTTGAACTTGTCGTTATAATTTCGCCACTTTACAAAGTACTCTTTGCGCTGACCGTGTCCTCTTTCTTTTAACACTTGTTCGACTTTAAACAAAGCGTTATCATCCAAAGTCACTGGCTGTAATTCCTCTTCATAAAAGACGCCCTCTATCGTATCGTCGCTTAAATCAGCTATTTCGTACACAGGTGGTTTTCTAAGAATCACTTTTTTAATTATAAACACTTCGCCGCTCCAATTAGTTTCATATCCTTTCTCGAATGCGTCCTTCGTTCTACTAATTCTTACATGTTGGTTCACTTTATATTTAGGCTTCCTGTCGACTCCCATCCCCTTTCTGTACAGATTGTTCCACACTTCCAGTATATTGCCATCATTTACAGTAGAGGGTGCCATCTTGATGCTTGAATGATAGCGACTGTTATACGAAGTCAGTAAATTTTGTAATACGTCTATGTATTTGTATGAATTAGAGTATGTGAAATAGCGCCACATTCTGGTTTTTAATGTTCTATTGAAACGCTCAATGACTGATGCTTTAACATCGGGGTTTTGCGTCACATAAAACGTGATATCGTGTTGTTTGAAAAAATTCTGTAAGGCTCTAGCAACAAATTCTTTGCCTTTATCGGTTTGTAAATTTATGGGCGTGTTACCCACTTCAGCAAATATTTCACGAAATGCGTTTATTACTGAAGTAGCCGTTTTAGATTTCAGGGGTCTCGCCCATGCCATTTTACTAAACACATCAATTACGGTTAGAATAAAATTATATCCGTCGTTGTGGGGCGCTAAACTACGCATGTCGCAGAGATCAGCCTGCCATAATTCGAAAATGTTGCTAACAATGTACTTGTTTCTAGGGAATTTTTTTCTTGCAGTTTTGTGAATAGTATAGGCGTCCTGTTTCTTTAGCCATTCCTTTACTTCACCACTGGGGTGACTATTTTTCACGGAAGAAATTAATGAGTTTGCGCCTGCGAAGCCTGAAGGGTGAGCACCGTCATAATAGATGGCGTCCAAATTCATTCTGCTATGTTAAAGTTTAAGACGCTCCCAGGCAGAAATACCCTTTATTTTCGATATCGATCTTTGCGTTGTTTTCGGTGTTTTTCGCGATGAACCCTCTTGCTTGGACGCTGTTGCAGTCGCTATTAACGTTAATTTAGGATCGACGTCACTCTCCACATCTGATTTACTCACGTCTGGTACATTTTGACGTTTAGGATCCCCAAATAGCACTTGAGGTACATTGTTCTCTTTAATGTAATCGAGGAACTTGTATCGGCCTGGCGGATTTGTAGTTTTCTTAGGTCTTAGAACATCATGCATTAAATCAATAATGTTGGAGGACGGTAAAATTTCACCTTTTATGCTGACTGTTCCCTTGCCGTCCCACTCCACTTCATCTGACATTCTTAGAAGTCGTAAAAAGGCTTCACCGTTTTTCTTAAAAGTATTAGGGAGCGTCGATAAAATATATGCATCTGAAATACCACTGTTGTTCGATTCTATAGGTATCTTGATTGATTGCCTCGTTTGATCCGCAAAATGAAGATACCTTTGTAAAACCTGATTGTACTGGATCCATTTATCGTGATCGGTTAATTTAGACGATAAAACCTTTTGCATTTCGTCATCAAGCTGGGATAATATATTTTGCTCTGATTTCTCTGTATCCTTAAAGCGATGCATGAATTCTGGCGGTACAATCATCATTTTTCGGGTATTTTCCATCTTATTTGAAAATAGAGCTCAATACACCAGTAATTAATGGAGCTAATATCAGTGGTAGGAAAGCGCCACCCTTCTGTATTAGTATTTGACGCTTCTTTTTTATAGACTCTCCAGGCTTGACTAAACTCCTAAGAACAGCTTTATGCTTCGAGATCGTTGATTTTTGATTAGGCGATAAAGGTATTTTTCCTTTTAAGGTATTATGCACAAACTCGCAGATACAATAAATTTGTTTATCGTCTACGGCTTTTAATAATGCGGTTCGCTCCTTTGGTCCGAGTTTATGTAGAGCACGCAACAACTCCGAATTTCTAATTACTGATCGAGACATCACTAGTGAATGAGAGTAAACTGGTTAGTGTACGAGCTTTTATACCCCTTTTTCGGCATATAAATATAGCACGCCCCATCTTGGCGAAAAATCGATGTTCTATACCTCGCTATATCAGGTGTACTTTGCTTTAAGTCGAATAACAAATACCCGTGTGGCCTAGCTGTTGCGTCCTCGTATGCTTCTTGAAGGAATCGCGGGTTTTCTGGACATATCTGTCTGGTTAAGTGCTTTATTTGAGCTCTATCTCGCAGATTTTTGAAAAGAATAATGTAATGGGCATTTAGGGAAATATCCCGCTGTCCTTTTCCTTGGTGAAAAATGTTTTGCGTAATAAAAAAAGCACTGAGATTGTGGTGATGGCTCCCCTTGGTGAATATGTCTACGACTGAGCTATTTGTTTCCCCCATTAAATCGTCGATTATTAAAAGTTTGGGTTCGGACCCCTCAAAAGATGTCATGTCTGGCAGACCTTGTTGAAATTCGACTAAAGATTTTAAATCTTCGTACAAGTTTTGCCACTCGCCATAACACCAAATAACTTTAGCGAAATTTACAGTGCAGAGTTTTTTCATATTTTTCAAGAAATTTATTACAAAAAACGATTTGCCCGATCCTGAGGGGCCTGCTATGATAGCAGAAAACGGATGTGAAAACTGATGTTCCATTTTTATGCAGTGAGCGATTATTACAGTAGGGCCGTCGTGAATAAACTAACTTAAAAAATCAACACGCTCATAATAAATACATTAAAAATATGGTAAGTGCGGGAATCGAACCCACGACCTCTTTCGAGATCAGATCTTAAGTCTGACGCCTTAACCACTCGGCCAACCTACCGCATGTATAAACTAACACTCGCCGCATAATTAAAAAGAAATACAGTTTAAAACATTCTTTATTTACATTTTCATACAATATTTCATATAAACTAGGACATGTACGGTTTCATGCGCTCATCTGCATCAATCAACTTCTGCAGTTCTATAATAACATACATTTTAAATTTGAACACAAGTTCCCACAATAAAATATCGTTAGCGAAAGTCCAGCGCAGAGTATTAAAAATGATTGAATCATCAAGACACAAATTTTCTGCATGTATTACTTTGTCAACGATCACTTCACCAAAATTTTGGAAATTGCACTTTACACGTTTCAAGTCATTTATTTTCACAACCATCAAGTTGTACATCGGCAATAAATTTGATAGTGTTTCATACGTTACGTAAAGAGTAAACTTGTTCTCGGGGTCCTTTGTAATAATCCTGCAGGTATCATTGTTCACGTACTCCACTGTGTGCTCAGTTAATTCACATCTGAAAGTCCCCTGCTTGGCCATCACAAACATGTTCGGTAGCGCTTCCACAAAAGTCATGAACGACTCGGCTGTGAATGAAACACCTGCTCCAATGTCGGTCTTCAGAATTCTTGCAACAGGCGAAGATTGTTTATAAGGATCCAGTCCCAAATGAACAACCTTGCTGGCGCTATTGTTTAAAGGCACAGTGAGGTCGCATAATAACCGTTTCTTTTCCCGTCGGGTTTGGCGGATCTCAGGCGTCACGATCGGTGTTACGTCATAGGAAGGCATCGTCTCCTCAATGAACACCCGCAGGTCCTCCTCGGTGGCATCTAGACGTGGTGAATACCCTTTGGCCTCCACGTTCATGGCTGGAGGCTGTGGCGGTGCACCGTGTTGTTTTTTATTTAAAAGATGCGTTTTCTTACTTGTTTTTTCTGCTGTCGGTCTCCTGGTGTAGGGGCCTGGTTTTTCTTTGCACTTATTAACACTTCGAGGATCCATCTTAGTTACACTGGTGCTGTTGACACGACGGTTGAGAGTGAAGCAATTCGATGCGTTATAGAGTCCGCAGTCACTTTTATACAGGTACTAAAACAATACGTCAGCGGCACCCCACTCTCGGATCAAATCATGCTGGAGCTTGAGTTTTCAACGGACAATGCAACGTTAACCGCAGCAACAGGTCTCAACCTGCTTTAAACTGCAAACCAAAAATTCGTCATGTTCTAGCATCTTATAAATTATTTATTTCTGTCTTTGAACATTTACTGTAATTTTTGACGTGAAATATCAGATCGAGGCCTTGTTTAGAAATTGTACGCATATTAAAAACACACAAAAATCAATCAAGCAACGAGAATATTGTAAATTATAAAATTATTATTTCTAGCAAAGCTGTTACAAATATAATTTTTTTTAAAATTGTGTCTGCCTGTAAACACAATATGCTAAACATTCCCTATTCTCATAATATAAATTTTTGAAAAATAGTTTGTTTAAATTCGAACGGTGTGACGGCAGAGCTGCGAAATGACGTCTTGTTCAATTCCTATATATCCAACAGACCTCGATAGCGCAGCGGTAAGGTCCTAAGGCTGTTGACCAGAAAACTAGGGTTCGAATCCCGCTCGTCCAGAGATTTTTTTAAATTCAAATATTTCCGCGAGTGAATGCAAGAGAGAGACAGCAGCTTCGAAGAGCGAGATAGATCTATCAGTTTGAATTTCAAATATTTCCGCGAAAATTCAAAATTAAAAACAACCGCCGTGAGAAGTGCGCGCGCACCAAGATGGCCGACGCCCCGGGAAATTCAAATTCAAAAAATTAAACTTAGAAAAAAAATCTGAAAATTTAAATTAAATATTCGCGCCAGAAAACCAAGATGGCCGACGTGTAATTCCAGAAGCAAATTAAAAATGGCCGCGCGTAATTTAATCGGAAGCTAATAAGTAATTTAATCAGTAGCACATATGTAAATTAATTAGATCAAACCGCGAAATTAATTAGATCAAACCGCGTAATTAGATCAAACCGCGAAATTAAATCCGCGAAATCCGCGAATCAAAACCGCGAAATCCGCGAATAAATCCGCGAATTAAACCGCGAATCCGCGAATTAATTAAAAGGAGTGGGGGTGAACCGTCCCTATTCTACTGATGTTAATACTAAATATCGTAAATAACTAATTGGCAAACTATAGTTTGGAAAACTCACGGCCACGGAAAAACTAATAGCGGATTGCATCACGTGATGCGTCGACTCAAACTTTTGACAAGTTATAAAATGCCAATGTCTTATTTTGACATTAGTAACTTTTTGTAACAGAACATTTTATACACTGTTAAAAATGACAATAACTTGGAATCCTTTTGCCTTCAACCAATAGAAAACATGACCATTGTATGGCCACACTGTGATTATACCGGGTGTCGATTCTCAAAGTCGAACATAGGCAATTAACATTAGTGCATTCACTAGTTCTTCATTGAAATAATTCATGTTTCTGTATATAATTCTAACAGACGTTGACAGAAAATACCTGATTTACGCCAACTAATTACCATTTTTTTTGACAAATGCTATCGAACTTGAAAAGCAAGGCATGGCATATTTATTTATTCCCAAGTTTTAAATTAGTATTTTAAAATAAAAATCTTATCTTAATAGTACTTTATGTAACTAGTCCTCAAAGCAAGGCTTTAGGGGACGAGTCGTAATGTTTCCGGACGAGGCGGAGCGAAGCGCAGCCGAGTCCGTAATATGAAGATGAGTCCTCTAAAGCCATTTGAGGACGTGTTGCATACAACGTTTTTTTGTATTAGCTCTCCAAACATTATAATATGACGTTTCAATTACCATTAACGCGGCATTATATTAGGAGGCCGCGCGAAAATGTATTTTTTGCTCCCCAAACTGGTTACTTTGGAAACTGTCTAGGATCCTCAAAATGGCCATTTAGAGGCCTTGTACTTAAAGTCGTCATGGCAACTAGTGTTTGAGTCCGCTAAAATGTTGCCATGACGACTTTAAGTACAAGGCCTCTAAATGGCCATTTTGAGGATCCTAGACAGTTTCCAAAGTAACCAGTTTGGGGAGCAAAAAATACATTTTCGCGCGGCCTCCTAATATAATGCCGCGTTAATGGTAATTGAAACGTCATATTATAATGTTTGGAGAGCTAATACAAAAAAACGTTGTATGCAACACGTCCTCAAATGGCTTTAGAGGACTCATCTTCATATTACGGACTCGTCCCCTAAAGCCTTGCTTTGAGGACTAGTTACATAAAGTACTATATTGGTATCATTTGATGCGTAATAATTTTATCTTTCCATTGATACCATTACCTTCCCTGTAAGTTGAATTGGCGAGCAGGAATCGGCAAAAACGTCCAATACCATGTTAATCGCCTATTGTTCGACTTTGAGAACGGACACCCGGTATAGTCACTGTAAGATAAGCTAAGCACAGTGAACTCTTTACGTAACTGGAAATGACCCGACTGCGTGCGCAAAGCACGCAAACTGTGTCAGGGGCAACAGACTGAGATGGAATGATCGTGTAGGAACCCTATCTCTGTTTTACACATGCAAGCACATGTACGGTTCATTTTCCATTTATTAAAATTTGTTGTTATGTTGAGGAGCTTGCATCTGAAAGGTGAAGAGGTTTTTTTTAGTTGTTGAATTACTTTTACATCAAACAGTTTGTGTATTTTATTTAAAGCAAATTGAAGCAAAATAGTGCCAAAACTAAGGCTGCCAACTATTGCAGGCCTCAATGCGGGACATGGTTACTCTGCTGTGGAGAGAAAAGGGTTAACAAAATATAAACAAATATATATGTAATAAATGTTTTTAAAAATCATATTTACTGTTAGTTTTGGGTTTTATTCTTCACATATTAAATTTTACAATTAACATTGCGCGCATCGTTTCTATAATTAAAGCTGTTTTTGCGATGCCAACATAGCATTTACTATTAGAGAAAAAACCTGCTCCACGGATGGATTGATCCCTAGTATACACAGGAGATACCACAAAACAATACCTGGGAGATCTGTAGTACAAGCGAGCGAGAGAAGGGTACATGAACAACATTCGCCATTTGATGGGTGCATAAAATCGTACGAATATGATGTATGGTGAATGACCTTTTATAATCTGTCAAATGTCAAATACAAAATACAACATCACAATTTTTGTACAATATTACGAATGTATATAAGAATATACCCAGGATTGCGGGATTAGCGGGACGCATTTGACATTTTGCGGGACGATTTCTATATATGTATTACTTCTGTATTGCTAGTAGGGTCTGAGAACGGGCGAAAATATTACGGCGCCGACATAGTCTTACTTAGAGACCCTGTATATTAAGTTAGTGGTATAGTGAAAAATCTAGTAGAATGAGGTTTTTAATTTCAAGTATAAATATATGCGTGACAAATTTAAAAATGGGTATATTTTGATTATAAGTAGATATATTTCAAAAGTTTTATAACAATTAAAAAAATTATCGATAGGCCCTCTATTATCGAGCGGCAGAACTATATCTGCTATATTATGTTAGAATGATTGCCGGTAGGCGCTTATAAATTCCAGCTGGACTTTTTTCAAATTGTTTATTAGAAAATTGGGAAAGCCTCTAGCATTTTGCGTAGCCCAAGGTTATAAAAGGGAGATCACAACGCTCTGACGTTAGATACCGATTATGATATTTTTATTTAAATACATATTTTTGCACAAAAGGCGCGCTCGAACTTTGTATCCTGAATCCGGGGCAAGTTGAGCATTGTACGGCCAGATGCAAGCGCATAAAGCACCAGCCTCTACACCGCAAGGTAAAATGAGGTTATCGATAATACAATACATATTTTTGTATTTTTGTTATTGTCTATTTTTCTGTATGTTTTACATCATTTTTTATTTTATTCAAATTCTATCAGTGTTTATGATACATTTACTATTTTGTATAATAAAACAATATTTTAAAAAACATGTAGTTTATTTTACTTTACTTGAAAAAAGTTAGTGGAATTCTGGGGGATTTTGTTCTCCCATTTAGTGGAACCAAATACGTTCAGTTAGTTGAACGTATTTGGTGGAACTGAATTTTCCAGTGTTGGTAACTCTGTGCGGGAGTCTCCCGCCAACACCACCTATAGGTGGTGTTGCTGCCGCGCAATGCGGGACGCAAGAACACTATACGCGGGACGGTTGGTTATTGTTTTGTGGTTGGAACTGTTGACAGCATTAGCCAAAATTATTGTCCATGTGCTGTGTTTACTGTTTACTAACTGAACAATCATGGTGCTTAATTGTGTAGCTTATGGTTGCAATAATGTACAGGATGCAAGAAAACCAATTTCTTTTCATACGTAAGTTTACAGTTTTGTTTATAGCCTAAAGTCTATAAAATAGTTACCTATTGTATTTTAAAATTTAAAATACTCATAAAATATATTTAACCTATAAAAGTGAAAAAAGTATATAATAATTTTTATTATTAATTAAGTATATGTTTATTTTAGTTTTCCATTCAAACGTCCAGAGATTCTGGAACTTTGGGTGAAAGCAATAAGAAGAGAGAATTGGTTGCCTTCCAAGACGAGTAGGCTTTGCGGGCAACATTTTTTATCTGTGGATTACCAAATTAGGCCAGGATGTAATACTAAATTACTCAAACCTGATGCTGTGCCAAGTGTTTTTTCATTTCCAAAACATCTATTAAAAAAGGCAACACCTCGCAGAAAATTAATTCGACATGATGTGAGTTATTAAAATAACCTGTGTTATGCCAAAAATTAATTGTTTTTTGGTTTTTTTTTCAGGTGGTAGATGATAGGGTTAAAGAAGAACCTATGAGTAATGATAGGGTTAAAGAAGAACCTATGAGTAATGATAGGGTTAAAGAAGAACCTATGAGTATTGATTTTGGTGTTACTACACCAGAATCGATAAATTTGCCATCGCTATGTGCTAGAGGATCAAAACTGCTCAGGGACCAAGAAACACAGACTGTGGTTTAAAGCCCAAGAGCGAAGCGCTAGGACTACAAATACACAGAGGGAAAAATGACGTTCTCACCTGCCGTATATACTGTTATGATACACTATATTCTTTGATAATTTAAATATGAATACTAAAGAAACAGTTTAGTCAAATAAATTTGGAAGTCAGATATAAGCAAATTAATGGATCTAAATACATGTTAAAGTATAATGAAATTAACTTTCTTATTATTGGTTAGTCAAATAATAGCATAATGATTGATTACTCAAACTTAATCTGTAATAAGAAAATTCTGAATAGGAATAAATACCAAGGTTACTACTAAAATGTATCTGTTATGATAATTAAAATAAAATATCTGTTTTGATTATATAAAAAAGTGTAGATAGGAGGCAACAAGAATCGTGTCTAATAGTAATAATTTGTAATTTGTTTAATTAGTTACTGAAACAACTCATAAAAAACAGACATGTAATTTTGAATATAACGAATTTGGAAAATAAAAAACCAGAATTTATGCCTTACTTTATGTAATTATTTGATCAAATACCATTTAAAAAGGCTGTAAACAAATATACTTGGTGGAGGTATAATATTATAAATTGGAACTTATAAAGGAATACAATCGGTGAAGAGATTGAACCAATGCAGTGAATTATAAATAATCAATACAGAAGATTACATTATATGAAGAGAATTGGATTTATTGATACTACATTGGAAATGGAATACAAGACACAAACAAGAGGTTAGTACGTGCAGCGAATTGTTTTTGGGAAACCTGTGGGTATCATTGAAGACGTAGGACCATCTAAAAAAAGAGACAAATTCATATTTGGAACAAGATTTATGCTGACACTTACCAGAGAGGGATCGGAGCCGCAGTAATCCAGTACAGGAGATAGGAGACTTGAAGTTAACAGCAGCAGGGGACAACGACAGGAATCCAGTATAGGATGTGGAAGTTTTGAAGTGGATGGCAATAAGGTGAGGCTGGGAGTTTACATTCATCGGAGGTGATGCAGTTTGGATAAGGACTCAGCAGGTCTTTGAGTGCAGTCGGAGTGAGGATCCAGCTTAGAAGGATTTTGGCAGTATTAACAAGCAAAGTGTTAAATCAGGTTTGTGTTTTAAAAGGTTAAATGAAACATTTAAAAAGCTATAACCAGTAAGAAGGTATAAAAAAATATAATTGAATTTCATACTTACAAAATAGATTGGTGAAAGAATTACATATTAGATCTTATTGTAAAAACCTTGATATTCGTTCTGAATTTTGATTAATTTGACGTTAGTTGTAAATTTTTTTGAAAGTCAATCAACTTGCAATTAAACAAAGAGAATTTGACAAATCAATCATTGGGTTACTAGATATTGCGAACCACCTGAGAGAGTTTCATTAAAAATATTGTAAAATACGGATTTGAATTGAAAGTTAAAAATAAAGGGCAAAATAGTAATACGATAATTTAAATAAATTTATCAGCTAGCATAACATAGCAAATTTTATGGCGCCGCAACGTGGAGGCATAGTAAATTGATGTAGATTGTAAATGTCAGGTAATTGAAAAGTCAAACGTAAGATTAGAAAATACAATCAAACCCGTTTATTTGAATATAGCTGATAAACCAGGTTTATGGTTAATTTGTAATTAACAATCACGAATAAAAGAACAGAATTGTAAAAAGGTAAAAGGGTATCATAACTAAGTTCTTTTGAGCAAAAATAGAGTAACAGAATAGGACATTTAATTTGAGTAACTAAAGTATTGGATAACGGATTCAATTGGTAAATCAAATATAAAGATATACGATTCATTATAAAGGGTTATAATAAAAAAATAGGTATATTTAAACAATTTAACTGAAAGATGGCAGATAAAAGGGTTACAAGGAAAGGCAAGAAGGTGGAAGAAGAGAAAGAAGAAGGACCAGAACAGATGGAAGTAGTGGCAAGTAGCGCAGGAGTAGAAGGTGAAGAAGGACAGCTAGAAATGGAAGTACAAGGAGACCAGGTAAGGTTACAGGAAGAACATACAGAAAAAGATGACAGGATGAAACAAATAATGGGAATGATGCAGCAAATGCAAATGCAAATGCAATCATTACAGTCAATGGAAAGAATGATGCAGCAAAGTAATAGGGAAGCTGAGGAAAGGGAAAACAGGTCGAAGAAAGAATTACTACAGTCAATACAGAAAACTGCGGAGAAAATTGAGAAAAATGCTGAGATAAGCAAGAAGGATACAGCAGAGCTGAGGAAGGATTTTGCGAAGAATGCGGAAGAGTTGAAAAAGGATTTGCAACAGGCAATTGAGGAGCAAAAAGAACAGGCAAAAAGGATGGAAGAATCGATATTGGGATTAAGAGAAGAATTTAATAAGGTGCAAATCGAGAATAAGCAAGAATTGCAAGCACAAATTAATAAGATGAGTGAAACATTAGGAAGTTATAAGGAGGAACTCAAGAATGAGGTGAGAAAAGAAAGACAGGAGGAACGAAAAGAGATAGAAGAAAATTTAACAAAGATTATGGAAACTAAGTCAGTACAGGATAAAGAAAAATTAGAAGTTAGATTTCGATACAATACTTATGAAAACAGAATTTTGGATAAAAAACAAGAATTATTATTTGGAACTAATGAAATAAATCAAATGTTAGAGACTTGTGAAGATATGGAAAATGGTAAACAGGTAAAATACAATGAAGTGGTAAGTAATACAGAAGTAAACGTGGTAACAAGAGGTATATTGAGTAATATTATGAGGAACAAAAATAACAGATATTTAAGAAGATGTAATAGATTTTATAAAATAAGAAGAATTACAAGAGGTTATATAGTTAATGTCAATAAAAATAAGAAGAAAACAAAGAAGGAAACAGTTAAACGACGACTAAAGGAGGAAGCAAAGAAGTTAAAAGAAAAGCTGAGACAAAATGAAGTACCAAGGTTAGAAGATGAATTAAGAAAATTAAAACAAGCAGCTAAAGAAGACAAGGATGTTCAAAAGACTACTGAAAATATTTTTAAAAGAGTATTAAGATAACAAAAGGAAACTCGGAACTTGTAAATATGTAAATAGTAATTAAAAAAAAAATTTTTTTATGAAGAACCACACGTATTTTAGCATTTAAATAGTTATGAATATTAAATATTAAAAGATAGATGATGCCATTGCACTACTAAAAAGAAGACAGTATTCTAATATGAAATATGATAACATCTTTAATAAATGAGGAAGTAATTTTAAATAATTTAGATGTCCTGTACAAGAATATAATTAAAGTAAATAAAATAGATTTGCTATCAGCAACCAAAAGAAAGATATCAACCACAAACCGAGTGTTAAATGTAAAGATAAGTATAAATCAATGGGAAGATTTTGTTAGATTGTTTATAATAAAAGGTCTCACTGTCGATATGGTGTTAGGAATTGATGTAATTCAGCAATTAGGGATTCATATTGATGGAACACAAAAGTGTATTCATTTAAAAGGGGTAAAAAAATCTTGGAACTGTACCAATAGTGTCAGCCGAGAAAATAAGTGTGTTCAATTAGATAGAATTGGAGATACAATGAAGTATAAGGAAGGTATAATAATTAATAATAATGTAATATGTGATATACAGAGTGATAATAATTATAAGGGGGTTTTGCTGAATGATTTGAAAATAGCTGAAAAGAATAAACAATTTGAAGGCCTAATATTAGAAATAATTTATAGAAATAAGGAGGTTATTAATGAAAAGGTAGGACAAGCACAGAAATACATTCATAAGTTGCAGGTTGATGAATCAAAAAGTTTTAATAGTAAATCTTACCCTATTCCATTTACATTAAGAGGACAAGTTAGAAATGAAATTAAATAAATGATACAGATGGACGAATTAGAAGAAGATTTCATATTACAATGATTTACCCATATATATCGAAAACTTAGAAAACATGAAAATCTGTAAATATTGCATTAAATGTTGTTGGTTGGTAAAGTTAATTATTTCGTTTCTATAGTAATTTTAAAATAGATAGATGTAAATAGGTGTTGATTGTTATTAATTTAGATAATAGGATATTTGGTTGGGTTCTACAAAATTTATTAATTAAATAACGAATTAAGAAAATACATTTGAAATAAAACGAGTTTATTAAAAATGTTTTTCTTAATTGAGGAATTATGTTATGATACACTATATTCTTTGATAATTTAAATATGAATACTAAAGAAACAGTTTAGTCAAATAAATTTGGAAGTCAGATATAAGCAAATTAATGGATCTAAATACATGTTAAAGTATAATGAAATTAACTTTCTTATTATTGGTTAGTCAAATAATAGCATAATGATTGATTACTCAAACTTAATCTGTAATAAGAAAATTCTGAATAGGAATAAATACCAAGGTTACTACTAAAATGTATCTGTTATGATAATTAAAATAAAATATCTGTTTTGATTATATAAAAAAGTGTAGATAGGAGGCAACAAGAATCGTGTCTAATAGTAATAATTTGTAATTTGTTTAATTAGTTACTGAAACAACTCATAAAAAACAGACATGTAATTTTGAATATAACGAATTTGGAAAATAAAAAACCAGAATTTATGCCTTACTTTATGTAATTATTTGATCAAATACCATTTAAAAAGGCTGTAAACAAATATACTTGGTGGAGGTATAATATTATAAATTGGAACTTATAAAGGAATACAATCGGTGAAGAGATTGAACCAATGCAGTGAATTATAAATAATCAATACAGAAGATTACATTATATGAAGAGAATTGGATTTATTGATACTACATTGGAAATGGAATACAAGACACAAACAAGAGGTTAGTACGTGCAGCGAATTGTTTTTGGGAAACCTGTGGGTATCATTGAAGACGTAGGACCATCTAAAAAAAGAGACAAATTCATATTTGGAACAAGATTTATGCTGACACTTACCAGAGAGGGATCGGAGCCGCAGTAATCCAGTACAGGAGATAGGAGACTTGAAGTTAACAGCAGCAGGGGACAACGACAGGAATCCAGTATAGGATGTGGAAGTTTTGAAGTGGATGGCAATAAGGTGAGGCTGGGAGTTTACATTCATCGGAGGTGATGCAGTTTGGATAAGGACTCAGCAGGTCTTTGAGTGCAGTCGGAGTGAGGATCCAGCTTAGAAGGATTTTGGCAGTATTAACAAGCAAAGTGTTAAATCAGGTTTGTGTTTTAAAAGGTTAAATGAAACATTTAAAAAGCTATAACCAGTAAGAAGGTATAAAAAAATATAATTGAATTTCATACTTACAAAATAGATTGGTGAAAGAATTACATATTAGATCTTATTGTAAAAACCTTGATATTCGTTCTGAATTTTGATTAATTTGACGTTAGTTGTAAATTTTTTTGAAAGTCAATCAACTTGCAATTAAACAAAGAGAATTTGACAAATCAATCATTGGGTTACTAGATATTGCGAACCACCTGAGAGAGTTTCATTAAAAATATTGTAAAATACGGATTTGAATTGAAAGTTAAAAATAAAGGGCAAAATAGTAATACGATAATTTAAATAAATTTATCAGCTAGCATAACATAGCAATACATATAACATGTGAGCAAACGAAAATGAAATCAAGTATGGCTTTGAAATATTTGTTTGTGTTGGTGGCACTGTAAGTCTATGTCAAATTCGAGGTTATCAGGTTGGGTTTTGCATCAGTCTGTGTCAAAACTGACGCAAAACCTAACCTGCCAACCTTGAATTTAACATAGACTTACAGTGCCACCAATAAAAACAAATATCAAAGCCAAGCTTGATTTGATTTTCGTTTGTTCACATGTTACTATTTTTTCCACGACCTGGATCAGAACAACACGAAACAAGTATTTTTGGAACTAAAGCATTTCAGTAAATCAGAATTATGCTGCAATATTGGAATTGTGTTATTTTACGAATACCATGACAACAGACATTTTCATATTGTTCATTTTCTCCATAAAGAGAAAATGTGTTCTTTCCGTCACAATTTTTGTAATCTAGAAACTGATTTCTACTTTCGGTTGTGGAAAAATTTGTGTTTTCAACAATCGTATATGTTGTCTAAACAGCGAAGCAACAAGTATTACCATCAAAAACTACCATAAATAGAATGAGCATTTTTTCTTTAGAATTCATAGCTTATGTTAACATTTGTGGCATTTATATGTACTTATTATTAATTACTCTCTTTGTTCAATAGGGAGGATGAGAACAACCAAAAGCAAGATGGCAAGACGAAATTTTAAACCACTTGGGCCCAGGACGATGACTTCAATGTGATGTTTTCTCTTTTAAGCTAATTCTGTTTGGATGATAGCCGATAAATGTAGACTTGTTTTTTACATAAATTATTCATGTAAATATTTGTGCTATGAAATATTATTAAATAAGTTTTGCATTTTGCAATTAATATACATATTGTATAAAAGCATTTATTCTTTATAATTTCTTGCTAATTACAACTGCTGATATGCTAAATAGTCACTATTTCTTTATATTGCTCTTGTAAGTGTTCATAATAATGTTTACAAACAATTATCGATGTTAAGCGTTTTACCTAAATAGCACTCTAGTTTCACCATTTGCATTAGCCGTGATATTTTAGATTGAAATAAAATCATTGTTGAAATAAAACTATTATGAAATCCAGTTACTTATTGATTTTTGTATCTTTTCTCATTCGTAATTTTTTTCCCATGAATTATTTTGTTCTCTTTATGTGTATCTATAATTTTGTCTAAACATAACAATATAGATTTTATTCGCAACCACATTGTAATGTGTCAATTTCATGACATGACAACAGCTGGGAACTAGATGATTACTTGAAACTAGCCAGGAAATTATTACATACCCCGAAAAATATTACATACCTGAAGAGTGGGGTGTTGCCATGGTAACAAAACATTGAGTGGGTTGTTTTCATGGTAACAAAAATATTAGCTACATCAAGATATCTATTATTCAGAATTCAAGTGTAGTTATTTTTAAAATTAGATGATTGCAAATAAAATAGTATACATACCACGGTGGAAAGTTTCATCCCTGTCTCGAGATAAAGTTAACCTCGACGCTACGCGTCTCGGTAAACTACCTAATCTCTCGACAGTAATGAAACACTTCCCACCTCGGTATGTAATATACTATTAAATATCGTTTTATCAGTTACTCGTGCCTATTACGCTATTACTTTTAAAGCAGAATTTATTACGTGTTGCAATTTCTATTACGTTTCTATTAAATTTCTTTTTTTATGATGAAACAAAATCTGTAGGTAATAGTTTTCAGTTAAACATTAATAGATTATATGAATTTATGTTGTCTTTTATAATCAAGGGCCAATTTAACACCATTATCTTGTACTTGTAAAATTTTTTGAACTTTGCTTGGCATGGGGCAATCCCAGGCTAGTAAACTTTTGAAAAATGTGTCGCCCTTGTGCTTGTGTAAAGTGCATAGCCATCGCTATTATATGGTCAACATTTTTCATATGAAATGCAGGCAACGCATTGCCACTTGATAGAATTGTGTTGGTACATACGTTTCTGGTTACTATTTTTGCGGTGAGGTTAGGTTTCATGTTGGCTGGCTGACATCTTAATTATTTTAAATTGTAGTACTGTTTGTTATAAACAGAATTTGTCCCCAGTCCTAATTTACAAAATCAAGTTTATAATAGGCATAACTAAAATTTAAAACAATTAAATTTCAACCACTCAACATGAAACCTAACCTCACTGCAAAAATAATACCAACACAAATCAGTCTAGTGTTAATGCTTGTTGCCAATAATTCTTACCTTAGAATTTCGCTATTTGCATTTCCATATATAAAAATCTGGTGTGATACACGCACACAACTTCCTTTTACAGTGATCTTATAATTAGCCAAAAATTTTATTTTTAATTTTTAAGCATTTGTCAAAAATTTTCAAAAATTACAAATTCTGCAAAAACGATACAAAATAGAGCATTAGTTCTATTTAACACAGGAGTTAATAAAAAAAAAACAAAAGAAACCCATTTTAGAAGTATTCAACTGGAAAATCACCTATCTCACATCAATACACATTCAAAATGTAATAAAAATGTGAAGTTTGAAAAAAAATCGTTAGAGCCGTTTTTGAAAAAATAAAAAAAAAACTGAAAAATTACAAGAGGAAACACCTACTTCCGGTTATGCGATTTTCTTCAAAAGCTTGCTGTCACATCCACATAGTACACAAAACTTATATATGAAGTTTCAACTCCATACCTCTTTTCGTTTTTGAGATATTCTGTTCACAGACAGACAGACCAATGAAAATCAACTATCTCACATCAATACACATTAAAAATGTAAAGTTAAAAAAAAATCGTTAAAACCGTTTTTGAAAAAATCGAAAAAAACTGAAAAATTACAAGAGCAAACACCTACTTCCGGTTATGCGATTTTCTTCAAAAGCTTGCTGTCGCATCTACATAATACACAAAACTTATATATGAAGTTTCAACGCCATACCTCTTTTCGTTTTTGAGATATTCTGTTCACAGACAGACAGACCAATGAAAAAAATCTGGTGTGATACACGCACACAACTTCCTTTTACAGTGATCTTATAATTGGGCAAAAATTTGATTTTAAATTTTTAAGCATTTGTCAAAATTTTTAAAAAATTACAAATTCTACAAAAACGGTGCAAAATAGAGCGTTAGGTGAAGAGACAAATTTTCTTTATAATTCCAAGCTGAATTCAAAAATGTAATAATATACCGGGTGTTCTATTTAAAATAGGAGTTAATAAAAAAAATAGAAAAAAAAACCACAGAAACCCAGTTTAGAAGTATTCAACTGGAAAATCACCTATCTCACATCAATACACATTAAAAATGTAATAAAAATGAGAAGTTTGAAAAAAATCGTTATAGCCGTTTTTGAAAAAATCGAAAAAAACTGAAAAATCACAAGAGTAAACACCTACTTCCGGTTATGCGATTTTTTTCAAAAGCTTGCTGTCGCATCTATTATCCATTCACAAAACTCATGAACTGTCAATGTCAAATTTTTTAAATATTTGTTGAGTGTACCTAGAAATTACAGTTTTTTTGGGAATGTACTTCGGATCTAGTGATTTCTAGTAATATTTAAACTTAAGGTTATGTTACATGTGTCAAAAGTAAAAAGTAATTTCTTTTAGTTGTTCCTTGTAATAATCAACTATAGTAGTTTTTCCCTTTCCAATAATAAAACCCTCTATCGTTTCTGTTCATTTCAATTGAAGTATATTCACAAAAATAAAGGAATTTGGGAGATTATTATTTTACAAGAAAGTGTGACATAAGTCACGTTTCTAAATTTCAAACATTTCAGTGCTGCCAAGATCAGCAAGCAGAAGTTCCATGACAGAATTTAAACAAGGTACCAACTTAACAGCATTTTGACAGTTCACGAGTTTTGTGAATGGATAGTACATAGTACACAAAACTTATATATGAAGTTTCAACCCAATACCTCTTTTCGTTTTTGAGATATTCTGTTCACAGGCAGACACACAGACCAATGAAAAAAAAATATGTTTTTTGGGATCAGGGGACTCTGAAACGTGAAGATCTGTTGAAAACTCAATTTCGAATTTTTGGGGTGAATCCAATACTTCCTTTATTGTAAAAGGAAGTAAAAAAATATGTTTTTTGGGTTCAGGGGACTCTAAAATGTGAAGATCTGTTGAAAACTCAATTTCGAATTTTTGGGGTGAATCCAATACTTCCTTTGTTGTAAAAGGAAGTAAAAAACTGGTGATTTTGACGGATTTAAGTAGAATTTTAATTATTATTAGTCTATTACCCAAACTGCCAAATCTATTACTATTTTTTAAAATTTCTATTACATAAAAAAATCAAGAGTTGGCAACACTGATTTAGGGTCCATTCCAGTAGTTATTGTTTTGTGGTTGTGATCTTGTGATCGAGTTCACTGGCTAAGGATAAACTGTCGTTTATTATAGGTTATATCACTTTTTTTGTTTTGACTTAAAAAGGCGCTAAATATGAATGACAAAGCAACAAATCCTCACCAAATGAAGAACGTCATTTTGCACAGTACAGAGCCGGTGGTTATAAAAGACAAACTTGACTGGGAGTTGCTACACTGGGACCTGAAAAAATGGCAACAAGTGTTAGGTGATGAGCTTTTAAAGTTTCGAAAAGGAAAAAATGCTTATACAAAAGTAAATTACCGTAACAGACCTCGTCCTACTACCTAATACATTGCCTTTGCAGCAGCCCCAATTTGAAAACACAACAGAAACAGTCAGTATGACGTTCACAGAGTTTCTCAAGTATCAAGAAAACCACCCGCAGGAGTGGCTGTACTTTGACTACAAATACCTAAGGGAATGGCTCATGGATATTCCAGAACTTCGGATGGTACCTCTGAACATAGTTTTGCTTTGCAATAATCCTGTATGAAAGTTTTAGCACATCAATTGGACAGAATTTGGCTTTCATAACCGCAATGTTGAGGACAGTACGATTTGGATTGGATCAAAGGGTGCACACACTCCTTGTCACGTTGATACGTATGGCTGCAACGTTATAGCACAGATTTATGGCAGGTGGGCATTTTAATTCACAAGAATCGTCCCGATTACTAAAAGATTTTTAGAAAACGATGGATATTGTTTCCACCAAATGAAAAGTTACGTCCCACCAGAGTACCATATGAGGAGTCCAGCATTTATTCCAAAATAAATATATTTACTCCAAGTAGTGATGACTTTAAAGGTATTTTATTATAAGACCGTATGACTGTAAGATCCTGAAGTAGTTTTTATGTAATATGAAATAGTATTTAAACCTAGAGCTAAAATGCAGAATCCAAAGCTAGTTCCCCTCCTTTTACTTCTTTTCCGTATAATTTTAGTTATGGTTATTAGAGAAACACGATTAATAATAATTAATATTACCAATAGCAGGAGAATTGTGGCCTTGGAGATGGATATGCAGTTAGTCAGTAATCTAAGAAAACATTGGGAGTGGTATTCAATTAAAATATTACATTTTTTAAATTTTAACTTTACTCATGAAAGTTTTTACCAGCTGCCATTCGGTATTCGGATGACATTAAGATCTTAAGCAGATACCTGTAGATTTATAGCACATATTTTGGCAATAAAGTAAGATATTTAAGGGTTTGTTTGCTAATGGACACCATATAACCAGCAGAGTACTAGATATCGTCAAATCCTTCTGATCATTAGTAGGGTTCCAACAAGGTGTTTCATAAAAAAATTCTGTACAGATAAGCCTTCATGTAATAGATCTTTGTAGGTAAGAAAACTTTGATGTCAATAAATTCCATCAGGCTTAGGCCATAGCAATTAGTTTCCAAGGTACATGGTACTGTATGTACACATGGTAGATCTGGCCCATTATAATAAAACTAAATTTAATTTTAAACATATGAGTGCTATACTTTATTTTCAGCCTTAATTCATACTAGTAATTGTTATTATTACGTAACGAACCTATTTTTATTATCGTTGTATTATAAAATGTTGTTTTTGTTCAGCAGGTCTATTTTAATCTTAAATAGTTCTGCATTATTCAATATTCCCTGTTTATTCGACTACCATTCAGTTCCATTTTTGTCAGATAATCTGGATTCTGCTGTACATTAGGGACTTTTCAAGTCAACTGTATAGGTACTAGAGTTATACTACATGTAACAATAGTCCAAGTGAAGTTAAATTGTAAGTTTAGGATGTTTAATAATCAAAATTGTATTAAAGAAGTCATAAGTGGAACAATTTCTTACAGATATTGCTCATTGCAGAACTGTTGTTCTTAATCCAGGAGATGTCCTAATTCTACCACACAGGTGGTGGCATTATGTAGAAAATGTAGAATTAGCAATTAGTATCAACACATGGATAGAGCTGGTAAGTTTATTTGTAATAAATTCGGATTCGATTTTATTTTAAGGGTGGCCCTTTTGCAGTACAAACCATTGCTCTCTTTCTAGATTATTAGTCTGTATAGGCTATTAGAGCACATGTGTGGGCACTTATCGTAGTTCAGCCAATATTTATACCTGACTGTGGACTTCTTACCTGCATAATAAAATCGAATCCGAGTTTATGCTGTACAGGGTGTTTGATTCACACAGATGCGTGCATCAAAACCTTTTTGATTATAATTAATCACGTAATTCAAGTCATAACTGTTTTATCTCATTCAAAGGTCGTGGTAAAGCCAAATTTGCATCTTGCCGTATTTGTTTGCCTCTGTTAATGTTGGAAAGGAATTTGTAAGCTTCCCTTAATGGCTTTAAAGCGGATGGATACATTTTCTACTAGAACTTAAGCCGACTTAGCATATTTGGGAATCATGGGTTTATGGATTTCGTTCAATTGCCTCATTGAGAGAGCTTAGCATTAAGGTTTCTTAGAATAAGCATTTTTCCTAAATAACGTGCGATGCTCCGATTGGCTACGCAGGATCGCCTCAGCCAATAGTGTTTGAGCTTGCCCCTCCTTGAATTGGCGAGTTCGTCTCGCTGTAAATTCAGAGTTAGTTAGATTCAGAGCCTCGAGGAAGCAAGTTCAGCTATGCTTTGTGCTAGTTTGCGTTTCGGTCTAACTCCCTGGTAAAGTCGTTTCCAGGTTGTTTTGTGTTACGGTTACGCGCAATTCGCTATTTTCGCGTGGCCAATCCAAGCGTGTCACAACAGTTGAAGCTTTTGTAAAAAACCATCGGTCCATCAGTGACGTTTGTAATCGTTGTTACTCAATATACTCGTGTTTGTTAAGTCTTGTTTCACTCCAACAACTAACTGAACCCAAGTTAGGGTTATTAAGTGGCAGTTCCCGGCAATCCCATTGAACCGGAACTCGCAGTGGATTAATTGGGGGCCCCATTCGTGGAAGCCTCTTATCAAGTTAATCGTACAAAAAACATTGGTCCTTCGAGCCGGATCTGGAAGAAGCTAAAAAACGCGAGTGTACAAGTTTCCAGTAGCTGGTGGATGCAATTGCTCCAACATCGTTTCGTCGGAGAGCGTCAAGAAGCTTCGCCAACACCAGGAAATTCAACCATCGAGAGCTTACACCGAGTCCAGGTCCCACGTCAAGCGGCAGCGATCGGCAGCGGGTTGGTTTTCTGTTCGTCAAGAAGTTACTACGTTCTCAAATCAAAAGTAAGTCCTTTTCCATTACACCTTCGTTTAGTGCTGTTTTTTGCTTGTGTCAGTCATGGTGGAAACTCGTTCGACATCAGCGGTCATGTCGGAAACTCGCACTTTAACCACTCGTTGCAAATTCATAAAAGCCCAAGTAGATCGTTTCAAAACTCTATTTCATAGAATTTCTTCGTCCAGCCCCGTGAAGGCTCACGAGGTCGGCAACTTGTCAGAAGAGTTTAGTTGTTTCCAAAATTTGTTGGATGAGTATAAGAAGTCAATGGAGGGCCTAATGGAGGCCGACGCTGAAAACTTTGATGAACTTTTCAATGAATTTGACTCTTTTATGACTCATTTTAGCGAGATTAGTAGCGCAGTAAAGGAATTCTTATCAAAAAATAAGATCAGTTCGGGTATAAAACCGAATGTAGGTCAAAATTCTTCGCAAAGTGGCCCTTCAGGAGAGCTCGCTGGATTAAGATTACCACCCTTAGATTTGCCTTCCTTTTCGGGGAAATTCGAGAATTGGGTTCAATTTCATGACTCCTTTACGTCGCTTATTCATAACAACGTTAATTTGACCAACGTTCAGAAATTTTACTATTTGATTTCTTCCCTTAAGGCAGAAGCTGCTAGTTCAATCTCGTCGTTAAAAGTTACCAACGATAACTATACCATTGCTTGGGACATTCTAGTCAAGCGATTTGAAAATAAGAAACTGATCGTAAAATCAAACATAAATGCGTTATTCAGTTTAGAGAACGTAAAAAAGGATTCACATTCGTCTGTTCAAAGGCTGCTCGATAGTGTAGTTAGAATTTTGGAAATTTTAAAGGCGTACGGGGAACCCACAGTCGACACCATACTAATACATATCATAGTTTCGAAGCTCAGCTCAGCAATGCAGACTGACTGGGAATTATGCAAACATGCCGGACAATTTCCTACTTTGCGAGAGTTGTTAGATTTTTTAGAGAGCAAAAGTCACTTATTAGGTTCGCTGGAAGCTGCAAAAATAGGTTCGAGTTTGGGAAATCAGGGATCCGAGCAAAAAAGTCATGCACGCGCTCATGTAGCCAGAGAGCAAGGTAATCACTCTTGTGATTTTTGCAAAAATAGTAATCATTCGATTAGCGCTTGCGAATCATTCTCAAAATTGTCGGTAAACGCTCGTATCGAAGAGGCGCGTCGTTTGAAATTATGCAACAATTGTCTCAAGCCCGGACATTTCGTGGTAAAATGCACATCGTCGAGATGCCGCGTATGCAGAAAAAAGCACCATACTTTACTGTGTTTGCGTCCAAAGCGCGACGCGCACGAAAATACTTCGTCGCCGCGTCCTGGACCGCCAGAATCCAGCAGTGACGCACGGGAGGTCGGGGCCGTCTCCCCGAGCGAGGCACCCGTCGCATCCGTTTCAGCAGCTTGTAGCCGTCCTGCAATCGCGGCGCCAGCGCAAGTTTTATTGTCCACGGTTAGCGTATTCGTAGAAGGATCCTCCGGGTCATTTTCCCGGGCAAAAGCTCTTTTGGACCCCGGATCCCAACTTAACTTAGCGCCGACTTGTGTCAAAATTTGAAAATTGAGAAACGAGGTAATATCACCTCACTGTCGGGTGTTGGTGCCAGGGCTCTGAACGCTGAATTCAGAGCAAACGTTCGAATCCGCTCCCGTAACGGGAAATACGAGGACATTTTGAGCTGTATTGTGTTAGACAAAATTACGGACCCTCTGCCGGCCCTTTCTTTCTCGTTGAGGGATTTGAAGATCCCACCAAACATTGTGCTAGCCGATTCAGATTGTAATACACCGGGAAAGATTGATCTTTTATTAGGCGCGAATGTCTTTTGGCAAGTGCTCTGTCAGGGACAGGTGAAATTGGGCCCAGAGAAGCCATTCTTAACAAAAACTCTTTTTGGTTGGGTTTTAGGCGGAAACATGAACATCGAAAATCGAGCGCTCATGCTTTCAAATAGAGTTCATTTAAGTGTAGCCGGCATCGAGCACGGCATTCAGAGATTTTGGGAAATCGAGGGGGCTTACGGTTCATCAGGCCGACTCTCTGCTGATGACAAATTTTGCGAAGACCATTTTCAATCGACTACGAAACGGGCGTCGTCGGAGCCGCGTAGGTTCATCGTGAGCATACCTTTCAGGAAAGATGCTCCATCGCTGGGAGACTCGCGCGGTATAGCGTTAAAGCGTTTCTATTCATTAGAAAACAAATTGTCAAAAAATCCCGAGTTGAAAACCGCGTATTCCGCATTTCTCAAAGAATACGAGTCGCTTGGTCACTTGAGCAAGGTGGACGACGAAGCGAGCCTTCCTCATCCTAGGTTTTATTTACCACATTTGCCAGTCATAAAGGAGGACAGTTCAACGACCAAACATCGCGTTGTTTTTGACGGCAGTTGTGCGTCCTCCTCCGGAGTATCGCTTAACGACCTTCAACATAAGGGCCCAGTGGTCCAGCAGTCGTTGTTTGCAATTCTTTGTCGCTTTAGGCAATTCAAGTACGTGCTGAAAGCAGATTGCGCCAAAATGTATAGGCAAATTCTCGTGGACCCCTCGCAGACGCAATACCAATTAATTTTATGGCGTGACGACAAAACCTCAGCGGTAAAATGCTTCAAATTATGAACGGTCACCTACGGTACTAAATCAGCCTCGTACCTAGCAACTAGGTGCTTGATACAAATCGCCCAGGAAATCGAAGCATCGCTTCCAGAGGCCTCATTAAGAATTAGCCGGGATTTTTATGTAGATGACCTACTGACTGGTTTTGAAAATAGGGCGGAAGCCATAAAAACGCAATTCGAAATTAGTAGCGCTTTGTCGGGGTACGGGTTTGAATTGCGAAAGTGGGCATCCAACGACAGTGAAGTAGCTAGCGCCATTGGTGTAGATCGCGGCAGCATGGAGCCCATTTCTTTGACGGAAGACGCCACGGAGAAAACTCTCGGCATTTTTTGGGATACTCGGCGGGACGTGCTAAGTTACAGAGTAAACCCTAGCTGTTGCAAATCAGTTACCAAGCGGGCTATACTCTCTAGTATGGCTCAAATATTCGATCCCTTGGGACTACTTGGTCCAAGCGTTCTAACTTTGAAACTTCTCGTGCAACGGCTTTGGCAGTTGAAGTTGTCATGGGACGAAACGGTGCCCATGGAGATGCGCTCCAGATACGACGAACTCCATTCTTCATTACGCTCTTTGGGCTCGTTGGCAATTCCGAGACGGGTAATTTGCGATGACATAAATTCGATAGATCTCCACGGATTTGCGGACGCGAGTTCTGTAGCCTACGGGTGCGCCGTGTATATACGTTGCGTTGACGCGCGCGGTAATGTCACCACCAATTTGCTTTGTGCTAAGTCAAGGGTCGCTCCATTAAAAACAATATCCTTGCCTCGTTTGGAGCTTTGCGCAGCCTTACTGTTGGCTCGTTTGATTAAAACTATACTCGATTCCTCCGCATTTAAATTTGACCGCGTGTACTATTGGTCGGACTCCACCATAACTCTGCACTGGATAAATAAGGATGCGAGTAATTGGAAGACGTTCGTCGCGAACCGGGTGTCCGAGATTCACGAACTAAGCAATAGGGAAGAATGGTTTCACGTGCGTACAAATTGCAACCCGTCCGATATAATTAGCAGGGGAATGTTACCCCAGGAGTTACTCAACTCACGCTTGTGGTGGCACGGGCCAGAATTTTTGTCACAGGCGGACTTAAAACCCCAGCCCGTTAAAATTGATTCGGGTGAGCTAGCAGCCCAAGAGTCGCGCCCAGTAGTGGCCACTCTTCACCATCGCGTCCCAGAATTTGAACTTTTCAGGCGCTATTCCAGTTTTACAAAATTACAGCGCGTAGTCGCGTACTGCCTGCGTCTCGCGAGAAACAGAAACACCGAAACGCGCTGGTCGGGACCTCCAGCCATTGACGAATTGGAGGACGCGACTCGCCGCCTGATCAAAATTGCCCAGGCGGAAGTCTTTTCCGGAGAAATAGCAGTTTTGTCTAAAAAAGCGCCATTGCCGAAAAATAGTGCGCTGCTTTCTCTAAACCCATTTCTGGACGATCAGGGCCTACTGCGCGTGGGCGGCCGTCTAGAAAACTCCAATCTAAGCTTTGATCAGAAACATCCCCTTTTGTTACCAGCTAGTCACCCTTTGTCGTTGCTAATCGTGAAGCAAGAGCATTTGCGGCTCTTGCATTGTGGACACTCGGTGTTACTGGCCTCATTGCGGGATAAGTTTTGGATCGTGAGAGCCAAAGACCTAATACGTAAAGTAATACACAATTGCGTGATATGCTTCCGGGCCAAGCCTAAGATGAATGAACACTTGATGGGATCACTACCCGAAGCTCGTGTCACACCCTCTCCCCCTTTCAGTAATTGCGGGATAGATTACGCGGGTCCCGTGTTTATAAAAAACAAATCCGGGCGAGGCGCGAAAGAAGTAAAGGCTTACGTAGCCCTATTTGTGTGTTTAGCCACGAAGGCTATTCATCTTGAACTCGTGGAAGACCTCACGACGGAGGCTTTCATCGCATCATTGAGGAGATTCATCTCCAGACGCGGTTTACCCTCCAACATATTTTCTGACAATGCTACCTGTTTCACCGGTGCCAGAAATCAGCTATCGGAATTAAAAAATATCCTGTCAGGCTCTAGTGAGCAATGCATAAGGGAAGAATTGTCGAAACATAACATTAAGTGGAATTTTATTCCGGCACGCTCTCCGCACTTTGGCGGCATTTGGGAAGCGGGGGTAAAGTCATTGAAATATTATTTAAGGCGAATATCTTGCAATGCAAAGTTAACTTTCGTTGAGTATTACACCATGCTGACTCAAGTGGAGGCGATACTAAATTCCCGTCCACTCTGTGTTCTCCCTACCGACGCCTCATTCCCCGAAGTCCTTACTCCTGCCCACTTCTTGATCGGTCGGAAGCTGACTTCGTTTCCGGAAGCCCAACTCCAGGGCATACCGGAAAATCGTCTCAGCCGCTATGGGCTGGTCCAGCGGCTGTCCCAGCAGTTTTGGGATCGCTGGTCCCGGGACTACCTCCACCTCCTGCAGCGCCGGCCTAAGTGGAAGTCCTCCAGCACGTCTCTAGCCCCCCAGGTGGGCGACGTGGTACTCGTCCACGACGAGGCATCTCCAAGCTACCGTTGGCCACTGGCAATCATTTCGGCCACATATCCAGGAGCGGATGGTGTTGTGCGTGTGGTGCAAGTGCGCGATTCCCGAGGGAATCTCCTGAAACGCTCGGTGCGTAAAGTGTACATCCTACCCAAAGACGATCATTGCGATCAAGGGCAATAAACATTGACTTTGCTCTTAGTTGGTAGTTTTCGCTAATTGAACATTTTGCTAGGTTTAGTTGTTTCTTTGCTTGTATTCATGCTAGTTGTAAGTTATCTGTAAGACTCTTGGATTATCATCTGTCATTAGTTCTTGTTATGCATTTGATTATTTTGTAGTGTTAGATTTCAGTTTAATTTTGGGATTTAATCACGTCGTGCCATAGTCGGCACTTCGGGGGCGGCATGTTTGATTCACACAGATGCGTGCATCAAAACCTTTTTGATTATAATTAATCACGTAATTCAAGTCATAACTGTTTTATCTCATTCAAAGGTCGTGGTAAAGCCAAATTTGCATCTTGCCGTATTTGTTTGCCTCTGTTAATGTTGGAAAGGAATTTGTAAGCTTCCCTTAATGGCTTTAAAGCGGATGGATACATTTTCTACTAGAACTTAAGCCGACTTAGCATATTTGGGAATCATGGGTTTATGGATTTCGTTCAATGCCTCATTGAGAGAGCTTAGCATTAAGGTTTCTTAGAATAAGCATTTTTCCTAAATAACGTGCGATGCTCCGATTGGCTACGCAGGATCGCCTCAGCCAATAGTGTTTGAGCTTGCCCCTCCTTGAATTGGCGAGTTCGTCTCGCTGTAAATTCAGAGTTAGTTAGATTCAGAGCCTCGAGGAAGCAAGTTCAGCTATGCTTTGTGCTAGTTTGCGTTTCGGTCTAACTCCCTGGTAAAGTCGTTTCCAGGTTGTTTTGTGTTACGGTTACGCGCAATTCGCTATTTTCGCGTGGCCAATCCAAGCGTGTCACAACAGTTGAAGCTTTTGTAAAAAACCATCGGTCCATCAGTGACGTTTGTAATCGTTGTTACTCAATATACTCGTGTTTGTTAAGTCTTGTTTCACTCCAACAACTAACTGAACCCAAGTTAGGGTTATTAAGTGGCAGTTCCCGGCAATCCCATTGAACCGGAACTCGCAGTGGATTAATTGGGGGCCCCATTCGTGGAAGCCTCTTATCAAGTTAATCGTACAAAAAACACAGGGTGTCCTATTTTCTACAGAAATCAATAGAGATCTGCTTTATTATCAGTCACAAAGAAATAGTTTGTGCATTATGAAGTCGTCAACTTTTGGAGGACAACATGATTCTGAAAACATAATTCGAGTATCTCTTTTGGTTTCCTAGCTACAGCCAAAAATCAAAAATTCTTTATTTTTATTCAGCTTCACAGTTCATTTGTTTATTATGTCAAAATATCAAAAAACCAAGTTGGAATTCTTATTGCACTTCTTAGATTAATATAATCTAGTCAGAATTAATATGTCGCCTAATAGTTTTTAAATTATGACCTAATAATTTGTTTTTTAAATACAAGTTTTTTCTGTTTACCGCGGTCTTTAAATCATCCTCCCTTGATTTATCTTCTGTGAGTAACTCGCCTACATTGTCGTTCAACAATGTTCTCAGTATTCCTTTTTTATTTCTTCCTTGCGATTTGGGTTGCTATATTTTCTTCTTGCTTCATGCCATCCATCCTTCCTAAATGCCTAAACCATCTTAATTGATGTTTTTCAATTGTTTTTAAAATCTGTATCACTTCTAATTGCATTCGAATTTCCTCATTCTTAATCTTGTCTGTTCTTTTTACTCCTAGGATGCACCACAAGTATTTCATTTCGGCAGCTTGTATCCTGCTTTTCTGTCTTTCTGTTAATGTCCAGTTTTCACAGCCATAAGTTAATGTCAGAACATAAATCGATTGGTACACTGCTATTTTGGTTTTCTCAGAAATATCTTTATGCAATAAGAATGTTTTGTTGAAGACATGGAGCAACTTTCCTACTGGAGTCATTCTAATGCCCCTCTACGGTTTATGTTAGATCCCAAATATTTTTTTATCAATTTGTTCAGTATCGACCTCGCAGCTCGATATTTATTGGCTTTATTTCTCTAGAGATTTAGTTTTTTCTACATTGATTTCTAAACCGAATTTTATAGCTTCTTTGTTCTAGATTTCCAAGTTTTTTTTTGTAAATTTTCTTTCTCCTCCGCACATAGAACTACATCATCAGCGAATTCACACAGTTCGAAGAACACCGGTTGTAGCTGATATCATACAGCGTTGTATTGCCTCATTTCCTTCAGAGACTTTTTTATAATGTCATCTAATGCTGTTATAAATAAAACTGACCCCTAATCACTCTGCCTTGTCTAACCCCTTCTGCTGTTTTGAAAGTCTCTCTGATAACAGATTTCCTGTCTGACTTGGTTACTTGTGGTCAGATATAAACTTTTAATTACCTCAATCAATTCCTCCTTTACATCTTTCTTGCGTAAACTTCTCCAAATTGTCTCTTCTTACACTGTCGAACTCCTTTTTCACGTCGAAGCATAAATAGACCTTTTCATTTTTAACTAGTGCTTTCTTAATTACCTGTTGTAGTGAAAATATATGGTCCCTATTTCAAATTATGTTGCACGTCTTTTTGTTGTTTTAAAAGCTACTTTTAAACGAAATAGTAAAATGGTACATCGTTGGAAAGCTCTTTTATTGTAGTTTTCAACTGTTGAAAGAAACTCATAATGTTCCATTAAAAAGAAACAGTTTGCAATTGTTTTAATACGTTTGGTGCGATAGTTTAGTCATGACGCAATTTTGGAACCAAGTGGAATTTGTTTTGCATTTCTTATTGGATTTTTAGTGATTTTTCGTAAGTCATGGCCTACTTTAGTTGAATGCAGGCTTTCACGGCCGTTGTCCATAATGATAGGTTCTTCCGGGTTATGCCGTGGTCGTCGATTTGAACTTGACGTTTTGCTGCTCATGCTGTCAGCTTCTTCAGAAGTTTTCTAAAGACTGATGTTGGTGCTGTTTGCTCCTGGTTATATACCGAGGAGTTGTTACGGTTGGCTGCTCATGTAGATCTTGTATGTTATTGGGATTTGTCGTTTTTCCACTTGGTTGCTCACGTGAAACTTGTTTATGGATGTATTGGTTTTGCAGAGCTACCTTTCATGTGTTACTAAGGCGATAGCCGTCTCCTCGGTTGAAATTGTTTGGATTTTTAATAATTTCTAGGGATTCCCGAATAACACGAGGGAAGTATTTTTTAGTTCTGGCTAGTATGTTTACGGAGTCGTAATTTATTCTGTGATCCCCTGGTCCTAATAAGTGTTCTGCGATGGCTGATTTCTGTATGTATCCAATTTGTGTGTAGCTGTGGTGTTCTTTTATTCGACATTGGATGCTTCTTCCCGTTTGTCCGATGTAAGATTTGCCAAAAGTACATTGGAGCTGGTAAGCCTTCTGTCTGTAGTCTGGGCAAAGAATCTTTGTTGGAGGAGATCAATTGTTCGACCTTTCTTATTGTACCATAGCGGACTCCAATGTTCTTTTTATCTAATACCTTTCTTATTTTGTCGGTTAGGTACTCCAGCGATGAAAGGAAGGCAAGCGTAATTAATAGGTTTAGGTTTAGATTCTTTCGGTTTTATGGTCTATTGGCACTCTTTCTTGATGTCTCGTCGACTGTAGCCATTCCTGAGTAAGGCTTCTTCCACATGACTCAATTCTTGTGGTTTACTGTCCTTGTCACAGATAGCTTTGGCCCGATGAATAAGAGTCTTGATCAATGATCGCTTTTGTTGGTGTTGATGATGGGACGAAGCATGCAGATAGCGGTCGGTGTGAGTCTTCTTTCGATATACTGTATGGCTTAATCTGTTGTTAGCGATTCATTTCACTAACACGTCCAGGAAAGGTAGGCGTCCATTTTCTTCAGTTTCCATAGTGAATCTTATTTTGGCATGGTGGCTGTTTAAGTGTGCCAAGAAAGCTTCAAGAGCTGCTTTTCCAATTCGGAAATAAAGCTTATAACTTGGAGTTCTTTTGATAAAGTACGATATAGAAGACAAGTGAATAAAAAATTGCCTTCAATATAGTTCTTTTTGCAGCCAATAGATTATGAAGAAAGGATAGGAGAATCTCTGGCGCTAACATTTGTATCACAAATAGCAAAACAATTGAATCCAGAACTACAGCAGTACCTGTTAAATCCAGTTAATGCCATAGAGGTACCGTATTTCAGTTTTACTATTGCATATACTAATGTTAAGACCTTTAGGCAAACCAACTTGATCCAAGTTTTCTTGACACGGTTGAGCTCACCACAGCATGTTTGAATCAGTACAAAATGAGACGGGATCAAGCTGGGTTGAACCCTAGCAATGTCAATGTTGGTGCAATATTGCAAAGATTCGAAAACATTGAAGTACTGGAACAACTTTCAGAAGAAAACTTGAAAATGCTGCTGGATGTTCAGCGGAAGAAGTTCGAGTACAGTAGTGAAGTTGACACTATTGAAATCGACCAGGATAAACAAAAACTCACTAAGGTTGTTAATGCTATGTTGCATGGTGATGTTTTAAATTTAATAAAGGCAAAGCTGTTAGAAGACTGATAGTGATGTAACTCAAGTTGAATAACTTGTTTATACTTTGTGAAAACCATAAAGTGTGATTTTAAAAAGTAAATAAAGAATTTTCTGTTCCTTGCAAATCTTTTTGTTTCTGGTAATATTTCCCCTCTTTTTGCTACGTCTTATACCTACTTCTTCCTTGTTAGTCTCAGTCCAGCCCTCAGTCTTCTTCCTTCTACTTTCATTTCCATTCTTATTTTTAGTGTCTGTTTATCTCCATTCTACAGATGTGCCACTTCACTTGCTTATTTTCAATCTTAACTATAATGTACTTCCAAAATCTCTCTTATAGTGCTGTTGTTAATTCTGTCCCTTCTGGTGTGTCCTGGAACTCTCGTTAAGAACTTTATCTCTACTGCCATTACTCTTGATTCTAACTTACCTGTTAGTACTGAGTTTTTTGTGACATACATGAGTGTTGGTAAGTAGATAGTGTTATAAATTTGCATTTTTGTTTATTTCCTTTTCCCAATTGTATTGTTTAACATATAATAAACCCTTAACCAAAGAAAATTTAACAATCGCAATATATATTTTGACTGCTAAGCTTACATCTTCACTTGCCTTGGAGAGAGGCTAACCCGACAAAGTTGCTGATTTGGGGAGGAGCATATCTTTGGCCAACTTTGTTGGATTAGTCTCTGTCTTCAAGCCTACTAAGATGACAGCTTAGCTATCAAAATACATATTTAGCGGTTGTTAAATATTGTGTGGTTAGGGGTTTTCAATGAATTCTGTCTGATTTAAACCACATGCTCTAGCTGTGTTTTAGTTATGTAATATATATGGGGTTATCATAAAGTAAGGGATATACTTTAACTTATTATAACTTTTTAACAAATCAAGCTAACAACAAAATGTAAACGAAATCTAATTGCTTAAGGAATCGGATTTTATTATATCTATGAAAAACAAAAGCGTTGTCATAACAATTGTTGACACGAGTGTGAAAACAAAATAATTCAATTTGGAGTTTATTTTCAAATTAAAACTCAAGTAAACGTAAAGTTCTAACGACTCAAACTGTAATAGCATGGATCTACAAACAAGAATTGGTTTAGTTCAGTGTTATTATAAATGCGGCAGAAATTACACCGCTGAATTACGAAGATTTCGCACGAGAATGGGTTTGAGAGCGGGGCCCTGTCAAATGAAAGCCTACCGCAATTTGATACAAAAATTTGAAAGAACAGATTCGGTAATTGACCTTCCGAGATCAGGAAGACCAAGGATTAGTGATGTCCAAGTTGCAGAGGTTCTTCATGAAAATCAGGACGTAGCCAGAGGTGATCCACTAGCAATCAGCAGTGCAAATGCGATATCCAAGCAATTGCAAATCACACCACGGTTTGGAAAATTTTACGCAAAATTCTAAAAATGTATCCGTATAAACTGAAAATGCTGTTTGAATTAAAGAAGGCAGATTTGGCTACTAGGTACGATTTTTCTTTGCGATTATTGGCTCAGATGGAAATTGAACCCGAATGGTTATCCCGTATTTTATGGACAGAGTTACATTATACAGGGTCAAAAACAAATAAACTTTGCATCACATGTGACCAAATTTTAATAGCCTTATTTGGATTTTGTAGAAAAACACATATTTAACATGGCGCTACTTTAAAGAAAATGTATCTGGAATAAAGCATTGTCAAAACTAAGAAGTTTTATGTAGGTTGCGTTGAGTCTTATTTTGCAACAGTGGTGCAATTTACAAAAATGGGCAAACAATCTAAATTATCTTATAAAGCTGAAATTTTGCATATCGGCTAAAAATTGCATTTAGAAAAACTTTTTTCGATATTTTGAGAAATAATCCCACTTTTGAATTTTTTTTTGGAAAAAAATTAAAATTTGACAGATAATGCGAATGACGTGACTATTATTTTTTTGGTTAATTTTCATCTCGATCGAAGCAGAAATTGATGCCAACATCAAATTTCGAATAAAGCTATTAATAAAAAAAATCCCATATGATGCGGACTTTACTGGTCACACTGTATAATAGAACGCAGGACTTCCAAAAAATTGCCTAACTAAACTATAGTTCATGGTGACGTAAATTCCAACCTATTTGTTAAACATCCACAAAATTAATAAAATTCAATGAAATCAAAACCAGTAGACAATGGCTGTGCAAGACGCAATATTATGAAAAACTAAACATCAAATTACATTGAGATAATCACTGAGTTTGAAGTAAATACTCGAAGAAGGCAGGTCTAAATCTATGCAAAAGTAAATCTTTGTAAGAAGCGGGTAATTTGTTTAATACTTTTACAATATTGTAAGAAAACGATCTTTCAAAAAGCGATGTTTTATGAAGAGGAACAGTTAAAAGTCCACTTATGTCTTAAATTTAAACTGTGTACATCAGTTCTATAAGTGATTTTATTATAAAGATAAGGCGGTTGCTTTTCTAAGATTAATTAAAAAAAACAAGCAACGTTGAAGGAATCTTCTGTATTTCATGTTCAGCCAATATGTTTTAAGAAGTGTATGCGAAATATGTTCAATTTTTTTAATACCATGGATATATCTCAAGCAAGTATTTTGCACTATCTGAATTCGTTTAATGGTATCAACATCTAAACAGGAATCATAAATTTCTGAGCAAAACGTAAAATGGGAGAGAACAAGAGATTCACAGAGAGTAGTTTACTGAGGTATGACCTGTGTGGATAAAGTATTCTAAGATTGCTATATGCTTTCTGAATGTATTTGGAAATTTGTTGTTTATATCTAAAACTATTGTCCAATATAAGACCTAGATTTCTTGCTTCATCAACAACAGGTATTAATTTATTATTTATGTGCAGGCTAAGTATGTTTTTCTTAATAACACATTCATTTCTACTCCCAAATATTACAGTACAAGATTTCTCAGGATTTAATATTAAGGCATGTTGTTCGGTTGCTTTTGCTAATAAATTAAGATCTCTGTTTATGGTAGCAACTGCATTATCGAAATTTTACGTTAAAAAAGAGTAATAGACCTGAAGATTGTCAGCGTACATATGCAATTTACAGGTTTTAACGTAATGATGCAGTAAATGGCATACAATGAGGGTCCAAGAATAGATCCTTGTGGAACACCTCTTTCAACAAATTCTGCTGTAGACATACGACTATCAATCACAACCTGTTGACCCCTGTTAGAAAGGTAGTCTTTCATTAGGGTACGAGCATTAAGACCAAGGCCAATATAATTTAAAACAGCAATTAACAAATCATGATTAATAGTATCGAGCGCTTTACTAAAATCTAACAGCGTTAATACTGTTAATGTTCCATTATCAGAAGCAGCTAAGACATCATCAGTTATATTTAGCAAAGCCGTAACACAACTATGAGATGGTCTGAACCCTGACTGAGAAATTGGAATGGTATTATAATTACTTAACTATTGACATAACTGTTTATTTATAATTTTTTCTAAAAGCTTTGAAAATGCCGGCAGTACATTGATAGGTCGTGAATCTTTATAGGCTGCAGCATTATTTATTTGTGGAAAGGAATTACAATTGCAATTTTCCAACATTTTGGAAAGACATTTTCTGTTAAACAGCAGTTCAGTATATGAGTAATAAACGGTAATATGTATGGACAATACAGTTTAATCATATTGATGGTTATACCGCCTATACCTGCTGCATTATTTTTTACACTTCTAATTAAATTTTGTACTTCCTCAATGTCAACAGTAGTGAAAGAAAGTTTTTCTGATGTAAGTTCGTTATTACGATAAAAATCTAGAAGCATTTGATCAGGAGTGCTGTGAGGTATAGAGCCTACAAAAAAATCATTTACTTCTTGTAAATTACTGAGTGTTTCCGGAATAGAATTTTGTTTTTTAATGTTTATATTGATTAAATTTAGCTCCTTCCAAATAGCGTTTGTGCCTCCAATCCCAAGTTTATGCTCGAGGTACCCAAACTTTTATAATATTCCCAGTGCCCGGGGTTCTTAGATTGTTTATATTTTGATTTTGCCTTATTTTTAAGATTTATTAGTAACTTAACATTATCAGTAAACCAAGGTTTGTTCTTCATTTTAACGGTTATCCACAGAGCATGCAAGTCAAAAATGGATGTAATATAATAATTTAAAATGTTTAATTTAGCATCAATATCCCGCTCATAAAACAATTGATGTAGAGGTAACTTCTGTAGGTCACAGTAGAAGTCATTAAAATTAAAATATTTAAAATTCCGAAATGTGGGTATAGTAGGACTTAGTTTGTCGAACTCACCAGTTGATAATACCTATGTACCGGGTGGCCAATTAAGAAGGGCACTCGGCCCTATCTCGAAAAGTAATTGTCGTAAAGACTTGGGGTAAAAAAATTTATGAATAAAGCGGCAAAGAGAAAATGCTGGAAATTATTTTTAAGTTTCTAGAATGGCCGCCAGGAGGCGTAATCGCATTCTTGAATTTTAAATCCCGTTTTTTGAGAAATATTCTTATATTACAGTTAGCTAAAATGGACACCGTTTTAAAGCTGAGATAAATTCGATTCTTTTTTGTTAAATGCTTTTTGCTCAATCTCTTAAGGGAAAGTGGTGGGGGGTGTCCGAACATTTTCGGAAAGAAATGTCAATAACTTCAAAATGGCTGAACGGATTTTGTCAAACTTGGAGTCGTTGAAAAGGGCATTTCTTAGGCTATCAATGCTGCCTTGAGCGGATTGATTTAGATTGCTTGTGTCGCCGCTAGAGGGCGTTTTGCGACAACACTACAAATGAAATGGATTTTCTCAAAAAAATTAAATGCAACGATATCACTTTTATTGGAACAAAAGATAGCCAAATAAGGGCCTAACACGCTAGTGAAAACCGCATTTCGATATTTGTTTCCTAACCTAAAATATCAGTAAAGGAAATTACAAATCGAAATAATGTCGCATCTTTGGGAATATTATCAGTATACCTGCCATTATTAAATCCTAATTATCCTTCTTTTAGCAAAATATATATAAATTTACTGTTAAAATACCAACATTATATTTAAAATGTCAATAATAATTAATCCTTTATCTAATAGAGTTGTCCGTCCGGGACGCTGTTTTGTCTGTCCGGGACGCTGTTTCAGCAGCCAAACCGTAAGAGATAGATAAAAAAGTTATGAAAGTTATATGTTTGGAATGGTCATGTCAGGTCAGGAACCGAATTTCAGTCACGTGACACTTCCGGTTTTCGAGAAATCACGTGATTTCTCGAAAACCGGAAGTGTCACGTGACTGAAATTCGGTTCCTGACCTGACATGACCATTCCAAACATAACTTTCATAACTTTTTTCTCTATCTCTTACGGTTTGGCTGCTGAAACAGCGTCCCGGACAGACAAAACAGCGTCCCGGACAGACAACTCTATTAGATAAAGGATTAATTATTATTGACATTTTAAATATAATGTTGGTATTTTAACAGTAAATTTATATATATTTTGCTAAAAGAAGGATAATTAGGATTTAATAATGGCAGGTATACTGATAATATTCCCAAAGATGCGACATTATTTCGATTTTTAATTTCCTTTACTGATATTTTAGGTTAGGAAACAAATATCGAAATGCGGTTTTCACTAGCGTGTTAGGCCCTTATTTGGCTATCTTTTGTTCCAATAAAAGTGATATCGTTGCATTTAATTTTTTTGAGAAAATCCATTTCATTTGTAGTGTTGTCGCAAAACGCCCTCTAGCGACGACACAAGCAATCTAAATCAATCCGCTCAAGGCAGCATTGATAGCCTAAGAAAAGCCCTTTTCAACGACTCCAAGTTTGACAAAATCCGTTAAGCCATTTTGAAGTTATTGACATTTCTTTCCGAAAATGTTCGGACACCCCCCACCACTTTCCCTTACGAGATAGAGCAAAAAGCATTTAACAAAAAAGAATCGAATTTATCTCAGCTTTAAAAGGGTGTCCATTTTAGCTATCTGTAATATAAGAATGTTTCTCAAAAATCGGGATTTAAAATTCAAGAATGCGATTACGCCTCCTGGCGGCCATTCTAGAAACTTAAAAATAATTTCCAGCATTTTCTCTTGGCCGCTTTAGTCATAAATTTTTTTACCCCAAGTCTTTACGACAATTACTTTTCGAGATAGGGCCGAGTGCCCTTCTTAATTGGCCACCCGGTACACAGTATGAATGTTGTTATGGGATAATCGGGATTTTACAACACCGGACCACATTTACCACAGATTGGTTTGCGTTGCGAGGCAGTGGTATTAAACCCCTGATCATTCACAGCTAGCTCGCCGTAAGGGTGAGGTTTACGTTTTTCATGAAGTTCGCCACCATGAAAATTCAACCCGTAGCTGTTTGGATCTATTTCATTCACGGCCGAAGCAGCGGGCTTAACATACTTATGTAAAACCAAAGAGCATGGTAAAACTTAATTTCTTTTCAACTTAAGACCTAATTGTTTTAGCTGTTCGGGTTCAACTTTTCCTTACACTTTTACAATTGTCCAATCAATGGCTAAACGCAACTTCTGAATCACTCGTACTGTTTAAGCAAATTATACTTTCACCCAAAGAAACAAGAAATGTAATTTAACAAATGAGATTTATTACACCTTAATATGACTGGGGCTGCATAACAGGGAATGTAAAGTGTAAATACAACTGGTCACCGAAGGCGACATAAACCAATTTATAGAATTGAATCTCCGTTAGTAGTCGACCAAGTCCAAGCACTTAAACAGGACAAATAAACAACACATCAAAAATATAATATAATAGAGAAGGGATGCCTGTAAACAGTGTAGGTAATAGTACGGAATTTTAGAATGTAACTTTCTTATTCAAGATAAAATACCTGATTACCTTATTAATTACTGCTCGGGGGTAGCTCTGGTCCAGGGTTGGAGACAGCTGGAGTGAAAGACTCGCGTCAAGATTACAAAGGTATTTATTTTATTTAATTATGATACAAACTAAAATTCCGGATTTTAAATATTTACAGAAAATAAACTAAAAAATAACGTTGTTTTTGTGGTAGTGGTAGTCTCAGGTGGCTGTTACGCATTTCGGGCTGTCTGCAGCTCGAATTATTATAAAGAGACCAAAATTAAATATTCATGTTCCAAATCGTCGATCACAGGTTTCTCCAGATTATAGAAATGATAAAGCTAAAGCCGGGATGGTTATGGGGCAATTAATAGCCACCCTGAGCTTGCAAAACGCGAACGTTTGCCACGCTGACTAAATGAATTTGAAAATTTTAGAGCTCGGGCGTGACCTTCTGGAACGAGCGTTTGGCTTAACGCTGCCCGGCAAAATTAAAATTCCCCGGCAATCGCTCGGCCTGCCTGTAAATTAAATTGATATGCGCACAGTCTCGCGGATTGCAATGAATTCAGGCTGCTCGTGTTTCAAACGGATCTTGAAGATGGGCTTATATTGCGAGCTGTCTGGAGAAACTATTTATCAACAGGGCGGATTCTTGTTTTACCGGACAGGGATCTAGGGAAGAATCTTTAGCTATGCCACAAGATAGAGTGCCGTTGCGCTCTGTTTTTAACAGGAAGGGTTGTCTTAGCTAAGCGGCAAGATGGTTTTCAGTTGCGCTCTGTATTTAACAGGAAGTTTTGGTTTAGCAAGGCGGCAAAATAGTGTTCCTTTGAGCTCTGGCTTTAACAGGAAGGGTTGGTTTATAGGTAAGATTGCTTCAGCAGTTTGACTATCCTAGGCAAGGGAGGTTGCAGGTCAGGTTCAAGGGTTGCACAGGCAGTTCAACTTCTCAGGAAGAAAGTAGGTATAGAACTTACATGAAATTAGAATGAAAGGTAGTTCAGGACCGGATTATCAGGTTCTGGACTGGCGGTGATTGGTGGAGCCCTTAGACCCCAGGGCCCTCTGAAAAGAACGGGTTAGATCTCTCTTGAGGACTGAGCGGGAATTGCTCTTTTATAATGCTTTGATCTCCTTCCACGTCGTTTGCCTAGGAAAATCTATATGGGGTTAGACGTGATAATTTGGTTCGGACGGAAAGCAGGAATGTGCGAATCGAGTGGCACGGTGTAGCTTGCGCAACTCGTTGGATTTACACCTGGACCCTATCGGACAATCAGCAGCATCTCTGTCGGTTTTTTTTTATCCTCGTGGCTTCAAATGGAATTTTTGTAACTGCGATAGCGCCTACAAATTGTTAACGGCAATTAAAACGCTTTAAAACAATTTAAAGGCATGCAAAACGTCACAACACGGAGAGAAAGCTTGACATCAAAACAGCTAGCATCAGCTATATAGAATTCAAGCTACATCCGCACACATAATAAAACTTCCTATATAAACCGATAATACTCATGTAACATTGTACTGATATTGCGAATTCAAGCTGACTCATATGATAACTCTAAAAGCGCCACAAAATTCCAGACTATGACGTTAATTCAAATATATTACTGCTCAAGAGAGCGCTCCCTAATTTATGCAAGTCACTGGGGACAACTCGAAATTCGGCGAAGCAATTTAAAGTGTGGTACAGGTACCTTAAGCCGAGGAATCTGATCTCAAATAGTTGCAACAGGTGACTGGCCCAAAGTAACAGATTTGTAGTTTGCTGAACAGATGCAAATGGAAGCGGTAAAGCTCTCTTTCTCAAGTGATTTACGAAACACGACACAGAACGGCGCATATAAATCTGAGTCAAATTAATGTTGTCTAGTGCATCGACTAAAATGTTTCCTTTTGAGCTATCCTGCATGGAGCCCCATCGACTATGATGTCCATTACAATCACCACCTACAAAAACTCTACCGTTTAGTTGCGATAGTAGATTTTCCCAATCTGATGACACTATTATTTTAGGGGATTTGTAGATATATAATGTCAATAGTTTGAGTTGCTCAAGGAATATTGCACATGCCTCTATGCTTGGATTATAATTTTTGATAATTTTAATTTCTGAAACTATCAAGTTTTCAGCTACTAGGATGGCAACACCCCCGTAGCCATCACGTCTATGTCCACAAACATTACAAATACCTTTTATTTTGAAATATTTGTTTTGTGAAAACTAGGTTTCATTAAGAAGTATGACATCAATTGTATTTGTTTGAAATACTAAATTGAGTGAGTTGGATTTATTCTTGGTTATGGATTGGCAGTTCCATTGCAAAATATTTATAGTTTGTTTAGTCGCCATCACTATCTAGATTTGATAAATGGGTAAGGCTGACGGCGATGCGATTACGATGCAACTACGACATACCTACGATGCGATGGCAACGGAAACTTGTGTTATACAATTAGTTTTCAGTCTGGCGTAAAATGTTTTCAAGTGACGATGATGATGATGTAGTTGTAGCTTACTGGTAGATGCGAAATAAGGGCAGGAAACCGAAAAGGAAGTTTTGGGCCCATCCCTATACCAAAAATAATAAAGAATGCAATGTTTTGGGGCCTTTATTGTTTGCTCTTTACATAAACGATATGGGAGAGCACTTGAAAAAGTGTAAATATCATTGTTTTGCGAACGATACTATTATTTATTTGGAAGGTAACGATGTGGATGAGCTAATTGATACTGTCAATGAGGAAATGGAGACTTTGAGTAAGTGGTTTGCTATGAATAAACTGAAATTAAATGTTAGTAAAACAAAAGTTATGTGTGTCAGTAGTGAAGGCGATTACAGACATGTGGTGGACAATCAACGATTTGTTAAAATTGAGGATATAAATGTACAGTTTGTAGAAGTGGGAGTGATGGTGGATTCATATCGAGTATATATCTAGGAAGATAGGTGTGATATACCGGGTGACAATGAGAGTAGGGCCATGCTTATATCTTCTTTATTTATGAATCGATTTGGATAAAATTTTATACCAAGATACTAGACATAATTTCTGATTGGCTGACAGATATAGTCAAAATGACTGACTTCCGCTTTTACCGGAAATTATACTAACTTTAATTTTTTTAATGGAACACCCTGTATATTTTATGTTTTTCTGAATTTACGAGTCAAACTACATATAATAGTCTTTGCAAATTTGATTTTTTTACAAAAAAAAAATATTTTTTTTTTCAATTTTTATTTTTTACCATAGAAGGCCTTGACTTGGAAAAATCTATTCTAATTAACTCTAGCAACTCTTAATAATAGCTATTTTATCAATAAGGTTAATAACAAACCTTTAATAAAAGAATATAATTTGCTAAACTCGTTTTTTAAGAAAAAGTCACTTTTCTTAAATGGCACCTACCAAGGGCCATCTTGCCATTAAACAGCAAATTTAATTACCAATATAACGATATGCATCATGCACTACTTTATCTTTATCTGAAACTGAAAATTAATTAATTAATTTAAAAGAAAATATTTTTATGTAATAACTAATAATACCAAAGCAAATTTGGCAACACTGTTGTATGTAATTTGAGTCGTAGATTCCGAAACCATAAAACATCTAGAGTGATCTATTTAAAGAACCAAAGTTAGTGTCTCCTCCGGTTTCACCGGAAGTGACACTAACGTTAGTTTTTTAAATAGATTTAAACAAATAATTAATTAATTAATTTTCAGTTTCAGATAAAGATAAAGTAGTGCATGATACATATCGTTAGATTGGTAATTACATTTTCTATCTAATGGCAAGATGGCCCTTAGTAGGTGCCATTTAAAAAAAGTGGCTTTTTCTTAAAAAACCAGTTTAGCAAATTATATTCTTTTATTAACGATTGGTTATTGACCTTATTGATAAAATAGCTATTATTAAGAGTTGCTAGAGTTAATTAGAATAGATTTTTCCAAGTCAAGGCCTTCTATGGTAAAAAATAGAAATTAAAAAAAAAATTTTTTTGTTTAAAAAAATTGAAATTTGGCAACACTGTCATATGTAATTTGACTCGTAAATTCAGAAAAACATAAAATATACAGGGTATTCTATTTAAAAAATCAAAGTTAGTATCATTTCCGGTAAAACCGAAAGTCAGTCATTTTGACTATATCTATCAGCCAATCAGAAATTATTTATTTATTTATTTATTTATGTATTTACACCAATAAAACGGGGCATGCCCAATTACATTATTGGCCGTTCAGGCCTCTTACTGTATATACTAGTAGAATATAAAAAATACAAATCAAGATCAAATAAAAATAGAAATGAAAATAAAAAATCTGGTGTGATACACTCACACAACTTCCTTTTACAGTGATCTTATAATTAGTCAAAAATTTCATTTTTAATTTTTAACCATTTGTTAAAAATTTTCAAAAATTACAAATTCTACAAAAACGGTACAAAATCGAGTGTTAGTTGAAGAGACAAATTTTCTCTAGAATTTTAAGGTGAATTCAAAAATGTAATAATATACCGGGTGTTTTATTTAAAATAGGAGTTAATAAAAAAAATAGAAAAAAAAAACAAAAGAAACCCACTTTAGAAGTATTCAACTGGAAAATCACCTATTTCACATCAATACACATTAAAAATGTAGTAAAAATGTAAAGTTTAAAAAAAATCGAAAAAAACTGAAAAATCACAAGAATAAACACCTACTTCCGGTTATGCGATTTTCTTCAAAAGCTTGCTGTCTCATCTACATAGTACACAAAACTTATATATGAAGTTTCAATGCCATACCTCTTTTCGTTTTTGAGATATTCTGTTCACAGACACACAGACACACAGACCAATGAAAAAAAATATGTTTTTTGGGATCAGGGGACTCTAAAACGTGAAGATCTGTTGAAAACTCAATTTCGAATTTTTGGGGTGAATCCAATACTTCCTTTATAGTAAAAGGAAGTAAAAATACAAACTACAAACTAAAAAGTAAAAAGTACAAACTAATAGCTAAAAATTTTAATTTAGAAACTAATAATACATAATTACAAATTAAAAAACTAAACATTTCTACTACTGGTTCGGGTTTCGTAGACGTGGCTGCAATCAGACTTTATTATAATAGAACGTTATAACCTTCTTTTGAAAGAATTTAGGACTTATGTTAAATATATTGTTTTCTGACTGGTGAACATATGCATTGGTGGTTATAATTATCCTTATCATAGGCGAGTTAAGTCTGTAATTCGTTCGACATGTAGGTACATGGAATATATTTTTTGGTCTAGTTCTATGTGCCGGTATATACAGACTGACAATAGATAACAAATCAATTCTGTTGTTTAACAATTTATTTAGAAAACAAACGTCAGCCACTTCTCTTCTGTATTTTAAGGGCAGAATATTATGCTCTAGTCGAATATCGCGATATTTGTCATACTCGGGGAATGTACCATGTTTTTTAAAATGTAAGTATTTTAAAAATTTGTTTTGAACTGTCTCCACTCTATTTTGATGTATTTTTAAATGAGAATTTCTAATTTTACTACCGTACTCTAATTCTGATCTTACCAAAGCGTTGTACAAAATTTTTATAGAAGGGATGTTTTGGAATTTGGAAGTATTACGTATTACGAATCCTAAACTTTTTTGTGCTGAATTAACAATATTATTTATGTGCTCATCCCATTTTAAATTATTTGTAAATTGTACGAGCCCTAACCACTATATATTCGGCCATTTTAATAATTTCACTATACTAACGTTAAAACAGGATTTTATGAGTAGACGGAGAACAATTAAGGCAAGTTTACAAAAATAAAAACATTAAGGATTTCGAAGATTTCTTATCATGTTTTAACAAAAAGAAAATGTTGTACCTTAATTGTTTTTTGTTCAATCATAAAACTCTGTTTTTACGTGAAGGAAATAAAATTATTGGAATGGCCGAATATATAGTGGTTAGGGCTCGTACTCCCAAGTCTTTGATCGAATTAACATTTTGTAATGTTTGATTATCCATAGAATAGTTTGCTTCCGCATATACCTTCTTCATTGTATGCGTCATGCTTTTACATTTATTTATGTTAAAATGCAGTTTATTTTCATTGCTCCAAGCCAGAACACAGTCAACATCTGTCTGAAGTAATTGTATATCCTTGACATTGTGAATTTCCTTAAATATCTTCAAGTCATCGGCAAACAATAAGCTATCGGAGTGTTTAATAACCAGTGGGAGGTCATTGATAAACAACAAAAATAGCAGCGGGCCTAGGTTGCTTCCTTGAGGCACTCCCGATAAAGTAAGAAAAGGTTGCGACAGGTTTTCATGCATACTCACAAACTGAAAACGGTTTTTTAAGTAAGATATAAAAAAAATAATTAAATCTAATGAAAATCCTTACTGATGTAACTTTTTGAGTAGAATATCGTGATTGACTTTATCAAATGCTTTGGCAAAGTCAGTATATATCACATCCACTCGACTACCGTTATCTAATGCATTTGTTATTGAATTTAGAAATGTTATCAAATTTGTTTCGGTTGACCTATTTTCAATAAATCCGTGCTGTTGTATACAGATAAAATTCTTAACCTGAGAAAAGATGTTTTGATATATGATTTTTTCAAATATTTTAGCTGGTACTGATAATATTGATATTGGTCGATAATTTTCAATGTGTGCTTTATTTCCGGATTTATGAATTGGAGTTACTTTTGATAATTTCCATCTATCCGGAAATGTGTTGGTTCTCAATGATTTATTGTATAAAATGGCAAGTGGATACTTAAAAAAGTCACAACATGCTTTAAAGATATAAGGCGGTATTTGATCCGGCCCAGCTGATTTTTTAGGTTTTAGTTTCCGTAATATTGTTCCCACTTGTTCGATTTCAACCTCAGACAGTGTAATAATATTGCCTGTGTCTCGGCCTGTGCCAGAAACAACCGCCTCAACATTGTATTGCAAATCGTTAGTATATACGGAAGCAAAACACTCCGCAAATTGTTGAGCTGCCGCTTCTTTTGGTATTTTTTTACCTTGATATTTATATTCTTGGGCTTGACAATTTTGTTTTCTTTTATTTCTGACATAGTTCCAAAAACCATTAATATTGACAGTAATTTCATTTTCAACATTAATTATATAATTTTTATATGCCACCTGTATATTTTCTTTAAGTTTACGTCTCAACCTTTTAAATTGCTCTAAGTGATATTCAGAATTTTTCCTACGCTTATGATGAAAATGTTTTTGGGTAATGTCAGCAATAATCTCTTTTGTAAACCAAACTGGAAATGCTTTTAATTTCTTAATTTTAAATTTAGGTACAGTTTCGTCTAATAATGCATATATAATAGTGTAAAACATTTCTACTGCTTTGTTTACGTTAGCATATGTTTCTAAAATTGTCCAGTCAGTGTCGCGTAATAATTGATACAATAGTAGAAAATTCGCCTTTTTGAAATTATAGTTTTGACTCGCACTTGGCCGTGCATCGTCGTTATTGCTGTTGCTTCGTTAAACCGTTTTTGTTATCAATAAAGGGGGGTGGAAGGGATCAATAGTAACTAGCACATCATCGCTTCGACTTACTTGTATATTTGCATTACTAATTACTAAATCCAATGTCCTTAGCTGATCATTTACTATATTGTTACATAGTTTCATATTAAACAAATTCATAAAATTTTCTAGACTTTTACATGTTTCATTACCCTTTCCCAGATTATAATTGCTACCGTTAATATTAGGTAGATTGAAATCTCCAATTAATATACTATCAGTTTGATAAAATACATCCTTGTTTTCTATGGCATTAAAATAAGAGATGTAACTATTGTTAACTGACCGTGGTGGAAAATAAACGCAATTTATCAATAATCTTGTATTATGAATATTTATTTTAATTGTTATATTTTCCAGCCCCACTTCCAATTCTACAGATGTAGATTTGAACTTAGCTTTAACTGCAATAACAACTCCGCCACCTCGTGTTTTGTTTGATGTGTTTTTATTTCTGTCGCAACGATATACTACGTACCGAGAATCAAAAATTTCGCTGTCAAATATATCTGCACTAAGCCAGGTCTCCGTCATATTCACCAGCCAGCAGATTAGTTAGAAATATATCTGTTTTTGTTCTTAATCCTCTTACGTTTTGATAATATATAGTAAATTCGTTTGTTTTCATTGCAATAAATTAAATAATTTAAAACTTATTAAGCAATCATCACCCTAAAACCCGTATCAGCATTTACAAAAAAAAGAAAAAAATATATAGAAATAACCTATATGTATTGTGGAAAACCTGAAAAAAAAAATTAACCTAATGCAAATATTTTCTACTCTTCTGTAACTGAAAATTATTCAGAAACTCCCCACGCAAAGAATTTAAGTAAACAAATTTTAAATTTAAAATTTCAAAATTTCAAAAAAAGCTACATGTGCCCCTAATTCTATTTTGAATTGCATAACTTTTCAAGTTTGCACATCGTTTTGATCCGCACCTTCTTGTTATCTTTATTTACCACTATCAGTCCGTCTTGAGTCCATACCTTTTCATATCCAAACTGTTCTATCGCGTTATTTAGTATGTCGAGTCTGGATTTAGACAGATCTTCCCGGATTACCGTTCCCGAACCCTTCAGTTTTTTCTTCACGTTGAACACGCGAGCACGATATCGGTAACTACTAAACTTAACCAATATTGCTCTTGGTCTTTTTAGTCCTTGCTTTTCAGCTCCTACTCGATGACAACGATCGATGTTATCTTCAGTTATCGCCACTCCTAACTGGTTATTGAACAAATCAAGGATCGCCTTCTCCACATCTTCAGTCCTTTCTCCCTTGTTCTCTTTAATTCCAAAGACCCTAATACTATTTCTTCGCGAGTATTGTGCGAGATCCTCTACGGTATTAATTAACTCTTCATTCTCTTTCGTTAATCGTGCTACTTTCTTTTCCAAGTCAGAACATTTTGTCACAAGCTGATCAAGTTTTTCTTCCATCTTCTCCATGACCTTCTCCGATAATTTGGTGGCAAGTAATTCTAAAAACTTATCGTCTTCGAAACGTTGCATATTAGCCTTGACGGCTATATCAAATATGTCCTTCTGCTATGCTTGAGTGAAAACCATTTTGGAACTTGATACTAGTAGGTTACTATACACTTAATACGGAGTAATGTAGCCACACAACTTACTCGCACGGCGCCATGAGCCTGACTCTAGTATCTTGGTATAAAATTTTATCCAAACCGATTCATAAATAAAGAAGATATAAGCATGGCCCTAGTCTCTTTGTCACCCGGTATAGACTAAAAAATGTGTTGACAAGATATGCACGATATATGTTATATAATACATTGATTTTGCCGATGTTCTATTGTTGCGGTACAGTGCTGTATGGGAGTAATAATAGTGGAATAGAGAGACTTCAAAAACTGCAAAATAGAGGTATGAGAATGATATTGAACTGTAACAGATATACCAGAATAAGATATGTTCGAGTGTTTGGATTGGATGAATGTAAGACAGCTGCTGGAATACCAGACATTTGTTTTTATACATAACATACATTTGGGCAGTATGTCATCTTATTTTGATAAATATCTAGTGTACTGCAAGGACATGGATATGAAACCCGAGGAAAAAATAACTTCTACTTACGTCAAAACTGCAATTAAGGGAGTGGGTTACAATTCTGTGTGGCTATAAAATACAATACCTTCGCTTTTGGATAAGAATTAAAGTATGAAGAAGTAATATTTATTTAGGAAAATGAGGACATAACTGCTGCACAAACTCATAATTTATGGAATCATATCCCCCCCTCCTCTTTCACTCGTCGATTGAAAGACGCGACATCGATACAAGAATATTTTTGTATTCATTTTACATTCATTGCATTTTACCCTGCAACTTCAATGCAACTAGTCGCTCCGTGATTGGCACTGAGAGTCGCGAGCAATTATTTTGTGTAAGTTGCATCGTGTTGGCATCGCAGTCACGGCAGTGTGCAGTGAAGTACATAAACCCATAGAACAATCGCCACGTGATTATCGCTTACGAGTTTCTTGTAAGTTGCGTCTTAATTTCCTCTGTCGTTGGTTTTTGAAGCTCCGGAGACACTAGATTTGGGTCAAGTTTTTAAAAAATATTTTTCCGTTGATCATTTATTTATGGGTTTCATTAATGTATAGGAGATCGTCTATTAATGTTATGTTATGTTATTAAATAAATAATGGCCCAGATGAACGGGCGATAGGCAATTAATGTTTTTATCAGTGGGCTTCACGAAATCTTAAACTGCACCGGTATTGCAATTTTACATAAGTCATAAGTCATAATGCAATTGTTTCTGTATTACCATCTTATCCACTCGTTGTGTTGTTTAATCGGTCATTAAATACTGGCCAATATCCTTCATTATGGAAAAAGGGTTATGTAGTGCCTATTTTCAAAGCTGGAGAAGTAAATAATATACAAAATTATCGACCAATTTCCAAACAATCATGTATTCCGAAAATGCTTGAAAGTATTGTCACGCATACTCTTACAGCAGTAGTAAATAATACAATTACTGAACATCAACATGGTTTTATGAAAGGCAGATCTACTATAACTAATTTAGTAGCTTACAAACAAACCATCACTGATGCTATGGAATCTAGATTACAAGTCAATGCTGATTTTGCTAAGGCGTTCGACAGAGTGGATATTAGAATACTTGTTGCCAAATTAAAAGCTTTAGGTGTTTTTGGAAGTCTGTTAAAATGGTTAGAGGACTTCCTTGTGGGCCGCCAACAGGTTGTTAAAATAAAAAATTACTTATCTAATATTATAGAAGTAACATCTGGCGTTCCACAAGGATCAATTCTTTCTCCCACTCTGTTCAACTGCTTTATTAATGATATATCTCATATATTTACTTTTGCAACTTTCTTAATATTTGCATATGATTTGAAATTATATGCACCGATTTGCACTCTATAGTCTGTTCAGTAAACATAAAAACACAAAGTGGCCTTTGATTTCCAAATTTTCATGAGTGTACTTCCAAAAAGTTACTAAAACAAATAGGTTAAGGGTGTGACATTTACTTAGCATCCATCAAAAAATGCTGTAAATAACTACTTTTAAGGATATTATACAAATACTGTATTGTATACCATTGACGTAGTGTTTATTCATAGGTATTTTTATTAAATTTTATAAAAGTTCAGGTGAAAATTTCTAGAAAAAATATCTACTTTGACACTGACAATGAGAAATAATAATTGTCATTTTTAAATTCAAATTTGCCTTTATACAGGTGTGGAAACCATTGCATAACAAAGTACAGAATCCCCAGTAGAAAAGTTATATGCACATGCCAACTTCGAAAAAATTAAAATGTTTTTGTTTACTGAATGCCCTATAGATGATTGTATCAAATTACAAAAAGACATTATTAGTCTTGATAACTGGTGCTCCAATAAAAATATGAGGCTCATTATTGATAAATGTAAGATCATTAGCTTTTATCGTATAAATAATCCCATTTCTTTTGACTATCATATTAATAACACTTCTTTACCAACTGTCAACAACATCAAGGATTTAGGAGTCATATTTGACTCTAAACTTAAATTTGAAAGTCATATTGATAATATAGTTAATAAATCTTTCAAACTTCTAGGATTTAGTATTCGTAATACTTCTGATTTCAGGCAAATTAACAGCATAAAAGCTATTTATTGTCCAATTGTTAGATCACATGTGGAATATGCAAGTTTAATTTGGGATCCTTATTATATCACATATTCTAACAGAATTGAAAAGATAGAGAAAATTCCTTAGGTATTTAGCTTACAAACATAACATTCATTTCACAAATTATAATCAATTGTGTGTAAAAATTAATTTGGAAACTTTAGAATGTCGAAGGAAAAATCACTGCATCTGTTTTCATTTTAAGTTATTGAATGCAATCATAGACTGTCCAAACATTTTAAAACAGATTTGTTTAGCAGTTCCTAACAGATTTACCAGGCAGAAGGACCTTATTTAATTAGATACTCATTGTCAAAACTAGTCTTAATGCACCACTGCCCAAGCTTTTACGATTGGGTAATTGTTGTGATGTAGATTTTTTTTCAAATTCCTATGCATCATTTAGAAATAAATTGCACAACTACATAGGCATAATCTTATATGTAATATATATTTTCGTGTGATACTTTTAATGTAGTAATTTATTGCTAGTTATAAATTGTTGTTTATACAAACGTCCATGTATTATACCTATGTGTGAAAAATGAATTTCCGTAAATATATTATTATTATTATTTGCATCATCAGGGGGTGGCTTCACGCCACCCGAACTGTCCCCCATTCTAAATGACTAAACTTACCTTTATTATGTATTTACTTAAATTTTCCAATAAACACGACCAGGTGAATTAATATCTGCTATACACTTGCACACGAATTTCTAAGATCCGCACTTGTTGAATGTACTTCTTATATTGTCGTTGAGATTGAACTTGTGACTTGCAGATTATTATTGGCGAATGATCAGATGAGAGGTCGACACATTGTTCAGCAGTGAAATAGTTTTGTGCTACACCTTTTGTGATACAGAAATCAATTAGATCTGGTGGTTTTTTTCTATCTGTTGGCCTCTAAGTGGGTTGCCCCGTAGAAATATTACTGTAATGATGTTGATTCATCGATTTTAACAATTACCTGCCGTTAGTGGCTGTCAACCTAGAGCCCCAGTGTTGATGTTTCGCATTATAATTACCAGCAGCAACAAAGCATTCCTCGAGCGTGTTAAAGAAATGATTAAATTGCTCTTGTCTTATCGCGTGCCAAGGAGGGCAGTAAACAGTTGTAATTGTGACTGGTCCTAGCCAATCTGCAACCACCATGTTTGTTGCTTGTATCTGTTTATGCTGATATTTGTCTATCTTGTAGTGTCAAATTGAACTTTTAATTATGATGGCCGTCCATAGGCGGTTCCATCGGGATGTTGTGTTATAAATAGTAAATCTTGCTATACGGACTTCTACTTGTGAAGCGAGTTTCGGATATTATAACTACATCTAATTCGTGTGTAGTAGTAAATGTCTGTAGCTCTTGACTATGATTGGCAAAGCCATTACTCCAAACTGCTACCTTAATTGTTTGTGCCATTAGTGCAGCTTAGATAATGCTTGTTAAGAGTTGTAGCATCATCTTCATATTTTCAGCTAATTCAAGCATCATTTTCTTTAATTTGGCAAAAGTGGATGTCGTATGTTGTGCAGGCAGAATTGTGTCCTGTGTTAGTATTTCGTATTTCCTGGTAAAAATTACATCCTTTATAAATCGTAGGATGTGTTTCGCTGCAAAGTACACATTTGGCTGAAATGCCCTTTTATTTAACACAATTTTTCGTGGAATGGGTGCTGCCACATTTAACACACTTTGGTTGTCGAGTACAATACGTATTAGTATGCCCATATCTTTGACAATTGATGCATTGGGGCAATTTTTTTTTGTCAGGGTGGCTCTATTGTTATTTTTATGTGTTGCAGATACTTGACTTCATATATTTTTTATTGGATTCGCTAGAGGCGAGATTAACGAAAAACATAGATAATGGCTCTTTAGTAATTCTATGTTTGACATTGTATATACGTACTACTTTGTGACCAAGGTTATCTATTTCTTTTTTTAATTCGGGTATATCCATTGAGTAATGAATATTTTTGATCACTACTCACTCTGAAATTTCGTTCTTTCTTTAATCGGTATGTGTGGAATTTGCTTTTAGGTCCTTCAGTCTTGTATTTTCTGTATTATTTCTTTTGCTCTTTCTTGATAATAGTTTTCATTGAGTAGCGTTGTATTCAGGAGCGACTTGCTGTGTAATGGATTGCTGGTACTGGTTATTATGTATGTTATACTGCATCATAGTACTTTGTCTAGCTTGTGGGCTGTATGAAGGATGTACTAAGAGGCGCTTTCGATTTGCACACACGAGCTGCTAGGTGCAACTCGGGGTAGATGACTACGCGTATTGTTTGCAAGAACATTTTGCTCCAGATCTGCTAAATTTTACTTTCCCTCTTCCCCTCGTGCACCTGCTTTATGGTTGGGGTTTTACTGTTCCACAACTGCTCCGTTAATTAGTTAGGTTAGTTTGCACTTGTTTGGTGAACTTTTACATGAATAACCTAACATTTTGGGAAATTGTTTTTTTTTTTTTAGAAGATAAACAAACGAAACTGCCAACTGTTCTTGCCGCTAGTATCTAACGGTCTCCTAGTGCTGTAAATTACAACAAATGACAGCATAAAATAGGTTAAGTCACGTCATAGAATATCGAAACTATTCTGTGGTCATGTGATGAAGTGATTATACGTGTATTATTTAAAACTACTTTAAGTTGCGTCGAGCTACACTAGAGCGAGTTACTCCTGCACATATAAACATCAAATCGAAAGCGCCTAAGGGTGCAGCATTTGGGATTGTTGTGTCAAGACTTGAGGAGCATTCCCCGGAAGCGAGGGATATTGCATTTGGTATTGTATTGCAGATTCAGATGTTTATGCATACGGTACATTTAAAAATTGGTTTGCGTCAGCCATCTCTGGCTGACACGATAAATAATATTTAGAAACTTACATGCAGTAATAAATATTTCTGCAACAAACAAATATGCACTCAGTCGCAGATAAGTGTAGGCTATCACTTTTATTTCCGTGGACTGCAAAAGGTCAATACTTCTCCAAAGACGAGCTGGGATTATGGAATTATTTACAAGTATGAAAACCACTGGGCACTATATTTTTTAATTAAAAAAAAGTAAATAAAATACAGACCTACATGGTGTATTTATTAAGAATTAGCTACAATATTCACAACATACACATAGGTAGTATTGATGGTGCAAAAAAATATTTGTATAACCAGAAACACCTAGGGACAGTGGAATAACACAAAACAAATAACAACCATTTTAAAATTACATGCTTTGTAACAGTTAATAATTAATATTACAAAAAGTTCCTGCAGGGGCTAGTAACTGCAATATAATATTATTGTTTTAAAGCCAAATCTAAAATTAATCTTACGGAATGTATACACAGTACCATAATTTTAATGGGTGTGTTTATAATAGATGTCTTATAGATCACGATATAATACTTAATTGTATTTGTCATATAACTTTCTGTAATGATATTGGTGTCAATATTCTCTAAAAGTTGAAATTTTAAAAAAATGAAAACTTCATTAGATGAATATAAAACCAGTTGGGAAGGAATATCGAGAGGAACTTTTAAAATGTAATTCCATATACTGTATGATCGAAAACTTTTAACCTCTGGAGGGCTGTAGATTTTTTAAAAATTCAATTTATGTATGTTTGTATTTGTTAAATGACATTACTAATATGTAACCTTAAACTGACAGATATAAAATGCCAATGTGACTTTTACTACCACAACTGCCAACAAAATCTTTTACAAAAAAATTACACAGCCCTCTAGAGGATAAAAGTTTTCAATCATACTGTACTTCAAACGAAGAGAGATATTCCGGTCCGGTTTTTGCCACAAGATAAAGAAATAAAGTCTTTTACGAAACCACTTATAGGCATCTTGTGGTCAGGTGGAAAACAGGAGAAATCAATTTTTAACCTAGCAACTTTAGTAAAAAAAAAAGATTATCTATCGTAAGCTATGCCCCACCTACTGCTATGACATGTTCCAAGTGAAAGATCTACTTTGATGTACACGCTACTGGCCAAAATAGGGCTCCATGCGTGTTCAGTTTTTACTATGTACAGTTCCGTGCAATGAAATTAAGCACAAGTCTTATGACTATTTTTCTAAATATTCTAGTTATATAATTCTGTCTATTGTCTATTTGTTACTGGAAATAAATTACGCACTAAAAACTTAGAAATAATTTTTGTCGTGATAAATCGAGAGGGCATAATAATATTGCTACTATAGTTATGAGAATTGTTTACGTTTTTGTTGCGTCCACGTCCGTTGTTGCATTCAGTCGTTTCTTTGACAACCTTTAAAGCTCGGCGAGCTTTAATCGCCTGTTTTCGCACGCTCAGGCGTGCTTTAAACGGCGATTCTGATGCAGGTATAATAAAAAATATGTTATAGGATTTAAAGGGGACATGATGAGTTTCCTAGTAACAAAAATATGTAAATTTGTCAATTTCCTTATGCCGCGTCATTTAGACAACAATTCAAAAATTCGAATTATAACTAAAATAGAAGATGGTTTTTCTATAAGACAAATTGCTCGATTGATGAATATCAGTAAAGACACTGTCTTCAGAGTTAAAAAACGCTGGGAGCAGGAAAGAAGTGTTAGAAGAAATGCAGGTTCTGCGCGTGCCAGAGTTTCTGGTAATGATGAGGACGCAGCTCTTATAAAATATTTAAGGCAAAACCCATTTGAGTCTGCAAGAACTGCTAAGAATGCAACAGATTTTCCTGATTCTCGGCCAACAGTGTGTAGGAGAGTTAAATCGTCAGATTTGCAAAATAGAGTAGCAGCTAATAAACCAATACTAACGGAAGAAAATAAACAGGCTCGTTTCATATTTGTATTAAATTACGTTTACAGAGATCTAGCATTTTGGGAACGGGTAATATTTACAGACGAAAAAGTATTCAAATCCACCAACGAAGGTCACATTCGTGTTTATAGACAGCAAAATTCAAGGTGTGAGAACGATTTTCAGAATTTAGTACGTTCCTGTACTTCCCGCATAAGTCAAGTCCACATTCATAGTTCAAAGTTTAGTCCATACGATCTTTCTTTCCGCTCGTTGAACCTCTAACTCTATGCAGTTTATTTTAGGACCGTTGATTCAATTCTCCGTATGCTGGTTTTATAAAGTAAGCTTTGTTCTCGCATGCTGCCTGAGTGACGCAATCTTCTCTTATCATGTTTTTAATGTGTTCCTGGTCCCAGCGAGGCGATTGCATAACTTACCCGTGAATCCCCTTTGAAAGCAAAATTATGTTTCGTCATTTCATCCCATGTCAACCCTATGCTATGAGTGGAATAAGGAACGAGTTAAGTCATGCCTGCGTGGTCTTATTCCATTTCCGCATCTCAGCCTGAAGCATCACTCAGCGGCCGACGCGCAGAACGTTAAGAGGTGTGGGTCGTTGATTCCGGCTAAGCTTCGGCCTCGTCGAAAGTCGAAAGTTAGTGAAACTGTATGTTAGCCGTCGTCAAGTGTCGTGAAATGTTTAGCCAATGGTTTCTTCTGTATCGTGTAGCTGGGTATCTCCAATTACGCATGAAGGGGATTTTTAAGTGAAAAACCTTGTTTATGTGCTAAATTATCATCGTAGTGAAGTCACGAGTTGCCATATCACATCTACCTATCGTAAGGTGCTTCACTCTTCCCGCCCCAGGGACTTAATGCCGTTACACCTGCTTTAATATCGCCCCTATGCAGTTTCCTGTCGTTCTTTTCGTGGCAATAGCTTGGTGCGACCTGTAGCTTGATGAGAACAACGTAACCAGAACGTCTGATTTCCTATCACGTATTTGTTGATTTAATAGTGTTTTAAGTTTTATTGTTGATATGTTGTCTTGCGTTGTAAGTTCAAGTAAATATTGTTGTTGCGTCACTATTTGAGTAATTGTTGCTAATTTTGATCATGTAATGTAGTCCCTTTATGAAGAAGTTAAAGTTATTACTATTTGGAATGTAGCCATGTCGTTTGATTGTCATTTCACCGCTGTGTTTAGTTTAAACGTCGCCATTTAACATGACTAACCCCTTTCGCATATATTTTTAACTGTAACGAGTAAACATTTTCATGTTCATTGTCATTTACTTATTTTATTATTTCAATAGAATTCATTGTTAATTACTTATGGTATTCATTGGTGTTTGCCTGCATATTTGTGTTTTGTTTTAATCTTCAGGAAATCAGACAATTGCAAGTTGATGCCATTAAAGGTAGGTTCAAATCAGTTGTTGCTGTCGCCGCCTCAAGCTGTACCAAGCCAGAAGTAGAAAGGTGGAGCACTTACTTCCACGTTCAGAGTGCGTTCACTTGTGTTGCTGATTTTGTTTTCTCGATTTAGCCCGAATGTGGTGGCGCATCAATATTTAACATCTTTTATCTCGTTTAATGGAATTGTAGCCCTGATCCTAAGGTAGTAAAGAACCCGCCCCTTCTCGCTGAGCATCCCTAAAGCTGAACCATTGTGTTACAGCCCATGGCAACGGGGATTAGGGCTGTGATTTTGGTTACATTTATACCAATTGTGTTGCTAAGAATGTTTACTTAGAACCAACTGTTGTTTTTGTCGTTTAGAAACCAGTTTTGGCTATAACAAACTGGCTCCCAAGGTGTGGCCTTGTTTTGCTCACTTGAGGGTTGTTTTGGTCGTTAATAACGTTTTTAGCTGTAAAAAAAGTTAGATGAAAGATACGTGAGTGTAGTCCGAAAATCTGGGAGATTCAGTATCAATGTGTGGGCATGGGTTAGCTATAACAGAATGGGCGTTTCTTGAAATGTTGATGGACAATTCAATGCAGACAATTGCTTATGAATTTTAGAAAATGTTATGATGCCCTCTGTGGAACATTTACACCCCAACAACAGTTTCATCTTCCAGCAAGACAATTGCCCGGTCAGACACTGGTTTCAAAATAACAATGGGTTGCAAATAGTCCAGACATCAACCCAATTGAAAATTTATGGGGCAGAATGATAAAAATTTTATATAAAATAAATTTTCACCCTCAGAACTCAGACGAATTATGGGAGGAAGTACAAAATACCTGGGAAGAACTGGCAAACAATAAAAATTATCCAAGGCAATTAATTCATTCAGTTCCTTGCTGAAAAGGGTAGCATGACCCGTTATTAAAAAAAAAAGATGTTTTCGGCTTTGTAGTATTTATTAATAGCATTTTTTTTTAAAAGATCTTAGTTTTGGTCTTTTGATAAAGGTGTTATTTTCAAGTTATGGTGTTTTATCATTTATTGAAGCTGCTGCTGAGCAATTAAAATAGACAGAATTATATAACTAGAATATTTAGAAAAATAGTCATAAGACTTGTGCTTAATTTCATTGCACAGAAGTGTACATCGGGAACGAAAAGTACGATATTCAAAAATGTTTTGCATGCAACCTTTGGGCTGTCACTTGCAGAAAATGTGAATTTTATCTGTCATCGATAGCATTTGTTTCTTGTGTTTATTTCAAAAGGTGCACTTTGGACGGACATTGCAAAAAATGCATGAAAACCCCGAAAACTTCAGCCGTTGCAAAGTTAGCCAAAAATAGAAAAAATCAAAAGCGAAGGTTGTAAAAAGCCACAATAATAGACCAAACGACTTCTTACGCAAATTAAAACCTCGTGATGATTTTTCTTTTCCACTGATTAACCGAGGTAACCTTAAAAATCAGAAAAAACTAACTTTTTCTGATAAACCGCTTCTTGTGCACTCATGATGGGAAACTGATGGGGCAGTATGTAAGAATATCGAAGTATTAACAAAAAACCAGTACTGAATTCCTATAAAGAATAAACCGTTACAGGGGGGCACCAGGTACTTGTCATTGATACAAACGACGATTTTTCTAAATGTTCCAAAATGATTATTTAATTATACAATATAAATTTTATAATTTATATTAAAATCTGTTAGTATAACTTCAAATAAATAAACAATTTATAATAAAACAACCACTAGTTTAAAGGAATGTTATAATTATTGCACGATACGGAGGGAGTGTCTGGAATATAAACGAATAGCATCTATGTACTATGTCCCACTCGTCTTTTCCCCAACATGAAACAATTATAGGTATGGTCTAAAACTGTGTTTGCATCTGTTTCCCCTTGTTACTAGAAGGGAAGGACACAAGAGAATATAAAGGAAAAGATTTGGAAACTGTAAATAGGTATTATTAAGAATGCATCAAGAGATTCATTTGATAGTTTTTTCGAGTATTAGATGTTTCCTCACAAGTCAAACTTTTTAGAAGTGTAAAGGAAGGAGTATTAATATACGCATTGGAAATAAAATTATTACACTGGTAACATATATACAAAGCTTGTTCATAACAGTGCAGAAAACAATGTTTAGGTATGTGAATGGTAGATTGAACATTATCAGTTATTACCACCAACAGATTAATCTAATCGAGGAGACTAGTTCCAATTGCAGAGAGCTATTTCCTAGCAATTATTATATAAATAAGAGATAATATAAATGGTATAGGGTTGTTAGCGTCCTTTGCTTTAAAAACACCCAGATCTGCACTTCTGAAATTTGTTTCAGATACATATTTTTCAACTGTGTAATAGCATAACTGTAAATAATATCAATACAATTCTTATCTTATTGGCATTTTAGCTACTGCATCTTGTAGTTTATTAAAATATTATACACTTAAAATTATTCAAAAAGGCTATTATATTGCAGTCACAGCCACTGTGTCTATGTACAACATTGTATTTACGGTGCTATCAGTTCAGAATATATAAGAAGGCTAAAACTCAAAAGTCACTATCACTTGCCACATTTCGTATCGGTTAAATTTTTCACAACTTTGAAAAAGTAATGCAGTATTACAAAAAAAATGGTAACGATCAGGTGGTTTACACTGCATTGCTTAAACAGTGATACTGACTTGCTTGGCCCAAACCCAAGTTGAAGCATTATAAAAAAACATCAAATACACTTGCCACGACATGTGGACCATTAATAAAAGCAATTTTACTAACTTTAATAAGTCAATCACAGACAAATCAGAGGAATTACTTATTCATTTTCTAACCACTTAAGATTAATCAAACATACTGCACAGTACCACAATCGTGAAATTAAGAACTAAAACTTAAAATCCGTACCAATTCCCTAATAACGCAGAAATAATATCAAGGTATTACAAGTATCAAAGCTACAGAAACCGCATCCTTACAGCAAAGTCAATTTGTGATTTTCAAAACTTCATCATTACTAAAGTCACATATCGACTTTGACACATACGTAATAAATTAGTTATATTTTGTATTATATACAAAAAAAATATTTAAAACATATAGCCTAAAATTAATGTAAAAGTTTTGACATTCACTTATTATAATCCATATCGACGCTTTATAAAAAGTTTTAATATTAAAAAGAAAGTTTGAAAAGTAGGCATTCGCTCAAGCAGATTTGAATTATCGCAACAATTTTGCATGTAATTTGAGATTCTCAAGTTTTAAAGGCCTCTATATGAATATCAAACCCTTGTGAGAGGTTCACCTGTGTAGGACGAATGACTGCATGTCCATGGGGCATAGTGGAATGTTGCTGTGAATATCAACAGCCTCCTTTATGTGTAAAAAGGACAACAAAGACTTGTTAAATTTCACGTTAGCTTCAAGCTGGGGCAGCAAAGCGCTAATGTTCACCTGAAAAATGTATACATACTTAGTTAACAAGAAGTCAAATCTATAATTAAAATTAAATTATTGTTAGTCGAATGCCGGCTTTCACGGCCGTTGTCCATAATGGTAGGTTCTGCTGAGGGCGTCGATTTGAACTTGACGTTTCGCTGCTCATACTGTCAGCTTCTTCAAAAGTTCAGTCTTTAGGCAATTTCTGAAAGAGCTGACAGCATGAGCAGCAAAACGTCAAGTTCAAATCGACGGCCACGGCAGAACACGGAAGGACCTACCATTATAAATGATTATTCTTCTAGAACTTTTTCACGATCTTCAATTAAATTGATCTTGATAAAATAATAAAACCTTGAAAAAGAGAATAGTATATTGTAAAGAGCCAACTGAAGTTTATTATAATTAAAAACACTAAAATACCATTAATGTTTGGAGATGAGAAAATTTCAGAAAATTAATGCGAGTTGGAGGCAAGACCGGTCAAGTGGTAAGACCGAACGTGTCACATAATAGCTTTGTACAAGCGAATTCGGTGCTGCCACGTTACCATCTCGCGAATAAGAGACTTACTTGTTTGCCTATGCGTCAAGTTGTCAAGTTTGTGAAAATCAAGTGTTCGTACTTGTCCCCTGTAAGACATAACCTCAATCCACATTCATTTTATTGCTAGAATAAAAGTTGCAATGGAGAATAATGTAACAATTCTAAAGCTACCTCCACGTATGTTACATCTCCTACAGTCTCTAGACCTGGCAAGTCTTTTAAAATGGCATAAGATGCAACGACTGTTTTAAATGGCAATAAAAAAATCGCAGAATTAAACCCACGAAAAATATTTTTTTCGGAAAAAGTACATGATTAAAAAATTGTAAAGGCGATTTAAATTATTCCAGAGAAATATCACCCAGTTGCTTTGTGGGTTCCCAACGAGAAAACCATAAAGATCTCAAAAATGAGCAGGAAAATGATCTATATGTTAAAATTGGTAGCCATGCGTGGAAGTTTGGTTTGATAACACCGGCAGTCATTCTCATGGGGTTATTTAGCTGGGCATCTATTTTTTGTACATGTGAGCTATTTAGCCAAACTGGAGCGCAGTATTCAGCAGTTGAGAAGACAAGACCCAAAGCAGAAGAGCACAGAGTGTATGCCGATGCTCCCCAGGTGACTTTATATGAGACAGTGGCGACAATAGAGTGTATTCTTTTTTATTGGTCGCTCGAATCGGCCGCCATTAAGAAGCAAAATTTGTTGATGCTTTTGGTTGTTCATACCAAATCGAGGTTAGCAGGTTAGGTTTTGCGTCAGTTTGTGTCAAATTCGAGGTTAGCAGGTTGGATTTTGCGTCAGTTTGTGTCAAAACTGACGCAAAACCTAACCCGATAACCTCGAATTTGGCATAGACTTACAGTGCCACCAACATATTATTCAATCGTTGTATAACCATGACCATTCAAAAACGTTCAATTTATTAAAGTTAGTAGGCCATTATTGGCCGCCATTTTGTGGCAAATTGTGCCTATTGTTGTCACTGTCTCTATCAAGGCACTGTAGGTTGCACAACATAGAGTTCCCAGTATGATTTTCTTATAATAGTGAGGTTATTCCCGAAACTGGGGAATATTTATTTGAACCTTGGAAATTTGTTGCATCATGTACCGAAAATAATATCGACCAAATGGTTATCTCTATCCCATTTTAAAGCGTTTTTCATTACTTTTTCCAACATTTCAGACTATTTCCTCTTATAGGTTGGCTTTTAAGGCTTTCAAAGTCTCAGGCTTATTCACAAACACTCAATCTTTTAGGCAAACCCATAAGAAGCTCGGCGCTGTCTAATTTGGTTATCTTAGTGGATATGGAACATCGCCGTTTTGTGAGATAATCTGATCATAAAACATTTCTCCGAAAACGGTCATTATCTCAGGGGCTGTGTGTGATGTGGCGCCCTCTCCCCCCTGTTATGCTAAGCTATTCCATTTGCAGTCGCAAGCAAATCTCTCAAGACCAGTCTGTAGCGCAGTCCATTCACAATAATGGTTCTGTTCCTGTCATCCTAAAAAAATAAGGCCCAATGACTTTTCCAGCTTGTGTACTAGTGATGGGAAGTTTCGATACTTTTGCGGACTCGTTCATTCCAATCCCATTCCGCAAGTGGATCGAGTCGATCGGACTCGATCCTCGGATCGACATCGAAATTGAATGTGCATTTCAGACACCCGGGGTCCTCGGTCATTCCGGACCCGGAACGAACAACGCGAGTATCTTTGTTTTGGTGAGTGGTCACGCAGTCGGTAATTCAGTATGTTTATATGTCTCAGACATCAATTGGGCACATATAGAGCCGCCAAAAGCCATAAATCACTGATAACTGATAAAAAAGCATGCAACTTCGGCCGTATCATGTGTCGCCTGTCGACGTCGAGCCTTTAAAACGAACACCATCATCATTTGCTGTTCCCCATCAACACATTGTATTGCATTCTGTATTGAAATGGATTGAATAACGGAATGCCAACGAAATGAATGAATGTCCGCGAGAATTGACGCCTCGCGACCTTCTCGTTCCTCGGAACGAATCCGGACCGAAACTTGGACTCGATCCAAATCGATCCTGCCCCGGATTCGATCCTTTGTATCAAATCCGACCAGATCGACACATCGCTATTGTGTACCGGCAGCTCGTGAATAATTCTAGCCCAGAAGCGATGGTTTTGTCTGTTCTCAACTTCCGTCAAGCATAAATGGGATTCGTGCTCATTATTTTATTTTTAGAAAAACTAAAAATTTAATTTTCGAGGTTTTCTCAATTTTTAAAATTTCCGCAGGTTCTCGTAGCGTATACCGATTCATGGAGAATTTTACATGTGTCTATTTTTCAATTGTCAAAAGTTTCCTGGGTTTTGTCAACTAAAAATAGAATCACAGCAACCTCTCATAAGGAACTTCATTCTGCACCACCTTGTATTTTCGTTAGGTGGTCTTTGGAAGATAATGTTCTTTTAAGGGTTACTTCTAGAAATTTTAGAATTTTATTGTGGGTAAGTATAATGTTTTCAAACTGTATGTTAAGTTCTCTTCTGGTGAGTTTATTATTTAGCAAATAACTTCTGTTTTGGTGGTGTTTGGTTGAAGCCTCCATTTGAAAAAATTTTTTGGCTTCGCCTAATTGTTTCGCCAGTTACCCAGTTATTTCAGGCTTAACCTGTATATTTTTATTTGAAATATAAATCTTTTACATTTTGTACCTGGATCGAGTTCTTTCTTTCGCGCGATGAACTCTCGATCCGCACTATCTCTTATCAGAGTGCGAGCTTTCCTTTGGGAACGAATTGTTCGTACCTCGCACTTGCTATTTTTGGCCCGCCGTCACCGGCGTGGTTAAATAATGTTTGTTCAAGTCAAATTACGTGCGCTCAATTAATCTAATGAGCTTTGTGTTTCTAAGGGCTGATTATGATCAGGTACGAGGGCGTTTTTCTGTTTGTTATTCCCATAGTAATTACATTTTTTTCTTAGCTCTTAATTACCAGTTTCATCCACGAATTCATCTCCGAAGCTATGGCTAGTTTAATCTCATTTTCGACACTTGCTGGCGTTCTTTGTTTTTGCTGCAAGTTGTGGGTGCTGCCGCTGTAATCACCAGGCATCCACGGCGACTTCGTCCATTATGTGCAGTTCACGACTACCTTATGTTGAACTGAAGGGTGTAGCAACCCCCAGCCGGCGTTTGCCTGTTAGCAGTTTGTGAGCGTTGGAGAAGCGAGGTTAGTTTGTGTTATTCCGGGATTTATCGTATCTTCAATACCTGGATTTTACATTTATACATTTTAAACCCGTAATTATTTGGAATTTAAATTCATACGTTTTGCCATTATTAACATGTAACATTCAATTTCATACATGCTCTTGTTTTAATATTTGGATTTTTATGCTTGTGTTTAATTATGCTCAGTATTTAGAGTTGCTATTTTGATGTATTTCGACCCTCTGTAAAAGGTACAGTCACGCTTTTTTATTTCGATATCCTGAACAGAGGGATTTATTAAATGACTGTGATAAGCTTGTCCCACGAATAATTTGTTGTTAAAGTTATTAAGATGACCCGAAAGGGGTTTTTTTGATTTTGTGCGTGTCGCAACCTTCAGATAACGTACACAACTTTGTTATCACATTATTTGCATTTTAATTATTCTGATAATTTACTACTGACACTACAAGACTATTTTATTGTTTACTAATTAAACGTTAGTCACTTGCAGTTTATTTCCCCATATTATTTGAAATCTTTTGATTTCTGGCGCCCATTTCCTTTTCATTTTTTTTAAAGACATTTCAGGGTACACAGCTGATGATTTGAACCTACGACCCAAGGCCGCCGAAATTTGAGTTAGCTAGGGCCATCGCAGTAAGTAAAGAGTTTTCAGAGCTGCCGTTGTGTATAAACTGTAGGGGGGATTGATCTGCGATTTTTACTACCATCGATCAATTTTATTAATTAATCGCAGGTCGGCTTCTTTATTGTTTCACATTTGCGAAAATATTTTCCCACTTCTAGATCTGTCATTAAAGTTTCTTCTGACTGTTCGATTGATTTGCACCTTGTAGTACGTACCCAGTCGTCGGCATAACCAAACTTTCTTTATCTTGTTTCTGGCATTTCTGCAATGTACAAGCTAAAGAGTTGTGGCTCAGGGACTGATCCCTGTGGTAACCCGTTCTTTAGTTTTCTTGGGGAACCATGACTGCTTGAAATACTCAATCGCTTAGCATGCGGTCTATCAGTCAGGCTATTGATTTACAGGAAATTACTCAAAGAAGCTTATATACATACACTTATGGACAAAAAAAACGGTACACTAAAATTTTTTGAAAAAATTGTGATATATCAAATGACGATAACTTTTTAAATTATGAAGTTAGAAAGGTCTATAAAAATTGAAAATAAAGCTTGGACTATATGCTTTAAGAATGAATTGATTTCAATGATGCGCGATGAGTTTTTTCAAAATGGCGGATGACTGAGCGAGAGCATGCGAAATTGAGAAATGATGGACCGCGTTTACTGCGGTGCATAACATAAACAAAAAAATTACGTCATTGCGAGAAAAAGAAAGTGAAAGGTTAGAGTATCCTCTCCATAACTGCTCCCTAAAGGTATCTCTGTAAAACCTTTTTTCCCGAGTTATTCGCATTCAGAGAAAAAAAGTTTTTTCTTTAAATGAGTACATCTCCGCAAAAAAACATCACTTGGAGAATAATTTTGAATTTTCAACAAGGTCAAATCACTGACAAATAGCGGGCTCAAGGAAATTTCCGTTTGGTGCTTTCATAATGTTATGTTACCTTCATTAATTAACAGCAACTAGAGTGTACATAATTCTTCCAAAAAAAGGCGTTTGTACGTGATTTTGTGTGTGTGCACGTGCGCTCGCGTGTGTGTGTGCATATGTAGGTGCACACCATCACACAATTGCACAATCACATACAAATGCCTTTTTTTGAAGAAATATGTACACTATAGTTACTGGTAATTACTGAAGGTGGTTACAAAACATTATGAAATGACCAAACAAACAGCAATTTCGCTAAGACCGCTGTTTGCCAGTGATTTGACCTTGTTGAAAATTCAAAATCATTTTTTTTTCTTCCCGTGCAAACTCAGAAAAAAATGGTTTTACAGAGATGCATTAGGGGAAGAATTTTGAAGAAGATACTCTAACCTTTCATATTCTTTTTCTTGCAATGACGTAAAATGTTTTGCTTACGTTATACAACGCTGCAAACTCGGTCCGTTATTTCTCAATTTTGCATGCTCTCGCTCAGTCATCCGCCATTTCAAAAAAACTCATCACGCATCATTGAAATCAATCGATTCTTAAAGCATATAGTCCAAGCTTTTAGTTTTTTTTTGTCCATGAGTATATAATGCCTTCTCGCCACACTGTTGGACGATAAATGCAGCTGAGGTTTTAAGTTTTCTTTGCAATCCTACCTCGATGTATGTAGTGAGTGAGAAGACTTGATCTACACAGCGTCGTTATGAACAAAAGCATGCTTGTTCGACCACGATCGCTTCAAATAATCTTGTACTAATTCTGTTAGAAATATCACAGACAGCAGGGCTATTGGCGTGTAGCTCTCTGCATTTGAATCTTCTTCGCAGGTGAAAGGACGGAAATGTTCAGTTTCTGTGGCCTCAGATTTTAAGGTTTTGAGTTTTAGTTTTACCTCAATTGTATGAGCCTTCTCTTTTGTTGCTCTGCATGTTGCTACTATGTGTGAAGCAACAGCATTCGGACTAACAGTTATCTATTGTCTTTGTGTGGAGGCTTCGCTTCCTAGTTTTCTTGATAATAACGTCATTGCTTGTCTGCTCCAAGTGTGGAAGTTCAGGCTTTCTACAGTTTCTGTCCATTTTTGCCGTCTCGTCGCATTTAGGCTGTGAAGTAGCTCATCTTTATTAGACTATACAAGACTCGATAAAACAGTGATTTGCCAGATGGTATTGTTTGGTGCAGAAACCTGGGTGCTAATAAAAGAATATGAAAATAAAATAGATGCCTGGGAAAGAAAAATGGCAGGAGTAATAAAAGAAAATGGAGAGTGGAGAAGAAGGACCAACCTAGATCTACGAGATATATACTGAGAACCAAAGCTAACAAAAGACATCAGAAAAAATAGACTAAGATGGCTAGGCCACATACGAAGAGCGAAACAGGATGACCCGGTCAGAAGAACATTAACGACGGAAGCAGGACGAAAGAGAAGATGCAGACCGAAGAAGACTTTGTGGGGAGACATAAAACACTTCGGAATAGAAAACTGGGAAGAGAAAACAATGAATAGGAAAGCGTGGAAGCATACAATTGAAGCCATAGGCCTCTAGGCCTGTAGTGCTGGACTATACAGGGTGTCCCGCGAGGTAAGGTACAAAATTTCAGGACGTGTTCCTCAGGTAAATTCGAGTCAAAAATGTCTATATGAACCTGCAAATGGTTCCTTATCGAGATAAATTTTTAAAATTTTAGTAGTAGGTACTAAAGGAAATTCTCTTTTATTAACAAAAAAAAGTAGTACAATAATTGTTCAAAATGACCACCTTCACACCACAAGCACAGTCTCGCCCGTTTATAAATGTGATTGACGGCTTTCCGGATGACACGGCGATTGTTTCTAATGTCAGCAGCAACTTCAATAATTTTATGAAGCAGTTCATCCCTATTACGTGATTTCTCCACATACACCAAGTCTTCATGTGTTCCCACAAGTAGTAATCTAGGGGATTTAAATCGTGTGAGCGGGGTGGCCAAGAAACTGGGTCACCCTGTCCGATCCAACGTCCAGGAAAAGTGGTGTTTAAATACTCAACCACATTTCTACCATAGTGCGGCGGAGCACCGTCATGTTGTACCCACATCTGTTGTCTTATTTGAAGCGGGATATCCTCCAACAACACTGGCAGTTCTTCTCATAAAAATTGAAGATAAATTGGAGATGTCAAACGAGCGTCAAACACAAGAGGGCCAATTAATTGGTCCCCTAACAAACCGTACCAAACATTAACCGAAAAACGGTGTTGGAAATTTCGTTCCATAGTTGCATTGGGATTTTCAAGCTTAGCTGCCAAGAATGGGAATTTCTTACATTATTAACGTCGTCTCGAGTAAATGTACACTCATCGGTGAACAAAATTTTATTAACGAGATTACGATGTGGGTTGATCCAATTACAGAACTGTATACGAGGGTCCGGATCAGTGGGCAGCAAAGATTGGAGAGGTTGCAAACGCAATGGGTACTAACCAAAATTATGCATCGTTCTCCATACAGTCATTCGGCTAGCACCGATGCGAACTACTATTCTGCGGACACTAGTTGATGGTGACCTTTCAACACTATCCAGTATTAAATCATGGTCAACTGCTGATGGACAGTAGATTTGAAATTAACTGTCTGATGAAATGCGGAGTTCAATCAAACTGAACAGCTCAGCTGTCCCAATAAATAACAAAATGTAGCACGCCTACTGGCTGGCTAGAACATGGTGCTCCACCACACATTTATGAACGGGCTAGACTGTTATGTGCTTTCTGTGTAAAGATGGACATTTTGAACAATTTTTATTTTCATATTTTTTTGAAATAAGAGAGATTTTCCTGTAACAATACTAAAGTTTAAAAAATGTCATATCTCGATAAGGAAGCATTTGCGGACCATGTTCATATAGACATTTTCGACTCGAATTTACCTAAGGAACACGTCCTGAAATTTTGTACCTTACCTCGCGGGACACCCTGTATATATACTTCAGAAATACTGAATTCAATGAAACAGAATATAAAAAACTTATGTAAAGTAACAAATATTGTAAAATTTGGTATAATGTTCATCAGCGGAGTATAGGTTGCTCGTTGCAATGAGTTCTTCTGATCCGGTGTGCGCGGAGGATCAGTCCGCTTGTTCTCTGCTTTATTCGTCTTCTACAGATTGTTGGGCGACTGTGCCTTCTTTGTTATTTTGCTCCATTCCATTCTATTTTGTATTAATTTTCTCCAGTTCATTATCCTCATGTCTTGTATATCCCTCGTTACTTGATCTTGCCACCTGATTTTTGATCTTCCCCTTGGTCAATTTTCCATAGGTCTGCAGTTTAGTATTTCCCTTATTAATTCATCGTGTTCTCTTCTTTGGATGTGTCCGAACCACCTTAGTCTTTGCGCCTTTATAAATATGTCTTCCCCTTCCAGTAGGTTTCTCACATCAAAGTTCACAAGTTGTCTGAATTCTCCATTCGGCATCTCCACGGGTCCATACATCCTTCTTATAATTTTTCTTTCTAGTATTCTCACTTTTTCTGTGTAGGCACATTGTTTCTGCGGAGTAGGTTATGACTGGTCTGATCGCTGTTTTATATATTTTTAACTTTGTTATTTTGCTAGGATTTCTGTCTTTCAAGAACTTTTGATATTTCCAATATGCTTTGTTTCCTGCTTTTATTCTTTCTGTTATTTCTGCACTTCTCTCATTGTTTCCGTTTACCGTTACTCCCAGATATTTGAAGTATTCCACTCTTCCTACCTTTATTTCCGCTGAGTTTCCTATTCCTCTTCTTGTGCTTTCTATGTATTTCGTCTTTTCTTCATTTATTTTTAAACCTATGATTTCGGCTTCTTTTATGAGTTCCACTAACTTTTGTTCTAAACTTTCTTTTGTTTCTTGCTATAACCACTAGGTCGTCAGTGTATCCAGCGTATCCAATTAGCTGTGTGTTATCGTTTTATTTCCCCACTTGCCTATGACTCCTAGCACTATATTAAATAGAGTAGTTGATAGGCCGTCCCTTTGCCTCACTCCCGTTTTTATATTAATGTCATTTGTATTGCCTTCAGTTCGATATTTTTGCAATAGAATTTGTCATTGTCATTCTTGCCAGTCTAAGTTGCTGTCTATTAACGGAGTCAAACACTTGTTGAAAGTCTATGAAGAGAATGTATATTTCAATGCCGTGTTCATAGCATTTTTCTATTATTTGTTGAGGATTGTGTCTAGCATTGATCTTCCTTGTCTAAATCCCTGTTGGTACTGCCCTAGTTTTTGTTCAGTTTATTTAGTCAGTCGATTTCTTAATGTCGAGGTTAAAATTTTGTAGGTTGTGTTCAGTAATACAACTGTCCTATAATTATTACACTTTGTTGGATCACCCTTTTTATATATTGGTGTTATTTTACCATTTTTCCAGTCCTGCGGCATGGTTTCCTCAGTCTATATCTTTACTATTAGGTTATATATTCGTGTTAATTGCTCTTCTCCTCCATTAATTATTAGTTCATTATTTATCTCGTCTGGCACTGTGGTTTTCTTTAACTTTAGTTGTTTAACTACTTCTGCAAATTCTTCGTATGTAGGAATGTCTACTTCATTGTCTCTCTTGTCATATAGTTCTTTGTCTGTTTTTTCTGTTGTGTCTTTATGATATAAGTCTGTGTAGTGTGTCTCCCAATCTCTTTTACTTATTTTTACTGTTGTTGATTTTTTAGTGTTGAACTGTCTTATATATTATTAATATTATTATTATTATTATTTTACATTACTCTAAGAGTTTTCTGTTGTCTTTATTGCTTATTTCCAGTATGTATTTTATTGGTGTTTCAGGCTGATTTCTTCTTTTTGTATAGTTTAGCAGCTTCCTGTTTAGCTTTCTTATACTCGTTTAATTCTTGTTCTCGTCTTGTCTCTATTGTGAGAGGATGCGACTTATAGGTTATTTTAATGGACACAAACATGAACAATTATTATTAGATGCTTAAGTTTTTCGTTTGAATTTGGTAATTACGATATGCAGAAGGTTTTTTCCCCAATGTAAGGAATTGTTGCACGTGCAGGCATATTAATGATAGATTAAGGTTCGGTCCACAGCTGCGGCTGCGGGCGTATTAAGTTACACACACAGGGCCCTGGACCATATAGTTTTTTGCTTTCAGCTTAATAGTGAATTATGGGGCCACATAATTCACACTTTTCTTACAGGAAACTGGAGATATTTGGGCATAGTCTAATTGGGAAATTCGTCACGCGGCGAAAGCCAAATAGGGATTAAAGTGGCAATTTACGACTCAGGGTGTTAGTCACCCACATCGAGGGCACCGAAAATATTATAATACGATTTAAATTGCGGTAGAAATACTGCGTCATAATGGAAACATTATGATTGGATGATTACCCAGCGGAAACGCTGTGATTGGATATGGGGTGGAAACACCACTGTATTCCCGAGAGGGGATACCCACTGCAAGCGGCTATTTAAAGGGAAACTCGACGGAGTCAGACAACAGTTCTTGGGCACCTTACTTGATCCCTAATTCCGCGGTTGTCGCTACATTTTAATCGACGGGCGAGATCCTCGCTACTGCAGGTTAAGGGCAGACGACGGTGGTTTTCCTTATCCCTAATTCCGCGGTTGTTGCTACATTTTAATCGGCGGGCGAGCTTCTCGCTACTGCAGGTTAAGGGCAGACGACGGTGGTTTTTCTTATCCCTAATTACGCGGTTGTCGCTACAGCAGGTGGAGAGCAGCGGCGCAATTTCCTTCACTGATAAATTTCCTTTACAAACTCTCAAGTCCTTCCCTGCACTGACTAAGTCACCGTATTGCTATTATTACACCAAAAATTGAAGAGCATTACATTGCCCATTAGACTGTGCCCACTGCAGAAAGGTAAAGGGAACAATTTGATTGTTAAATTTAGTTTTATATACGAGAGTATAGGGTTTATTGTTTTAATAAATGTATAAAGCGTTTTTGGCGTTTTATTTCATCAAAGTGTGTGTATGAGCCTACTTAAATGAAGAACTTGCAGTTACAAGGGTTATAAGAACCCTAAGCGTACACCAGTTACGAGAACTTGTTTAAAGCACTCATAAAATCTGTTAAATTAAAACAAAGTGATGTACACAACGTAGGGGGTTATAGATCACTAGAGGACATCAGAAGACAACGACGTGCGCATTTACGACACCACAAGTCTGTCTCGTTACACTATCCATTTCTTCCTTGCTTCATTTTTTGCATCGCTCTTGGTTTGGCACTCTTCGTCAAACCATTCTTTTGATATTTTGTTATTCTTTTGTCCAATTGTTTTTTCTGCTACCTTAATAATACTTGTTTTTATGTTAATCCATTCATTATCAATGTTGTCTTCTTGCACAGTTAGTGTATTTTCTATCGCTTCGCAGAATTATATTTTTATTTCCATGTCGCTCAGCTTTCTTATATTCCAGTTTCTTCTTCTTTCCGCTGTTTTCGACTTTTTAATTATTTTTATTTTAAATTTCATTATTACCAGTATGTGGTCTGTATTAGCGTTTGCACCTCTGTAAGATCTTATGTCGTGTATTAATATTATCAACTTTTTTGAAATTGGTACATGGTCGATTTTATTGCTGTCGATTCTACCAGGGATCATCCAAGTGATTTTATGTTGTAATCTGTGTTAACATTTTGTGCTAATTATAAATGACTGTGAATGAGGCGAGGTTGCACAACTTGGCGCCGTTGTTATTTGTGTTTTTGTGTATTGTTTGTTTTCCTGCTACGTCTCTGTTATATTCTTCTTTACCTATCTTTGCAATGAAATCTCCAAATACTATAAGTATATCATTTCTGGGCACCTCATCACACATTTGTTCTAATTTTTCATAGAATTGCGTTTTATGGTCTTCATCTTGGCTTGCTTGTTTTCTAGTCTTAAGTAACATATCCTCCCATTAATTGCTCTGAATTGTATTACTCTTTTCCTGGTTTCCTCATTGACCATAAATGCTGTTTCGTTTCTTTCTTGTGTATTTTCTCCTGAATAGTATAACGTGAAATGTTTGTTCTTAATCTTTCTCTCATTTTTCCATCTTATTTCTTGAAGCGCTAAAATACCATATTTTATACTTCTTCATTTCTTTTGCTATTTCCTGCATTTTACCTTTTGCGAACATTGTTATTACATTTCATGTTCCAATCTTCATTATATTTTCTCTATTTCTCTATTAACCAGACATTTGACAATGACATCGATTGGCAACTCAGTGTTAAGCCCTGAATATTAGATTCCATTAACACACGATAGCAGCACCTCTACTAGTAAATTTAGACACAGACTTGTTTTAAACAATTAACGCAGACGATGCTTTGAACATTTAAAAATACAAACGAATGTCCTGACAACAAGTTAGTGCTGCCAATATAAATTTAGTGTATCGCCTAGTTCCAAAACTAATGTCCGGCAAATCTGCAAGCAGTATTGGCACAGATTTGAATTTAATAAATATTAGAAGAATAGATAAATTTAATATTGGAAAAATAAATAAAAAAAGGTTCCACTGCTACAAAACTATTGGGAAACTTTATAAGGAAGCCCTTAGTTAGTGTTGCCAAATAAAAAAAATTGAGCAGCATGCTGAAAAAAAAGAGTTACTGTGCTAATTGAAATATGCTCAATGATCCTTTACATGTGTTATTACTTGTATAACATGCTTGCTCTTGAACAAACCAGCAACTGCACTAAAATTGATAAAAACATACCGTTCCATGGCTCAAGGGAAACTGCTGCAGCTGTACCCTGTTAGTGAAGCACACATCCAGGTGCTGTCGGTGCAGCATTACTCCAACATAATTTTTGTCATTTATTTTAATGCCACTCCTCAAACTGGGAAGAGTGAAATCCACACCAAATTCGGTCGTCACAGGTGAGTACACAGATAATGTTCCCAAATCATCGTCATCATTCTTCAGCATGCGAATTAAAGGATTCAAGAGGGATTGTGAGGCTACATGTGCAGCTACAGATGGAAAGCCAGATGGATGGTTGTCCGATGTAACCTACAATATGTGATTTCTAAAGTTAGTCTGAAGAATAATTGTGAGAAGTTTACGAGTTACTCTTAGAATAGTAGTTTATGTAACTAGTCCTTAAAACAAGGCTTTAGGGGACGAGTCGTAATGTTTCCGGACGAGGCGGAGCGAAGCGCAGCCGAGTCCTTAATATGAAGATGAGTCCTCTAAAGCCATTTGAGGACGTGTTGCATACAACGTTTTTTTGTATTAGCTCTCCAAACATTATAATATGAAGTTTCAATTACCATTAACGCGGCATTATATTAGGAGGCCGCGCGAAAATGTATTTTTCTAGGATCCTCAAAATGGCCATTTAGAGGCCTTGTACTTAAAGTCGTCATGGCAACTAATGTTTGAGTCCGCTAAAATGTTGCCATGACGACTTTAAGTACAAGGCCTCTAAATGGCCATTTTGAGGATCCTAGACAGTTTCCAAAGTAACCAGTTTGGGGAGCGAATACAAAAAACAATATTTACATATTATAGGTCAAGCCTGAAACAAGTTAAAACTAGTACTAGAACTGGGTTTTAATGGTTATATATACCCTGTTTACTGATTTCGTTGTTAATTTTTGTGTTGCTCTTACCTTTAGTGTATAATTTAATTGTGTAACTGCAGTCATTTGTATATTCCAAAGTATTTAACACACATTTATAAAAAAATTGTAATGATTTGTAGAACCAATGTTAAACATGAAATAAACTATTTTGGAACGCAGCTTATTATTTTTTTACAACGCCCACATATTGTATGTAAAAAAAAACATGTGTTGGAACAAAACACCAGCCTTGTTCTCTGAATGTAATTTTTTGGCAGTGGTCTATTATATGTTTTTAGAACTTTTTCCACAGTCGAAAAAGTCCAAAAAACATATCAAAACACCAGTCTACTAAATCATAATTGTTTTCAATACAAATTACTATCTTTAATTTTTTGATCAAGGACATCTTATGTTCATTAGAGTTTTTTCTTATGTTTTTGCTGCAGAATAACGCCCTTACATTTGTTCTGTGCAATTTTAAAAAACCCTGTATATGAACTGTCTTATTAGCTGGCCATAGACACGCGTTTAAAACCGCCACGAATGTAGTTTTTCGTGGAAGTTTTGAACACGTGTCTATGCCCAGCTTATGTCTGCGCATATGCACACGTGCAAAACCGGCACGGATGTACTACATTCGTGGCGGTTTTAAACGTGTGTCTATGGGCAGCTATTACAAGTGTTGGCTTCTAGGTAAACCAATTTATGTAACTACGTAAAACAAGGGCTATTATTAAACACTAGCGAATCGAACCTGGGCCGCCCGCGTGGCAGGCAAGCATTCTACCACTGGACCAACGATGCTTCGTTAAATAAAGCTCTGCTATAATGGTATATAAACACTAAGGGCCGGTTGCAGAAAGCAATGTTAAGTCTGGTGTTAGCTAACATCGCGTCAAAGTGAACAAAATCGCATCAAATTTTGTTTACTAATGTGTTAGTTACTATAAGCATTTGAGATTTGATTCGTTTTTGTTCACTTTGACGTCGCGTTAGCTAACACCAGACTTAGGGCCGGTTGCAGAAAGCAATGTTAAGTCTGGTGTTAGCTAACATCGCGTCAAAGTGAACAAATGCGAATCAAATCTCAAATGCTTATGGTAACTAATACATTAGTAAACAAAATTTGATGCGATTTTGTTCACTTTGACGCGATGTTAGCTAACACCAGACTTAACATTGCTTTCTGCAACCGGCCCTTAACATTGCTTTCTGCAACCGGCCCTAAGGGTTTTATAATTTAATTTTACTAACTTTTTCATACTTTTTTTGAAAATAAAAACCGGCCTACAGTCTAAGTCAAAAAATTTTAAAAAATTTAAGCTGTCATACAATTTAATCGGTCCAGTATCATTGGAGGAGATAGCGAACAAAGATACAAAGTAAGAGACTACCGATTTTATGTTATGACTATCTAAAATATTGTTACGATCCTGAGGGCCGAGGGATGGATGAGTCAGCAGCCTTGGCGATTAATACGCGAGCGTTCCAGAGCTTCTCGAAGCGGCTGCAGAAATATGAGTCACAGCGGTCGAATGCTCGGGAAGCGCCCTTACAACCAGGTGTACTGAATGACTCACGCTCGCTTACGAGATCAACACCTGCGAATGCCGGAATGCATTCGCGAGGATTCTGGAATCTCCCCAGTGAAATATAAATGCGCGGCCTTCAGACCTGGAGGGCAGTTCTGAAATAATTCTGCGGCAGTTCGAACTCACGTCGAGGCTTGTTAGAAGCCCCCATATAAATAAAAACGCGTGTACATATAGAAATAAATAAATATATAATCGTTAGTGTTTAAGAGTGATATAAACAAATAATAATAGTTGTTAGAAATAGTGCCGTAGTTTAAAAGTAATTTGTAATCTGCTTGATAATTCTCGCATGTGCTTGTAAATAACAATAATTAATCCAATAGTGTGTAAATAAATATTTGAATCCATGTTTGTCGTATAATTTTGAATAGCCCGAACGTTAAGAACGTAACAGTGGTGTCAGGTGTGGGGTCTTGAACCGGGGGCTATAAGAAAATTATTGAACAAACATTAAATAAATAAATTATTTAACAAGTACCGATAAAACGACGGTCAGATAAATAAATTGAAGTGAGTATTGTGCATGCCTTTGACGCGATCTCAAAGCAGCAAAATGGAAGCCCAATTAAGCCAACTTTTGCAACTGATGCAAGTTAGCCAGGACAAGGCAGAGAAGGCGCAAGAGAAAGCGGAAAAAGCACAAGAGGATCTTAGGAAAGAGATCCAAGTTGGCCAGGAAGAATTGAAAGCCGGCCAAAAGGAAGCACAGGAAGCACTTAAGGAATGGCTGAAGGCCGAGCAAGAGAAAGCAGTCCAAAAACTTGAGGAATGGAAAGCCGGCCGAAAGAAGGCAGAAAAACTTGAGGAAAAATTGAAAACCACTCAAGAAAACCTCAAGGATGAGCTTAGGGAAGAATTGCGATCCGGTCGAAAGAAGGCAGAAAAAGCACAAGAGGATCTTAGGGAACAGCTGGAAGCCGGGCAGAAAGCACGAGAAGAGCTGAAGGTCGAGCAGGAAGAGCTGGAAACCGCAGAAGAGGAAGTAGTCCAAAATCTTGATGGGAAAATAAATGGAAGAGTTCGGTCTTTGTTGTTGGACCTGAGACGCGGCGAGTTGCACGTGGGTGGGGAGGAACTTTCCCGACACCCAGGAGGAGAGATCGCGGCACAAGTGGTATGTGCGGAAGATGTTATTCTGCAGGGACGAACCGAGAGGGTCGTGGATGCATACCTGGATGGCGATCTCCGGAGCAACGTGGTGCGCGTAGTTGAGCCCGATTATGCTCACATTGCGGACGAGTGCATCCTGGGAATGGATGTTGTGGATAAGTGTGAGTGCGCTTTGGACCTGAGACGCGGCGAGTTGCAGGTGGGTGGGGAGGAGCTTTCCCGACACCCAGGAGGAGAGATCGCGGCACAAGTGGTATGGGCGGAAGATGTTATTCTGCAGGGACGAACCGAGAGAGTCGTGGATGCATACCTGGATGGCGATCTCCCGAGCAACGTGGTGCGCGTGGTTGAGCCCGATTATGCTGACATTGCGGACGAGTGCATCCTGGGAATGGATGTTGTGGATAAGTGTGAGTGCGCTTTGGACCTGAGACGCGGAGGGTTGCACGTGGGTGGGGAGGAGCTTTCCCGACACCCAGGAGGAGAGATCGCGGCACAAGTGGTATGGGCGGAAGATGTTATTCTGCAGGGACGAACCGAGAGGGTTGTGGATGCATACCTGGATGGCGATCTCCGGAGCAACGTGGTGCGCGTGGTCGAGCCTGATGGTGGCGAGAAGCTCACTCATGGTATCCTGGTAGGAAAGACGTTGGTGACGACTGGGCTTGGGGTCCCAGTAAGGATGGAGAACGTCAGCAGGGAACTGGCAACCGTCAGGAGGAACACCATACTGGGAAGTGGCATGAGCCAACGAGAACGGAAGAAGATAGAAGATATGGTGGCCCGGTACCAAGACATCGTCGAGGGCGGAGATCATCCCAGCGGCCGTACTGACGTAGGAAAACATAAATCATTCGAGTTTGGAAGAAGAGTCTTGCTGAGTACCGATCATCCTGCTCTGAGATGGCTGCTGCAGTGCAAGAACCCTGAAGGGCAGGTGGCTGAGTGGATCGAGCGCCTAGAAGAATTCGACTTGGGAATAAATTATCGACCTGGCACAGTCCACCGCAACGCCGATGCGTTATCCAAGAGGCCTTGCCCTGCGGACTGCGGCCACTGTTCGAGATTGGAGAGTCGTGCGGTACCCATTAATCGTACCACTGTGGTCGACGACTCGTGGGAGCCAGACGAGTTACAGAGTAGCCAGGAGAATGACCCCGACTTAGGCGCGGTTATAGCCTGGAAGCAAGATGGCCGTCGACCTACCTGGCAGGAGGTCCCCGCCACCAACGCAACAGTGGAGACTTATTGGGCGCAATGGGACTCCTTGCAGCTGGACAACAACGTCCTGACCAGAATCTTGGAAGATGAGGACAGTAGGGCAACGAGATCACGATCGATGGTTTCAAGGAGTAGAGTGGCCGAGGTGCTGCGCCACCTGCATGATGGCTCCTCTGGGGGATACTTCAGATTGAAGAAGACGTTGCAAGAAGTCCAAGAAAGGTTCTACGGGGCAAGCTGCGAAGGTGACGTCCGAAAGTGGTGCCGGAGGTGCGAAGCATGCACTACGGGAAACGGACCGGTTGGAAGACGTAGAGCTCCGAGGTGGCAGTACAACGTCGGTGGTCCGTTCGAGGGTATAGCCGTTGACATCGTCGGACCATGCCCCGAAACCGAAGCGAGAAATAAATACATCTTGGTGTGCATGGGACACTTCACCAAGTGGACCGAAGCGTATGCCGTTCCGAAGAAAGAGACCGGTACTGTCACTGATGTTCTGGTGAAGGAGTGCTTTAGCCGTTTGGGAGTCCCCCTGGAGTTACATTGCGACCAGGGCCGGAATTTCGAGTTTGGACCGTTCCAGAAAGTCTGTAAGCCACTGGGGATACGCAAGACCCGGACTACTGCCCTCCATACGCAATCGGACGGCAGGATGGAAAGAATGAACGGAACCATGGGGAAGCATCTGTGCAGGGTGGTTTCCGAGCATCAGCGTAACTGGGACCAGTGCATTCACCTGTTCCTGACGGCATACCGATCGATAGTACAAGGGACGACCGGCGTCCAGATCGAGGTGTGCTGTTGCGAAGCCTGGAGACCACGGTGGGCTGCTGCTTCTTCAGCCAGTCCATGTGCAAGAAGGGCACCGCCTGCAAGTACCGCCATGGGACCCCCACAAGAGCGAGAAGACAGGCACCCGACGCAACTCGTTCTGGGACAGAACGACCTAAGGCGGGGGCAGTGTTACGATCCTGAGGGCCGAGGGATGGATGAGTCAGCAGCCTTGGCGATTAATACGCGAGCGTTCCAGAGCTTCTCGAAGCGGCTGCAGAAATATGAGTCACAGCGGTCGAATGCTCGGGAAGCGCCCTTACAACCAGGTGTACTGAATGACTCACGCTCGCTTACGAGATCAACACCTGCGAATGCCGGAATGCATTCGCGAGGATTCTGGAATCTCCCCAGTGAAATATAAATGCGCGGCCTTCAGACCTGGAGGGCAGTTCTGAAATAATTCTGCGGCAGTTCGAACTCACGTCGAGGCTTGTTAGAAGCCCCCATATAAATAAAAACGCGTGTACATATAGAAATAAATAAATATATAATCGTTAGTGTTTAAGAGTGATATAAACAAATAATAATAGTTGTTAGAAATAGTGCCGTAGTTTAAAAGTAATTTGTAATCTGCTTGATAATTCTCGCATGTGCTTGTAAATAACAATAATTAATCCAATAGTGTGTAAATAAATATTTGAATCCATGTTTGTCGTATAATTTTGAATAGCCCGAACGTTAAGAACGTAACAATATGTTCCAATACACTTACCTCACATTTGTGTGTTTTCTTCTCTAGAATTACCCTGAAGATATGTCTAGTTGGGTGGTTATCCATAACACCTTGCCCTAGACCCAGGTGATCGTCTTGATTGAGCTTCCGGTCTAACATCACCTCAATCTGGCCCTCTCTAAGTGATCCGCAGCCTAGAGGACTGGCAGTCACAACTGTCAACCTGGTATTTTTATCCTCGATGTATGCCATGGTTGGCATCGGATAGTAGTTTGCTTGCAACGGCAGTTTGGTGAAGCGCTTTCTACGTAGTATCTAGAAGTTTTTCATTCAAACTGGATCAGAAACTAAATTAAGCTTAAAAAGCTCACCTGGTATCCATTCAGATCGGTGAAGTATTCATTTGTACTATTTATATTTGTAGATAATCTCATTGCAATCTCAAAGTTAGAAGTCTTTTCAATATCGACTAGATTTTGTATTTCTAAACCTAAACTATCTGCACCTGCAATGAAATTAATTTTTGCTTCTTCTTATAGAAACATCCGCAAGCAAGTTTATTAAAGTAAGTTACGCCTAGCGAATATACAACTCCAGGTTATTAGCGCTGCTAATTAAGCGAATCGATGTCTATTGACATCCTCTTCTGCATTACTGGTTTGCTTACAGTAAAATGGACACGTATTGTAAAGGTTTATGTTATACTTACTTACTTATCCACATCCTCTTTTACCGTTAGGTGTCGAGGTAGGTTTATGTTATATTATTATAATTATGATTTATAATTTAATAAATAAATATACACCCTACACATATTTTTATTTTTATTTGATATAAAATTTTTACTGATTAAAAGTAAATAATTATAACTGTATCAATGGGTTCATTGAATTCAGTGTTTTGCCCTTTTTAGTATTGCGCACATCTGCAAGTTAGATAAATTATGGCTAGCTCATTTTTTTCGATAGGCATGGACTCAAAATCTGGTTGTGTTCACCTATTTGTTCAAAATAAAAATCCCCGTGATACGCCACTGGGCTGTGAAATTTAGAAGTAGCAAACACGCAGACTCGCTGCTCTGTCAATAATATCTATCAGCAAATCGATTCCACGTGCAGTTCATTTCTGTGTGATTATAGTGAATTTAAAAGTAAATCCATGAACAAATTAAAGGGTAATTCAAATCTCGCGCTTTATTAAGCGTTCCTAATCGTGTTTTGTTTTAGATCGTTGGCGGTTTCCTTCACAATTCAGATGTTTTCAACGCATCCCTAACATAACCTCAACTTATATTTTCACAATTTCTGGAACTCCTGCTCTATTTTGACGTATTGTAATACTGGGATCGGCTTCCTCTCATAGGGCTCGTTCCTCATGGTAAATTTCGTAGCTCTAACACGCTTAATTGCTTGGCACCACTACCCTGACCTTTCTTAGGCTGCGGCAAATTCCTCGGGCAGCTTCTCCTTATGCTTGCAGCTGGATGCTGAAACCCCGGGATGCTGCAACTGGTGTGCTGGCCTCGTACACACCGGACGGAACTGCTGACACACTCTCTCAGGCTATAGACCTTTGTTGAAGCCCGCAACTGATGATCGGAAACTGGATCTGGCTGCCGATGTTGTCGGAGGCGATCACCGGAGAAAATATTTTTTCTGTGATGGATTTTTACACCCACACTCTCACATGTGCACTGTAAACTGCTGATCACGCCGGTATAATTCTTTTTAATTTATTTTAATGTTAAGTAATATAAAATGCAAATAAACTGGAGACGCAATTTGGCTTGTCTTGGAATTAATTTATTTCAATTGTTTTTTTTTCGTTAACAACAATTGCCTATCTGGCTACATAAAAAACGGATGTTAACTGAATACAATGCAATTACTTATAATCTAAATTTACAACTTAATTTATAAAACTGTACATATTCTTATTTCTAAATTATTGTTTGTTCATGTTTGTAATTTTTCCAAGTTCTAGCGCCACTCACAAAGTTTTATTTTAATTGTCTGTTCACTTGTGTCATTACACTGACTTATTTTTATAAACACAAATCTTGTCCATTTCCTGTAGTGTGATTTTCTTGCAGTTTTATAAAACCTGTCTTAATTTCACCATTTCTTCAGATATTACTGTTCCATTTTCTTCTAGCCTTATTCGATCTAGTATTGTGCTCTTTTTGCACTTTATTGGGAACATTCTGTCCTTTTTACATTTATTTAAAAATTTCATAGAACTGTACTTATTCAATTAAACTGATATGTAAATTTAATTAACCTGCATGTAATAAATCCCTTTGGTGATAGATTTGTAGAATTATTTGATTGGCTTTACTTTGCACCAACCTCTTAATTTATGTTAATTGATAAATCTGTGATTCTAATTTACGATTTGAGCTCTGCCTTATTGCCATTTATTCTAAAGTGATTTCATTTAATATCGGCAATGCTTGACCGATGTAATCATAAATTAAAATTTCTAATGTGACTTCTTGCAGTGGCCTGCTTACCCCAGCTCTGTGCTTTATTGACTTGCTTTATTGATTCTGCAAGCAGAGTTGATTAACGGGCTAAATACCATTTCAGTATATATTTAAGAGTGTTCATGATACTATTTCTGTTTAACTGATTTCTTCGACGAGAATTGGACAGTTTCGATTTATATTTAATGATAGTTGCAATGTTTTTCCACCAAAAAAACAACTGTTAAAACCAAAGAAACAACAACCGATAGTGAAAAAGAAGACATGGATAAAATCCTTGAAGAAATTATGAACATGATAGCTGAAATGCGAGGTTTTTAAAGGCCCGAAGAGGAAATAAAAGAAGTTTGAGAAGATTTGAAAAGGAAGGAAATGAAATGGAACTAAGAAATAGAGAATATGAAAAGCAGAATATCAGTACTGGAAAAGGTAGTGGAGGCTCAAAGAATTTAGAAAAAAAGGCAAAATATATTAATTAAAGGGCCGTCGGAAAAGAAAGACTAGAAGTTAGAGAAGGACGTGGAAGAGATGAATAACAAGAAACTATGCATAAATGTAACTATAACGGTAGTTTTCAAAATAGAAAGAAACCAAGAGAAGATGGTTATGGTTGCAAAAATATTGACAAGGGAACAAAAGAAATAAATAATGAGCAACAAAAACAGTGTGAAAGGGAAAAATATTTATTGACAATGATTTAACAATGAAAGAAATGGCAATTTAAAACAAGATTAAAGAGTTTGTACAAGAAGAAAGCAACACTGGCAGTAAAACAAAAATAGGCTATCAGAAGTTAACAATTAAAGGAAAAGTCTAGGAATGGAATGGAAAGAGCCCAAGCTAAAGTAAGATCGGGTACAAAAAACTAGAATTACATCCTCAAGACCCCCGAATGATGAAGACACGGGCTACGAAAAAGGAAAACAAAAATGGATAACATGCTGAAACATCAACAAAAAGAAGAAAGACAATTTTCAAAATAGGCACATGGAATATGAATATGTTATTAACACCTGGGAAAATGAATGAGCTAGCAAGCGAAATACCACGATACAATGTAGGCAATACAAAAAATAAGATGGTAAGGAGTAGGGAAAATAAGAAGAAAAGATTTTACACTGTGGTATTCTGAGGAAAAGGAGCAAGCGAGAAGTGGCATGGCATTTATGGCTAGAGGAGAAGTAAGAAAACAAGTAACGCATTTTGTAGCAATAAACAGAATAATATCATTGTTACAGATAAATCCTAAACCAGTAAATATTACGATAATCTCTGAAACTTCTTTGTGGCGTGAATCTATAATTCATATTCTTTTTTTTGGCGAAATACCCAAAAAAGAATATGAATTCAGTAAATATTACGTTTACAAACTGATAAGCGCCAACGAAGAATGCAAATGACTTACAGAAAGAAGAATTCTATAGAGAATTAGAAAATGTTTGTGGTAAAATGAAGAAACACGATGTAACGGTAGTGTTAGGGGACTTCAACATGCAAGTGGGGAAAGGACCATGTTTTAGTGATGTGACTGGAAAGTATACATTACAAGACAAATCTTCTTTTTTCTTGATTCCTTTTGCCTTTTGAGGCGTCGGATTTACAAGACAAATGAAAATGATGGAAAATTGTGTAATTTTGCGCCTGTAACAGACTTAGTTATTAGTAGTACCAGTTTCTAACATAAATCTATACATAAAATGACATGGCTGATACCAGGCACAAATAGAGGGAATCAAATCGATCGCGTATTAATATCCAGGAAAAATGTAACTGCTATTAGCGATGTAAGATCGTACAGAGGAACTGGCTTACTAACAGACCACCTTCTAGTAATAACAAAAATAAGGCAAACAATTGAATTCACAAAGAAGCAGAAAGATAATATCAATAGGTGAGCAACGGAAAAGTTACAAAACTATTTAAAAAGAAAATTGGCTCAACATGAAAATGAAAGAAATAGAAGAAAGCAACAAAACAACATTTAAAAGCCTTCTATCAACAAGTAAAACTAAACAAATAAAGGGGTGAAAGATGAAAAAGAAACAGCGCATTACGAAGAACAAGACATTAAAAAAATATGGCAGCGTTAATTCGCTAAACTGCTCAAAGAAGATGATAACGAGGATAAACAACAGCAACAGCTTGAGGATAACACGCAAGATAATCAAAGAAGAATCAATACTAAAAGAGGGCACAGAGGCAGTACTTAAAATTAAAAACGGAAGCAGGGAACTAATAAAATAGAAGACAACTGCACGAAAAAATATACTCCGCCCTTATAAAGATTTGGAAAGAAAATAAAATGCCGGACGAGTGGAAAAGAGGCATCATAACATTAACACAAGAAAGGGGATCCCGAAAAGGGTAGTAATTATAGGGGCATAACTTTACTAATAACAGCTTACAAAGTGCTATCAATATTAATACAATGAAGGTTAGAAGAAAGTACCGAGAACATAATGGGTGAATACCAAAATGGTTTCAGTAGGGGTGAGGTACAACTGATGCAATTCATATGATGAAGCAAATAATCGAAAAACATATTCATAGATTTTAAAACAGCTTTTGATAGCATTAAGCAAAGTGTGCTTTGCGAAGAAATGGAAAAATTAAAGATTTTAAGGAAGCTGGTTAGTTTAATTAAAATGACATTAGAAGAGACAGGTTAGCATAAGAACTAATGAGGGAAATACCTAGTTTTTACTAAATAAACCCTAAAGTTAAGCAGGGAGATGCACTCTCAACAACTCTTTTTAACATAACGCTGGGGAGCATAGTGAGAAAGCAGAAAGCTCAAGTAGTGTTATAAAAAACGAGGCACAACTAATAGCATATGCTAATGACTTGGTAGTGATAACACGTAGTAAACAGAAGTTAAAAGAAGTAAATAGTAAATGAAATAGAACAAAAATCCATACAAAGAAGAAAAACCAAATGTATGCTCTGTCAGAGAAATTACCAACGAGGAAGAAATGCATGAATAAACAACCATAACTTTGAACAAGTGAAATCATTTAAGTATTTGGGAGCAATAATTAACAGCAAAAATGATAACAGCGAGGACATCAAGCACCGACTACAGATAGGACATAAATTATATTACAAATATACGACTACTGAAAGATAAAAAGATCAGTAAGACAAACAAAATTAGAATATATAAAGGATTAACAAAGCTGATAATCACATACTCCACTGAAACAACGAATCTAACTAAAAAGGAAGAAAATAAACTATGACTTGAAAACGTGGGAGGTAAAATTTCTTCAGTCATTTAAGATGACTGAAGAAATTTTACCTCCCACGTTTTCAATTCATAATCCAGTCGTAAACAAAACTACAACGATAAACTATGACTATTGGAAAGCAAATTTTTAAAGCTAATATTTGGGTCAATCCAAACAGAGGAGGGAGAATACAGAAGTAGAATGAATCACGAACTGTTGAATGATATGCAAGGCGACGACATAGTTAAGGGAATCAAAGCAATGAGGATTAGCTGGTTAAGCCACATCGAAAGAAGTAGAATGTGAGAAAGGCCCAAGAGTAGATGGTTGGATGAAGCGACTTAAACAATATGAAAGTGATCAAAAACTGGAAACAAAAAGCATTAGATAGGAAAGAGTGGAAGCAAATAGTGAAACTGACTAAAACACACGATAGAATATGAAGAAAAGGAGGAAGGATGAGAACTAATACACCTCAAAAATGAATTTATAAGCTCCTTTGAGGGGCAAATATTCCCCTGGGAATGTGCCTATAGTGATGATGATGATGAAGAGGGTAGACGCAGCACTTGGTAGCCATTTTTTTGGATAATGTTGTTGACAACATATTTTTTGGTTCTTCGAGAAATTTGACGAGAGTCAATAATTAACTTTTCAAAGAATTCTCTAGAAAACTAATTTGCTTTTTCCGCAGTCCATTAGTTAGTTAGGTCCTCTTTTTTGCAATTACTCGTGGGTTGATTGTTAATAGCCACTGAATGATAACGGGTGTTATCTATGACAATAACAGATGTCTTGCTTAAATTAGACAGTAACTGATTTTTCAACCATTTTATAAACAATTCCCCGTTCATATTGTCAAGATAAGCTCACACCTTTCACAAATCCATTATTTGTCCCTGCATGTAATATTATGTAACGTGTTCCTAAGCCACCACAATTTTTAACGGACTTAATATAATCGTCTTGCCAAGATCTTTTTAATCCACCTCTAGCAAAAATCCAGGTTTCATTCAAGAAAACAAATTGATAATTTTCGTTGCTGAACTTTATATTTCTTAAGAAAGTCGTTCTTTTTGTAACATTACTTCTCTCGCAGAGCGCTCTCATGTTATCATTTTTCACGAAACAAAAATCGATGAAAAAAATTGGCTTTCTTTAGTTTATGTAAAAGGGCATTGAAGGTGATATGCCTCACCGCTATTTTTTGACCTTCTGGAACATGTGACGTTTTCAGACATTTACGTTTTTCATATTTCACCAATTGTTGGTAGTATTCCTTAGCTTCTGACTTTTTACCACTTAACACACTTTTTAATTTAGATTCGCTGTGGCACTTTTATGCACTTGCACTACTGGTACGAGCGGCCCGATTTTTTCAGACTGAAAATAATCGTAGACTCGTCAACATGTAAACTACAGCGAGGCATTTTTGTTACTACTCAATGTGCTTGACACCGAATGTTTGGTGAAACTAATTATTTGCAATACTCCAAATTTGCAGTAATTACCAGTCATTAATCGACTCATATTATTGGTCTATATTTAACTTTTACTAAAAAAACATTGTAGTGAGGTAATGACAAATATCCAAAAACGTTTCCTTAATTGTAAATTCTAAGAATTTAAAACCAACGGCGTTTCTGTAATATAAACGATGAAGTGCTTCACCTATAAGTATCATCATTATACAGTAACAATGCAGTAATAGTTTTATGTTCTGTGAATGCAGCGGGGGAAACAAAAAGCGGCGCAGTGCTTAATTTAGTCTAATCGCTGAGTTATTTCGAAACTAAATCCACTGCAATGGAATTTTAAGCTAGGGTTGTACATTCACTAGACATACTATATTTGAATGTTTGGAAATAATGTTACTAGTTGATTTGCATATTGCAAGGTTTATACCAATAATAAACTTACCTGGCGTGTTGTACAAGGTAACTATATGTTGAACATGTGGAAGTTGCACAATAACAGATGACAAGAGAGGACCTTCTATAACCTTTACTACTGTGTTTTCAATTTTTATTCGAGTGGCATCGCCATCAGGAAGGAATAAATAAGCTCCACTTCTCTCAGCTGCATATCTTGCCCCATATCTATAAAAGAATAACTTAAGATTGAATTTCGATTTTTTCTTTAATAAACATAAATATAAATTAGACAGGTGTCTATATTTTCCCGTCTATTTTTCATGGAAGCTCGAAATCTTGTTTTAATGTCTACAAAACAAATATGGATGAATATAGTACACTCAAAAAATACTTAGGACCAAGACTTTGTCACATAGAAACTGACAAATGTAACGATAATTATGTTTATTGCTCAAATTTTACTTCATACAATAATTTGTACGATACCCATTAGTTACTTTTCAAGATATTGGTCAAAGAACCAAAGTTTATAATACTGATAAGTTCTTACATATATTATAGGCCAAGCCAATTTGATTATTTTCGATCATGTGTGTCAATTTGACAAATCAGATCACACTTGAAGTGAAAACGACTCGAAGGGTGATTTTCAATAAGCATGGAAACTACCTAATTAGAAGTCAGTAGTATCCTATGACAAGTAAATAATAAAGTGTCAAATTAATTTGTCAGAAAAATGGCTTCTCGCTTTGGCAAGAATTATTATAATTTAAGAACTTATCTTCCCGAATTCACAGCGGCCTGTGATAAATTCTTAAAATTTTGACAAATAATATCCTTCAAGTAAGTTGCTTTTAAGAAATAACCTGAGGCGCAGCTGAGGGTTATTTCTAAGCAATGCACTTTCGGGTTGTTATTTGTCAAAATTATTGCGGGTAATTATCACTGTTCTTGGTAAATTATCTTTATATATATAATTCTTCTGTACGTGTGTATGTCACTGAACTCCTAAACGGCTGGACCGATTTTGATGAAATTTTTTGTGTGTGTTTGAGTGGGTCCCTGGATGGTTTAGATTCACAATTGGACTCGGGTTCTAGGATTTTTTTAAATTTTTGACGAATTTCTTTGTTTTAATTTTTTAAAAGATTTCTCGCATATCAGAACATATAACCCCAAAATTTCACCCCCCACCACCCCCCAAACTGTTTTAAAATGAAAAAATTCGAAAATCGAAAAAACGTTTGCTGAACCCTCTAATAGCAGGCAGCTGGTAGGACAACGTCTGTTGGGTCCGCTAATAGCAGGCACCGGGCAAAACAACGTCTGTCGGGTCCGCTAATAGCAAGCAGCGGGCAGGACAACGTCTGACGGGTCCGCTAGTAGGTGATAATTACTTAGTGGGCGCCAGGCTCTTTAAAACATTTTTAACTTTCAAATACTACGATAGAGCCCCTTGAGGTATTTGTTAACACAATGGTTAATAATAAGAAATTGTCACCTCAATAATTTAATATAATGTCAAAGCATATGTATAATAGCAATTAAATAAAATATTTACCTGATGTAAGTAATTATATCTCCAACAAATTAAGATGATTTAGCCAAAATTGTAAAATGTTAAATTTTAGAATAAATTGGTAAAAAATTCTTACGAGTTTCTTATCGGTAAACCTGATTACAAATTTGTTCACAGTTATATTTATCGTAAATTCTAAATTTCAACTTTTTATGTTTAACTGTCAAAATTTTTCTCAACCTCAATTATTCAAAAGTTACTGTATCACTAGTACATAACCTTGACATACTGGCTTTTTCCAATTTGGCTGAACTTTTGTCACAGGTCTGGAATTAGCAATAAATCTGCTCATGAAGAAAAGTTCAGTAACAACCAATTAACAGGATCACCAGCAACGACAAATCGACCAAAACACCAAAGTATTGTAATCACGCGAAATTGCTCACAAGAAATACTTCATCTATTATATGAAAGTATTCGACTGCTATAAAAAGCTGTAGAGAAACGTATGTTATCGAATTTTAACGACAATCTGTGCACTATTCTTACCCCTCAATTACATATTCCCTCAGGAGCGATAGTGAATGCCTCACAGGATAATCACTAACGACTCTGTGTACACAACATCAACAAAATGGGATCTTAGCCCTTAGTAAAATTTGCTAAACAGTGTTTTTATACATGAATGTTTACTTTTGTTACTTTTCAATTGTGTCTCGCATGTTTCACTATGGAAACGAAATAAGTTGCCAACCTCGTTAAAATCTCCAAACATAAGTAATCTTAAACAGAAAACAAACCCTACAACTTATTGACTTGTCAATCGGAAGGTTAAAAATATACTTGTTATCTACATGGATTGCCTAATGAGACGGTGCAAAACTCCTACTATTTAGTATTTATTTATTTATTTATTTAATTCGCACTCAGCCAACAGCCGTTAGGCCAATTATAGGCGTCGCTGTGCAGTTATGAGGACTTCCAACCCCACTAACGACTGTCATGATGTTTTATGACCGCCGGGACCAACTTTTTTCCGTGATAGCCGTACCACGAGGCGCCGAGAGATGCAGCCGTGGAACTCCCATCCAAGTTCTGACCAGAGAGAGCGTTGCTTAACTCTGCTGATCGAACGTGGACGCTTGTTCAAGCTACACCACCCAAGACCTTATTATTCACGTGTTACAACTTTTCTCAATAAAGGTAAAGAACCACTGCCAAATATTATGTTATTGAGCTCATACTATTCACGCAGACTACGAGAAAAAGTGCATATGACCCAACTGATGCTTATCCAATTGACGTTATATACAACCAAATGTTGAACGCATTGAGAAGAGGAAAGTGAGAGAAGACTGGCCTAGTAGATTCTGGTATTGCTTTTACTGCTTCTAAAATTAAATTTATTCGAGCATTGTCAGCAGCTCTAGCAGAAGGAAAAGTATTTAAGTATGCTAGAAAATGTCTACATAAGTTTATGGTGTCAGTAAAAATGTAATAAATCATAAGCAGCTAAAGAAGCTGATAGAGATAGAAGTGTTTGCGAAAGATTTTCTTGCCTTCTTGATCAAAAAGAGCAAATTAGCTACAAGGCATGTCGATGAAATACACAAAGAATAACAAAATGACAAAACTAGAGAAGAAATGAACTTAGAAGGTAGAACAATATTAAGTATTACATTCTTCTTCTTCTTAAGGTGCCATCTTTAACAGAGAAGATTGGCGGCAATTTTGGCAAAGTCTTTTAAATTTTTAGCTGTTCTAATTAGTGCATATGTGTGTCCATTTCAGTCCAACTTCATATATTTTTGAGCAGTGAGTGTCGTCTTCTTCTAGGTCCTCTTTTTCCCTTTCACAATTACTTACACATTTGTAGTTTTTTTTTTTGGTGTCATGATGATGTGATGGATGTTAATTTTAGCCAGTCATTTGGGATATCTCGTTTTTGATCAATTAAGTTGAAAAGACGTACCAGAAGTCCAACATTTTTTCTCGTCTTATTAGTTTTAGGAATTCGTAGTAAATTTCAAAGGGACCAGCAGCCTTGCCATTCTTTGTACAGTGAGCGCCAAAAAGCATTGGTCAGTTTCAATTTGTAATAACAATTTATTTGCTTAAATTAAACAGTTAATCAGAACTATTTCTTAAAGACTAAGAATGGGAGATTCACTTATGAAAAATGCTGTCGGTTAAATGACTCCCCTCTTGTTGAATGCACTCTTTTAAACGGTGGCCGAAATCTCTCATCACACGTTGCCGCATATCCTGCAGTATAGCTTCAATATTTTCCCAAATAAACATTTTAAGCTTTTCCAGATTTCTTATCTTTCTTGTAAATACTCTGCTCTTCAAGTAATCCCAAAGAAAAAATCAGGAGTGGCTAATGAAGGTCACCATAGCAAGAAATCAGTTTATTTGGAAACGATTGTCGTAGGAGATTCGTATTAATTCTTGCGGTGTAATTTGTAGCACCGTCCTGTTGAAACCAATATTCATTTACTATCTCCTCCTCTATTTGCAATAAAAAGATCTTTAAAGCATGTAATGTCTTTCGAGATGTAACCGTTACCGTTTCACCAATTTCCTCGAAAAAATGAGCCCCGACAATCTTTGACGGTGAAACAGCACACCAAACTGTCACTTTCGGAGGATGTCAAACATTGAAACAAAACTCCCAAGTTTCCGATTTATGAAGAAATTATCATTGATTCCATAGGTGAAGTGTATGGGTTTTTATTAGGTATTGAAACTGACCAATGCTTTTTGGCGCTCACTGTATTTCATAATGGAATTATAGTTTTTGCTTTTAGTATTTGTTGATTTTTATTTGAATTGTTTTTTTATCTCCTGATATCTTTGAACATTGTTGTTTTTGAACATTCTTCTTTCATCCATCAGTTTTAATATCTCTGTGTTCAACCAGGGTTTTCTTTCTGTTTGATCTAGTGTTGTCCAGGGTAGTGTTTTGGTCCTTCGCGAGAGTGCCATACGGTTTCTACATTTGTATTATCCAACAGTTGTTCAGTGGCTGCTTTTAGTTTTTCATTTAGCATATCTTTTACTTTCTCCTGTATTATAAGATCTTTCAGTTTTTCTATATTCTATATTCTTCCTCTGTAAGGGCTATTGTATCTATTTCAGTATTATGTTGATGTTTCCTACCACATGATTGTGATCTGGATATGTTCTTACCCTATGTAGTCCGTTTCTATATTTTTTATCCATCAAAATATAGTTGATTTGGTTCGTCATCTTCATTGCACTGGGGAGATGTCCATGTGTATAGCCTCCTTGTTGGTAGTTCGAACTAGGTGTTGGAAATGGAAATGACAAAATTGTATAAGCGCTTCTCCCCCTGGTATTGTGTTCTCCTAGGCCGTACTTGCCCACTATGTCCTCAACTTCACCCTTTCCCACTTTAGCATGGAAGTCTTGCACTACGATAGCAACATCTCCACTCCACTCCAAGTATTATACATGGATTATTATTATTATAAAGTATAACTACTCTCTAGAGTCTAGGTAGTAATTGCTTCTATTGGAGCTTAAATTTTTTTTTATTGTGGTGAATTCCTCAACCTTTCTTATCTTTCTTTTCTGTAGTTTGTGGTGCGATTTCGCTCTTTGTACTACTTCTCTCTAGGGTTGGTAAAACTGACACTGACGATTTGTAGAAGATTGCCTCGTTCGCATTTAAATACATTCAACTCGTGATGTCATATGATACGCGTCAAGTTTAAAAAATACAGTTGTTAAAGTCAAAAAATTTGCAAAACTATTTTAAAGTATAGTATTCCAACCAGAAATTGGAAAGTTATCTAAAATCAGGCCAGCATTGAGAACAGTAAGTCACTTCGTAATTTAATTCATAAAATTACTGTTTGATAGTCATTCAATGACACTTCTATAGTAACCTTCAAATTTGACAGATGCATTGAGAAGTTTGGAAGACATATACGTTTTTCAACATTTCCTATGCTACTATACGGTTTTAAAAACTCAACTAGTACCTACTTAAATCATGCACAATGTTACAATGCCTTAATAAAACAGTTACATGTACAACTTGCAGATGAACTGTCATTACTTGAAAGCTGATTGACATTAGAATATTATATACTGATTGTATGAAACCAACTTAGACATGACTTACACTTTTCATGGTGTACTGGATTTTAAATAGCTTTCCAATTTTTGGTTGGAATACTATACCTCTAACTTGTGCGGTGGCCGATTGTAAAAATGCTTCTCAGTGGTAATACAAGCAAAAGTGCAATAAATTTTCTTTATTCCCTCAAAATGAAACAATTCGCCAAAAATGGATTTAGTTCTGTGTCCATTCAACGACGCAAAAACTTGGCGTATATGTTCATTACACTTCAAGAAGGAAGATGATGAAAGAAATCTTCAGGTGGAATTATTAAATTATACACCGAAAGTAAAAAGCTAAAACTAGAGACTATTTCAGTTTCTTTTCTAATCAAGAAAAGGCAGTTTCTTTTTCTAATCAGGAAAAGACTTTCGAAACTAATAGCAATTTCTTGCAGAGTTTAGAACCAGAAAAGCCCATGGAGGTAGACATTTCCTTTTTATTATAGACTTGAAAAATACCAAATTATTAAGAAATGATCTTTCTAAGGTTAGGCATAAATGAGAGATGAAAAAAAAAACAGATTAAAAATCGCTAAAAAAAGAAAATCAAAAACTGGTTGCAATTGTTCTCATACTTTATCAAAAATGTTCATGTGCACAAACTTCCAGGGTTTTATGACATCACGAGTTATTTTTCCTCTCTTACCGCACTTCTATTTTTTTCTTAATGAGGCAACCTACTACATACAAATTGTCAGCTTTACCAACCTAATTTCAACTGATATTAAATATTTCTTTGAAGTTATGAGACAAATAGAAACTTTGACCAACTTAAAAATCATGCCATTTGTGCACTTGTAATATGTACGCAATAATGAGATTTAGCAAGAGGCTACATGCCTACATATTACAAATGCACAAATGACATACTTTTTTAGATGGTCAAGTTTCTATTTGTATCATAACCTCAAAAAATTATTTAATGCCCGTTGAAATTAGATCTAATTATAAGGAGTGCAATCTCTGATCCTTTAGTAACTATTATTAAAACACTGATCCAGTCAGCTTTGCAATTGTCATTTGGGTTGCATAAGCAGCACTATTTGTTTGCTGCGCCAAGTATAGTACCATTCTCCGACTTCAAAACGTCAAAAACTTGCTCTGACATGGCAATTTTGCTTTAACAGAAATACCACGCCACTACGCTTCTTAATCCGTTTTTGCAAAATTCCGTAATTCCCAGGGTGCATTCTGGAATTTTTCCATCGCTCGTCATTATATACGATAAATTGTACCACCCTGGTTTTCGGTTGTTATATCAGTTCGGTCACAATATTCAACGTCGTAATAAGCGATACTTTCACAATGTATTTAATATGGACTTTGACTGAGACCTTAAATTTTCACCTTTATAACTAATATCTGGCTATATTTGATGTCGTTATAATTGGTATCTACTGTATATACCGTGGTACGCCTGCCACGAAAATAGTTGGTCCCGGATGTCATAATAACATCATGACAGTCGTTAGTGGGGTTGGAAGTCCCCATAAATGCACAGCGACGCCCATAATTGGTCTAACGGCTATGGCTGAGTACTAAATACAATAAAAATACACACACAAATTCCTATGGAAATAGTTTAATAGGTTTCAACTCAAAGTAAAATATTAGTTGAACTGTTCCATGGACTTGGCTTTGATGGTTGGAACAGAAATCACAACTATAGAGATGAGAAAAAATCAGTATCCAAGGTTTCCATATTAACTTTGATTTCGGAATTACCTACAGACCAATCTGCGCAATTAATTTACTGATTTATACTTTGATTATGATCATAACATGATTGCCAACAATCCTTAACAATCACAGCACATCCAGAAGTACCAGAAGTTGACTTAAAATTTATTGTATTATTGAAATATGCAACATACGGAATTTAATTAATTTTACACAATACTAACCTGGCAAAATCAAGGTGGACCGGAATAGTATGCGTAGCAACTTTCACAGCCTTCAATAAACCCAAACTGTTGAAAGCGGCGGTGATCCAAGTATTTTGGATCGTAAATTCACTGGCGCTTGGTGACACTTGGACATTTGGAAAACCCGTGGGCGACTGGACTTCGACATATTGGTTGTAAATTTTTATTGATGCATGTACAGTTTCTCTGCAAACAATTTTTATTTAGGTCCTTTTACGAAATCACTATGTTTAACTTACGATGGCACTTCATTTTCACCTACGGCATTAACGGTGTATGTAACTAGCCCTAAGGCAGGCACGTTAGCAATGAAAGACACTTCATATTTTGAGTTGGACATTGTAGCTCCATATTCAAAGATTGGAGATACCTGGCACTTAATTCTTTTGCCTTTGAAATTTAGCACCTGTGAGAGTAATAAGTCTTTGAGTTTAAGTTGAATTTAAACCTTGTTCCTAACTTTACCTCAATAAACGGTGTGGAAACTATAAAGCTAACCATCTCGTGGCGTGCAAAGGGTAAAGAATTAAACACTGCCAACTTCTTAATGCTAAGTTCGGGTCCAATGGTGATTGTGTGTCGTTCGGGCAATGCATCATGGCTGTGCCTGATATCATCAATACTGTAGTGCACTATGTCTTGTCCAGGAATATCAGCACCGGGGCCCAACAAAAACATATTAGCACATTGCTGAATAATGTTCTGTGTGGATTTAATCGCTTGTAGCATTCTAGCAATAAGAAGAAACGTAGAAACAGATTTGAGAAATTCCAATTACTTACTTTTTTGCATAATCTATTACAACATGATCTTTTGCAGTTCCAGTAATGCCATCGTGATGTTGAAACAAAGCCAAAGACCTGCGGGCCTCTGAAAGTGACTTTTCGAGACCCACATCTTCACTTGCTATCCATTTTGATCCAGGCTTTCCACTTAGATGGGCCAAAGTTAACATTATTTCAGCAGCTCTAAAATGTTAATCAATGTTGTCTAAAATATGGCATTAGGTATTATTACTAATTATTTTATTAGTCACGTTGTCAGTAGCATCGTGTTTTAAAATTTTTAAAACATTTGCCGTGTTTTCTGGATTCTATAGTAGATAAAATATTGTACGATACACATGCATAAAGCATCTTTAGTCACTCGCGGGGCTTAAAATGCTCGTTCACTCGCGTTTTAACTCTACCCCACTCGTGCCTAAAGAGTAGCTTTACACACTTGTATCGTAAATTACTATTAGCTCGCTCTCAATAATTTGTCACTTTGACTTTTCACAACTGTCAATACAAAATTTATGCTTTCTTGGTTTTTATTGAGTTGTTGGATAAAATCTTGTATTATTACCAGTAATGCACTCGAGAAACGACCCCTCTTAGCCTGACGGCCTCAACGGCTCAACTTTTCTCTCGTGAATTATTTGTAACATAACACCCTTGTACCACAAATAACTATTTCATATTATCAGGAGCCTATTGCACCAAACTACTTTGCAATTTTTTACTAATTTTGCTAAGTGCAAAGCATTTTCAGTCCACTTTCCACATTGTATTTTTGAATTTATCATTTGTTAAAACAGCAGCTGCATGACAGTTATTGCAGTCGGTCCTACTAATTAAGTAGTACCATCGAAAGCAGGAACAAGCAATCGACCACTCAACTTTTATTTATAGTTGCTACAATAACAGATAGATACCATTTATAAACTGCCGCGTCCTTGTCAAACTTACAATTAACAAAAAATGCTTGTAACCATAACTAAAAGTTTAGTGTACAATAGAGAATTGTAGTAATTTGCTTTTCTGTGCTCCCAATGGTACACGTGGTAGCGAGTACAAAGTTCATGTAACTATACCAAAAATGAGTGCTAAAACTACAGAATCTAAAGAAAAAAAGCTAACTCTCTTAGAGCGAATAAAAGAAAGTAAAGACCCTATTTTTGCAATTTTCTGGCAATAAAATGTTTGCAGTGGAGAAAAAGAAAGCTTGAAAAAATGTTCACATTGCTGCTCAATCTTTGGGACGGGCAGGTCAAGACAAAAATTGGACTTATACGCACCTGATTTATTTGGTTTATAGAAGAGTTACACTTTGGTAAGTAAGAGTTATTTTATAAATTGCACTTTTTATTGTAATCACTACAAGAAACAATGACAGCGATTTTGTTTTAAAGGTCAAAGGATGGAATCACAGAAGCAACCATACTGAAAAATTGTCCTGTATAGTGATATCGATTAATATGTGTCTCTTATTTGTTTGTTTCTGTTTTGTTTTTATTGTTGCATTAATATTAATAAAAAATAGAATTAGTACAAATAAAAATTATTCAAATAAAGTGACCTCAACTTTACTACATACAAGTCATTATAATTGTATGACGATTACATAAACAATTCATATTTCACAAACAATGCAACAGTTAATACAAGTTCATTAAAAATGTCCATAAAGGGCAGCTGTGGAAATTCAACTGTATGAATAATATGTTGGTGGCACTGTAAATCTGTAACTTCATTTACCTTCCGCTGTAGAGGCTGGTGCTTTATGCGCTGGCATCTGGTGGTACAATGCTCAACTTGCCCCGGAATCGGGATACAGAGTTGGAGTGCGCCTTTGGTGCTTGCGCAGCAACCATTGTGTGAGGTGTGTGTCTTGGTGACGTGTTGACCTTGTTACTCTATCTCTTAGGTCTGTGGCTCTGAGTAGAGCACAGTTAATTTGATGCCCAACTGTGAATGGTCTCACTAAGCCCGATTCCAATCGCCAAGACTACAGAAAAATTCCGCAACCCCCGTGCGATTCGAACCGAGGACTTGCTTAACGCAAGCCTGACGCTTACCCAACTTCGCCACACGGCTTATCGGAGGCACTGTTAGTCTGTGTCAAATTCGAGGTTAGCAGATTAGGTTTTCTGTCAGTTTTGACACCTAACCTAACCTGCTAACCTCGAATTTGACATAGACTTACAGTGCCACCAACATATTATTCATACGTTTTCTTATCTAACATAGTGTAGACAATAACATTAACTACCTTATGAATTGTTTTAGACACGGTACCTCTATTTCCTTCGTGAATTGTCTAACCAATGTAAGCATAATTTCTATTGTCAATGTTCTCGACAGCGGGTCTTATCAAATTAAGTAAATAATTTACATGTTGATTCTTAAGGCAAAATGCTTCTTTAAATGAAAATCATTAATCAAATCAGAATTACAACAAATTTAGTATACATTTCTTCTACCTTGTAGATCTTTTTCATGATCACTTTAATCATTTTAACACTTCACACCACATCAATGTGACATTTGCGAAGACAGTATGATGTGGAAGACAAGAATTACAACAAATAAAATCAATAAAAAACAAGCACTAGATTAACATTGGTGTTTCAATTTTTTTGTCCGCAATTTAGTACAGTAAAATTGTCGTTTTACCTTAAAAAAATTGGCCACGATGATTCCTCTTGCTCAGTGGTTTAGGGTCATTAGACAAGTGTAAAACCAAAAAGCCGTGCCCCCACCCCCTGGCAAATAGCCACCATCTTGAAAACAAGTAAATTTGTTTTTTCTCGCGATCCATTGGTCGCACAGAAAAAATTATTGAACAAAAAATGTTGGAAATAAAATTCTACACATTTTTGGTGTGCCGTGATACCAAGAAGTTCGTATTGCGAACGGCAGAGGGCGATAAAGTTACCAAAAAGTGATTTTCCGCAACCGTCGTTACTTTTAATACCAATATCTGTCATTGAAGTTGATGTTACTCTTAGGGCCGGTTGCAGAAAGCAATGGTAAGTCTGGTGTTAGCTAACATCGCGTCAAAGTGAACAAAATCGCATCAAATTTTGTTTACTAATGTATTAGTTACCATAAACATTTCAGATTTGATTCGTTTTTGTTCACTTTGACGTCGCGTTAGCGTTGCTTTCTGCAACCGGCCCTTACTGACACAAAAAATGTATGTTGCTATGTAACACCTTTAGTTCCTAGTATTAAATAGTTATTTGTACAACTATATAGTTTTGAAATATCATACTTTTAAAACGTGTTGTACACATTGTTTTTTTTTGCATAGTGATCTCTTGTAATTCGAAAAAGATTTCGGAATTTACAACTGTCAAATTGGCAATTCACAATTTCAATAAAATAGTTAAAAAAAGTGTAATTTTTTAACGTTTTTCGTTAAAACGATTTTTCGTTTAAAAGATGACTTTTACTGTACTAATTGTACTATTATACATTTGGAATAAATTAAAATGCAAAAACGTAAAACATTTACCAGTGATATCCATCACCAGCCATTCCCCTTGTAATTTTTTATGGGTGTCCCATTTTGATTTTTGACTAAATAGTTATTTAAGCATCAAGGGAAGTAAGTAGCTTTTACCAGTCGAGAACGAGTTTGCCAGCCCGAGCAAGCTCGGGCTGGCAAAGTTCGAGACTGGTTATAGATAGTTACTTCCCGAGCATGCTTATAACATTTTTCTCCATGCCCAACAAAAATTTGAATAAAATATCCTATTCAATTTACCACCATCTTTAGGCCCATTACGTTGGGCCATTCTGTTCTGTTACACAACCCGCACCTGCCTTCCCCTGCCGCCGCCTGACCAAAGAAGGGAGCCCTCGGGGTTTCGCCCCTCTCTAAGCTCTGCCCTAGGGCTCCGCCTCTCTCGAAGGGGTCCCTCGGTGCTCCTCTCCTCTCCAAGGAGGCCCTGGGGGCTCCGCCTTTCTACAAGGGGGCCATCGAAACTCCGTCCCTCTCCAAGGGGGCCATCGGGGCTCCGCCCCTCTCCGAGGGGGCCTCGGGGCTCCACCCCTCTCCAAGGGGGCCCTTTGGGCACCGCCCTCTCCAAGGGGGCCTTCGGGGCTCCGCTTCTCCCCAAAGGGGCCCTCGGGGCTCCGCCCCCTCCAAGGAGGCCTCGGGGCTCCGTCCCTCTGCAAGGGGGCCCTCGGGGCTCCGTCCCTCTCTAAGGGGGCCATCGGGGCTCCGCCCCTCTCCAAGAGGGCCGTCGATGCTCCGCCCCTTTCCAAGGGGGCCCTCGGGGCATCGCCCCTCTCCAAGTAAGTGTAACTTACTAGATGGGCATGGAGAAAATGTTTATTTTCTTCCAACACTAATTGCTTGATACTTTGAACCACAAGAACTATCAGTTCTTACTGAAATAAATTCGATAATCACCTGCCGTTGTACCAGAATGAAATGTCAACATTCAGAGAAAAGTCAAATTTTGTTTAGCGCTCTTCAACTGTTGATATTTTGATAACTGCGCATGTGGAACGATTTTTACCGTGTTGATCAATGCGTCACCTGTGTAATGCCCAAGTTATCAAACGACAATTTGAGCAAAAAATGCTCTATTTTTTAGTTCTCGAACGCAACCTAGTGCTTATGCATAACAATAGCAAAAGCCAAGAAGCCAGCAGCAAACAAGACAAAACATCGATACCTGAAACCTGTCATTCATGGTGTAAAATACCATTAAAAAATTACAACTAACCAATATTTATTGTAGATGAACATTGAAAAATATCCCAAAAAGCTATTCGAAATGAGAAGTGACAGTAAAAGAGCAAGGTGATATCAACAAAGCAATCTGGAAAAGAGAAAGGACCAAGCAACAAATCTGTACACTGAGAACAGACAGACTAAAATACAAACAGTTGGTCAAGGGGCACACATTGTAAGGTATAATAAAAAAATTCATTGTGGTTCTCCGTGGAAGAAAAGGCAAAGAAGAAAGCTTCAAATTTCCAAATAGGAAGAGAAGTGAAGTAACGGACAGTAAACAAAAAAAAACATCAAAACAATACGACACCCGTACAATTTTGGAAGGGTCACCACTTTGCTTGGTACAGCACTTACGTAAGACAATCAGCAACAGAAAAAGATTAAAAAGTGTAGTAGTTAGTTAGTTGTGGGGAGACTGATGTCAAGCAAGTAGGCCCTTTGTAGGCCTTTTTTGCCAACCATGCAGAGTACCAGGTACCTTAGTCCTACTTCGAATTTTGCCGAGACTAAGGAGTTCCAACCCTAGCAAGGGATCTTTTACATGCTACACATCCTAGTAACATGGGCTTTACATCACTTCCGAATTATGGCATTCTGTAGAGGTTTTCATCTGCATTTTTTTATTTTTCAAAACCTCGCCGGGATCAGGGATCGAATTCTCTTAGATAAGTAGGCAGAATGCTTAACCACTGAGCTATAGAGCCCGGCTTAAAAAGTGTAAGTTTTAACAAAAGTACAAAAGATTCAAAGATGAGAAGGGAAAAATTTAGAAAAGTGAGTTAAAGAGGCTGAAGAATAAAGGATTAATGTGCAAATAAAGGAACTAAAATTTCACATGTTTGTCAAATTCTGCCTGCACCCACTGCAGTAGTAATTAATAGCGCATGAATTATCCAATTATTAAAGAAATTACTTGAGTCAAATAAAAGTGATAACGGTGTACGAGAAATGTAAAAATTATCAAAGGAGCAAGTATGCTACTTAATTCTAGTTCAATTACCTCACATAGGATAAAAGAACCCGATCCATTCTTTTGTAAAATGGCCTTGATGTATAATAGCCACTCCAATAATGGTCATTGCGATCAGCATAAGTGAAGAAGTCTCCAGATAGTGTGGGAAAGTGACCCAAAGATTTTTCCGAGTGTACTGCATTGAAGTAGTCTGTTAATGTCCCGAATTGTATCTGGAATAAAAACCAGCTACCTAAATTCAAATTCGGAAATAAACAAGTCTTAAAATTGACAAATATCGTGCAGAATTTTAAAACGTAAACTCTAACATTTATGTGTTTGCAATGAGTAAATAATTTAATTTTGTCGCCAATAATTAACGACAGAAAATCTACATACGTATTTATGACTTTTACCTGTACGTTCATTTTTCCATTGGAGTTCATAAAATCGAACAGCTTTTGATAGTTCTGATATTGCACATCCCATTCTGTTGGGTGATTATATCTAAAATCATCGCCGAGTGGCGCTAGTAAGACATTGGTTTTGTATAAGGTGGATTTTTTTCTGTATTGATCCAGAAGCAATTCAGCCCTGAAAACACAAAGCAAATCATATGACATTTATATTTAATTTCAGTAATTTACTTCTGATGAACGTTCACTTCAGTAATTGGTTGCGGCGCAACCTTCCATGGACAATGCAAACCATGCCCAGGTAAACGTTTGAAGTCAAACTGGCAGCAAATTGCAGGATCAGGTCCACATGTATGTGGCACATCATATGAATAAAATGGCATCATTTGTGTAAAAATTTCCGTTTTTCCTGTGTTATCTGTAATAATACTAATCGTTGATACTAATGCAATGGCATATTATAAAAACATACACAATATTTAAATTTAAAATAAACATTTACCCCAAATTTGTTTCCATCGGAACTCAAGGTTCTGATCCTTGGCAAGTTGTTTTTTAACCGAATAATGTATTCGCTGGATAAGCATATTCTGCAATCCCATCTGCTTGAGCAGCATAGGTTGTGTTGCACTCATTCCAAATGGGTCAATAGACCAGTGGCTCTTGGGCGTGTAATTTAAATGAAGCTCGAGCCACTGGTGTCCTTCAGTCATTTGATGCATAATAGAAATCCAATGTGAATTAGCCTCGTCATTCATAACCCAGCCACCCGTAACAATTTCCAGCTGATTGTTACGAATTAACCTAAAACAAGATCACCATTAAATACGAGTCTGCAAATGCAGTAATTGTCTACTTTTTCACAATTTCTTGATCACTTTGATCTAAGTCTTCCCACCACATGGCGAAAAAGGATATTTCCGCCCAAATGAACTTTCGTCGGGGATCTACTTGTAATTTTTCAATCATATTGTTTAGGATATGTTTGGTCTGTGAGAGGTAGTACTCCTCCACTGTTTTCAACCAGCCTGGATCATTGTGCGAGTGTGGAACAACAAACACTTTTAGTTTGTGCTGTTTGTTCCAACTCAATGGATCTACCTCTATTTTCCAGCCTTGTTTCCAAGCGCCCCCATCTGGGTTATCAAATTTGAGCTGTTTATACATATCTAACATCTGTAATGCAGCAAAATTTTACTAAACGTTAAAAAGCAGCTTACCTAGTTTACCTGTATGTTAGTTCTGGGTGCATTGTCAACTTGAAAGGGACAAGTATTGCTATAAATCATCTCAGATGCAGGAATTTTATTGGAGTCCATAGGGCCAACAGGTATCATATTTTCATTTTTGTCCACCAGTCGTGAACTTACTGTAGAACTTGATGCAGGTACTAGGACTTTTATTGCTTGTTTAATTTCACCGACTTCCTCATGGTGCTTGCCCAAATCGCTCTCCAGCTGCTTTAAGCGTCCTTCGAAATGAAGCCATTTATTCTATAATAAGTAATGTTAAGTAACACATTCTGGCACATATTAATATCATGGGTTAGGAAATGGCAACACACAACCCTAAACATGTAAGATGCTGATGTGAATAACAACGAAACTCTATTAAAAATGTTATCATCTATATAACGTCATTAAAACTGCTTTAATATTCATATTAACTGCAGTTTGCATACCACAACCTTATCGTAAATGTTAATACTTACGTCTTGATATTCTTGAGCGATGGACGTTTTCCGACTGGGAAAAACTGTCAAATCCATGGTCAAGTATATCATAAAAAAGGCCAGGAATATTAGGAAGGAGCCAAAAAGAGCCACTGCCTTTCTTAATCTCATATTGAATCTTTCGAGTATTTTCAGGTCAATAAAACTAAGCTAATATTGTACTTAATGCTAAAGCAGATGTTTGTAAATTACATCTGAAAAAGAAGTGTATTTATTATTGTACACAAGTTCAGAAAATTTTAAATTAGTATGTACTTGCCATCTAGACAGTTCCTGTAACTCTTCGCTTGACACCATCACAAATTGAACACATGTCAAAACAATACTCCCTTGGATACAATTGTCATGGGTTCCAACAGCAACTTATCTAAATATTATGGAGAAACTAAAAACTGGTTGTTTTTTTTAACTTCTCTTTTTTAGCTTTTAGCACTGTCTTTAATATTTAATAAATTTCCACTTTTTTTTATTTAACTGGTTAATGGCGCATCAGCAACTAGGCTATTAGCGCCCTATAAAGATAGGGTTACAATAAATTATATAATTTACATTCCAACATAAATCTAATAATTTTACGTTCACTTACATAGTCATTCTTCAACACTTCACTTAAATTATTGTGTAACTGATGACGATTTCTACATTCTGAATGTAGATGACAATCTAAGATGATGTGTGCTATTGTGAGCTGAACATTACACGTTTCACATACTGGAGGGTTTTCTCGATTTAACAAATAGCTGCGAGTAACGTTGGTGTGACCAATTCTTAATCTATTCAGTAAAGTACTGGATTTTCGGTTTAGGCCTGTTGCAGAGATCCAATTCGTTATGTTATCTTTAATATTACGGAGTTTATTGTTCTGTAAATTCTCCCACTGTTGATAAAATTTCTTTTTAATAACAGCTTTTACAAAGTGTTTAGCATCATAACTTGTAATACTGTTGTATTGTGTTGTATAATCGAATACAGCTTCTTTGGCCAATAAGTCAACTCGTTCATTTTCAGAAATACCTATATGTGCCGGTATCCAAATGATACATACAGATTTGGCTGAATTTAATATTTCCTGGTGGCACTCTTGGATTCCACTTTACGTCGTAATTATTACATACTTTATTAAAATTTAAATTGCCAATTTAGAGCCACTAGCATTTGGCCTGTACAAAAATAACATGTGAGCAAACGAAAATGAAATCAAGCTTGGCTTTGAAATATTTGTTGTATGAATAATATGTTGGTGACACTGTAAATCTATGTTAAATTCGAGGGTAGCAGGTTAGGTTTTGCGCATATATGTAATACTTACTATATTGCTAGCGACTATGAGTGGGAAACTCACGAAGGAAGTGAAACAGACAACCAACTCTTCAATGTATAATGGTGAGCTGTGCGCAAGCGCGGCGGCGTCGTCCGCCCAATGGGGAAGTGGTCAAGTTTAAAATTCGCTTCTAAAGGCGGAGTTCGAAGTCTAATGCATGCGTACGAGACGCGTTATACTCAAAGTGAGACTATGTCGGCGCCGTAATGTTTTCGGGCGTTCCGAGGCCCTACTAGCAATATATGTATAATACATATATATATAGTTTTGCGTCAGTCTGTGTCAAAACTGACAGAAAACCTAACCTGCTAACCTCGAATTTGACATAGACTTACAGTGCCACCAACATATTATTCATACAATAAATATTTCAAAGCAAAGCTTGATTTCATTTTCGTTTGCTTACATGTTATTAAAAAGCTTTCGACTACTATTATTATTAAAATACTGAAAAATAGCAATTACAGTGTTCGTCAGCAGACAACACTCACTATCTAACATCCGGTTAGTAAGTCAGCAGCCGGCACTCAGAGCTGAACAACTTATTTTAAAAAGTGATTAATTATCAACCGCCCAGGGCGCCCAGTAATGTAGGTAATTGAATTATCAGACATTTCAATTACTCTGATGAAATAGTAATTCAAATATTAATTACTTGGTAATTGAAATTGCACAACATAAATTACTTTTTATTCGTCATCTAAAAGTGCATAATTTTTATATTTTATTAACCATAATAGGTACCCTAATACTTTATCACATATAAAGGTTTTCTGAACTGCTATACTTTTATACATTCTACACAGCCTGCACTCAGAGCTGAGCAGTAATAAATTACTTTTAATTAAATTACTGATAAAATTCTTTTTTGTTGATTTGCATTGGAATTGAATTACTTTTCAAAATACGGTAATTGTAGTTGGTACTTGCCATTTTTGTTAAAAACTACTTGATTAGTTTCTGAAAGTAATTAATTACTACCATCAATTACTCAATTACTTTTGAGTAATTAAATTACTCTAAAGTATTTAAATTACTTTACAACTATTTGAATTACTTCTGATAATTGAAATTACTCGTGATAACTGAATTATTTTATGACAATTCAATTGCTAAATTACTGGCCTCGATAAGGTGTTAAATGGTCAGAATTTCAAAAGTAACATAAGGCCTTATTAAGTTTCATGTTAAGGAAGTGGCAATAAGGCAGCCCTAAATCAATATCAGTATAATTTATGAACTCCTATGACTAGTCTCATAACAGCTAGTTTTGTGCAGGAGCAAAGAGATACTTGGTGCAGGCGCGTATGTTTGAAGATGAGATGTAAAGTACGTTTTTTTCCTATAAAAATTTTCAAGGTCAAAGTATTTAGTGTTTATGTTGGCATAACTTAGATTCCTTTAAAAAATATATGTTGGTAAAATTTGTTTTAGTAACTTTTTAGAACTAAAAATTGGTGGGAAATTTAAAATCTGGCATTAAAGTTCTATGTACATCAAAAGCTTGCTAATCTTTCGTAAACGTCTTCTTCTGGTATGTTAGGATGCAGATCCAACAGTTCCCCTGAACACTTCAGAAATACTTTTTTTACATTTAATTTTAAAGGATTCCGTTTTTTACGCGTATTCAGTTTCAAAAAAGAAAAGCTGACAATTTAATTTTAAATGTCAAAATGGCACAAGTCGTTTACAGAAAAACCTCAGTTACTCCATTGGGCGGTAATTGGCAATTGTTAATTAAATACTTTTTCAAAATAATTTGCCCAACTCTGCTAACACTACACAAGACACAACACACCAAATATTTTCGTGTTTGCTCGTGCACACGTGGTATCTTTGGAACTATAAATGTTGCATATATCATATTGATCCAAGAACACCCTATTACGATTTGCAAAACTGTAACTTAATTAGGTATTATCTTATCTTATTTTTTCAGTTCTGGAGATTAAATACCCAATCAATGCCAGGTCTTGTTCATGCGTGTTTTTTGTTTGCATTTCGTTTTCGGCTTTAATTTGCTTAATTTTAGTTATGTTTCATCAATAAAATGGTAAGTGTTGATAAGATTTGTACTTGATTTAGCCAATAATATTACTGTAAATTACAAAACATCGATTCTACGCACCGCTTGGGGCTATGTAAAACAGTTTATTTATTAAGAAAAAGAAGTGTATTTAAATTTAATAAAACAATGTCAAATTAATTTTTGTTTTTACTATGGTTTTATTATATACTTCACCACAAGGAAATAAAGATTTTTTTATTTATTAGTTCCAAACAAGTTATTGTTTTAGTAAAATGTAGTTAGTTTTAAATACATCTTCTTCAATCTTAATCTTATGTGTTTGTCATGATTATAATTTTATGTTATATTACTTGTAAACAATTATGTATTCTTTAAACAAGAAATTTATTATTACTAAAATTTGCTAATTATTAAATTTCCACAAAGTAATGCAATTAGTACCGCGAGTAATTCCAATTAAGTACCAAAAGTAATGTTAATACTTGTAATTAAAATACTTTAGAGTACATACCTACCTATTTCAATTGCTCAACAATTACCAATTACCGTACAATTGCCGCATTTCAAGAAGTAATTGAATTCCAATGCAGATCAACAAAAAATAATTTCATTAGTAATTTAATTATAATGTAATTAATTATTGACCAGCTCTGTCGGCACTGAGGGTTACTAGATGACCAAGAGTTGATCATTAACTATAACTTTTCTCTTTTCTCTTCGGCAGTATAACAATAAAAGTTGGCAACCGACAACTGATCACCTTACAACGTTACTCCTTCTAATGCTGTAATAAGTTGTAATTACGAAACAGCTATCTTAGCAATAGCTGAAGTATTATATTAAGTATCAAGAACGGTAAGAACGGTTTAGCGGCCAAAGACAATGTTTGGAGACTGAGAGAAGAGTCTGAGGCCTTACCTTACTGTTCGCGATGCATGTAGCATTTTTTGTACGATTGGAATACATTAAATAATTATTTTTACTATAGGCTGAGTCAACACGATGTTTCTGTGGGCCTGCGGCTTAGGGAGACAGAAGTTCACTGTAAGGAAATTACTTCCAGGTAATCAAGACGATGTTTCCGTGCGAATGACTCTGGATGTGAAGATATTAAAGGCAAGATCTTTAAGCCTCGTCAACACGATTCTTTTGTACGCCATTGATTTAGAGATCTAGGTGTAAGGTAACAGGGGGTTATTTTCAGCTAGTCAACGCGATGTTTTCGTGCGCCTTATGCTTGGAATTGGGGGTAGCTCTAAACAGGAGGGTTGTTAAATGCAGTTTTAGTAATATAAGTATGAAGGGAGGTTTCAGGCTAGGTTGAGGCTCTCAAACAGTTAAACTTCTCAAGAAGAAGCTAGAACTTGCCTTGCATGAATGCGGTTTGCGAACTGAAGCAATAACGCGATCACCTTTAGATGTTAGTTACTGGATGCCGATCTTGGCAAGTACTGGACTGGAGAGGCCTCGCTTATCAGGACTAATTAAAGGTGACAGTAATTGGTGGAGCCCGTGACTCCCGGGTAGAGCTCAGCTACTGGACTGAAAAAAACAGACTAGATTTGAGATCGAAACTGGCCTCTCTTATCTAGTCCCTGGTCTCCTTTCACGACTTTTATGTAGGGGAACCTAATAAGTAGATCCAAATAGGAGGTTTTCAAGGACTCCCGTGCTGCTGGCTTCTACCTAAAACACTTGGTGCAATTGGCTACATCTTGCGGCGACCATCTGGCTTTATGTAACCTTTTGTGGACTCGCATGTTTTAGTGTAGCTACTAGATGGCTCGTGTAGCGGTGATACTGCCGCACAAATTAATAACAGTAATTAGAACATGAAACAATAAAGAAGCCGACCTGCGATTAATTAATAAAATTGATCGATGGTAGTAAAAATCGCAGATCAACCCCCCTATAGTTTATACACCACGGCAGCTCGGAAAACTCTTTACTTAGCGCGATGGCTCTAACTAACTCAAATTTTGGCGGCCTTGGATCGTAGGTTCAAATCATCAGCTGTGTACCCTGAAATGTCTTCAAAAAAGAAAAAGGAAAAGGAAATGGACGCCAGAAATCAAAAGATTTCAAATAATAAGAGGAAATAAACTGCAAGTGACTAATGTTTAATTAATAAGTAATAAAAAGTCTTGAAGTGTAATAAATAATCAAGATAATTAAAATGCAAATAATGTTATAACAAAATTGTGTACGTAAACTGAAGGTTGCGACACGCATAAAATCAAAAAACTCCTTTCGGGTTATTTTAATAACTTTACCAACAAATCAATCGTGGAATAAGCTTATCACAGTCATTTAATAAATCCTTCTGTTTATGCTATTGAAAATAAAAAAGCGTGACTGTACCTTTTACAGAGGGTCAATACACATCAAAATAGCAACTTTTAAATACTGAGCATAATTAACTATAAGCATAAAAATTCAAATGTAAAAAGCAAGAGCATGTATGAAATTGAACATTACATGTTAATAATTGCGGAACGTGTGAATTTAAATTCCAAATAATTACGGGTTTAAAATGTATAAATGTAGAATCCAGGTATTGAAGATAAGTTGATATTTAATCCCGGAGTAACACAAACTAACCTCGCTTCTCCAACGCTCATAAACGGCTAACAGGCAAACGCCGCCCGAGGTAGCTACACCCTTCGGTTCAAAATAAGCTGGTCGTGAACTGCTACTATAATGAACGAAATCGCCGTGGATGCAAATTATAGCAAAGGCACCCTCGAACGGCAGCAACTAAGCAGAGCGCCAGCAGGTGTCGAAAATGCGATAAGGCTAGCGGCTTGGCCTCCGAGAAAAACTCGTGGTTGCAACTGGTAATAAAGAGCTAAGAAAAAATTACTATGGAGATAATAAAACAGAAAAGCGCCATCGTACCTGATCATAATCAGCGCTTGGGAAACATACACTGCTTATTGAAATTGGTTGAGCGCACGTAATTTGACTTGAACAAACAATTTAACCACGCCGGTGACGGCGGGCCAAAAATAGCAAGTGCGAGGTACGAACAATTGGAGCCCAAAAGAAGGCTCGCACTATGATAAGAGATAGCGCGGGTCAGAAAGGGCATCGCGCAAACGAAAGGAACTCGATACAGGTACAAAATACGCTGCTTTGAAAAATTTACGAATTCGAAATGCAAAGGATTTATAATTCAAATAAAATTATACAGGTTAGGCCTGAAATAATTGGATAAATGGCGAAACAATTAGGCTAAGCCAAAAAACTGTTTCAAACATTTTCAAACAATTTGCAAAACGTCACAGGGGGAAAAAGAATTACTTAGGAGGAAAAGTAAATATTTTAAGTAAATGGCGTCAAAGTTTTTCTCTTTCGAAAATAGATAAAATTTTGGTGATACGTAGGAAAACGCATAATTTCCGTACCTGTGTACATATTTACAACGCACACGCGTAAGGAAATTATGTATTTTTCGCTTTTGTAACATAAATAGCTATTTCCTACTTTGGAGCAGAAAGTAATCACTTTAAGTGATAATGATCTGATTGGCTAATGCTAACAAATGTACATTTTTTGACTAATCAATTTTTTGATAAATGTCAACTTGAAAAATTACATCTCTTGTAGAATGCACGCCGTTGTAGGAAAAATAGTATGTAATACACGTGTGGAAAATCCATTAGAAAACTTATGTTCTGTCTTTGCGTTGTTACAATACCACCGTTTGATTGACAAAATTAATCACGTTTGATTGTTGCCCATAATATTATACACTGTTCGTCATACATTTGGACACATGGAAAATTGTTTCATTGTCTATTTATCAGAAAATGTTATTCTTTATAATTTTTTCTCAAAGTCACTTTGATAATTTTCACAGACAAAAAGTCAGCATTAACCCAAAAATTCCATGAAAGTAGATATCTGGGGCCTCTGGGGGGAGAAGCAATTTTCATTTCAGTGCTTAGCTTAGGGGAAGTTGCGCAAGGTCTACTCATCGCAGAATAGTATATTAAAGTATGAGTGGATAACAAGGTCTTTAAAACACGTGCGAGTTTTCGAGCACGACAGCGTAGCCGGAGTGCTCGAAACAGAGCAAGTGTTTTAAAGACCAGTTATCCACGAATACTTTACGCTATTTTTTATTATACCTCCAATAATGGAAATAAATTACGCACTAAAAACTTAGAAATAATTTTTGTCGTGATAAATCGAGAGGGCATAATAATATTGCTACTATAGTTACGAGAATTATTTACGTTTTTGTCGCGTCCATGTCCGTTGTTGCATTCAGTCGTTTCCTTGACAACCTTTAAAGCTCGGCGAGCTTTAATCGCCTGTATTCGCACGCTCAGGCGTGCTTTAAACGGCGATTCTGATGCAGGTATAATAAAAATACTATTAGCGATAGTACTAGAGTTTAGTTTTATTGCATTGCACCGTTCTGTTTCATCAAGCCTAAATGCTTCAAAAAATGTCGAAAGAAAGACAAAACATTTTTCTCTCAAAAATGGCTGTAACGATTTTGATTATTTTCACAGGCGACATTTCCCTCTTGCTCTTACTGATAAGCGATATCCCATAGTCAATATCTACCTAAAAATTCCAGAAAGGGAAATACCTGGGGAGCGAATTCCAGTTCCGCGAGGTCTACTGATCGCAGAAGTACCTAGTATATTGTTTAATATGCATTAACTTGAAAATGTAATTGAACTGTTTTCATTTCTTGATAGTTGTAGATAAAAGTGTTCTCCGATCGGACGAAAAATTATACTTTTCTAACTGTATTTTCGGTCCGTCAGATACATGATTCTCGGATGTTATCATCTTTGCTAGACAACACAAATAACAGTTCGAAAATGTACTCTTTGCTAAGCCGACAAGCAAAAGTTGTATGGGAATAACGTTTTGACACAAATTTCCGCAAAATCTAACCCGCTAACTTCGAATTTGACATAGACTTACAGTGTCACCAACATTACCCTTCAGTACTGACAAATGTATAACATCAACTGGAGCTGCTTACTGTGCTTTAGTAACATGTGAGCAAACGTAAATGAAATCACGCTTGGCTTTGAAATGTTCCTTTTATAAATAATATGTTGGTGACACTGTAAGTATATGTCAAATTCGAGGTTAGCAGGTTAGGTTTTGCTTCAGTTTTGACATAGACTGACGCAAAACCTAACCTGTTAACCTCGAATTTGACATAGACTTACAGTCTCACCAACATATTATTCATAAAACAAATATTCCAAAGCCAAGCTTGATTTCATTTTCGTTTGCCCACATGTTATATAGAAACAAGTTCTGCTCAACTTGGTTATGGTTTGACATTTAATGTCACTTTTATGTAAACATTTACAGAAATCGTAATTTACCAACCTTCATTAATGCATTGAAAATGAATTTTGCTAATTTTCAAGTCTGGCATAAAATTTGCAAAATCTGAAAAATTTACAAGGGATGGAAATTAAAAAAAAGTTTTAAAATTGTTCGCATCTGTATTATTGTTGTTTATTATATGCCACGCGAAACGTTACTGCAGAGTTCTACGGCATAGCAGATCATTAATAAGTAGTACGTACTACAGTTTTGAACCTTTTCAGCATCTTATACACTTTAATATTAATTTGCAATTAGATAAATGTTAGGGATGAAATATTTGATGGTTTTAGGGTGCATTATTTTTAAGTTTTACTACGTTTGCCACGCCTGGAATGTTTTGAGCCCTGGAATGTAATATAATCTTGACGGATGTATTAGGCATTGGTTCGCGGTCAGTTTTTCGGGGACCCAGATGCCACGTGCAACCAATGAACCGTATCAATGGGGCTCGGGTAGAAATGAAATTCTAAAATACACAGAACGTTTTGGGTTGCGACAGGGGCGCGACGTGTGAGTGAACGTGTGCTGTTTTGCGTAATCATTTCTTGGCGTAAGCGATTATATGCGAAACAAGTAATTATATTGTGATAAGTTGTAATAAGGCGAGCCGAAGCTGCGAGCGCAGCTAAGCGTATTTCTTAGTAGTTAATTAGGTAATTTAGCTAGAGTAGAATGTACGTACTATCGTAGTTAGCGAATGGCATTTGGTAGACTTTTTGGCAATTACAGCGTCCGGCATACGTCAGAGGTTCTTGCTTTGCTAGTCGACTATGTGATAGTCAAAGAGTTGAATCCTGGAGCTGGAGCACGAAGTCCGCCCAGTGATTCGCGGAAGCATGTCGTTCCGCACCGGAAGCATGGAGTTCCAAATTATAAGCCCCATTAGAGCTTAGCAAGATTTACGGTAATTGCTGTACTGTGAAAGATCAGTATACTACGGTAGTTATTACCGACTCTGTACGGGTTGTAACAATAGTTAATCTAGTGGATTACTATTGGATTGACCAATGCCTGCGATGGCATGAACACATTAATTACACCACCAGTAAATGTAGGAAATTAATTTATAAGTTCATACAATTGAGGGATTTTCTGCCTATACCCCAACTGAAAATGGTGTATTATGCCCTGGTTGAGTCATTGTTAAGGTATGGTGTAATCGTTTGGGGAGGTACCTTTCCTACTACTATTCAAATTCTGGATTACGCCCAGAAGAGTATTTTAAAAGTCATGTACAAAAAACCTACAGTATACCCAACAAGTCTTCTCTTCGAAGAAGCTGAAGTTTTGGATTTGAAACTGCTTTATGCTAAATCCGTACTACTTTTCTTATATAAAAACAAATCTCTGAAAGAAACAATCAGCCATTCATATAACACTAGACTTAACACTGAAGGAAAAGTGGTTGTTCCTAAAATGCAACTTACACAAAGCCAACGATTCATAACATATCTTGGACCAAAAATTTACAATATGCTTCCCTCTTCGTTTAAAACTGTAAATAACTCTGGATTATATGCCAACCAGCTGACGAAATTCTTAAGATTTAACAAAAGTGTCATATTAAAATTGCTTAGTTAATACTTATTAATTACATATATTCACATTCATATTTGTTACGTGTATGTGTTCTGAGAACAAAATATTGGTAGATTACCTAAAATTTAAATTATAACAAAAAAAAACTAATTTGGTGAGTAGTCAAATATTTTTCATTTGTAACTGTACCTATTTAAGATATTACAACACTTGCACACGCAAGTACTATGTACTTATGTGCAAGCTATCCCATTTTTAATTTATTACTTTTTTGTGGTTATCAATAAAGATTACTTACTTACTAGATTACTTACTATTGGGCAGTACTAGCAATAGGTACCGATAGCTAACCCAGCCAATGAAGGCGGCGATGAGGTGCCAAAGGGTTGAGGCTGACGGATGTAAGGCCCAGCATTGTGATGCCACTGCCAAAAGTACGGAGGGGCCAGGGGGAAGCCACTCCCGGTGAGTACAACCATTGTTGTCGATGAGATTTACAGATCAGTAAGTTTATATTCTTTTACATTTAACTGCCTGCCTCCGCCACTGGGCCAAGGAATGGTCGAACCTGCACTGTTTGCACCCCGTTGCCGCTTTGTGGTCATGGGTGAGTTGCATCCACCACCTTGACACATTTCAAAAGTAAGGAAAATTGAATTTTAATATAACACACATAAACTCCCGTCTAACATAAAGATGTTGAATTCGATATTACATAAAACAAATTTTATATAACTTTAGAAGATGTACTTCTTATATGAGTCATTCTTATTATTAGTACATTTATTAGCTGTTTTAAAGGAGTTCCGAGAAAAACAAGCCGTCCGATTGGCGGCTCCACATATTATTGTTCATAGTTTATGTTAGCGGTTCTGACAAGCGATCCATCGAAGCGGTCCAGATGTCGACCTAATCGCTGCCCTCTAATTTATGTATTTTAGAGTATTAGCCCCATAACGAAGTGCTAATAAATTATATATTTTATTATTTCTATAATTGGTTGGCTCTGCATGTTTTAAGAGCGGTCGAAAGCGATGGCATATCTTAAACCTTTTGTTTTTTGTACGATTAACTTGATAAGAGGCTTCCACGAATGGGGCCTCCAGTTAATCCCCTGCGAATTCCGGTTCAATGGGATTGCCGGGAACTGCCACTTAATAACCCTTGACTTGGGTTCAGTTAGTTATTGGAGTGAAACAAGCCTTAACAAACACGAGTATATTGAGTAACAACGATTACAAACGTCACTGATGGACCGATGGTATTTTACAAAAGCTTCAACTGTTGTGACACGCTTGGATTGGCCACGCGAAAATAGCAAATTGCGCGTAACCGTAACACAAAACAACCTGGAAACGTCTTTACCAGGGAGTTAGACCGAAACGCAAACTAGCACAAAGCATAGCTGAACTTGCTTCCTCGAGGTTCTGTATCTAACTCACGCTGAATTTACAACGAGCCGAACTCGCCAATTCAAAGAGGGGCAAGCTCAAACACTATTGGCTGAGGCGATCCTGCGTAGCCAATCGGAACGTCGCACGTTATTTAGGAAAAATGCTTATTCTAAGAAACCTTAATGCTAAGCTCTCTCAATGAGGCAATTGAACGAAATCCATAAACCCATGATTCCCAAATATGCTAAGTCGGCTTAAGTTCTATTAGAAAATGTATCCATCCGCTTAAAAGCCATTAAGGGAAGCTTACAAATTCCTTTCCAACATTAACAGAGGCAAACAAATACGGCAAGATGCAAACTTGACTTTACCACGACCTTTGAATGAGTTAGAACAGTTATGACTTGAATTACGTGATTAATTATAATCAAAAAGGTTTTGATGCACGCATCTGTGTGAATCAAACATGCCGCCCCCGAAGTGCCGAATATGGCACGACGTGATTAAATCCAAAATTAAACTGAAATCTAACACTACCAAATAATTAAATGCATAACAAGAACTAAGGACAGATGATAATCCAAGAGCCTTACAGATAACTTACAACTAGCATGAATACAAGCAAAGAAACAACTAAACCTAGCAAAATGTTCAATTAGCGAAAACTACCAACTAAGAGCAAAGTCAATGTTTATTGCCCTTGATCGCAATGATCGTCTTTGGGTAGGATGTACACTTTACGCACCGAGCGTTTCAGGAGATTCCCTCGGGAATCGCGCACTTGCACCACACGCACAACACCATCCGCTCCTGGATATGCGGCCGAGATGATTGCAAGGGGCCAACGGTAGCTTGGAGATGCCTCGTCGTGGACGAGTACCACGTCGCCCACCTGGGGGGCTAGAGACGTGCTGGAGGACTTCCACTTAGGCCGGCGCTGCAGGAGGTGGAGGTAGTCCCGGGACCAGCGATCCCAAAACTGCTGGGACAGCCGCTGGACCAGCCCATAGCGGCTGAGACGATTTTCCGGTATGTCCTGGAGTTGGGCTTCCGGAAACGAAGTCAGCTTCCGACCGATCAAGAAGTGGGCAGGAGTAAGGACTTCGGGGAATGAGGCGTCGGTAGGGAGAACACAGAGTGGGCGGGAATTTAGTATCGCCTCCACTTGAGTCAGCATGGTGTAATACTCAACGAAAGTTAACTTTGCATTGCAAGATATTCGCCTTAAATAATATTTCAATGACTTTACCCCCGCTTCCCAAAGGCCGCCAAAGTGCGGAGAGCGTGCCGGAATAAAATTCCACTTAATGTTATGTTTCGACAATTCTTCCCTTATGCATTGCTCACTAGAGCCTGACAGGATATTTTTTAATTCCGATAGCTGATTTCTGGCACCGGTGAAACAGGTAGCATTGTCAGAAAATATGTTGGAGGGTAAACCGCGTCTGGAGATGAATCTCCTCAACGATGCGATGAAAGCCTCCGTCGTGAGGTCTTCCACGAGTTCAAGATGAATAGCCTTCGTGGCCAAACACACAAATAGGGCTACGTAAGCCTTTACTTCTTTCGCGCCTCGCCCGGATTTGTTTTTTATAAACACGGGACCCGCGTAATCTATCCCGCAATTGCTGAAAGGGGGAGAGGGTGTGACACGAGCTTCGGGTAGTGATCCCATCAAGTGTTCATTCATCTTAGGCTTGGCCCGGAAGCATATCACGCAATTGTGTATTACTTTACGTATTAGGTCTTTGGCTCTCACGATCCAAAACTTATCCCGCAATGAGGCCAGTAACACCGAGTGTCCACAATGCAAGAGCCGCAAATGCTCTTGCTTCACGATTAGCAACGACAAAGGGTGACTAGCTGGTAACAAAAGGGGATGTTTTTGATCAAAGCTTAGATTGGAGTTTTCTAGACGGCCGCCCACGCGCAGTAGGCCCTGATCGTCCAGAAATGGGTTTAGAGAAAGCAGCGCACTATTTTTCGGCAATGGCGCTTTTTTAGACAAAACTGCTATTTCTCCGGAAAAGACTTCCGCCTGTGCAATTTTGATCAGGCGGCGAGTAGCGTCCTCCAATTCGTCAATGGCTGGAGGTCCCGACCAGCGCGTTTCGGTGTTTCTGTTTCTCGCGAGACGCAGGCAGTACGCGACTACGCGCTGTAATTTTGTAAAACTGGAATAGCGCCTGAAAAGTTCAAATTCTGGGACGCGATGGTGAAGAGTGGCCACTACTGGGCGCGACTCTTGGGCTGCTAGCTCACCCGAATCAATTTTAACGGGCTGGGGTTTTAAGTCCGCCTGTGACAAAAACTCTGGCCCGTGCCACCACAAGCGCGAGTGGAGTAACTCCTGGGGTAACATTCCCCTGCTAATTATATCGGACGGGTTGCAATTTGTACGCACGTGAAACCATTCTTCCCTATTGCTTAGTTCGTGAATCTCGGACACCCGGTTCGCGACGAACGTCTTCCAATTACTCGCATCCTTATTTATCCAGTGCAGAGTTATGGTGGAGTCCGACCAATAGTACACGCGGTCAAATTTAAATGCGGAGGAATCGAGTATAGTTTTAATCAAACGAGCCAACAGTAAGGCTGCGCAAAGCTCCAAACGAGGCAAGGATATTGTTTTTAATGGAGCGACCCTTGACTTAGCACAAAGCAAATTGGTGGTGACATTACCGCGCGCGTCAACGCAACGTATATACACGGCGCACCCATAGGCTACAGAACTCGCGTCCGCAAATCCGTGGAGATTTATCGAATTTATGTCATCGCAAATCACCCGTCTCGGAATTGCCAACGAGCCCAAAGAGCGTAATGAAGAATGGAGTTCGTCGTATCTGGAGCGCATCTCCATGGGCACCGTTTCGTCCCATGACAACTTCAACTGCCAAAGCCGTTGCACGAGAAGTTTCAAAGTTAGAACGCTTGGACCAAGTAGTCCCAAGGGATCGAATACTTGAGCCATACTAGAGAGTATAGCCCGCTTGGTAACTGATTTGCAACAGCTAGGGTTCACTCTGTAACTTAGCACGTCCCGCCGAGTATCCCAAAAAATGCCGAGAGTTTTCTCCGTGGCGTCTTCCGTCAAAGAAATGGGCTCCACGCTGCCGCGATCCACACCAATGGCGCTAGCTACTTCACTGTCGTTGGATGCCCACTTTCGCAATTCAAACCCGTACCCCGACAAAGCGCTACTAATTTCGAATTGCGTTTTTATGGCTTCCGCCCTATTTTCAAAACCAGTCAGTAGGTCATCTACATAAAAATCCCGGCTAATTCTTAATGAGGCCTCTGGAAGCGATGCTTCGATTTCCTGGGCGATTTGTATCAAGCACCTAGTTGCTAGGTACGAGGCTGATTTAGTACCGTAGGTGACCGTTAATAATTTGAAGCATTTTACCGCTGAGGTTTTATCGTCACGCCATAAAATTAATTGGTATTGCGTCTGCGAGGGGTCCACGAGAATTTGCCTATACATTTTGGCGCAATCTGCTTTCAGCACGTACTTGAATTGCCTAAAGCGACAAAGAATTGCAAACAACGACTGCTGGACCACTGGGCCCTTATGTTGAAGGTCGTTAAGCGATACTCCGGAGGAGGACGCACAACTGCCGTCAAAAACAACGCGATGTTTGGTCGTTGAACTGTCCTCCTTTATGACTGGCAAATGTGGTAAATAAAACCGAGGATGAGGAAGGCTCGCTTCGTCGTCCACCTTGCTCAAGTGACCAAGCGACTCGTATTCTTTGAGAAATGCGGAATACGCGGTTTTCAACTCGGGATTTTTTGACAATTTGTTTTCTAATGAATAGAAACGCTTTAACGCTATACCGCGCGAGTCTCCCAGCGATGGAGCATCTTTCCTGAAAGGTATGCTCACGATGAACCTACGCGGCTCCGACGACGCCCGTTTCGTAGTCGATTGAAAATGGTCTTCGCAAAATTTGTCATCAGCAGAGAGTCGGCCTGATGAACCGTACGCCCCCTCGATTTCCCAAAATCTCTGAATGCCGTGCTCGATGCCGGTTACACTTAAATGAACTCTATTTGAACGAATGAGCGCTCGATTTTCGACATTCATGTTTCCGCCTAAAACCCAACCAAAAAGAGTTTTTGTTAAGAATGGCTTCTCTGGGCCCAATTTCACCTGTCCCTGACAGAGCACTTGCCAAAAGACATTCGCGCCTAATAAAAGATCAATCTTTCCCGGTGTATTACAATCTGAATCGGCTAGCACAATGTTTGGTGGGATCTTCAAATCCCTCAACGAGAAAGCAAGGGCCGGCAGAGGGTCCGTAATTTTGTCTAACACAACACAGCTCAAAATGTCCTCGTACTTCCCGTTGCGGGAGCGGATTCGAACGTTTGCCCTGAATTCAGCGTTCAGAGCCCTGGCACCAACACCCGACAGTGAGGTGATATTACCTCGTTTCTCAATTTTCAAATTTTGACACAAGTCGGCGCTAACTAAGTTAAGTTGGGATCCGGGGTCCAAAAGAGCTTTTGCCCGGGAAAATGACCCGGAGGATCCTTCTACGAATACGCTAACCGTGGACAATAAAACTTGCGCTGGCGCCGCGATTGCAGGACGGCTACAGGCTGCTGAAACGGATGCGACGGGTGTCTCGCTCGGGGAGACGGCCCCGACCTCCCGTGCGTAGCTGCTGGTTTCTGGCGGTCCAGGACGCGGCGACGGAATATTTTCGTGCGCGTCGCGCTTTGGACGCAAACACAGTAAAGTATGGTGCTTTTTTCTGCATACGCGACATCTCGACGATGTGCATTTTACCACGAAATGTCCGGGCTTGAGACAATTGTTGCATAGTTTCAAACGACGCGCCTCTTCGATACGAGCGTTAACCGACAATTTTGAAAAAGATTCGCAAGCGCTAATCGAATGATTACTATTTTTGCAAAAATCACAAGAGTGATTACCTTGCTCTCTGGCTACATGAGCGCTTGCATGACTTTTTTGCTCGGATCCCTGATTTCCCAAACTCGAACCTATTTTCGCAGCTTCCAGCGAACCTAATAAGTGACTTTTGCTTTCTAAAAAATCTAACAACTCTCGCAAAGTAGGAAATTGTCCGGTATGTTTGTATAATTCCCAGTCAGTCTGCATTGCTGAGCTGAGCTTCGAAACTATGATATGTATTAGTATGGTGTCGACTGTGGGTTCCCCGTACGCCTTTAAAATTTCCAAAATTCTAACTACACTATCGAGCAGCCTTTGAACAGACGAATGTGAATCCTTTTTTACGTTCTCTAAACTGAATAACGCATTTATGTTTGATTTTACTATCAGTTTCTTATTTTCAAATCGCTTGACTAGGATATCCCAAGCAATGGTATAGTTATCGTTGGTAACTTTTAACGACGAGATTGAACTAGCAGCTTCTCCCTTAAGGGAAGAAATCAAATAGTAAAATTTCTGAACGTTGGTCAAATTAGCGTTGTTATGAATAAGCGACGTAAAGGAGTCATGAAATTGAACCCAATTCTCGAATTTCCCCGAAAATGAAGGCAAATCTAAGGGTGGTAATCTTAATCCAGCGAGCTCTCCTGAAGGGCCACTTTGCAAAGAATTTTGACCTAGATTCGGTTTTATACCCGGACTGATCTTATTTTTTGATAAGAATTCCTCGACTGTGCTACTAATCTCGCTAAAATGAGTCATAAAAGAGTCGAATTCATTGAAAAGTTCATCAAAGTGTTCAGCGTCGGCCTCCATTAGGCCCTCCATTGACTTCTCATACTCATCCAACAAATTTTGGAAACAACTAAACTCTTTTGACAAGCTGCCGACCTCGTGAGCCTTCACGGGGCTGGACGAGGAAATTCTATGAAATAGAGTTTCGAAACGATCTACTTTGGCTTTTATGAATTTGCAACGAGTGGTTAAAGCGTGAGTTTCCGACATGACCGCTGATGTCGAACGAGTTTCCACCATGACTGACACAAGCAAAAAACAACACTAAACGAAGGTGTAATGGAAAAGGACTTACTTTTGATTTGAGAACGTAGTAACTTCTTGACGAACAGAAAACCAACCCGCTGCCGATCGCTGCCGCTTGACGTGGGACCTGGACTCGGTGTAAGCTCTCGATGGTTGAATTTCCTGGTGTTGGCGAAGCTTCTTGACGCTCTCCGACGAAATGATGTTGGAGCGATTGCATCCACCAGCTACTGGAAACTTGTATACTCGCGTTTTTTAGCTTCTTCCAAATCCGGCTCGAAGGACCAATGTTTTTTGTACGATTAACTTGATAAGAGGCTTCCACGAATGGGGCCTCCAGTTAATCCCCTGCGAATTCCGGTTCAATGGGATTGCCGGGAACTGCCACTTAATAACCCTTGACTTGGGTTCAGTTAGTTATTGGAGTGAAACAAGCCTTAACAAACACGAGTATATTGAGTAACGACGATTACAAACGTCACTGATGGACCGATGGTATTTTACAAAAGCTTCAACTGTTGTGACACGCTTGGATTGGCCACGCGAAAATAGCAAATTGCGCGTAACCGTAACACAAAACAACCTGGAAACGTCTTTACCAGGGAGTTAGACCGAAACGCAAACTAGCACAAAGCATAGCTGAACTTGCTTCCTCGAGGTTCTGTATCTAACTCACGCTGAATTTACAACGAGCCGAACTCGCCAATTCAAAGAGGGGCAAGCTCAAACACTATTGGCTGAGGCGATCCTGCGTAGCCAATCGGAGCGTCGCACGTTATTTAGGAAAAATGCTTATTCTAAGAAACCTTAATGCTAAGCTCTCTCAATGAGGCAATTGAACGAAATCCATAAACCCATGATTCCCAAATATGCTAAGTCGGCTTAAGTTCTATTAGAAAATGTATCCATCCGCTTAAAAGCCATTAAGGGAAGCTTACAAATTCCTTTCCAACATTAACAGAGGCAAACAAATACGGCAAGATGCAAACTTGACTTTACCACGACCTTTGAATGAGTTAGAACAGTTATGACTTGAATTACGTGATTAATTATAATCAAAAAGGTTTTGATGCACGCATCTGTGTGAATCAAACACCTTTCTCGAATGAGCCTGACGTGCTTTTTGTATCGTTGTTAAGTAGATGCTGTTATTACAATTACTGCAGTCTCATTAATTCGTGATATCGGACCATCGGTAGCTAATATCAGAAGTGGGATTCCAAAATTTTTGTCTTTAAATTTTGATACCCAGATTTCGGTAAATTCTTGTGTTGTGTTTGCGAAAATGGAAGAATTTATGACCGCGATGAGAGATCACCTGTCAGCTACCAGCACCGGCTTCGAATTGGCGTTCCTGAAGCTTCACCCAGGAGGATTTTGAAAATTGGATTGCTAATATTGCGAGGTTAAAAGGGGAATTTGGTTAATCTGATCGAGATGCTCTGGTAAGAGTGGCATGTTTTATAAGTTCTGTTAAATGTTGGTATGAGGAACGGAACCCTTCCGATCTTAAATGGAAACATTTAAAAATTGATCTACAAATTGCGTTTCCTCGAAAACGTAATGCTGGTCTTAAGTTATCTGAGGTTAGTAATTTGTGATTTATGTCCTTATATGAGGAATATATTATGGACAAATATGAAAAATTAATGTAATTAAAAGAAAATTTGTCCGAGTCGGTTTTAGTGGAAATGATTATTTTTGGTAGTTCTGATCGTTATTAGAGTCTTATCTATAAACTCAAATTGTCAAATTATACCCGAGTTAGTAACTGCGATTTTATCATTTTTACTTAATAAACGTTGGCTTGATGAGCCTGGTACTGACTCGCTTACAAAACGGCGCTTTGAAAAGCCCAGTGTTTGAAATTATAGTAATGAAAAAAGCAAATGTCTTTGCTGGAAAAATCTGGAAATTTGTAATTTCAGTGTCCTTTCGGACCACTTGTGTCGTAAAACAGGCCATTTCACTAGCTCTTGTTGGATGAAGAACCGTGTTGAAAAGTATTTAAATATACTTACTTGTTAAGAACTGCCCCATAACCGATGCTGCTAGCATTATAATACAATTTCTGGATTAGGATCAAACAAATCCAGAACAGGTCGGTTCGTTAACATATTTGTTAAGATTTGAATTCTGGCAGTTCTGCCTTGTGGAATTATTTTTTGTTAAAGCTGTTAAGGGGACGGGGCTGTTAATGTCGCAATTTTTTAAAATAACGACGAAAATAGCTAACTAAGCCCATTAACTGCTGAACTTGTTTTATATTTTTCGGAACCGGAGAATTAATTAAGTAAAGCTTTGTTTTTATCGAATTTAATAAAAGCAGAGCAGAACAAAATTGACAGAACCCGTCATCTTAGTAATGCACTAAGGGTTGGAACCTTAGCTACAAGCAGTAGCTATTAAAGAACAAGTTATATTTTGTAGAAAAAGGTAGTAACTGATGCCTAAAGTGGTACTTACCCAAAGGTAATCGTTTGGGCTTTCTCCATCTCCTTCATAACGAGTATTGTTATTTATGTAGGGATGTACGTTACAGTCCAAATGGATTGTTTAGAATCCTTTCCAGGTGCTGCAGCCGTTATGCAGTTTGTGTTGCTTCAGAGACAGAAACAATTCCAAAATTTTATCGCTGTTTTTGGTGCTCCTAGTAAATGTATAACTGATAATGGAGCAATTTAAAGAAAGCAAAATATAGAGGTAGTGCTGTATTCGCAATAGGCCATTCAGGTTCACTTTCATTACGCCTGAACACCTTAGGAGAATGGCCAAGCAGAACAGTAAAGCAAACCCTTTCGAACCAATAGGTTTGAAAGTTAATGGGTAGTCAGAATGGACGAAGCGGTTATGAAAAATCCAGTTGGTACTAAAGTCAGTACCACAAAAACAACTGGCTTACGTTTATTATTAGGGATGCAGGTTTTCCCTGTGTATCAGCTTCAAAGAACAAGTAAGAATATGGACCGGTGAATGGTCTTTGCCGGAGTTGGAGGAGCTCTTGGAGACTCCTGATGCTGACGAAATGGAAGAGGAATGTCTTCCAGGTGAGTCAAAGTTTTTTTTTCTGTGGTATTTTAGCAAGTATCATAGTTAACTAGCGATTTGTAACGGTGTACTGTGGTAATAGAGCAGTTCAGTTACAATCACGGCAGATCATCAGAATAACGGTCTCGCGGTATAGCGTTTCAGTTATTCGGTGATATATGAATGTATGAATTCGGTAAAGAATTCAGGTGTGATTTGTAGCGGTGTACTGTGGTAATAAAGCAGTTCAGTTACAATCACGGCAGATCATCAGAATAACGGTCTCGCGGTATAGCGTTTCAGTTATTCGGTGATATATGAATGTATGAATTCGGTAAAGAATTCAGGTGTGATTTGTAGCGGTGTACTGTGGTAATAAAGCAGTTCAGTTACAATCACGGCAGATCATCAGAATAACGGTCTCGCGGTATAGCAATTCAGTTATTCGGTGATATATGAATGTATGAGAGTGATTTGTGACGGTGTACTGTGGTAATAGAGCAGTTCAGTTACAATCATGGCAGATCATCAGAATAACGGTCTCGCGGTATAGCGACTCAGTTATTCGGTGATAACTTTGTAATGACTCTAAACCTTGTTAAAGCAGTTTTAGATTTACTCTAAGACTCTACACATGGTTAAAGCAGTCGGTAATAACTTTGTAATGACTCTAAACCTTGTTAAAGCAGTTTTAGATTTACTCTAAGACTCTACACATGGTTAAAGCAGTCGGTGATAACTTTGTAATGACTCTAAACCTTGTTAAAGCAGTTTTAGATTTACTCTAAGACTCTACACATGGTTAAAGCAGTCGGTGATAACTTTGTAATGACTCTAAACCTTGTTAAAGCAGTTTTAGATTTACTCTAAGACTCTACACATGGTTAAAGCAGTCGGTGATAACTTTGTAATGACTCTAAACCTTGTTAAAGCAGTTTTAGATTTACTCTAAGACTCTACACATGGTTAAAGCAGTCGGTGATAACTTTGTAATGACTCTAAACCTTGTTAAAGCAGTTTTAGATTTACTCTAAGACTCTACACATGGTTAAAGCAGTCGTTGATAACCTTGTAATGACTCTAAACCTTGTTAAAGCAGTTTTAGATTTACTCTAAGACTCTACACATGGTTAAAGCAGTCGGTGAGAACTTTGTGATGACTCTAAACCTTGTTAAAGTAGTTTTGGATTAATCTAATACTCTACACATGGTTAAAGCAGTCAGGGACTTTAAGTCAGTTTATTATGCTTTTGTGGAAATGCTCGTAGCGTTTTGATGGTCTTAACGTTCTTCGTTTCTTTAGTGCTTGGAACATTCTGACACCACTACAGGTCAGGTGTTACCAGAGCAGTTGTCAGGATCGACCGAGTGAATATGGGATGAGAGCATCCCATCGTCAGGATGGCCGTGTTAGCGGTTCTGACAAGCGATCCATCGAAGCGGTCCAGATGTCGACCTAATCGCTGCCCTCTAATTTATGTATTTTAGAGTATTAGCCCCATAACGAAGGGCTAATAAATTATATATTTTATTATTTCTATAATTGGTTGGCTCTGCATGTTTTAAGAGCGGTCGAAAGCGATAGCATATCTTAAACCTTGCTCGAATGAGCCTGACGTGCTTTTTGTATCGTTGTTAAGTAGATGCTGTTATTACAATTACTGCAGTCTCATTAATTCGTGATATCGGACCATCGGTAGCTAATAGTTTATTTTGTTTATTCATGAAACGTGCTTTAATAGCAAATATAAGAACTGGAGCGAAGATGATTTTATTAGGAGGAACGGGGCAGTGTGAAAAAGGGATTAGATGTGAATATACCTTTGAGTTGTTTAGTCGATATGTATCTTTAGTTTTGTGTTATGTAAGATCTTCGGCTGTGGCCTGAGCGCGCACGCGTTGCTTGGCAGTATGCGTATGAACACGATACGTGCATCATATGTGTATACATGTTCCATTTGTCTTTGTCATTTTATGTATTTGACCATATGACCATAGCAGTCGGTGTCTAAGGTACCTGGTACTCTGCATGCCTAGACCTTGTCCATTAACAAACAAACAACCAATAACACACACTTGAGTCCATAGTAACGAAGGCATCAGGGACCCGCAAAAGCTTTTACCGGTACCTGATTTTTTCCGATCTTGACCGGCAAAACGTTACTTTTTGGCGAAAAAATTCTCCAGAAACCGCATATTTTCCGGTTGGTCGTAAAAAAATATTCTAATAATTTAAAAATTTAATATAATAGGTAATTATTCTATTCTTATAAACATTGAAATTCAAACAAATAACGAAAAAATATTCTGTATCTATTACGATTTATAAACTTTGAGTTTGGAACAATTATAACGAAAAAATATAGATAATTATTATCACAAGGTTTGACCTTATTGAAATTTTTACACTCTAGTCCATTATAATAATTATACTTAACAATATGAATCACATCAATAATTTTGATTTTCAAGAGACTGATCTATTTAGGAAATTGTCATGATTTTGTCGAAATTCAAGCTTTGGAATAGATCACACTCCACATTCAAAATTAGAAAACATTCTAACCTTTCTTGCGATAAAAAAGCCGGCTCCACATATTATTGTTCATAGTTTATTTTGTTTATTCATGAAACGTGCTTTAATAGCAAATATAAGAACTGGAGCGAAGATGATTTTATTAGGAGGAACGGGGCAGTGTGAAAAAGGGATTAGATGTGAATATACCTTTGAGTTGTTTAGTCGATATTGTTAAATTATAAAGGAATTAAAACCAGATTGAATTAACAAAAGACATATAATCGCCGAAAAATGAATACAGAGTACTTCAAAGGTTATTTTAGCTTCGAAGCGCCGCTGTTCGAATGCTGGCAGCGAATGTCCGTCTCGATCATGCCCTCTCCAAAGGGCCGCTTCCCTGCACATGTAGATCCCGTAACAGTGCCCAATTGTTCTCGCCTTGGCGCCATTCCGGGTGACTGCCACTGCACCCCATTATCGCCGGGAAGGAATTTTGGGACCAACTCACGGGGTCAGAAACGTGCTCAGCAACCAATTCTTAACAATATGTATCTTTAGTTTTGTGTTATGTAAGATCTTTGGCTGTGGCCTGAGCGCGCACGCGTTGCTTGGCAGTATGCGTATGAACACGATACGTGCATCATATGTGTATACATGTTCCATTTGTCTTTGTCATTTTATGTATTTAAATTTGCAATAAAATATTCTGTATCTTACATATCAGAAGTGGAATAATACTCCGCAAGTGCCCATAACAACAAAAAGTGTGTAAGTGTATACATTTTGAAGAAAATGGTCAATCCCAGAACAAAGAAGTCGAAGCGTAAAGGACGCCATGACAGGGAGCGGCCAGTGCGTCGTAAAGACAAAGGAGGCCAGTCATCGTCTTCGAGTTCTACTTCATCCGATTCCAGCTCATCGAGCGACGAAGAAGTCGTAAGAAGAGAATTGAAGAGGTTGCGAAAGGTGGAAAAGCGTCTGCAGCTCATTGAAAACAAAGGACAGTTTACTGACCATAGTACGGATCAAAATGTTATTCCGACATTTGATCCGCAGTCGAATCAGTCAATCGATGTGTGGGTTCGTAGAGTTGATGAACTAGCAAAGTGCTATAAGTGGAACGACAACTGCGTCGTAAAATTAGTGGCAACGAGGTTAAAGGGAATGGCAAGGCGTTGGTATGACACGCAGAATCAGTTGGGAACAAACTGGCGTGAAATAAAATCTCTACTAGTCAGGCAGTTTCACAAGCCGCTGCCGTTCGCAAAGTTGTTAAAAGATGCCGCATTATATGAAGCTCAGGCAGGGCAAGATTTAAGCGAGTATTGTTTTACGAAGTTGGAGAAACTGAAGATGTTGAACGTAGAAAGACCAGAGGATTATTTAATAGATGCAGTCATCGGAGGTATTTTAGATGAAAATGTTGCCCGATCAGCAAGATCCTCAAGATTTAGTGACACAGCTGAACTATACGCATATCTCAGCACACTAGGGTGTCTGCCGGAAACTAGCAGAAAAATTCCATATTTGACAGTTAAAAATTCAGCAAGACTACAGGATAACGCGCCAAAAGGCAGGCAATGTTACAATTGCAGGGGCCCTCATCGTATTAGAGAGTGTCCAAAACCAAAACTAGAATGTTTTAACTGTAGGCGTTTGGGGCACGTGCAAACACAATGCCCATTTAAGAAGGACGTGCGTGCTCAGAAAGCAAAACATAAACGTTTCGTAAATCAAGTGATAAAAACCACTAAACGAAATAAAAACTCTTTCGAAAAGACCGTCTTGTTAAATGATAAAAGAGTGAAATGCTTAATAGATACTGGAAGTTCGATCACCATAATTCGTAAACGTATTGCAAATATGCTAGAAGTACAGTTGGAAAGAGACAATACTGTGCTGCGGGGATTTACCGGAAAGTGCTTTACAAGCGCGGGAACTGTAAACATAAATGTGCGCGTGGGCGACGCGAGTACAACATTGGGCGTGGCTGTTATGAACGATGACGAATTAATGCACGATTGCATCATTGGTGGCGATTTCCTAAAATTACCGAGTGTTCTACTAATAAAGGTTGCCGACAGGGTTTATGTGCGACGTCTAGACGAGTTAAAAACAATTCCTGATTTTGACTGTTTTGAAGTTACGAGGAACGTTGGATGTGAAATAACTTGTGGTAATCTTTGTGATGTTGACAAATCGAAGTTTGAAGGTCTATTGAAGGAATTTGAAGATAGAATTTCTACCGGTATGGAAAATTTGGGAAAGACTGATGCTGCAAAGTTGGTGATTAAATGCATGACAGGAATTACTGGCTAACCAAATCATTAGAGAGTCTGATTCACCATATGCAAGCCCAGTGCTACTACTAAAGAAGAAGACGGGAGACTATCGTATGTGTATTGACTACAGGCGTTTAAATGCCATTACTATTAAAGACAAATATCCACTTCCTTTGATAGATGACCAATTGGACCGTTTGGGAGGCAACACATATTTTACGGCTCTTGACCTTGCTTCTGGGTTTTATCAGGTGCCTGTCGATAACGACTCAGTTGCGAAGACAGGGTTTGTTACCCCAGATTCTCATTATGAGTTCCTTCGAATGCCCTTTTGGTTAACAAATGCGGCAGCTGTATTCCAGCCCTTAATGAATACAGTGCTGGGACAGCTCAAGAACACAATTGCGTTCCCCTACATTGACGATATTATAATACCTTCAACCACCGTCGAGGAAGGTTTGAATCGATTACGTTTGGTGCTGGAAGCCTTGAGGAAGCATAACTTGACCTTAAGACTGACAAAGTGTAACTTTTTTATGACGCAGATTGACTATCTTGGACGTGAAGTTAGTGCGAAAGGTATACGTCCTGGACGCCGAAAAATTGAAGCCGTGTTGCAAATGAGAGCGCCGCAAACAGTAAAACAAGTGCGTCAGTTTCTCGGATTAGCCGGTTACTTTCGTAAGTTCGTGAAAGACTATGCTAGGATCGTAGAACCTTTGACTAGATTAACGCGGCGGGATATGAACTGGTGTTGGATGGTCGAGCAACAAAAGGCATTTGAAACCGTGAAAAATATATGTATTAACATCGAGACCGCTGTTAGCAATTTTTGATCCGTCGTTACCTACCGAGCTTCATACAGATGCAAGTTCTTTGGGATTTGGCGCTATACTGCTCCAGTATGAAGGTGGGCATCAACGAGTAATAGCGTACTACAGTAAGCAAGCTAGCTATGAGCAAAGTCGATACCATTCATATGAATTGAAAACGTTGGCGGTGGTATTGGCTTTACAACATTTTCGTGTCTACTTGCTAGGCATTGAATTTAAGGTCGTAACTGATTGCAATGCCCTTCGTACAACATTTTGCAAAAAGGATTTAATACCTAGAGTAGCACGCTGGTGGCTTGACGTTCAAGACTACAACCTTCAGGTGGAATACCGGCTAGGTACGCGTATGTGTCACGTTGACGCTTTAAGTCGTAATCCCATCGTTGACGTGGAAGTAAACCAGATCGACCTTACGGAGGGCGACTGGATATTAGCAGCTCAATTACAAGATGAGCAAATCGCTAATATAAAAAGAATTCTGGAAGAAAACGTGAGAAATAATGATACCAAACAGTATTTTCACGATTACGAGCTAAAAAAATGTAAAGTTTACCGAAAATTCGAAAGTTCGAAGTCGTTGTGGGTTGTACCGAAGGCGGCAAGATGGCAAATTCTTTGTTTGTGCCATGACAAAGCAGGTCATTTGAGCGTTGAGCACACAATTCGCCGGATTCAAATGAATTATTGGTTCCCTAAAATGAGACAATTTCTAACTAAATATGTGAAGGCTTGTCTAAATTGTTCCTATTATAAACAGAGTGTTAGCAAAAACCAAGGCAAACTGCATCCCATTGAAAAACTTCCAGTACCATTTCATACGGTACACTTGGATCACGTTGGACCATTTGAAACCAGCAAAAAGGGCAATAAATTCATATTAGTGCTCGTTGACGCATTTACAAAATTTACGATAATTGAGGCAGTGAAGTCGACTAAAGTAAAGCTGGTGATTAAAGTTTTACAAAGCATAATGTGTATATTTGGAGTTTTGCGAAACTTACGGAATGAAACATGTACTAAATTCAGTTGCAACGCCAAGGTCGAATGGACAGTGCGACAGATATAACAAAACAATTGTGAGTATGTTATCGGCTACAGCTATTGAAACTGAGAGTGAGTTGTGGGACACACACGTGAAACAAATTCAAAGTGCATTGAATACCTCATTCAATAAGGGTATAAACACCACTCCCGTCAAAGCACTATTTGGGTACCAGCCAAAGCCAATGCCGGAAGCTATATTGTTGAATACACTACAGGAAGACGTAGAAAGGCTAGACATTAGCGAATTACGTGGCCGTATTAAACAGCATATTAGCGAAGATCAACGTAAGCAGAAAGAACGCTACGACAAAAACAGACGTGAAGCACGCAAGTATGAAGAAGGCGAGTTGGTTTTGGTACTGATTACCAGTGAGGCTGCTACTGGCACGAGTCGGAAGTTGTTGCCAAAATACAAAGGACCTTTTCGGGTTACAAGAGCATTGTTTAATGACAGGTACGAAGTTGAGGATCTTCGTGAAGGACGTCGTAAGGTACGACTAGTTGTAGCAGTGGACAAGATAAAACCTTGGGTCACTGTACAAATGTAAGTACTAAACTAAAAGTTGTATGAAAGTATTGAAGTATTGAAAGTGTGTAGTACTGTGAATGCCACGAGACGTGACAATGATGACAATAGTAGTTCGAGGCAGATGCTGTCTGTCTACTATTAGAGTTGTACGTAGGCATAGTAAAGGCCACGAGACGTGACAATGATGACAATAGTAGTTCGAGGCAGATGCTGTCTGTCTACTATTAGAGTTGTACGTAGGCATAGTAAAGGCTACGAGACGTGACAATGATGACAATAGTAGTTCGAGGCAGATGCTGTCTGTCTACTATTAGAGTTGTACGTAGGCATAGTTAAGGCCACGAGACGTGACAATGTGGATGATAGTATCCGAGGCTTGTCCTGTTTACTATTGGAGTTGTACGTAGGCATAAGATAAAAGTAAATGACGAAAGTTTCGAATGCCACGAGATGTGACAATGATGACAATAGTAGTTCGAGGCAGCTTATGTCTGTCTACTATTAGAGTTGTACGTAGGCATGTAGAGTAAGTAAATCTCTGAAATGCGAAGGCATGGAAAGTAAGTAAATCTCTGAAATATGCGAAGGCATGTGGAGTAAGTAAATCTCTGAACTGCACAGGCAAGTAGAGTAAGTAAATCTTTGAAATGCAAAGGTGTTCAGAGTAGGTAAATCTCTGATACACGGGACTGAAAGGACTGCAGAGCAAATGTGGTGTGCGCAATTAACTTTACATTTTCCGCACATATACATAAATGTATATTGTAATGACTAGAACGCGTTGGCCAGTCTACGTCTGGCCCTACTAGCGTAAAGAAACGGTTAACAATAAAAATGCTTGCTTAAGCTGGTAGCTAGCCGACGTCCGGCCCTACCAGCGTTAACAATACAAATGCTTGCTGCGTGGCTGCGTCGCCACTTGTGAGCGGTCGGCATGTGGGCGCGCCACTTGCTAGTATGCAGGCCCTTCATGCTGCGTGTGTCGGCGCCACTCAGGCTTACGATCGGCATGTGCGCGCGCCAGTGCTTACTGTCGGCCGGCGGCATCGGCTCTTATAATATAAGATATGAATAGAGAGGGTTATAAAAATTAATTTTAAAATAGGATTAAGGGATTACAATAGTTGAATAGTATAGGGATCAATTTGACTATAAATTGGAAATATGAATAATGGGTATGTAATTAGAAAAGAAAATAGAATTTATAATTGAATAAAATATGGCTAATTGAGAAACAGATAGATTCGAATATAATGTTATATCTAAATATAAAATTTAAAGGTAATGACAAATACTTAACCGAAATAGATTATTGCACGTAGTAGGTAGACATCAAAAAAATAAAGATATGGTGTGTTGGAAGGAGAAAATATAATATCGTCAAGAACTTTGTTTTCATTATTAAGATAACAAATTTTGAAAAATATAAAGCTGTAATTAATTTGGTGTAATTTAAAAGTATAATAGTTATTAAGGTACCAAGTGCATTATGAGTAAAATAAGAGCCCAAGATTGTTAGTGTACTAACCGAGGGCTTTGGCCCGAGGTGTGTACAACAATCGCGGGCTCTTAGCTCATAATGCCCGTAGTGCCTTCAAGGTTTTATGTCCTACCAATTTTCTTACCTAATTCATATTCATAATCAATTCATTAGCTGAGCTGTCATTAATTTTTATTGTGACAGTGGTGCATAATTTTGGAAATAAAAGTTGTATCCATGGAAACAAATACTGTTAATTTTTCATAATAACCCTAGTGTTTGGAAATTAAGAAAGGTTGATATTAAGACTAAATTTGCATGGTGAAATAGAAATGGAATTTAATTTAAGAAGATGAGATATAAAATGGCGGAAGATAGCAAGTATACAGTGGGAGTGTAAAGTCTGGAACCATCTAAATAGAACTTTTATCAAATGTTTTTGAAAGAAATCCCGAAACACGTCAATTTTTATTTTAAATAAGACGTATTTTACTGTAATTGTCACTTTTAGATTATCTTTTGTTTTTGAGTTATGACGTTTGCGATAATTTTTTTAAATGGAAACCTTAAATTTTTATGATTAATTTGGACAGAGCATGAAATTCTAAGACCAAATACGCTAAAAAAGTATGATACTGTATTTTGAAATTTTCGAGAAAATCGCTTTTAACGTATTAAAACAGAAATCGATTAAAAATCAAGTAGCCATGAAACAATGAGTTAGCCCTAAAATTATAACAGTTTTTCATAGTTTGTTTATCTGGTTTTGTTGTGTGCTCTTAATTAAATAAATGATGGTGCGATATTTGAGTGAAAATGGACGAATTGAAATTTTAGTATTGAGGGGATGTGGTAATCGTACGATTTTCTCGAAAATTTCAAAATACAGTATCATGCTTCTTTTTGGCGTATTTGGTCTTAGAATTTCATGCTCTGTCCAAATTCATCATAAAAAATTTGGGTTTCCATTTAAAAAAATTATCGCAAACGTCATAACTCAAAAACAAAAGACAATCTAAAAGTGACAATTACAGTAAAATATGTGTTTTTTTAAATGAAAATTGACGGGTTCGAGGGTTTCTTGCAAAAACATTTGATAAAAGTGTTATTTCGGTAGTTCCAGACTTTACACTCGCACTGTATGGTGAAAAACTAAACTAAAAGCAGGACTAATCTACAAAGGAGAATAAATAGAGAAAAATACTAAGTTAAGTTTATCGAATAATTACATTTAACATTGTATATCAATTGATTTGAATTGCATCGAGCTGTTAGTACTGTAACGAATGCGAGAACGACCTTGCAGCCGAATTCCGAGCGGCGGGCGAGTCAGCCTTCGGGGTGACTAATACACGTGCAGACAGATGGTCATATTCGAGATGCGACTCTGGGGCCAGCTCCGAACGCATTCCAGACTTCCGGATCGATCTAGAAGCAGGTGTGCGCGATGAGTCATTTCGAACAGATGCCCGGAGAACGGGCCCGAGGTCAAATGCGTCATGCTTCCGTCTAAAGTTTCCAGTGATATCGAGACTATCTGGAAGCTTCCGGAAGGGAATTATTGGCCATATAAATACCCGGCCGTCGGACCCGCAGTTCAGTTAGTTCAGTCCTGAGTTCAGTTCGGAATTCGCGTAGAGCCGTGTAGAGCTCCCACATAAATAAAAGCCCGTGTGTACGTATAACTATTGACATAAATAAGAGTGAAATAAATAAATAGTTGAAGTTTAACCAGTGTAAATATTAAATAAATGTATCGATAGAAATAGTGCCTGTAGTTTAAGTAATTTGTAATCGGCTTGATAATTCTCGTGTGTTTGTAAATAATAATAATTAATCCAATAGTTGTAAATAAATGTTTAATACAAGAAGCGTCGTTATAATTTTTAAATAGCCCGAACTTTAAAAACGTAACAGTACGAAAGAAGAGTTCTGAGAGAGACCGTTGGTTCTTGGTGCTGGTCAGTGGAGTAATTTAGATGAATGTTTTTGGATGCGGTGTTGGAGTTGAGTGACTACAACTGGGGTCTGTTTTGGGTCCATGCTGTGAGGGAGCTTCTGTTCCTGATTCTAGGCAATTTTGACATATTGGGTGTCATTGGAGGCTTTCGCTGTGTTTGTTGACTGAAGCAGTTGTGGTCGTTAGCGGAGTAGAGCAAGTTAATTAACATCAGAGACATTGATAAGTTCGAGTGAAAGGTGGGTGATTTAGGTATTAGGTAAACACTGAAAGAAAATAAACACTAAAAAGGTGAATTCATTATTAAGAAATTACTTACTGTTTGATATTGTTGTGGCGATCAAGATAGCAGACGAAAAAGGCGGCTTAGAAAAACAACTCTAATTAATATTGTCTTGTCAATCACAAAATGTATTTTCAATAAATAAGATATTTGATGTGAGAAACGTAATTATTAGTAGAATAAGCGCGTCTTCTCCATAGTGGTGACCCCGAAGAGAACACAGACTTTTCGTACATCGTGCGTTTCGTTAAAAAAATCGACAATTTTCGTGGCATTCACTGACATTAATCGCATATGATAGTGCAATGGAACAAATCGAAGAGCAGCTCAAATAGCTTCAACAGGAACAACTAAGACTCCAGAAACGATGATTCCACCTGCAGAACCTCGAGAAAACACTAGTGTTTTCCGAGTAAGTCCAAAGTTTCCACCGTTTTGGCCCGAACAGCCAGCTGTTTGGTTCGCTCAAGTTGAATCGCAGTTCGCTCTTTCTGGAATTACACAGGACAGTACTAAGTTCCATTATGTAGTTTCAAGCTTGGACAATCGTTGCGCTGCAGAAGTGAGTGACATTATAACAAGTCCACCTGCAGACAATCGTTATTTGTACCTACGAACAGAACTAATCAAGAGGATGTCGCAGTCAGCGGAACAGCGAGTACGAACATTATTAAGTGATGCCGAACTAGGAGACCGGCAACCTTCGCAATTTCTTCGGCACTTGCATACCCTCGCAGGAGATATCCAGGTACAAGACAACCTTTTACGTACTTTATGGCTGCAGCGATTGCCACCAAACCTCCAAGCAATTCTTCAGGTACAAAGCGAACTCGCCTTGGACAAGTTAGCCGATTTAGCTGACAAGGTAGCTGAAGTATTACCATATCCATTGCCTACCACACATCAAACTGCTAGTGTAGCATCAGTAGCTATTGACAATCTAACCAAACGATTAGATGATCTTGCCCGTCAGTTAGCGGATATTAAAACTTCAATTTCGTCAAATAGCTCTCAATATCGATCTCGCAGTCGATCGCAATCGCGATTTCGAAGAAATCAATCACCAGCACCTCAAACTTCCCAGAAGAGTGACGTATGCTGGTACCATCGAAAATTTAACAATTTAGCGAAGAAATGCACCGATCCATGCAATTTTTCGTCAAACTCCAGCGGCAACCAGTAACGGCGGCGGATGGTTGCCAGAAGAGTTCAAGCCGCCTTCTTGTAACAGATCGGACAAGCAAGCACCAGTTTTTAGTCGACACTGGATCCGATTTATGCTGTTTCCCATCAAAACTTCTTCCTGAAAAGCGTCCAAACACAAATTACGAACTCAGCGCTGCGAACAGCACTACGATCAAAACCTATGGAATCATAAATCTACGCCTAAATTTTGGACTTCGGCGAGATTTCATCTGGCGCTTTGTAGTAGCAGACGTCTCTCTCCCTATCATTGGTGCAGACTTTCTATCGTACTACAACTTGTTGCCAGACTGTCACAACCAACGCCTTCTGGATGGTATTACAGGTTTAACCGTCCCCGGCCAGACTTTTCAAGAACATCATTCAAGTATTAAGGCGTTAGCGCAAGAAACTGACTCCTACAGTATCTTGGCTGAATTTCCAAGTCTTATCAAGCCTTCTGGAACTCCTAGAGAGGTACGACACAATACCTTACACTATATTCGCACAGTTCCAGGCCCTCCAGTTTTTTGTCGACCACGTCGTCTTGCTCCCGACCGCCTGCAAATCGCCAAGACAGAATTTGAGGTTATGCTTCAAAATGGTACAACACGACATTCAGAAGGACCTTGGGCATCCCCGCTTCATCTTGTACCAAAGAAGAACGACGGCTGGCGCCCATGCGGTGATTACAGAGCACTCAATGCGCGCACAATTCCAGATAGATATCCAGTGCGACACATACACGACTTCGCACATCGTCTTCGTGGATCCAAAATATTTTCTACGATCGACTTGGTAAAAGCGTACACTCAGATACCAGTGAACTCGGACGATATACCAAAAACGGCAATTACGACCCCTTTTGGATTGTTCGAGTTTCCATTCATGACGTTTGGTCTTCGAAATGCTGGTCAGACATTCCAACGGTTTATCGATGAAGTTATACAAGGATTTGACTTCTGTTTTGCTTACATCGACGATATCCTTATCTACAGCCGTGACGCCACTCAACATCAAGAGCATTTACGCACTCTCTTCACTCGACTCAACGAGTATGGTATATTGGTAAATCCTAACAAATGCGTTCTAGGCGCACCAAAAGTTACATTTCTTGGATACGAAGTTTCCGATGAGGGAACCTGTCCTATTCCTGACCGAGTTGCAGCACTTCAAGACTACCCGTTGCCTCAAACAGCTAAAGGTTTACGACGCTTCTTGGGCATGATTAACTTCTACAGACGTTTCCTGCCCTCTGCGTCAGAGAATCAAGCCCCTCTCCACGCCGCAGTTGCTAACTTGAGCGGTAGTCAACCAGTATCCTGGACACCGGTTTTAGAACAAGCATTCATCGCTTGTAAAGAGAGCCTCAGCAACGCTACACTGCTTGCCCATCCTGCTCACGGCTCACATCTAGGACTTTTCACAGACGCCTCTTCCACATCCGTTGGTGCATGCCTGCAACAATATGTGGACAACGCTTGGCAACCGCTAGCGTTCTTTTCTAAGAAGCTCAATAAGAAACAATCAGAATGGCCTGCTTATTACCGAGAACTTTTAGGTGTGTACGAAGCTGTACAACATTTTCGGCACATTCTGGAAGCACAACACTGTACGATTTATACGGACCACAAACCGCTGACATATGCTTTCCAACAAAAACGAGAAAAACTTCCTCCAGTTCAACTCAATCAGCTTTCATTCATAGCTCAATTTACTACAGATATTCAACACATAGATGGCAAATCTAATGTAGTGGCAGATACAATGTCTCGGATCGAAGCAGTAACGAGTATCCATCAGCTAGATCTCATAGCACTCGCTCAATCTCAGACAGATGATCCTGAACTCCACAGTCTTCTAGATGGTGGCTCATCACTCCGCCTAGAACAAGTTCCAATCCCTGGCAGTAAGATCGAGATATACTGTGATACATCAACTAACAAGCATAGACCTTTTGTCACAACTATGTATCGTCGAATCGTTTTTGATTCTCTTCATGGCCTAAGTCATCCTGGCGTTAAAGCAACAACAAAACTCGTATCAGAACGCTTCGTATGGCCTAACATGAAGAAAGATTGTAATTCCTGGACTCGATCCTGTCAACACTGTCAGCGTTCAAAAGTTTCGAGACATGTGATGACTCCTGTAGGAACTTTTCAACTGCCTCAAAATCGATTCCAACAGGTACATCTAGACATAATTGGTCCATTGCCCATGGTAAGAAATTATCGCTACTGCCTTACAGTAATAGACAGATACTCCCGGTGGCCTGAAGCCTGGCCACTTGAACGTATTACTGCACAAGAAGTCACAGAAGGTTTTCTATCATGCTGGATTTCCAGATTTGGCTCACCTTCTCAAATCACTACTGATCAAGGTCGTCAATTCGAGTCTGAACTATTTAAATCACTGGGAATAACAATTGGATTTAAACGCACAAGAACAACGAGTTACCACCCATGCTCAAATGGAATGGTCGAGCGATTTCATCGACACCTCAAAGCTGCTCTCATGTGCCACCCAGAACTTACTTGGCTCGAAGCTTTGCCAATAGTTCTCCTTGGCATTAGAAGTGCCTTCAAAGAGGACTTACAAACCTCTTCCGCAGAAATCGTTTACGGAGAACCTCTACGTCTCCCAGGAGAAATGTTGAGTAAACCTGCTGTCGATGCAGAACAGCCCGGTGATGTTTCTGATTTCCTAAACCATCTAAGAAATCAGATGGCACGACTTCGACCAGTCCCTGCATCTCACCACGTTTCCCCTAAAATATTTATATTCAAGGACTTGGCCACATGTACTCACGCATTTTTAAGAGACGACCGAGTTCGCCCTTCTCTGCAACCTCCATACACTGGCCCGTATCAGATCATATCTCGAGACGAAAAAACTATGATGTTACGTATACGAGACAAGGATGTTTGCGTCAGTCTCGATCGAGTGAAGCCAGCATACATCGAACATAATAAAAGCGAAAACACAACCAATACCCAGAAAGACTATGTGACCCGATACGGACGGAAAGTTCATTTCAATTTAGGACATCTCTTCTCCGTAGGGGGGTGATGTGGCGATCAAGATAGCAGACGAAAAAGGGCGGCTTAGAAAAACAACTCTAATTAATATTGTCTTGTCAATCACAAAATGTATTTTCAATAAATAAGATATTTGATGTGAGAAACGTAATTATTAGTAGAATAAGCGCGTCTTCTCCATATTGTTATCTGGCGAATGTAACAATCTGGTATTTGTTATTGAATTTTCAAATTTGTTTGACATATCATTTGACAGAAGTAATTTTTGACTTGTAATAAAAATAAAATCAGAACATCAAATTTCAGAATAAGCAATCTAGATAAAAGGAATCCACTTCTGATTTTCAGAAGCTAGCAAAAGGAATAACTATTAATATTCAAATAATATAAACAGGGCAATTTAAATTGATAAAAATATAATTTATAAGCATATACTAATAGGTAATACAAAGTAAGAACCCGAATCAGTTCAATATGTATAGTATGATCAAAAATTAATCTCATCTAGTATGGCTGTGGAAGTGCAAACCAACGCCTTTAAAATTGGCTTACATACTTATATTTAATTCAAACTGTCAAATTGTATTCTTTTTATCCATCTTATTACAATATTATATTAAAATAAACGAATTTGCACGTAAAAGTAATGTAATTGTACAACAAATAAGCCTGTACCGGTCGAATGGATACTTCATCTTAAATCTAACCTAAAACTAAAATATATTGGACACAGTTTTAAAGGCAGCAATTTGTTCCTTCATAGCCATGCTAGATGAGATTAATTTTTTATCATACTGTATTTATATTTTTAAAGTTTCCATCAATTTTTTCTATTACAATGCGGCATTAAGTTTTAGTACAAACAGCTGACACTAACATCCGAACACTGTCAGTGGCCACTACCATTATGCAAACAAGTTCAGCGCGGCAATGACCTTAACCCACGAAATATTATTCATGTTAGAGAAAAATACAATCCAACACGCTATTTACTATTTACTTGCAAATTTATAATTTCCCAAAGGGCCAGAGTAAAAAACATTGCACATTTTCCTTATTTAAAAATTGAAAGAATAAGGTAATCCTCCTTCCCTCCCAACCGCATCCCGAACTATCTTAAAAAATACAATCGACCAGTAGAATTTCACACAAATATTGATTTTAAGGTTTTTCTTATAATTATATCTTTTTCCCCATTTTGCAACCCCCAAATCCACCTGGGCCGCAAAATTCCCACATCCCCAAATTAAAAAAAAAATACAATCCAACAGTAGAAAGTCTCCAAACAGCAAATTTCACACAAATATTGATTTTAAACTTTTTTTTAATAATTATAACGTTTTCCCCATTTTACAACCCCAAATTCCAACATTTCGACTTCTCTTAAAAAATATAATCGACCAGCAGAAATTCTCCAAACAGAGGCTTTTACACAAATATTGACTTTAAGGTTTTTATAATAATTATAACGTTTTTCCTATTTTCCAACCCCAAATTCAACTGGACCGCAAAATTCCCACATCCCGAATTCTCGTAAAAAATACAAACGACCAGTAGAAAGTCTCCAAACAGCGAATTTCACACAAATATTAATTTTAAAGATTTTCTGATAATTGTAACGGTTTTCCCCATTTTTCAACCCCCAAATCTACCTGGGCTGCAAAATTCCCATATCCCGAATTAAAGAATCTTAAAAAATCAACCAGTAGAAAGTCTCCAAACAGCGAATTTCACGCAATTATTGATTGTTAAGGTTTTCTGATAATTATAACGTTTTCCTCATTTTGCAACCCCCCAATCCACCTGGACCGCAAAATTCCCACATCCCGAATTCTCGTAAAAAATACAAACGACCAGTAGAAAGTCTCCAAAGAGTGAATTTCACATAAATATTAATTTTGAGGTTTCTCTGATAATTATAACGTTTTCCCCAATTTGCAAATTTCAAATCCACATAGGTCGAAAAATTCCCACATCCTGAATTTTCTTAAAAATACAATTGACCAGTAAAAAGTTTCCAAACAGCGAATTTCACACAAATATTAAGTTTAACTTTTGTCTGATAATTAGAACGGGTATCGCCATCTTGCAACCCCCAAATCCACCTGGGCTGCAAAATTATCACATCCCAAATTCTCTAAAAAAAATGATATCGACTAGTAGAAAGCTCCCAAACAGCGCTTCTTAGTCTAAAACCGTGACCGATTTGTAGTGATTACGAGACGTCACTCTTCGTCCATGTTATCTATGACTCTGTGTACAATACGTCGCCGTCGCCATCCTTGCCGATTCTTTGTTTCGCGCGTTGCTGTTTCCAACCGCAAGTTGTGAGTTTTGAAATCATATCGGTCCATCTGGTCGGCGAACGTCCGCGTCTACGCTTGCCTGTTGATCTCCCTAGGACAACTAGCTTCTTTATGTTGTCATTCCTGTCAATGTGACCAAAACATTTCAAGATCCGGCCATATGTCAAAGAAGACAGTTGCTGTTGTGGGCGTATACATTTTTTCTTCGTGTTCTTCTTCTAATAAAAATGCTCCGGTATGTTCTTGTTGTTCGGTGTGATTAGCATAATTGTTGCAATTTACATAAATGGAGTTTTTTCTCCGTGTTTCATGTACCTCCACTATATGAATCTTGTTAAAATCCTCTCTAGTATTTGGCTTTCTTTCCTGTTCTTTATAAACTGTGTTCACGTACTGATTCTTCATGTAACCATTTTTGTTGGTTCACTTTTTGCCTGGTTTCATTCTTTAATTAAATCGTTGTACCTCTTTCGACCATAATTATTATTTCTCAATTGATTGTAATTATTTCGCCAATTTCGGTATACTGTTTTCTTGCTGTCCTGAATTTTCATTGTTTTGCCCCGTCGTCCAAAATTTTTTATTCGGAAATTCATTGTACTATATAGTTCCGATTACACTAATTTTGAAAATTGACACTGTTTCTTCGATTCGTGTCCCTTTCTTAGTACATCGCCAGATCGTAGTTGCGGAATATCTCCAAGAAATTATTTAATATTTGTATGTTTTGTATAGCCACTATTCGCACTTCAGAATCTAAATGTCTGGACAGACATTTCCCCTGCTAATGTGGGTGTTAGATGCTGGGCCTTGTTGTATTTTCCAATTACATACATTTCTTTGGTGCATCCTTTTTACTTCCTTTTACTATAAAGGAAGTATTGGATTCACCCCAAAAATTCGAAATTGAGTTTTCAACAGATCTTCACGTTTTAGAGTCCCCGGATCCCAAAAACATATTTTTTTTCATTGGTCTGTCTGTCTGTCTGTCTGTGTGTGTGTGTGTCTGTCTGTCTGTCTGTCTGTGAACAGAATATCTCAAAAACCAAAAGAGGTATGCCGTTGAAACTTCATATATAAGTTTAGTGTACTATGTAGATGAGACAGCAAGCTTTTGAAGAAAATCGCATAACCGGAAGTAGGTGTTTACTTTTGTGATTTTTCAGTTTTTTTCGATTTTTTCAAAAACGGCTCTAACGATTTTTTTTAAACTCTACATTTTTACTACATTTTTAATGTGTATTGATGTGAAATAGGTGATTTTCCAGTTGAATACTTCTAAAGTGGGTTTCTTTTGTTTTTTTTTCTATTTTTTTTATTAACTCCTATTTTAAATAAAACACCCGGTATATTATTACATTTTTGAATGCACCTTAAAATTCTAGAAAAAATTTGTCTCTTCAACTAACGCTCTATTTTGTACCGTTTTTGTAGTATTTGTAATTTTTGAAAATTTTTGACAAATGGCTAAAAATTAAAAATGAAATTTTTGACTAATTATAAGAACACTGTAAAAGGAAGTTGTGTGAGTGTATCACACCAGATTTTTCAATGTCAATCGGTCCTTACTTGCATCTGTTGTGCATTGCTCCCGTACTGTTCACTGAATAACTTCGTGAATTCTTGGCCGGTACCTACTGTATTTTGGATTAACAATGCTATGCCAAATATCAGCATTGTTTCGTAGAGTCATGTTTATTATTTGCGTCTTCTTGTTCTCATTTAGCACTCCCTTCGTGATATCATCGAACTTTCTTAAATAGCCAATCGGAAACTCACCAAAATATCCCTCAAATATAGGCAGCATATCAGCTTGTAACCCAAAAATTACTTCCTCTTTGATAAGTTGGTTTGTTTGTACTAAATTGCATGTTTCTCACTTGTTCCTCCACTTCTCGCAACTTTACTTTGGTTCTGTTCTTACTTACCTTGATATCGTGTTGATTTTTGGTCGCGATCACATGGGTCTCTTCTACTTTTCTTTCAATCACACCTAATTTGATGTTTACTAGTTCGTTTTGATCAGCCATTCTGTCTTCTAATTTCTCAATTTTCTTCGTTACTTTTTCTTTAGTAGCTTCTACCTTTTGTTTTATCGTTTGCTCAAAACTTCTTTCTAATCTGTCCAATTCGTTTTGCAGTTCTTGTCTGGTTCCTTTCTTGAACTCAGCTTTGTAGGTATTAATTCTGCAGTAAAATTTATTTATTTCCAGCTGCAGCTCCTCCTTATTTTCGGCTTGTATTTTTGCCAATTCTTCTGTCTGCTTGCTCATTGATTCTTGCAATTTTTCTTTCATTCTTTTCATTTTCTACTGCATGTGCTCCGATTTTTTCTGCACTACGCTGTATTGCTTTTCTGTTTTCTTCTGCAGTGCGCTGTATTGTTTCTTGCATGCTTATATTCATTTGTGCAATTACATGCATTAATTGTTCCATATTTATTACTTTCTTTGACCCTTCGCCTTAGCTACCTTTTTTGTCTCCCCGTTCTTCTTGTTAAGGTGCTTCTTGTACCGTTTTTTCACCTGCACCTCTTCCATGCCTTCTCCTTGCGTCCTTTCTTTTCTTGTTGTCTCTTTATCTGCCATTTTCGCATTAAAGTGTATTTTGACAAGTTATTTAATGTAAAGCTATTTCTTGAATAGAGTAATGTAGTTCGTAGCTAATAAGATCTCTAGTTCAATAATTTTCTTGCCTCACGTTGCGGTCGACAATTGTTATGGTTCATTATTATAGGTACTTAATTTGGTTATTATTATTTAATTTTGTGTAATATAAATCTATCTCATATGGGTCGGCTCTCTACATCCTAGCAAGTATTATTTTGATTTGTATAAATTACTGCAATACATTTGCTATCAATTTGATTATTATTTTTTATAATTGAAAGTAAACACTTTGAATAATGGTTATTTAACTATTGGGATCGCTAAAATACTGGATATGTAACTTGTTACGGTCTAAAACGGGTTTTACGACACCGAGCCGGCTCATACAAAAACTAAACGGCCGAGGCGGACGATATTTTACATAATCGGGACAAAGACTCACCTAGGCCACTGCCCAAGCCGCAACAAGAAAATGCCGGTTAAACGTCAGTGGAGCGAGGGAGGGTTCTTCGCGAGATTACCTACGGGCAACGGCCAAAAGGACGGTAAACATTGATAAAATTAAACAGAGCGCCATCCGGTTTCATAGACAAAAACGAAAATACAAGGATAGACCCAGAGTAAAACCGGGAAAATCAAATAAGCCTACCTTCGAACTTATCACCTTGGCGAAACCTGAAGCTTAACGGGAGACCAATATAATAGCAGCCTCATGACATTCAGCACTGCAGCGACGAGCGCAACCGACTTACCTGCAACACTTAAACACTCAGTCTTCACCTTACATAAATCTTGACACAGTGACTAAGTCACCCTGTAAACAAGTGTGCACAAATACAAGGGATAATCATAAGTCAAATACAGCAAACAAATCTATTAGGCCAAATCCATGGCCGAAAGTTACAGAAGTGCCGACGTGGTCAGCGTACACAATACACTCACAGTGGTACAAGAGCTTACCCTAAAAAAAAATAAAGCCCAGCTGGGGACGCATTATCTAACAATAACACTTAAACATGTACAGGTAAATTTAGGAATAAGCGCACAATGCTTTGAGTAGCGCTAATAGCAAGTATGTTTGATTTAGTACCACAAAGGTTCAATTCAGAAATGGGCACGCAATGTCTTGATTAGACGCTAATAGCAAGTATATTTAATTTTAGTAGCTAAACGTTACATGCAGAAATGGGCACACGATGCCTTGATTAAACGCTAATAGTAAGTATATTTAATTTAGTAGCACAAATGTTAAATGCAGAAATGGGCACACAACACCTTGATTTAGCAGCTTGGCCCCGATGAGTAAGCGTTGGTGGCAGTAGGCGGACGGCGCTAATCGCTACAACTGTCGTTTGACGTGATGTGGGTGGAAGCCTGCGACGTCCAACGGGTCCCCTAATTACTCGGGAAAAGTGTGCACCGCTTGGCGAACACCAAAACCTACGCGGCCGTGATATGGCTCACTCATACGATGAGATCCCGAACCAAGGTCGGAGCAATTATAAAAATAGGCTTTCGGAAATTATTTAATGAGCGGCACGGTCATTCGATACGGACATCACACACAATACACGACGCACAACCACCTACTTGCACAGCTCGCCGAAAACCGTCTTAATAAACACAATCCAAAATTAGCTGTAACAGCACAAAACATCGGTCGCCCCCACACGCGCGAAGCGCAGGGGGCGACAAACTTGCCCTATAACGACTGAACCAGCTGGCGGACCGAGACTGAATACCCAAAACGAAGCCAAGCTAAATTCCAGACAGACGCGCTCGTCTTGCGATGTGCAGCGCCACGGGCGCAAGGGCCTGCAATCCGACGAGTGCGACAGAAGTTTAAAATATTTAAGGCAGCTATCTCGCTTGCTCCCATTGACTGTGTTTTGAAAATTGGTATAAACGGGATGATGCAACCTGCAGCTGCGATGGAAACGGCTAGAGCCCAGCGCGAAGCGAAGTTGGGTGCGTGTCAACTTTAGAATTTTAGATACAATTAGCTGAAGGGTTATACGGTAGAATATGACTGAAACGGAATCTATATACAGGCAGACTAGCCAACTCGGTACCAAAACGGCTCCAAATGGCCACGGAACTATTGTAATTAAAAATGGCCTGACAAACTAATTGAAACGAAATTCAAATATGGTGATCCAACCTCACAATTCGTCATCAGTGCATACGTAATTAAAGCGTTGTCCAGGTGATAACAATTACCGTAAGTAAATACACGTCACAAACAAAAACACTCAGAGGACACGTCTGTTGGAAGTGCACAAAAACCGACGCCACTCTTGGAATTCATTAAATTCAATCTTTTAGAATTAACTTTCCTGACCTTTCTGCTGCTTTTGGAATGGAAACTAGGGCTTAACTCGAGCCCCAGCAAGTCCCACGATGCCTGGGTTCCTCTTTCTCCGTTTGCCTGCAGATACAAGCCGCTGAAAGTCCCGAAGAACGACTCCTGCAGCTCGACCGCTGCGAAAATGCCTCAAATTCAACCGTTGGATCACACCTAGGGCTCTAGATGCTTCCCACGAAGGTCCCTGTCTACCTCTAGCTCGCTAGGCTCGAATTACTCTGCCAGAAACTAGCCAACACTCGATGCATAAATTAAACACTTTTTTAAACCTCTGCAGAAGAGCTACGAATCAATGCAACCTACTACAGCACACCCGAACGATATGGAATTACCTAATTCAAAACCAATGCTGTTTTATAGTATTTACAAAAATTGAATTAGCACATTTCTGGATCATTTTATAAAATAATATTCGATATGCATGATATATTATTTATTGCTACTATAATCATAAAGGCTTAAAATGTGTTCATAGCAATATAAAATAATTTAATATAAAAAGTTCAATATATTTCGGATAGACATTAACTTTTATTTGGAAGGAACTTTAAATTTTATTTTTGTAAAGATCAAACTAAATAACTGTCAAGCATTGGAGTAATTAAAAAGAATGATTTTCAAGGTAACTGAATAGAATACCTAATTTAAATAAATAAATATACGGTACCCCCCACCCAAGAAAAGCGCCCTTTCGTGTTTTCCAAGAATACTTCGACATTCAGCATCACTCCGTTTCGCTAATACAATAAAATAGTATGACCAAGATATTTATAAAAAAAAAAAATTTTTTTGCCGACGACCATATCTCAAAAGTTGATGTTGCCTTCATTTTCGGAGGACCTATCGTATGAAAACGATCCAAGACTTCAGGAAGGTTCCTGGCGACCAGAATCGTGTACACATACGAACATACATACCCCGCACAGCACGTTTAGGCACCCCCCAATACGGAGGAGGGATCTAGTGGGCTGGGGTCTTCACCAAAAGATCCGCACAGCCGAGACGGAGATTTGATATAGTGGGTTCATTAGTGGGTTGGCACGAATTTTAGAGATATTTGACTCAGAGTGGTTTTCGATATGAGGAAATTTCAATACTTCGTACACTTCGTGTCGAAGTAATATGCTGCTTAATATTGCCATCTAATAGAGGAAAAGTTCATATAAGTAAGAATTGTTAATATCAACACATCCATTTAGCCAATGAAAAAGGAGTCTCATTACTTTAGGCTGATTAGTCGTGTTAGTAATTAATTTCATCTTGACATAAGTTAAATGTCAAATTTTATAAATTGTGATTGATGTCAAAGTGATAGGTTTATACGTTTCTTGTCATTCATAAAGCCTTAACTAATTGAAGTAAAGGTAAGGCAATTTACTATAATGATTTCGGAGGCTTTCACGGCCCTTGTCATTAAGTAAAAAACGATTTCCGGGATTGGAGCGTGTCATTATTGAGGTCAAAGAACTCAACGTTTCGCATACTTTCGTAAGAGGCTTCATCAGGAGGAAAAGAAAAAGAGCACGGTAGCTCAACGTGTAAACCACGCCAGAGGCGAAACTCGACCAACGATCGGAAAAAGAAAAGCGAGAATTTATACTACTTATGTTAGAATGAATAGGAACTAGATAAAACCAAGCCAAATTAACATAGGAACAGGTATCCAGAAAGGTAAGACCACATAGAAGAGCTTGTAGCACAAAACGTCACCGAAATTTTATCAGTAGCATTTTTTTTATGGTTCTTACATGCGAAGCATTCATTCTGCATCAAGGTGCCAAAGAGTGAAGACGTAAAAGTAAGTAAGTTTTATTTTGTTTTGGATTTCAGCCTTTCAGAAGTGAGATAGGAATCTAAAATGGCGAGCGTGATATACGTAATTGACATCGGTGAAAATGATACCCACTACGACAATGATAGATAAATTCTCAAGGAAACTACTTATAATAAAATGAATAGGAACTAGATAAAACCAAGCCAAATTAACATAGGAACAGGTATCCAGAAAGGTAAGACCACATAGAAGAGCTTGTAGCACAAAACGTCACCGAAATTTTATCAGTAGCATTTTTTTTATGGTTCTTACATGCGAAGCATTCATTCTGCATCAAGGTGCCAAAGAGTGAAGACGTAAAAGTAAGTAAGTTTTATTTTGTTTTGGATTTCAGCCTTTCAGAAGTGAGATAGGAATCTAAAATGGCGAGCGTGATATACGTAATTGACATCGGTGAAAATGATACCCACTACGACAATGATAGATAAATTCTCAAGGAAACTACTTATATTAAAATGAATAGGAACTAGATAAAACCAAGCCAAATTAACATAGGAACAGGTATCCAGAAAGGTAAGACCACATAGAAGAGCTTGTAGCACAAAACGTCACCGAAATTTTATCAGTAGCATTTTTTTTATGGTTCTTACATGCGAAGCATTCATTCTGCATCAAGGTGCCAAAGAGTGAAGACGTAAAAGTAAGTAAGTTTTATTTTGTTTTGGATTTCAGCCTTTCAGAAGTGAGATAGGAATCTAAAATGGCGAGCGTGATATACGTAATTGACATCGGTGAAAATGATACCCACTACGACAATGATAGATAAATTCTCAAGGAAACTACTTATATTAAAATGAATAGGAACTAGATAAAACCAAGCCAAATTAACATAGGAACAGGTATCCAGAAAGGTAAGACCACATAGAAGAGCTTGTAGCACAAAACGTCACCGAAATTTTATCAGTAGCATTTTTTTTATGGTTCTTACATGCGAAGCATTCATTCTGCATCAAGGTGCCAAAGAGTGAAGACGTAAAAGTAAGTAAGTTTTATTTTGTTTTGGATTTCAGCCTTTCAGAAGTGAGATAGGAATCTAAAATGGCGAGCGTGATATACGTAATTGACATCGGTGAAAATGATACCCACTACGACAATGATAGATAAATTCTCAAGGAAACTACTTATATTAAAATGAATAGGAACTAGATAAAACCAAGCCAAATTAACATAGGAACAGGTATCCAGAAAGGTAAGACCACATAGAAGAGCTTGTAGCACAAAACGTCACCGAAATTTTATCAGTAGCATTTTTTTTATGGTTCTTACATGCGAAGCATTCATTCTGCATCAAGGTGCCAAAGAGTGAAGACGTAAAAGTAAGTAAGTTTTATTTTGTTTTGGATTTCAGCCTTTCAGAAGTGAGATAGGAATCTAAAATGGCGAGCGTGATATACGTAATTGACATCGGTGAAAATGATACCCACTACGACAATGATAGATAAATTCTCAAGGAAACTACTTATATTAAAATGAATAGGAACTAGATAAAACCAAGCCAAATTAACATAGGAACAGGTATCCAGAAAGGTAAGACCACATAGAAGAGCTTGTAGCACAAAACGTCACCGAAATTTTATCAGTAGCATTTTTTTTATGGTTCTTACATGCGAAGCATTCATTCTGCATCAAGGTGCCAAAGAGTGAAGACGTAAAAGTAAGTAAGTTTTATTTTGTTTTGGATTTCAGCCTTTCAGAAGTGAGATAGGAATCTAAAATGGCGAGCGTGATATACGTAATTGACATCGGTGAAAATGATACCCACTACGACAATGATAGATAAATTCTCAAGGAAACTACTTATATTAAAATGAATAGGAACTAGATAAAACCAAGCCAAATTAACATAGGAACAGGTATCCAGAAAGGTAAGACCACATAGAAGAGCTTGTAGCACAAAACGTCACCGAAATTTTATCAGTAGCATTTTTTTTATGGTTCTTACATGCGAAGCATTCATTCTGCATCAAGGTGCCAAAGAGTGAAGACGTAAAAGTAAGTAAGTTTTATTTTGTTTTGGATTTCAGCCTTTCAGAAGTGAGATAGGAATCTAAAATGGCGAGCGTGATATACGTAATTGACATCGGTGAAAATGATACCCACTACGACAATGATAGATAAATTCTCAAGGAAACTACTTATATTAAAATGAATAGGAACTAGATAAAACCAAGCCAAATTAACATAGGAACAGGTATCCAGAAAGGTAAGACCACATAGAAGAGCTTGTAGCACAAAACGTCACCGAAATTTTATCAGTAGCATTCTTTATGGTTCTTACATGCGAAGCATTCATTCTGCATCAAGGTGCCAAAGAGTGAAGACGTAATAGTAAGTGAGTTTTACGTTGTTTTTTTTATTTATTTAGCACATACTACCTCTGCGAGCTCGCGCTCATTGTTAGAGATTTACTTTGTTATTTACCATTATTACTTATTGTTTACTACACTATACTAACTATTACACTGCTTACATAATATACTACACTATACTTATACAATATTATTCTATATGAGATATTGTTCAGTATCCTTCATGAGCACCTGTTTGACTTCCCTCTTTAATTTAATTATATTGCTCATTTGTTTTATTTCCGTCGTCACAGTATTATTATATATTGTTTTCATCTTATGCTCCAGTCCATTACTGCCGTACTTCATAGTATTTATTGGGTTCATGTGCAGATGGGTCTTTGTCCTGGTATCATAATTGTGTGTGTCTTGGTTAGTTATTACTACAGTATTCGCACTTGTTTTATTTATCACTTTATATATGTAGATGATAATTTTTAAGTCTCTTATCATTAGTAAGGGTGGTATGTCAGTTGAAGTATACATACTTATTCTGTGAGTACCATATGGCATGTTAAAAATATTCCTTACGGCTCTGTTTTGGCTGACTTCAAGCGGTTTTAGGAGTTTTCTACTACTATTTCCCCATATAGCAATCATATACTGCAGGTGGCTGTGGATAAGTGAGTAATATACACTCTTTAG
>OW679195.1:18044217-18491058 GCA_940337035.1 Agriotes lineatus | reverse complement strand
AAACTACTTATATTAAAATGAATAGGAACTAGATAAAACCAAGCCAAATTAACATAAGAACAGGTCTCCAGAAAGGTAAGACCACATAGAAGAGCTTGTAGCACAAAACGTCACCGAAATTTTATCAAATGATTTATAAATCATGTCTACTAGACGATGGCATTGTTGAATGGTGGAGTGCTCCTTTCTAAACCCGAACTGGTGTTGAGGGATAATATTTTGAAGAAAAGTACCTGCTCGAATTCTTTTTTACTATTAATTTTGCCAATAGTTTTGATAATACCGGAAGTAGACTTATTATGTGGCTTTCCCGGTTTCAGTATCATTATAATTTGTGAGAACTTTAGTTGACTAGGCCAGTATGTTAGACGAAGGATAAATTGCTGTCAAATCTACATAGTACACAAAACTTATATAATAATGAAGTTTCAACGCCATACCTCTTTTCGTTTTTGAGATATTTGTTCACAGACACACAGACAGACACACACACAGACAGACACACAGACAGGTCAATGAAAAAAAAATATGTTTTTTAGGTTCAGGGGACTCTAAAACGTGAAGATCTGTTGAAAACTCAATTTCGAATTTTTGTGGTGAATCAAATACTTCCTTTATTGTAAAGGAAGTAAAAAAGTAAAACCTTCAACTTTATGGTCAGTATATTCTGTGTTAAAAAGTACACTGAATGTCAAAGAGAATGTAAATATCACAAAATGTCGGAAACTGATACCATATTTGAAAAGCAAATCAGTTGGATACCGTCCAAAAACGTCCAAATTTCTAACGAAAGAAGAAATTGAAAGATTTATACAAGGATCGGACAATATAGTGTGATCAAAAATGATTTTCATCTAGTATGGCTATGGAATAGTTCCTAATTTATAAATACAACTATAAGTCACTTAAAAGTCAAATGTCAAACTTGACATTTAAATATCAATGTAGTTGCATTCATGAATTAGCCATACTAGATAAAAATAATTTTTGATCATACTTTAGATTTTTGCTAGAAAAGGTAATCCAAATTAATATTTATTTATTTATTTATTTATTTAATTTGCACTCAGCCAACAGCCGTTAGGCCAATTACAGGCGTCGCTGTGCAGTTATGAGGACTTCCAACCCCACTAACGACTGTCATGATGTTGTATGACCGCCGGGACCAACTTTTTTCCGTGATAGCCGTACCACGAGGCGCCGAGAGATGCAGCCGTGGAACTCCCATCCAAGTTCTGACCAGAGACAGCGTTGCTTAACTCTGCTGATCGAACGTGGACGCTTGTTCAAGCTACACCACTCGATCGATATAATTTTTGACAATTTTTCAGGTCATTTTAATAATTGGCGTTTGTGAGCTGCTAAAAATAATGATCTATGATATAGAAAACAGGAATTAAATTATTATTATAAGAATTCCAAAACTCATACTCAGCAAACTTTCGTGATTTAAAGTCCAGACCATATCAAGATATACCGCAAATACTGCGTTTTACGTCCGGCAGTTACTACTACTTGAAGATTTTTCGTGCAGTACGTCAGGGAAACATGTGTTAACCAAGTGGTTGGCGCCAACAAAGTAAGGAATGTTCCAAAAGAAATAGCAACTTATCTCAAATTGCCTCGCCCGGAAACCTACGAGGGTAAGGTGAAAAATTCTCGGCTTGACAATGAAAGACTGCGATGTTCAGTTAAAAAATTATTTTATTTTTCTACATTATCTCCCTTGACTTCAACACACTTGGTCCAGTGTTTCTCCAACATCAGTATTCCTTCCCGGAAGTGAGAGTCTGGAAGTCTGTAAGAATATTCATCTACGGCCCTCTTAACTTCTTCATTGGACGCGAAGCGCTTCCCAGAAACAAATTTCTTCAAGTTTGGGAACAGATGGAAGTCCGAGGGTGTCAAATCAGGAGAATAGGGGGGATGGCCGAGAAAATTGTACCCCAAATCCCGCAGTTTTCCCATCGCTAACGCACTCTTGTGAACAGGCGCGTTGTCCTGCTAAAATATTTTTTTTCTTCTTCTACCGGATTTTGGCATCCAACTGGTCAAGAAGGTTGGAGTAATATTCGCCTGTAATTGTTCTGCCTTTTGCAAGGTAATCAATTAACAGGATCCCTTTCGCATCCCAAAACACGCTGGCCATGGCCTTTCCAGCAGATGCGATCGACTTCGCTTTCTTTGGCGCTGAACCACCAGCTTCCACCCACTGCTTCGACTGCTGCTTCGTTTCTGGGGTGTAGTGTGAACCCATGTCTCATCCATGGTGACAAATCGCCGCACAAAATCGGTCGGATGCCTATTGAATCGGTCCAAACATTGCTGCGAAACTCGTTTGCTCATTTGCTTTTGATCGGCATTCAGCAAATGCGGCACCCATCTCGCGCAGAGCTTTCTCATCCCTAATTCTTTGTGCAAGATGTTGCGCACCCTCTCTTCCGATATCCCAACAGCCTCAGCTATCTCACTGACCTTCACTCGCCTATCGTCCAACACGATATCATGCACTCTTTCGGTGGTTTCCGGTGTGGTTGCGGTTTTGGCAGTCCTTCACGTGGGTCATCTTCGAGGGACGTGCGACCATGTTTAAATTCAGCTGCCCACTTTTTAACGGTTGACATGGAAGAAGCAGAGTTCCCGTAAACTTTAGTCAACTTCGTATGAATTTCCTTAGGGGTTAATCCATCCAAAACGAAGAATTTTATGACCGCACGATATTCAAATTTATCCATTTTAACCAAAAACACGCAAGACGTCTACGGCAAAAAATCGTGTAAACAAACTACTTGAGAGAACAACTTGAAACTTGTCATACGAACTAATAACACGTGCACGCAGGCAGGAAAAATAAATTTTTGTAGAGTTACTAGATAGAGAGAGTAACGCGATTGGTATCGCCAATGTATTTGGCTCATAAATGGCGGTTTGTAACTTTAGCCACTTCCAAAGACGCGATTTCTCAACTTCCTGATTTTGCGCTGTCAAGTGATTGGCTAAATTTTGACATTTGACGTCGGACACTTGTCACTTCACTTTTCAGTTATGTCAATTTGTTAACCTTCGATCTTCGTTATCTTTTTGAGCTTTGGTGAATCGTAAAATGCTAGGGCGTTGTGTGATTTTTTGTAAAAATCGCAGCAAATCTGGTTTTCGACTATTTCAGTTACCACAAGATGAAAAGAATGAACAAAAAAGGCGTAAATGGTTGGCATTTATCTGCAGGAGCTCGGATTTGTGAAGTAAGTCGATATATACCCACATATATTAGCAGATTACAACAGATTTGCAATTAATCTGAATCGTTAATTAATTGTTCTTCAATAACAGGCACATTTTGAAACAACCCAATTTGAATCAGACAGACAGGATGGAAGAAAACTTTTAAAATGGAAAGGGTGGTTATGCACATTCAAATGTCCCGCCAATTTGTGGACCAACAATGGCCGACTTTCGCGTTACTCTCTCAATCTAGTAACTCTAAATTTTTGCAGATTGGAACGCTATCTTATGTCAAGGTCGAGAACTATTCACCTTACCCTCGTATACAGGACACTCTTCCGCAATCCTGTTAGCCAACTCAGGAGCCAATATAACAACCATCAAGCGACATGGCGGGTATTATGTATCGAAATTTTAGATTACTTAATAAAAATCTGGTGTGATACACTCACACAACTTCCTTTTACAGTGATCTATTAATTAGCCAAAAATTTGTTTTTTAATTTTTAAGCTTTTGTCAAAAATTTTCAAAAATTACAAATTCTAAAAAAACGGTGCAAAATAGAGCGTCAGCTGAAGAGACAAAGTTTCTCTAGAATTTTAAGCTGAATTCAAAAATGTAATAATATACCGGGTGTTCTATTTAAAATAGGAGTTAATAAAAAAAAATAGAAACAAAAACAAAAGAAACCCATTTTAGAAGTATTCAACTGGAAAATCACCTATCTTACATCAATACACATTAAAAACTTAATAAAAATGAGAAGTTTGAAAAAAATCGTTAGAGCCGTTTTTGAAAAAATCGAAAAAAAAAAATAAAAATCACACCTACTTCCGGTTATGCGATTTTCTACAAAAGCTTGCTGTCGCATCTACATAGTACACAAAACTTATATATGAAGTTTCAACGCCATACCTCTTTTCGTTTTCGATATATTCTTTTCACAGACAGACAGACACACACACAAACAGACACACTACCCGGCGGGTTAGGCGTGTAATATATTTTTAAAACAAACAGAACTCTTCTTGCGGAATGTCTTCAAAATCTATTTAAATTCTGCTACACTGCGCTTGCGTTCGGATAACTTTTTCTTCGCATGTGTTTAATACTGCGTAATCGCCCTGGTTTCTGTCAGTTTAATAATGACAAATATTCAAACGTCAAAATTTAACCGCGGTTAAAAATGTGTCAACATTTAATCGCTTCTGAATAATTTTAACATGATTATTAAAGGTGCTTCACCAACTGAATTTTATCTATTTGTTCATGAAATAATCACTCCGAACATTCCGCGTGCATGTAAACTAGCCTGAATAAATTTGACGATTTTCTGTCAGAATGTTTTGCTCTGAAGAAATATATCTCGTAAATTTTTCGCCCCAAAATCCCTTGTGCTACGCACCTCTTGTGAGCAGCAAATTTCTTAGCCAAACATTCCCACAGAAAAAGTCAAAATTTAATCGGCTATTTTAATGCACTTGGGATATTACTGTTGAGCAAATCCCTGGATTTCAGTATGGTATGTAGCTGAACACCCGATTCGTGAACACAATTTAAAGCTTTTATTGTGGTGCAATAACATGACTTGCAGTCTAAATTTCTTTCGATCTTCACAACATAATAAATATAAATAACACGTTTAAAACTTCAAAAATATATTAATCGTTCCTGTCACATTTCGGTAGAAATTACCAGACACACACGTACAAACAAAAGTAAATATTTTATTAAACACTAACTCAACTCAAATATTTATATTTTTTTGCTAAAAACACGTAAATCACGAATAATGTGCACATTTACGTACAAGCAATAAATTATGAATCGCACACAATTGATAAAAGCATCGTTTACATGTTACCAGAGTTGCGTAAACGCTGTCGACATTTTTTAATTCTCAAATATAATAAGAATTATTATTATTGCTATCGCAACTTCTATGAAATTGCATCCATTAGTAATTTAGTATCACTGTATTTATCTAAGTTATTGCTGTGACATATGATGTGGGGTTTAATATTTGCAATAGATTTTTACTTTCTATTACTTCGTAAAATAATAGTATATTATGTTATTAGGAGTAAAAGTGATACTTTGTATGGTGAAACCGGACGCGTAGGACTGACGAGCGTAAGCTAGGCAGACAAAGTCACTTTAACTCCGAATAGCATAATATGCTATTTAATTTTCAAACGCCCGAACTAATATACCGGGCGTCCGTTCTCAAACTCGAACATAAATTTTAACATTGCATTGAACGTTTTTGCTGACTCCTGCTCGCCAATTCAACGTTCATGAAAGGTAATGGTATCAATAGAAAGATACAATTATTGCAAATCAAATGATACTAGTAATAATAATATTTACTGATATAGTATAGAAATAATGGCAAAATACCTAAAATCAAATGCACAATGTTGATTGCCTATGTTCGACTTTGAGAGTGAACACCCAGTATAAATAAATGTATATTTCAAAAATTACGGTTATCGAGAATTGACGTCTACGTCAGTTCCCGACAATTAAGCAGGCCAGTGTTAAAAATATTAGAAAGCTAATCAAGTTACGAAATACTTTTATCCGCAAACGTCATAAAAGTGACAACTTCTGTGTCTTTATTGACAAGGTAAAAGTATCACTTTATCCGATTAAGCAGATAAAATAGCAACTTTTCCGTACTTTATGTGCCTAATCAGCTAATCACACAAAATACAAAACTCAAACATTTCAGCGAAATGTTTACAACGTAACCACGGAAAAATTGTATTAGGTATTAAATTATTTTATTCATTTACTTGCTAATAATTAGTGTTACTTTTTATCAATTTTTAATTTATCTGAATACGTTTGCGGATAAAATAGTAACAAGAGATCAATAAAGAAACCAATTAGGGTAGGCTGTGATATGTGTTATACGTTTGGCAGTACTGAAGTATATTGTCAGTCTATGTCAAATTCGAGATTAGTAGGTTAGGTTTTGTTTGTTGTTTGCATATATCTAAATATATGGTTGTTTGAGACAGACTGACGTAAAACTTAACCTGCAAATCTCGAATTTGACATAGACTGACAATACACTTCAGTACTGCCAAACGTATAACACATATCACAGCCTACCCTAATTGGTTTTTTATTGATCTCTTGTTATATGTTATTCGGAGGAAAAGTGACTTTATGTGGCTTAGTTGAATTATTTGTCTCACTAACGTTCGGTTAAATAAACTTCAGCTTCGCCACATAAAATATCACTTTTACTCCTAATAACATAATCTACTATTATTTCGCCGGCGTAAAAATAGCCACTTTTGTGCCTACAGGCATAAAAGTAACGCATTTACCTTGTCTGTTAAGTTGTATAAGTTGTCACTTTCATGACGTTCGAAAATAAAGTATATTAATCATGATTTCTTCAAACTTAACATTTCTGCAGGAATATCCGTTTTCGTGTCTTTTTATTCAAAAAAAGTTGTTTTCGAAGTGAAGTCTGCAGTATTGAATTCAGACAGTTTTCTCCGGGGGGGGGGGGGGGGGGGGGAATGTAAGTTCTGTAAGTTCTGGGGAGTATTTTGTTTTTAAATTAAAAATACAAAGATACATAGTGATTACTTAATTTACAGAAACAAAGTAGATTTAAATCGCATTACTTAGTTCAGTACAATCCACCCACTCTTTTACATATTAAAAATCTGGCGTGATACACGCACACAACTTTCTTTTTTTGCATAGTGATCATGAAAGTCGTCTTTTTTTAACGAAAAATCGTATTGAAAGTTCCACTTTTTTTAACGTAAAAATCGTAAAAAAAGTTTTTTTAACTATTTTATAGAAATGTCAATCTGACAGTTGTCAATTCTGAAGACCTTTTCGACTAAATTTCGTCCAAGAGATCACTCTCCAAAAAAACCACGTGTACAACACATTTTGAAAGTTCAAATTTATGAAAAAAGGTATGACTTTCAAAACTAGTTGTACAAATTACTATAACAGTGATCTTATAATTAACCAAAAATTTTATTTTTTATTTTTAACACGTTGAGCGCCACGAGAAATTTTTGAAATTTTCTTATTGGGCCAAAAACTATTTTAAGCATTTTAAGGTATGTTATGATGGGTATACTAGGAAAAAGTTATAAATATCATGATACAAATTGTTTATTTACAATAACAGCAATTTTTCCTTTTTTAATCAATAAAAAATGAACGAAATAAAAAATAAAAAACTCGCACTGCAGAACGTTCTCCACAGGCCAGAGCGGTCCATACAGTACATTTAACTAATGTAAGCAGCGGTCCACTGGCCTATACGGAATTAAAACTGCTTCAACTACGAGCGGTCCCTAGGGACCGCCGTGGCCCTACGAGAAATATTGGTAGCGGTCCCTACGGGCCGCTGCGGCGCTTAACGTGTTAAGCATTTGTCAAAATTTTTCAAAAATTACAAATTTTACAGAAACGATACGAAGTAGAGCGTTAGTAAAAAACTGAAAAATCATAAGAGTAAACACCATACTTCCGGTTATGTGATTTTCTTCAAAAGCTTGCTGTCGCATCTAGTGGACATTTCAATAAGCACAGGGTTGAGGTGTTTTATATAACTGCAAGGCTAAAACTTGAATTTCACAGAATAAATACATTGGTAAAGAGATGCCAGTAATAGAGTAGTAATTGAATAGGGAACGCAAAAGGCAAAGCTCATTTCTCACAGGGATCTAAGTTGACTGTCAGATCAATTTAAATAATAGGTTTGTGCAAAAGTATTAGCCTAACCAAAAGAAATCATTAATTACAAAAGGGATTGCTATGTGCAAAAAAATGAAGCGTAGAATTCAATTAATTTAGACAGTAAAATTTTGTGAGGGTTCTAAAAAAGGTATAAGTCCTCTGATTACTGTCCCTGCTCGAGCCCCACGTTGGGCGGCATAAAATTTGCAATGGATACCTCTCTCTAATTAGATTAAATATTAAATTGTTAGAGCCCTCACACAATATTTTGTTGGAACTAAAATCCTCAAGCAGATTAAAAGTAAGCTGTATTTATTTAAATGCCTAAATGAATGGTTATATGCCCGTTTTTATATTTCATTTATCTGCAAATAATGATAAATAAACGCTAGCTCTCAAGTAAAACAATCACTCTGACTCAGTTGGGTTCCTTGTCATTGTAAATTATAATTTATTTGAGTACGGTTCTGTCTACCGCATTAGTTCTAATACGCATAAGCAAAATATTTAAAAGTAAATTAAATATTACACAAAATGAATTTCGTATGCAAGATTGCGTGGTTGACATTTTAAAATCGTGAAATTATCAAAGTTCGTACAGGTATTTATTTGAATTTTCGCGTGTTGGCGGCATTAATTATCTTTTGTTTTAGGCAATTAATTGTTTATGACGTCAGAAGGGACGCTGCTGGCGAAAATTAGCAATTGTTTCTGACGCGTCCGGTTTCACCCTCGCATAACCTAAAATAATGAATCCGATTGTTTTGCGAGCTGCACCTCCTCTATAGCCGCGCAAATGCTTGGATCTTCTTAAGTAATGTCTCCTTTATCAGGCACGTAATTTTCACTGGCCTAACGTTTATACTTTTAGGTGGAACTGTACCTTATTTTATCCGAACTGCTTCGGGAACTCTGGGGTGACGCCATTGAGATTCTGGAGCTGATACGGGCTCCCTTGATGTGAAACCTCTCGGAGACGTTGTTACACAGCTGCTCTATGCCCTGGAATCTTCCCCTCTAAGCTGCGATAATTTCTTTGGCTACAGGCAGAGATCGAAAATTTGAGCTGAACGGCTGCTAACTTCTCGGAAAGGCCCCTTCATAAGCGTTTAAAAATTTTGTACAGATCTTCTCTCTTCTATAGGCTACTCTAAGCTTCTTTACGATTACTAAATCCCCGATTCTAAATTTTATGCGTTTCTTGTTTTGCTTCTCTTCGTAACGATCTAGTATCTTCTTAACACGTTGCCTGATCTTCTCCATTAGTTCTATAACTTCTGTTGAATCCTCTTCCTGCCTCCAAGGTCTTGCTAGTATTACGCCTTTGCATAATGTTACTGGGCTCATCTCGGTCGTAATGTTAGGTACGTTATTTATGAAATGTTCTACCTTTGATAAGTATTGAACCCATCTATTATGATGCTCATGGGTCATTATCTTCAAATACTTAATTGTTTCTTTTATGTACCGCTCTGCTACATTAGATTGCGGGTGTCGTATGCTACAGAAATATGTTTTAATTCCTTTCTGTTCCAGGTTGTTAATCATTTTAGCATTCTTAAAATAGCTTGCGTTGTCGTCTAATATCTTCTTCGGAGTCTCCACTTCTTGTTGAAATTTTTCGATAGACTTGATCACATGTTCTGTGTTGCTGTATTTCGCCGAGTATAACTTAATGTACTTTGAGAACACATCCACCATGATTAGAATGTGTCGGTACCAATATTGTCCCGGTACCAAGTTTCCCAAATAATCGATTGCAACTAGTTCCAAAGGTTCGTTGACTCTTATACTCTTGATCGCGTTCTGGTTGGTATGATTCTTTTCTTTGGCCAATTGACAGACTTTGCAACAATTTGTGAAGTGCTTAATAAATTTTATATCGTTCTTGGTGTAGAAACATTCGCGAAACATTAACCATGTCTTTCTTCCCCCACAGTGTCCGAAAGTTTGATGAATTTCCTTTACCACGTTGACTACATCTTCTCTGCATAATACCATTAACTCCTTATCACCCAATAATTTTACCAATAGACCTTCTACTATCTTGAAACCTTTATATTCTTTGTTTGGACTGCCTTGCACTAGATTTCGTATTTGTTGAAGTTTCAAATTTTCTTGTTTGGCTAATAACTCTTCTTTTGAAAAACTTCCTTGTTGATCAATTTTCTCTATCCCTATCAATAATTGTTTCCGTCTTTTACTCTTTGCTGCTTCTTTCCTGTTTAAGAAATCGGCTACTACATTCATGTTTTCTGGTCTTAGTCTTATCTCGACATCGTACTGTTTAAGTACAATGTCCATCTGTATAATCGGTCGTTATGGAACGTTTTGTTTTTAAGGAATGATATTGCTGAATTGTGTCTCTATGTAGAACTTGTTTCCTGTCAAGTAGAATTTTAATTTGTTAATCGCAAATATAATTGACAACATCTCCTTCTCAGAGATAGTTTATCTTGTTTCGTAACCCTTCAGGATTCGTGATATAAAGCAAATTGGAACTTCTACTCCTTCTTGAACCTGTATTAGCTCAGCAGCGACTGCCATGTCCGACGCATCAGTCCTTAATATAAAGCTCCCTTTTTAAGTTCGGGTACTTGAGTAGCAATCCTTCATGAAATTTCTGTTTCAAATTATTAAACGCTTTCTCTCTCTCCTCATTTCAAATCCACTTGGCATCTTTTCTTAGCAACTCGAACCAATGGTAACGTCAGCTCAGAATAGTTTGCTATGAATCTTTTATAATAATTTAATAGGCCAAGTAATGCTCTCAACGTTTTCAAATTCTTGGGGCGAGGCAAATTCTTTATCTCCTCTATTCTCGTTTCACTAATTGTTACCCCATTATTGCTAATCTCATATCCTAAGTAGCCTACATTCGTTTTCATAAACTGACACTTGGTCAAATTCAATTTTAACCCATTTTCATTTAAGGTGCTTATAACTAATTTTAAATGTACTAAATGTTGTCCCACATCTCGTGAAAATATTAAAATATCGTCTATGTAGTGCACGCAGAACTCGTCATATTTATTTAATATTTGTTGCACGGCTCTTACCAATGCTGCACATGACGTCGTCAAACGAAACTACCTTAAAATAAAAAATTTCCCCCTCTATGCAGAATCCAGTGTACTTCCTTGAGTCCTCGTGTAATGGAATCAGCCAAAATGAGTTTTTCAGATCCCATTTTGTTAACACTTTCTTATCCCATATTTGACTTAATAAGGCATCAATTGTCTGCGGACTTTCATACTGGGGTTTAGTAATTTGATTTATCCTACGTGCGTCTAAACATAACCTAAGACTACCATCGCTCTTCTTTACCACCACCATCGGATTAACAAAATTCGTTTTTGAATGTTCTATTACATCATCATCAAGCATTTTCTGTAACTCATGTTTTACTTTTTCGCGCTGTGCAAACGGTATTGGATAAGTTTTAGCTTTGGAGTCCAATGTTTCGTCCACAATAAGTTTATGGCAATATTTTGTTGCTTGTCCTGTTTTCTGATTTATTATCTCCTTATTCTTCTCTATTATTTCCATAATTCTGCCTTTATATTGTAAGTTATCATTCCCTATCTTTCATCATCCAGAATTCCTTCTATAATCCTGAAATTATTTATAATTATTTCGTCTCCTGCACTTTTGGCTAGGCAACAAATCTTATCGTCTCCTGCACTCTTGGCTACGTTTTACGCTCTTGATCCCCATATTCGGAAATAGACCAAAGTCTCCTTATTTCATTTAATTGGATGCACTTTTGCATTTTATCAATTTTAATTCCAACTTGCTGAATAATATCGACACCTATCACAAATTGTACATTTAAGGGAGATACTATGTAAAATCGTACATCATACCAAAGAATATAGATATACTATCGATGGAAAATTTAAAAATGTTATTATACAGTGTGGTGATAAAGTTCCACACAAAATTAATAATTTTGTTATTTAATGTTTTTTGGGAAAACCCTGACACGTCAATTTTATTCTTTAAAAAGTGGACATGGCACCGTCCCTAGACTTTCCCATACTGGAAATTGTTTATATTTTCTTTTGCATTTAACAGTAAAGTTATTTTCTTCAAAACGGCTGCTTGAGCGCTATCGTAAAACCCCGCCTCCTAACATGGTTAGGTGAAATTTTCGAAGTCCCTGAAAATCATATTTTGTATGGCATAAAAATTCGATCTTTTTATTTTCTGATTCTTTGAAGCAAAATAGTAACGACAATTAGAATAAACAATTAATTTTTCAAAAATAGAAGGGGGAGGAAGGCTTTTGTTTTTGCGCTATGACGTCATTATTAATTTTTTCAAATGGAAATCTCATTTTCCCCCCTTATGTTGATAGATCTCGCCAGTTAAATGGTGATATAAAAAATTAGTACCCCACATAACAATTTTTTGAGAAAAATACACATAAAGTTAAAAAAAAATTCAGAATTTTTTTAAATTAAAATAACGCACCACATCTGTTTCCTTAGAAACGTTAAATTGTTGACTTTGACACATTTGTGAAACAGTGGTAAATGTTTTAAAATCAAAATTAGGTAGTTTTTGTCATAGCTCTTATTTTCATTAAAAATAAATTCTGAATTGTTTGAACTTCATGTGTATTTTTCTCAAAACAATTGTTACCTACGAGGGGCACTAATTTTTTTACATCATCATTTAACTGGTGAGGAGATCTATCAAAATAAAAGGAAAAATTGAGTCTTTTTAAAAAATAAAATGACGTGTTTCGGGGTTTTCCCAAAAAACATTATATAAGAAAATAATGAATTTTGTGCGAGACGTTATCACCACACTGTATACAGAACGGGCATTTTTAAAGGAACTAACCTGTATCATAGACGAATCCGGTATGGTATCTGCATCTAATTGCATAGGCGAAACAATATGATCTTCATCCAAATGAAAAGGCCCAAACAAGACGTCGCTTTACCATAGACCCTTGGCATGATCTCTTTTTTAAATGCGAGTTCTTTGGGCGACACTGGCGATGTTGCGTAGTCAGGTTGCATGGCAGTTTTGTAATTTAAGGGAACAGCATTATGACTCAGCCTATTTTTTCTTGAATTCATAAACTGCTTTTCGGAAAAATGCATGGCACACACAGTTCTTTCACGTAATTGGCTTTTCAGATAACGTGAAAAGCTGTGGATTGCCACAATTAATCAACCACAAACCGCGTCTTTCTTTTTCTATAGGAAAACGAAAAAAGCTTAAATCGCAGTCGGTTCTGCGATTTCGCTTACATTCGAAATATACGCACGAATTAACCATGATTAAGATTAAGCGTTCGAGTGACCAATTTCGGAAAAGGAAACGTCAAAAAAGTACGACAACACTGAAGACAAACTTCAGCACAACTGAATGTGAATTTCCAGAAGAAATTCTTATAAGCTGTCCTGTTAATTAGCCTAAGGAATGTGACACGTCTTATCAGGAAAGCACATCAGTAAGGAACGATGCAAATGAAAAATTAATCGAAAGTAGGTAACGACCTATTGACTATTGACTTATTTACGATAGAACAGACCGAAAAACCTATTTTCATAAAACGTAAAACATTTGCCAAACTTTAATATTTGTGGAAAAAGTATCAAATAAAAGTCACTAATAATAACTATCATTTTGAGCATATGATTAAACTTTGAGTAGTTAGTAGCTTATTATTTCTTATTGCAGTATGTTTAGAAAGTTTTCACTGCAAATTGTCTTTTGTTTTGTTACATAGCTACCAGAGCACACTATTCATTTGTTTTTACAACTAACACAGTCAAGGCACACTAGATTAAAAAGTGTTTTATAAAATATTTTAAAAGTTTGTGAAAATAAGTATGTGAAATCATACATGAATGAAAAGGGGAAAAAATAAGCTTTCCAATGATGCAAAATTTTCATATCCGTTCCATTAAAAAAAATGTAAGTTTGGGCTGTACCTCGAAAATTACGAATCAGAAAAATATTAAAGTAGACCTATTCTGTAGAGCCTACAATTCCCTACAAGCTATTTTTTTGAAAATTGAAATTATATGAAATAATAAAAAAGTTATGCATGGTTGAAAAAATCGACCAGTTTCAGTTTTTCGATTATAACAAGTAGGCTATGCGTTTTTTTCGGAAAAACAGAAGCGTCAATAAATTGGCCTCATAAATGTGCACCTTTTACCCCATTTGACCAAAGTTGTATCCCTTACCGTTTCCGAGATGCCAATGGTGGCACCTCGAAAATGACCCCACTCTGTATAAAATCTTGTGTATATTTTGAGCGCAAAATCAAATTGCCAATTTCGCTCTTATACAAATAGCTGTTAAAATCCTAACTCTGTAACTTCCTTGCAATCTGGCAACGCTGAGACGCGTTCTTGGGAGAAATGCGACAGGAATCTGTAAATGCGTCTCCGACCGTAGCCGTGAACAAGTTCATTAGTACTGGCGGCGGCTGCTTGAGGGCCAGGCAAGAACTGAGGAGCTTTTAAATAATACGCTAATAACCCATAGGCTGTCCTTCTTCCCCTATCTATATTCTTTGATCATACTCTTTCTCATTTATGCTGATCTTGATTGCCAATACTTTACTTGTAGTTGAGATCTTCCTCGTTGCAGATCGATACAATTAACTTTAATTATATTACTTTGTAAAATATCCAGATGATCATTTAGGACTTCTTCTTGTATTAAAGAAACCATTGCTCCGCTATCAATTAGCGCATAATATTCTTGGTCTAAAAATTGCAATTTAATAAAGGGTAAACATGAGCTTGAAATTTTATCTTCATTTTCTTCTAATAAAAATTCCCCCGTTTTGTCGTAGGCGATGGCAAAGTTGGCGATTTGTTTATTTATACTATTTATAAAAATTGAGGTTTTTTTGTCTATCGAGGGTTCCTTATGCACCTCTGCTATCTCAATTCGGTTTAGGTCATCTGCCTCTTCTTCTCTTCGCTTCATCAACATTGTATTTATAAATTGTCGATCCGGTTGCTTGTTCACGTCTGATTCTTGGCATCTCCTCTTGTTCCTTTCTTCGATCACGTCGTTGTAACTTCGTTGCTGGTTATCCCTCAATTAAACTGTGTTCTGTTTTGGTTCCAATTATTATTATTATTATTCCTTTGTTGATAATTGTTGTAGTTATAGCGACCCTCTTGTCTATTATTATTATAGCTGTAATTATTGTTAAAATTATTTCTATTCGGCCTAAAATTATTTCCCAAGTTTTCGTCCAATTTACGTTTACTAGAATTTTTATACTCTTTAATTTTCTCCTCTTTCATTATGCACGGCCAGGTCGTAATTTCGGACAATTTCTAAGAAATCTTTGAGCGTTTTAACATTTTGGACTGCTACTGCCTTTGTTATTTCGGCCTCCAAGTGTCTAGACAGGTGTTCGATAATTTCTTCTTCCGTCAGTCTTGACGCTAGGTACTGGAGCTTGTTAAAACAGTGCATAACATAGATTTCTCTAGATCCTCCCTTGTCTGCATATTTACCGGATGTTAGCTCTGTTTTTACTTGCGCTTGATGTGTATTGCTCCAATATTGTTGGGTGAACAACTCCTTAAATATACTGTGTGAGGCTTTCGCGGTTACTCGAATTATTCTTCTTAACATGGAATTTCGGCTTAGACCGCGTAGTATTTGTATATGAACACCCAGCAGTTTCTGGCTTGATGTGCCTTGCACCGTGAAGTCGAGCAAAAACCTGCGCGATGGTCATGTTCTTTGGTGGCTCGTGTTGTTTGAGTATCTTGAGAACGAGGATACTTAGGCAGATTTGGCCGTTTTGCTGTTTGTGCATCCATATTCACTAACGTTTCGCAAGACTTTGCAGCTTGCATCATCCTCGTTCTCAAAATACTCAAACAACAGGAGCCACCAAAGAGCATGGCCATCGCGCGGGTTTTTGCTCGACTTCACAAGGTGCAAGGCACATTAAGCCAGAAAATGCTGGGTGTTCATATACAAATACTACGCGGTCTAAGCCGAAATTCCATGCTAAGAAAAATAACTCCTTAAATTCTTGGTACGTAGGGTACTTGCATTTAATTATGCTATGCCATATCTTGGCATTGTTTCGCATAGCCATGTTTATCTACATTCGGTCGGTATGGTCCTCATTAAGTCATCCAAATTTGCTATAAAGATCATTGGCAACTCTCCGTACCTTCCTTCGAATTTAGGTATCATTTCCGTACTTAAGCTTGGAGACGCCGCGCTTGCCGGGTATTCTTGCACTTGTTCGAGCCTTTCACTTACTTCTTGTATTTCCCTCGTAATTCGATTGTCAACAAGAGCGATATGGTGGGCGTTTCGGATTTGTCCTTCTTGTACCTTGACCCACTGTTCATCTGTCTTTTTTCCTAGACTGCTTAATTCCAATTCGATCCTTTCTTGGTGTTGTGCCAGCTGTTCTTTTGTTTTATTTTCTACACCGTTAATTCTGTCCTCTATTTCCTCTCATTTCTTTTCTATCTTTTCATCTATCAACTGTGACACTTCTTGTTGCAGTTCCTGTTTTATTTCATTCTTGGTTGTGTTCTTAAATGCCTCCAATTTTTCCTATAGGCCGTTGATCTTTACTTGCAATTCTTGCTTGCTATCCAGTTGCATCTTTTCCAACTCTTGTTTTAATCCCTGAATCATTAAATTGGTATGGTTATATCCCCTAGTTTCTCTTTCTTCTGCTTCGATTGTTAACCTGTTGTCACGTTCTTCAGCCTTTTTTCCATATCTTGCGCATTATTTGTGATTATTTCCTGTAGCTTTCTATCACATTCTTCTTCCTTTCTGGCTCGCTCTTCTGCTTCAATTTTTAATTTATTGCTGCGTTCTTCTGCTTCTTTTTTCATTTCTTGCACACTCTGTGCTGTCTTTACGGCATCTTGTTTTAATTCTTGCGCTTTATTCCTGATTGTTTCCTGTAGCTTTCTATCCGGTTCTTCTGCTTCTTTCCGCATTTGAAGCATCATGTCCATCATTACACTCAATTCATTTCCTTGCTTTGGGGCTTGGGGCTGTTGTTCTTCAGCCTGATCCCCTTGCTGTTGTTCTTCCGCCGGTTGTTCTGGTATTTCTATTACTTCTTCCGCTTGGTGCTCTTCCTCCTTTCCTTCTTCCATTTTCTTCAGTCTTCTCGAACGCTTATCCGCCATTTTACTTTATTTCTTATTAATCGGACAAAAACAGAGCGCTTGTACTTACGGACAATGCTACCCACACAAATAATAGTTCTAAGATAAATTTCACAGTCTTTAAATATACTGTGGATAAAAGTTAAATAATTAAGCAATTTCGCTGTTGATAATAATAATAATTTTTAATTAAGACTCGCCTACACGTTGGGAGCCATACTTATACCTTTTTTAGAACCCTCACAAAATTTTACTGTCTAAATTAATTGAATTCTACGCTTCATTTTCTTGCACACATCAATCCCTTTTGTAATTAATGATTTCTTTTGGTTCGGTTAATACTTTTGCACAAACCTATTATTTAAATTGAGCTGACAGTCAACTTAGATCCCTGTGAGAAATGAGCTTTGCCTTTTGCGTTCCCTATTCAATTACTACTCTATTACTGGCATCTCTTTACCAATGCATTTATTCTGTGAAATTCAAGTTTTAGCCTTGCAGTTATATAAAACACCTCAACCCTGTGCTTATTGAAATATCCATTAAATTGTCAACGCTATCAGAGTTGAGTTGTAGGGCCTAAGACCATTCTACTAGATACTACCCAAAACTTATATACAAACACACAGACCAATGAGCAAAGACATTTTTTTTGGGTTCAGGAGACTCTAAAACGTGGAAAACTCAATTTCGAATTTTTGGGGTGAATCCAATACTTCCTTTATCGTAAAAGGAAGTAAAAAAACCTAATATAATAATGGCTTTTACACTATATATTTATTGAGGTTATATTGCACTTTGACGATTTTCAATCGCAGTTACAAGTCACAATATAATGTCATATCTAGCCACCCATTAAGAAAGTACCTACAGAAAAATGATAAATATTGTTTATCCACAATCACCTTATAATTGAAGTTTTATCCACACTTATGAACCGTCTAAAGTACCACTTTATCCACTAGTGGAATAATGAAATTACTTTATTCCACTAGTGGGATAAAACCATGTCACTTACTACTGCATTGTTGGTAGCACTGTCAAGCTATGCCAAATTTGAAATTTGTAGGTTAAGTTTTGCGTCAATCTGTGTCAAATAACAAACAAAACTTAACCTATTAACCTCTTGAATTTGACATAGACTGACAATACACTTCAGTACTGCCAAACGTATAACATTTGATCTTTCGGTACTTTCCAAATTGTCACTATGACTTTTCATGGCTGTCAATACAAAACGTATGTTTTTTAGATATTTATTGAGTTGTTGGATAAAACATATTGCATTCTTGTTTTAGTTGCGTTTTATCCACTTAAGAAAATTAAACGCTCGAACTGCGTTCTCGCGTTTAAATATTCTTGCGTGAATAAAACACACTTATACAATAAATAACTTTTATCTACTCCAGTGGGATAAGTAACGCATTACGTCACTCATTTGACACTATTTCAGTTAGGTAATGAAGCTCATTACTCCATTCAGTTATGTAATGGTATCATTACGCAACTGAGTTGTGTAATGACTTCATTACGTAACTGAGATAGTGTCAAATGAATGACATAATGACATTTGCCTACTAAAATATTTTTGAAAATGACAGATCTGACATTTCTCTTAATGCACTTTTCTCAATTTTAGGCATTCGTAGATAACATTTTGTACAATACATGTGTGATAATGCATCATTAATATACTTAATATACTACGCACTCGTTTGTAACTTACACACACGTATATTAATGATGCTGTTATCCCACTTGTATAGTAAATAACTTAATATGAATCAGTGAACAGATAAAAATCCACACAGGAAAGTTCCATCGCCAAGCCGGCGGCGACAACCAAATTACAAAAACATCTGTTCACCGACAAGCGCCAAGATCCAACACAAATTTCAAAGGAAAACCGTTGCAGAAATAAAAACATAAATTACGGCATACCAGTGTCAAAGTACACCAATTTTTAAATGCAAACCTTCGCACAAATAAAACAATAAAATGCCAACGGCCTGCCAGTTCTAAAATGCAGCAATAACCCCCCCAATAAAACACCCGGGCCAGCAGACAAGCGGCTCGAATTGAAATCCAAGTTCAATTAACAAAACGCTCCTAATCAATAATGCGCACCAACCCAGCCACACATGATGATACCTGTCGATGGGAAAAATTAGCCGCAACCTAATAAAACAACGCCCAAGTCTCTAGCACGCATACAGGTCGATTAAAAATAATTTTTCCATCAGCCAGCAAAAATATCACCGCTTACAATGCGGGCGATTGTTGCAAGTAAACGCTACAGAAATTTCGAAGTAAACGGCGGCCCAGCAAAAACGTATTTTCTAACGGTTAAATCAGGACAAAAAGCCCCTTACATCCGGCTAAATATTACAAATTAGATTAGCGGAAGGAAAAATTCCAGGCAGTGATGTGTGGTATCAAAATACTGACAAAATTAGCGCACACCCAAGGAAAACAAAGAGAACTTTTTAAACGCACATAGAAAAAATATAGATATAATAATACGTAAGCGCTCTTATACGCAGAGCACGGGGAAAAATTCTGATTTCAATTAATATGCAACGAAACCTAGCAAATAGGGTATCGTTGGAATCAGCATATCAATAACCATTTATTGGGACACAAATCAAACCGCTAATAGATCACGCCGCGGAAATAACCGCGGAATTAGGAATCACGATGAAAATAAGCAGTCATCCCTCCTCCTTGGACCAATGAGAACCCAGGAAACTGAACACAAAGACCAGGGCTGCTTTAAATAGGGAGGCCCAGGCGTGAAGAAATGACTCAACCCCGGAGAGTCCCAGCAGCATCCAGCCTTCCAGACTCAACCCAGGAGAGTCCACCAGTAGCCACTTCAGCTCCAGGAACCATCCAGCCTTCCAAGGGCCAGTCTCTCCAGGACCTCCAGCCACTTCTGGACTTTGTCTTCCGCAGCATCCAGCCACTTCTGGACTTTGTCTTCTGCAGCATCCAGCCACTTCTGGACTTTGTCTTCTGCAGCATCCAGCCACTTCTGGACTTTGTCTTCTGCAGCATCCAGCCACTTCTGGACTTTGTCTTCTGCAGCATCCAGCCACTTCTGGACTTTGTCTTCTGCAGCATCCTGCCACTTCTGGACTTTGTCTTCTGCAGCATCCAGCCACTTCTGGACTTTGTCTTCTGCAGCATCCAGCCACTTCTGGACTTTGTCTTCTGCAGCATCCCGCTCCGAATTCACCAGCAGCCCCAGGAATTGTCCAGGATCCACCTACAGCTCCCGCAGCTTCCAGGACGAGTCCACAGCCAGTCTGATCCGAGTCAAATCTCGCCCGATCGCCATGGGCACCCCCAAGTCTGTTGCGTAGGCACCTGCCCCTACCCGGAGAGCCTCCCCGCCCCGCTTGACGCCCCCCTCCAGACGTCAGCGCCCACAACGAGCCGTGCCCCGAACCGCTCCCCGGAAGGAACGGACCGCGTCCAGGCCCCGTTCCCTGCTTCTAGCGCCTAGGCAAGGCCGCCCCCTCCCCTCGCGCGCCCCCAGCGCCCAAGACTAGGCGGGCCTTTGTACATATTTTTGTTTCGTGTTCTATTTGTGTGTTTTTTTTTGTATATATAATATTAAGTTTTTGTATGTACCATATCCAATAGAAATAAAAGTATTTAAAGTTTACTCCAATCAATTAGCAGCATCGACAAGGGTAAAGCCTACACCCCTCCTCCCGTTGACGCCATTGTAGAACCTACCGCTGAGCATAGACCGAGGCGTGTTAAACTATTATCTGTTAACACCTTGCACATCAAAAGTAATGTTATGATGTTTAATGATGCTAAAGAGTGAGTTGCGTCTTCAAACTTAGCAACAAGAAATGAAGGTTTGTACGGAATATTTACTTGAAATTCAATAAATCGGGAAATGTAAACGGTTAAATAAAATCTGGATTGAAAGATTGAAAGATTGATGGCAAAAACTAGTTTAATAATAGAAAAATGAAAAAATTAAACAACTTGAAAGTGAAAACTATTCATATTCCGGATTTTCGTGGTTATCTTACACATCTGATTCTGAATATTAATCTGCTGACACCTGTATTTAAACGGGGGTATGTTATTAATCAATACATTTCCCATTAATTTTGTCCAATCCTGTTTTATAAGTTGCTCACAGTGTTTGATACTATTGGACCACATTTCAGGCGTAAAATGAGTAATGGCTTCGAACCACATTTTTTTGACTTTTTCAGTTTTTGATTCAGTACATGGTGGTATATTTTTATTATAATATTTTTTTAGAAAATCCCAAATCAACTCGATGGGGGTTGTACTGACAATTGTAAGGTGGTAAGAGAAGCATCTGATGTCCATTTTAAATTATTCGCCAATTTTTAATTGTATGCTTTTATGTTTATACAAGACATCCGTCAAACAGACGAAATTGAGCTGACACTCAGAGATACCAACGTTGATTTATGAAATAACTAGGTTTGACATTTTGACAAGTCTACCAACCTGAGGACATTTTGATAAGCGTATAATTATTAAAAAGAATTAGGTATATTATGCAATTATCTACAACTTTTGTTAAAAACTCTGTAAGAAATATAGCCTTTAAAAAAATCTCAAAGTTTGATTTTTATAAAATTCTTCTGAAAGTTCAAAAATAATGGGAATACTTTTTTATTAAAAACTGTAGAAATCACTTAATTATCTGCAACTTTTGTCGAACAAGCTTTTTTCTAAAAAGCAGTTTTTGAAAAATCGCACAATTGAATTTATGCAAGCAGTAAAAGAAAATCGTGTGGTAACCTCATCTCATTTTTTAGTTAAAGTTTATCCTCCAATTAGATATCGCAATTCTTCAGTGACAAGTAAGAATCTGTCACTTCAAAATGTTATTAAAACAATTTTGCTCTAAAATTGTATTTGACTACTTTTCTTCAGAATTATCCCATGCTCTGATATAAAAGCTAGCTTGCTTTAGTAATAACAGTTTACACCTGTACAAATAAACTGACGTAAAGGTTGCCAAGCGCTTATTTTTAAAGGTATTCCTGTGAGAGTGCATGTTAAATATATAATCAGTTTATGTTTTATATTGGAAAATATACGGGTAGTTCGCTTCCGCTGGCCCATATACATACAAGCAAATATAAAATACAAAACTTAAATTTTTTAAAAATTAAAGCTAATTACGTGCACATTAGGAGCTAATAATTTCCAAATTTACTGTTGAAATCTTTGAATCGTTTTCCATAAAGCAACGCGGTAGCAATGCGATTTCAATCACTGACCAAACATACGACCACAATAAAATGGTTCTAGTTCTTTTGTTATCAGAAATGGACCTAATGTCAAGCTGAATAAAATATTTCGTATAAAATTCTTCAACTCATCTTCTAAGCCGATATTGAATTTTCCTTTGCGTGACTGAATTTTTATTAGTTAACGTTTTTGTGTCCAAAAATTTAAAAACGCTGCCAATTACAAATTGAAAGGTTTTTCTACTCCTGTAACTAAAATGGCATTTAACATACTAACATACACGTCGCTAAGTGACCTTTTAATCATACCTTCATAAGCAGCCAAAACTAAAATCAAGTTAGTTTTCAACAGTTTGTCGAGCATAATTTGACGTAACCTAATATTCAAAATCACCTCGAGGTACCATCGCGGACAAAAAAATGGAAACATAATTGTTTTCCTAGTGTAAATGGGTATATTACCTAAGTTAAATCAACATTGCTGATATCATATTGTTTAATGCAGTTGTCAGTTGTCAAAAGTAAAAAGTCAAAGTGTTTCAAAATATAACCTATTATTATGTAAACCCCCAATAACACTGTGTAAAATTATAAAAAAGCGTTAACTTGATTAACGCTGGTGTTTCCATTTTTTTGGCCGCGGTGGTACACCTAACGGTAGAAGAGGATTCGGATAAGTATAGGTAAGTAAACACTTTGTAAGGTCTATATCTCACCATAGATCATGGACGACTACCGACTACCGAAAGTGGTATTCAAAATCCAATGAAATAATAGGTATGATGTTATACTATCTAAATTTGTGATCGTAGAAAAAGTATAGTATGTAACACATTATATAATAGTTATTTACTATACAAGTGAGATAACAGCATCATTAATATACGTGTGTGTAAGCACACAAGTATATTAATGATGCATTATCACACATGTATTGTACAAAATTTTATCTACGACTGCCTAAAATTGAGAAAAGTGCATTAACAGAAATGTCAGATCTGTCATTTTCAAAAATATTTTAGTAGGCAAATGTCATTATGTCATTCATTTGACACTATTTCAGTTACGTAATGAAGTCATTACACAACTCAGTTGCGTAATGAAACCATTACATAACTGAGTGGTGTAATGAGCTTCATTACCTAACTGAAATCGTGTCAAATGAGTGACGTAATGCGTTACTTATCCCACTGGAGTAGATAAATTATATTAAACACTCGCTGCGCTACGCTTCGCCCGTGCCTAAAAAAACTCGTGACTAAAATGACATTTATAAAACTTGTTACATAATATACTATTATGTCGCGTCGTGACTAATTGTATAGAATTTCTGATGGCATTGATGATATAAAATCAGCTTCAATTGTAAAAGTGCACTAAGCCGAAACCATTGTCGTTGTTTCAAATGAAAAGGGCATATTAATTAATTTACAGTCACACTTGCCGTATACTTACCAAGAAGCATGGTGTATTGTTACATATGATGTTCCTGTTATCCCTTTGTGTTGCATTAATTAATTATCATCAGTTTTGTTTTATTTGTGTTGATTTCCATCTTTATGTTTTTTATCTCTTTGATCCAGTTATCTAGTAGTTCCTACATTTTTACGTCCTTTTACAATAAAGGAAGTATTGGATTCACCCCAAAAATTCTAAATTGAGTTTTCAACAGATCTTCACGTTTTAGAGTCCCCTGAACCCAAAAACCATGTTTTTGTTCATTGGTCTGTCTGTGTGTCTGTGTGTCTGTCTGTCTGTCTGTCTGCCTGTGAACAGAATATCTCAAAAACGAAAAGAGGTATGGTGTTGAAACTTCATATATAAGTTTTGTGTACTATGTAGATGAGACAGCAAGCTTTTGAAGAAAATCGCATGACCGGAAGTATGGTGTTCACTCTTGTGATTTTCCAGTTTTTTTCGATTTGTTCAAAAACGGCTCTAATGATTTTTTTCAAACATTACATTTTTATTACATTTTTAATGTGTATTGATGTGAGATAGGTGATTTTCCAGTTGAATACTTTTAAAATGGGTTTCTTTTGTTTTTTTTTCTATTTAATAGAACACCCGACATATTAGAGTAAAGTAGCCATATGTGGAATAGGGACCCAAATGTGGAATACCCCTGTTTTGGCGAAACTATATGCTCCATCTACATTCTAATGGTGTAGTTATATACTATTTGAATTGTCTTTTACTGTAATGTAAACTTCATTACCGGTATTTCGCCCTAACTTTAAATTTATACAAAAACGTGGTATCCTAACAGTGCTACATTTTAAAAATAAGTACATAAATATTTTATTGTGATAGCATTTTAAATATCTTTGATTGGGAATTATTGGAGATGGTAAGGTAACCAGTCTTTGCATCTACTCTACGATAAATATATGTCGGCGCCGAATACATTTGGACTAATGTCTCCCCCTATGAGTTATGTTTTCTAGTTATGTTATGTTTCGTTTGAACTGTTTTGTTTATGAGTTCACAGAAGGAACGCGATAGGTAATTTCCTATAGAATGGAACGGCGCCTTCAAATCGCGATGGTGTTGCGACCAAAATATGCCAAAGAAATGTGTTCCATGCTGTAGGGGAGGTTGACCAAACGTTCAGCGCAATTTCCGTCTGGTCCATCATACTAGATTGAAGCGTCAAACTTTGTCACTATCTCCATGTACAGAAAGGAAAACATCCTTCCATGGAAAATGCCAGAAATGTGGACGTGTAGGGTAGTCGGAAAATAAAGGGTGGTGCTCCTGAGAGGCGAGTGTAATTGAAGCATCGACATCTCAACGTGAAAATTGGTGAGACCTTTCCTTTTGTTTAATTCAGGTTCAGATTGCTCCTTGATTAAAGAGACTGTAGCAAACCATTTGTTAGGGATGAAATATTTGATGGTTTTGGGGTGCGTTATTTTTAAGTTTTAATTACGAAGTTTCCACGCCTGGAATGTTTTGAGCCCTAAAATGTAACACATTCTTAATAAATATATTTGGCGTTAAATCGCGAGTTCTTGTTTTTGGGGGAACTCGGCATAGCAGGTGCAACCGCTGAAGCGTATCGAAGAATGCATGTTTGACCGGGGGTTGAATTGGAATCGAGCTCGGTTAGAAATGAAATTAGAAATAGGACAGAACGTTTCGGGGTGCGACAGCGGCGCGACGTGTGAGTGAAAGTGGTCTGTTTTGCTATATTATTTCTTGGCGTAAGCGATCATATGCGAACCAATAATTAATTATAAGGTGATAAGTTGCATAATGCGAGGCGAACCGGCGAGCGTAGCTAGGCGTAATTAGGTAGAGGATTAAATTAACTAGAGTAGAATGTACGTACTATTGTAGCTAGTTGAATGGCATTTGGTAGACTTTTTGGCAATTACAGCGTCCGGTATACGTCAGAGGTTCTTGCTTTGCTAGTCGACTATGTGATAGTCAAAGAGTTGAATCCTGGAGCTGAAGCACGAAGTTCGCCCAGTGATTCGCGGAAGCATGTGTGTTCCGCACCGGAAGCATGGAGTTCCAAATTATAAGCCCCATTAGAGCAATAGCAAGATTTACGGTAATTGCTGTACTGTGGAAGATCAGTATACTACGGTAGTTATTACCGACTCTGTACGGGTTGTAACAATAGTTAATCTAGTGGATTACTATTGGGCAGTACTAGCGAAAGGTACCGATAGCTAACCCAGCCAATGAAGGCGGCGATGAGGTGCCAAAGGGTTGAGGCTGACGGATGTAAGGCCCAGCATTGTGATGCCACTGCCAGAAGTACGGAGGGGCCAGGGGGAGGCCACCCCCGGTGAGTACAATTATTATTATCGATGAGATTTACAGGTCAGTAAGTTTATGTTCTTTTACATTTAACTGCCTGCCTCCGCCACTGGGCCAAGGAATGTTCGAACCTGCACTGTTTGCGCCCCGTTGCCGCTTTGTGGTCATGGGTGAGTTGCATCCATCACGTTGACACATTTCAAAAGTATCGGAAATTGAATTTTAATATAACACACATAAACACCCGTCTAACAATCAGAAGTGGGATATAGCAAACAGTGCAGATCAAATGTGGTGTGTGTAATATCGATATTGAGCGATTTAGATAATTATAAGAAATTAATAATTCGCATTCGCGTATATTTGTGTGCTTGGAGTATTTGCTTGTGGTGTGTGCGGATGTGTTCCGTAACAGGTCGCTACGTAAATAAAATTGCGTAATCATATGTACGTCCAACCACCTGGTAACAGGTGAATGGCATCTCTGTGAAAGGGGGCTCAAAACCTGGCAAAAAGGCCTTGTACAATGCTAAACCCTGTGAGGGTTGTTGATCAATTTTATTAACCGTCAGTGTTGATAACGCTGCAGGCAAATATGTGTTTACACTGCAAAAACACCTAATAACTCGAATTTGTCAGCAAGAAATTATTAATATGGGAATTGAAAATAATTTACAAAATCACTGTTACTAAACAGCTACTGTGTTGTAAATGTTAAGTTCGTTCAGCTTGTGTGAATTTATCTCGTAAATTCATTCAGCTGTTCGAATTTATTTCAAGCGTTGATAAATTTTATTAGTAATTAGCAGATGTAAATTATAACTGGCCAGTGGCATAGTTATGGGGGGCGATGTGGGGTTGGATCACACCCCCAGAGCTGGTAGGAATTCCTGCCTAAATACAATTTTTCTTAAATGAATAATTGAATACCAATTATTTCATTTCTTATTATAGTGGGATCAGTTTAATTGAGAATTAGTTCATGAACCGTTACGCCACTGTAACTGTCAATTAATTCAATTACAATAACTGTACCCATAGTAGAACAATTGCGATTAGAACAATGTGTGGAATGCTACCACTAAATTAACAAGTAGCAGAAAAATTTATATGTGGAAATAAATGGCTATATCAAGCCGTTGTAGTATTTACTTTGTACCCCTTTTATTCGGGTTTGTAAATACTACAGCATCTCAATTATTTCATGATTATAGGCCCGTGACCAAATCGAAAGCTGAAAGATATATTGCATTCTAATTATTTTTAAGAATCCATTAAACCCGAACCGAAGGTGGTTTCAAGGGCCGGTCGCCCGGGTAAACATAGCTTGGGCAGGTACCTATCGGTGCACATCTGGTTTGCCGAATAGGAAACCTGATACCGGGGATGGTTTATTGGAATGCAAGCACTGATTTGAAGGGTTACTTGTAATCATGTGGATCACTAGAAGGGGGTAAGGTCCGTAATAGACATTATTGTTACTAGTCTGGTAGTGAAGATCGTGAGTGGTTTGATTATGCAGCTGAATTAGATGCTGTGTTATTGTTGATATTGGTACATTAAATGCTGGATAGCTTTGTTATTGAGTCGTTGCCATACTTGCGAGTATTGGGGGAGCTGCAAGACCCTCGTAAGTACTATCATCTCGTAACAAAAAAAATATAGAGCCTCTAACGAATAAAGCATTTTATTTTATTTTATCAAATAATAATACCATTGAAGGTTTTATTATGACGTATACAGCTGCATTGGTTGGTCATACTAGAGGACGATGTATCATACGAGCTTTGTCTGCATAATCGTCTGAAGATGAGCGACTATCAGTCCCCATACCTGATCGAGTTGTCTAACGCCAGCTCGTAGAAATCGGAACTCAAAGAGATTGTTTAATAACTTCACTCAACTTATTGAATTATCAGTGTTGTAACCCGTGTTGCTAAACCGCCACAACCTTATGGAACTTAAGCTGTTGCTAAATTGCGTTCGGGATACGATAGACTCGCTGTCGATCGCTGGCGTAAACAAATAGAAAAGCTCAGGTGAAGGTATCAATGGACAAAATTTAAACAATGGCTAATCACACGATTGCCGGTCTAAAGGGTATTGCAAAAACTCAGTACGATGGTTTGCCAAGTATTAATATTAGTTGGTCCCAGTAGAAGGAGAAATTAACTAAAGCCTCCTACGGCCACAGATATTTGTTAACACAGCAACAACAACAAGAAAAAGGTTAAAGTCCAAGGAGAGGTTGAATGAAGGTTGTGTGCGCTAATATCACGACAAATTAGAATTAACAAATGTGGAATCTTGACTGGTAACACAGCAGCACAGTGCATCCTCGCTGGTATTTGGAAAGTCAAATTCAAGTAGCCGCGCGAGCAGAATATTTCGCTGAACCAGTGAATCTTTTTAAACACTTAACAACCTGCAGTCTAATGCACGAACATTATCGTTATTTTCCCCAAAAGAAGATGTTCTTACAAAACTCGTTTAGTCCAAGGGCACCATAAGACACACTCTAGTGTTTCCGTTGCCATCAGCAAGGGTATGTTCAAAAAGACAACCCCTTGTGGGTTGGATATTCAGAACAACCTGTTTAGCGATGTAATGGAACTTACTCTTCATACCGTTATCCCTCTCAATGAGCAACGAAGCAAAATACAGCAGTATATCTACATGATGGTAACACGAACCCAAAGTATTTTGAACACTCGAAAAAGTTTGTCGGACTGAGACAGCTGGGATAATTATTGGCAAGTTACTCGAAACTTACATAATTCTTAAATCCTAATCGGCGTATGCCTCTTAAATATTATTGGTTAAGAAGAAAAATGGGCGAGGCAGAAGGTGTATTAAACTCAAAAGCTGAATCGTTTCACCGTCAAAGGCCATACGTTGCTCATTACCGAGAGTATATGTCCAAATCGACCGTTTGTCAAGTTTTGTTTACCCCACCAGCTTAGACCTAATGAACGAATACCATTAAATATCTTCAAAATCAGTGGCAGCTCTCGTATCACCAGATGGTCATTACGATTACAGGCGTTTGCTACTTGGTCCTTCAAAGTCGCATCTCTATTCCAAGGATTAATCAGCAAAGTTCTGGTTGCTGCACGAGAGGTAGCTGCAGTTTATCGCAATGACATCCTTATCACAACAAGAGGGACTCCCGAAACATCGAAAATTTAGAAATAGTCCTGAAACTGCTCACAGAAGAATGCCTCACGTTGAATCTTGAGAAGTGGAAGTGTTGTTTTCTAACATCAACAATCAGCCACGTAGAGTTTGAAGTTTCCCCATGGGAATACGACCGGGTTACATCAAAACAGAAGCAGTCAGCGCTTTTCCAACTACAATGGATGCTCATCAAGTTCATCAACTTATAGGCCTAACAAGCTGCCTTAAAAAGTTTGTAGGAGATTATGCCATTGTAGATACTAATCTACTAACTCATCTCGCAAAGAAAACTGCTGCGTGGACGTGAAATTGTGCAGGATAATCAGCAATGTCTATCAAATGTGATCAAACGCTGCAGTTACAAACCCCACGGATTCAATAACTGATATTCTACAATTGAAATCTGTTTGAATGATAACAAAACAATGAGAGCACAGTCAGCAAAAAGAAACTGCACTAGGCTACGTAATGATAAAAGATGCCAAGAAATGTTAAGTCAAGGACTTGGTATTTATAAACAAGAACATCCTTGGAGATGGTACTATTTCAAAGTTGAAATCTCCGTTTAAGCAGTGGATGCAAGTAGAATCAAGGAAGCCAAATAGGGCAAAGTCGTCTTGGGAGATCACATGAAATCATGGGTACCAATAAGTAGGGTCTCAGATAGTGAGAATGAAATGGATGGTCTCTCTACGTGTGGAGACTGGAGATCCAGTAGCACCATATCGCGAGGACGCGAATGAATGCAGGTTGGCCGAATGTTAGGGATGAAATATTTGATGGTTTTGGGGTGCGTTATTTTTAAGTTTTAATTACGAAGTTTCCACGCCTGGAATGTTTTGAGCCCTAAAATGTAACACATTCTTAATAAATATATTTGGCGTTAAATCGCGAGTTCTTGTTTTTGGGGGAACTCGGCATAGCAGGTGCAACCGCTGAAGCGTATCGAAGAATGCATGTTTGACCGGGGGTTGAATTGGAATCGGGCTCGGTTAGAAATGAAATTAGAAATAGGACAGAACGTTTCGGGGTGCGACAGCGGCGCGACGTGTGAGTGAAAGTGGTCTGTTTTGCTATATTATTTCTTGGCGTAAGCGATCATATGCGAACCAATAATTAATTATAAGGTGATAAGTTGCATAATGCGAGGCGAACCGGCGAGCGTAGCTAGGCGTAATTAGGTAGAGGATTAAATTAACTAGAGTAGAATGTACGTACTATTGTAGCTAGTTGAATGGCATTTGGTAGACTTTTTGGCAATTACAGCGTCCGGTATACGTCAGAGGTTCTTGCTTTGCTAGTCGACTATGTGATAGTCAAAGAGTTGAATCCTGGAGCTGAAGCACGAAGTTCGCCCAGTGATTCGCGGAAGCATGTGTGTTCCGCACCGGAAGCATGGAGTTCCAAATTATAAGCCCCATTAGAGCAATAGCAAGATTTACGGTAATTGCTGTACTGTGGAAGATCAGTATACTACGGTAGTTATTACCGACTCTGTACGGGTTGTAACAATAGTTAATCTAGTGGATTACTATTGGGCAGTACTAGCGAAAGGTACCGATAGCTAACCCAGCCAATGAAGGCGGCGATGAGGTGCCAAAGGGTTGAGGCTGACGGATGTAAGGCCCAGCATTGTGATGCCACTGCCAGAAGTACGGAGGGGCCAGGGGGAGGCCACCCCCGGTGAGTACAATTATTATTATCGATGAGATTTACAGGTCAGTAAGTTTATGTTCTTTTACATTTAACTGCCTGCCTCCGCCACTGGGCCAAGGAATGTTCGAACCTGCACTGTTTGCGCCCCGTTGCCGCTTTGTGGTCATGGGTGAGTTGCATCCATCACGTTGACACATTTCAAAAGTATCGGAAATTGAATTTTAATATAACACACATAAACACCCGTCTAACACATTTATTATGGAAAACGTTTAAACAATGCAGCTTGTTTAAACGGCATTGGTTGCGGATCATTTGTGTACCAAGCAAATCTCGAGTGTCGTAGAAATGCAAGAATTATTTATAGAGGTTTTATTTTGTATTGTGCCGGATAAGTTCATATCAGCAAAAATGGTAAAAGATTACAACGGAAGTTGAATGCTTAGGCGATCTTGTTAAATACGTCCTCGAGCTCATAAAACAGTTGCTCGTCTAAATTCAAAGTCGGGGAGTATCAGATTTCATATTGCCGGTTGGGACTCTGCCAGTCTGCATATGATTTATATTGAAACTTGAGCGATTGTTATTGCTACAGGCATTTTTTTGGCAAATGCAGTGTACGGCCTGCAGCCAAAGGCATGTTACGGTCTGCAAGCTTTTGAATTCGATATCGTTTATCGCAATGAAAAACACATAAAACTAGCTGATTTTTCTTGAAATGCATCAAATGTTACGTGATATCCACTAATATTGACTTTGGGAAACGAAGTCATTCATAACGTCGATGTGTATAATAACGTGATATGGAAATAAACAAAGCATTTGCCGCGCTGCGGTCAAATGAATTCGACCCTACTTCTCATAATTTACGAAATTTATTGGTTTCCAAAATGTCAAGACTCTTCATAAATTTGTGGATAATTGTTTGATATGTAAGATGTTACGGGATTTGGGAGAAAGGCACTAATTCAAAAGCAATTTGTGGGAACGTGTATTTCGATTCGAATCTTGGTGCAGGATGCCTTGGAAATCTTAGAATGCTGCGTTAGCATTTTGCAAACACATACAGACAATATGATCTCATACATAGAGTAATAAGGGTGGTTCGGCCGGCTGAGGGCTGGCATTCCAAGAAATATTCGGTAACAAAGACATCTAAAACTAAATCGGGAAAAGCTCAAATTCAGATGCATTCCCTACCAAAAATTATTTTGGTCGTGGCACACGTGCATATTGATATTTCTGGAAAACTAAGCGATAAAAAGAATACGTTTTTGTTACAATTGATGCCGTTACCAAGTTCATTGTTCTGCAACGTAGGTATCTAAATTGTTTGAAAGAACACACCTTTTTGGAGGGCCTTGTAGAATTATTTGTGATCAAGGTGACTGCTTCACAAGTGCTGATTTTCGTTGCTTTTGTTCCAATTACAACATATAAGTGCATTTGATTACTCTAGAAAGATAGTTTAGGTGAGGTCCGGTTGACATTGAACAGTACAAAGCACTCAGTTACAGGGATTAGATCCGCTAAATTGTTGTTGGATGTACTACGATCCTTAGAGTTACACAAAATTTGTTATTTACTTGACAATGAAGAGTCTACGAATTTGGCTGAAATTAGACACCTTGCTAGTGAAAATATTGAGCGTTTAGCACGAAATGCAGTTTGTACGACTGCTGGAAAGGCACAAATAAAGTCATTTGTGATTAGTGATTTTGTATTCAGTAAAAATAACGAACGAATGCTATCAAGCTTGACCGCCGGTACCGAGGTCCCTTCAACGTTTAAGTTTGCTTCCGATCAGTTAATTAGTGTCCCCTAGTGATTTGGAGGAAGATGGCTCCGTGTCGGCGGAGAAAAACGTATGATTAATTTGATCTTTGTTCGAATTATGTAGAGATGAATTATCATTGTTTTTAGTCGATCCTGGCAGGGTATAAAACTTGGCCAGCTGGACTGTTTGAGTCGATCCTGACTAGAGCTGTAACTTGGTCAGATGTGTTATTATGAGTCGATCCCAATTCTGAGTGTAATCGGAAGGTGTCGAGCCCGATTCAGAGTTTAATCGGAAGGTGCTGAGCCCGATTCTGAGTGTAATCGGAAGACCGGTTTGGTGGTTGAGCCCGATTAGGAGTTAATCGGAAGACCTGTTTGGTAGTTTGTTGAGCCCGATTAAGAGTGTAATCGGAAGACCTGTTTGGTAGTTAGTTGAGCCCGATTAAGAGTGTAATCGGAAGACCGGTAGTTGATCCCGATTAGCAGTTTAATCGGAAGACCTGTGTGTAGTAGTTGATCCCGATTAGCAGTTTAATCGGAAGACCTGCGTGAAGTAGTTGACCCCGATTAGTTGAATATCGGAAGTTGAGCTTGATAGTAACAGTCAAACAGTGTACTTTATTTGAAAGAGGATTTAGGTATGCACTACCTAAAGAGCTTGATTTGTTTTCTTCAAAATTGTGAAAGTCGATGATTGATTTGTTGTTTATTTGTTAATCAGGATGAACGAGCGGTTAAGTAACTGATTTATTTTCGTAAAGTTGAAGGACTTTAGTGCCCGTGGACGTGCACGTGTCAGAATGGCCGTGTCGGCGCCGAAGATATTTGGACTAATGTCTCCGCCTATGAGTTATGTTTTCTAGTTATGTTATGTTTCGTTTGAACTGTTTTGTTTATGAGTTCACAGAAGGAACGAGATAGGTAATTTCCTATAGAATGGAACGGCGCCTGCAAGACCCAAACAATATGGGAATGAGTAACGTTGCCGAGATCAGGGCATTCTTGTATAGAAAAGCAAAGGTGTTGGACAAAGGTGCGGGCGCCGGACCATTACCATTCCAACCCTTATTATTAGTTATGTTCATTCCGCCATTGCGGGCAATTTATTGGTTATTTTAGTTTTCAACCAATAAACGGTGCTTATCGGACTTAATGTGTAAAATCGAAGTGGTTACGCCCTGAACTACCCCTAAGCTCTGACATATATGATCAAGAACTTGTTTTTTTAACTATTTACAACTGTTCGAAGTAATATGTCCAAGAGCCTGTATTGTGGAATGCCCAAGGGTGTTCGAATGCGGAATATTCGACATTGGCATCCTATTCCACATAAGAATCCATTTATTAAATACATTTCTCAATACGTGTTTTATTTCCAGAAATAGAACACAAATAGAGCGAAGAGAATATGAGAAAAGCAATACATGGCAGTGCGAAACAAAACCCTGGATTTTTTAGCTGCTTCTAAGCGTTACAATGTACCATGTTCTACAGTCTATACTATTCAGATATTGTAAAATTGAGAATGACGTTGAAGCAATTAAAAAAAAATCGTTGGGGAGGAATCCTATTTGGACCAAAGAATTAGAAAAAAAGCTGATAGTGTACATTCTCAAGATGGAAAAACAATTTTTGGCTTAACTAAACGAGATGAATGTGCTATTGCATTTCAACTCGTAAGACAAAATAACATTTCAAATCCGTTTTCGCTGCTTCATCAGTCGGCAGGACTGGTTTAATCGAGCAAGCGTCAACGAAACAAGTTTAACTATTTATTATTTATATTTTATTTTTTATATTTCGAATATTTCAGAATATTGTTTTATTTAGTTAATTATTTATTTTTATCGTTCAGAATATTGTTTGTTTATTTATTATTGTAGATACCTTTATTTAAGGATATAATTATTTCTTTTTAATCTGATGTGATAAATACATATTTGTTTTTATCAGTGTTAAATACAAAAACCATATTTCTATCTAGCATTGACATTAGTCCTATCCCACATTAGAGTATACTGGTATTCCACATTACCAACCCATTTTTTGAGTTCAGAGTAAAAGTCACATTTTGTACATTTGTTTTTTTAAAACTCGTTTGCTTCATTCAATTAGTCTAAACTTTTGCCCTCAAGTGAACAACCCCTTACCCTATCCATGGCCAAAAATATAGAAATATGGATTAACGTTTTCAATTTTTTTTGCAATTAAAACAAAAGGGCATTCCACAATCGGCTACTTTACTCTATTACATTTTTGAATTCAGCTTAAAATTTTAGAGAAAATTTGTCTCTTGAACTAACGCTCTATTTGTCCCGTTTTTGTAGAATTTGCAATTTTTTTAAATTTTTGACAAATGTTTAAAAATTAAAAATCAAATTTTTTCCTAATTCTAAAATCACTGTAAAAGAAAGTTGTGTGAATGTATCACACCAGATTTTTTCACTAAAAATGGCGTTTTATAATTCAACGTGTTGAAAGTGAAATCAGCTATTTACTTTTAGCACATGTGCTAAAAGTAAACAGTTGCTGTTGGATTTAGAATTTTAAACTGGAAGTGAGGTTGTAAAGTTATTCTAGTTACTTCTTGCGTTAGAGCTAAAGTGTTTTTTAAATAATTAAAGCGTTATGTAATGAATAAAGTAAAATGTGTACTATTATAATTACCTTTGATAACTAACTTTGACAGCTACCGGCTGCAGAAACACTCACCTGCGCGTCAAGGCCATCTTTTTACTATAACATAAATTATAAATAATCCTAAATGCAAACCTTTGTTAATTCGACATTTATGGATTAATAACAGTAAATTTAAGGCCGTAGAAAATGAAAATGGATGGTTAGCATGACAACAATCAGTTAGAAATGCATTTTGCTAAATAATTGTGTTTTGCGTCATAATGTACTTACTACTTTTTAACACAAAAATCTGTAAATGGCTTTACTCAGAGCTTCCCTCTCAAGTGGATACTCAAAAATTTTAAAAATCAAACGAAAATAAGGGTAAAAATATTTTCACGTACGTAATAATGCTGAAATAATAAAAGCAAACATTTGGCAATGCACATTAAATCAATTTAAAATAAAAAAATTACGGCGACGGGATTCGAACTTCATCGACTGCGAACGAGCCAGCGTATGCGATCTTAATGCTTTACGCGCGGCCCGAAATAAAGCACGCGTTCGCTACTTCGTCCACCAAGGACGCATTCGCTCGATGAGAGGCGCCTGCCTTAAATAGAACGTATTTATTGTTAACACATGTTTTATTTTTTAGAACATTTATTATGTATCTGTTGATTCTTATTTTCGTTATTGGTAAAGCCTGAGATATGTGCAAATTGCTACTTTTATCTATTTGCCAGTTTAAGCAAAAATAAACAACATTTCTTAAGGTGCTCACCCTCTGTATATATTTGTCCTAAAGTTTCTCGGTTTCATGCCAGGTAGATATATAATCCGCATGCAAAATATCGCCTTCCTCCAACAAATAGCTTTCGAGTTATACCGGAAACAGCCAGACAGAAACAGACAGTCGCAATTGAGAAAACCTCATTATCGTCATCTAGGGACATTGAAACGTGAAGATCGGAAGAAATCTAGGAAGGTGATTTTTTCGCGATCACAATACATCATGTTTTAGACGTTAAGAAATCATCTCTTAAAATCGTTCGCATATAGTTTGGAACAATCTGTATAGACGGCAGGAAAGAACGTCATTATATTTTCTCTCCATTGTTGTATAATTTCGGCAGTAATAATCATAGCAACAAAAACTAACGACCATTTCCATTAGTCGAAATCAAAATACACATTTTCATTTTTTGGTATGAGCATGACCTCCTCGACTTTTTCCGACCTCCTCGATTAAACTGTCATTTTATAATTAGAAAAAACGCTCCCAAAGCAGTAGAATACAAAATTATGTAGTAACTCGTACGAAAGCGGACTTTTAGAGACGTCTTATTTATGTGCCTGTGCTCGCTTAGTCATAAACTGCGGCTCGTACAAAAAAGTCGTTAATTTCGTACTTTTTTCGTAACATAAATAGCTCTTTTAAACGACTCCTTAAGGGAGTAGAAGTATCAAAACGACAACTTACTTGCGAAAAGTTAAATATAACTTCTTCCTGGCGCGAAAGTTCTCGTGCATTATGGTTGTATTCGAGTTATGGATTTTTTAAATCTTTTTTTGTTGTTGTAGATTAGACCACATTTCTTTTCTCTTTGTTTTTGTGAGACGTGGCAGTCTCCACAATTGTCTTCCATACCTTCCTATCGGCGCACTTAACCCTCCAATTTGAAACTGCCATTTCACCCAAATCCTCCATTATATTATCCCACCGCCTGGCTCTTGCTCTATTTCCATATGGTTTCTATTCTGTTATTCACGTAATTGTTCTGTTTTGACTTCTTCGCTTTATGCGAGCAAACCATTTCATTCTTGCCCTTTTATAAATCCGATTATATTAATTTGTAATTAATTCTACTTCTGATTGCATTGTCATCAATTATAATTGAACCTAATATAATTTGTAACATTTTTCTTTCAAAACTACTAATATCCTCTTCTTTTTTCTTTGTTAGTGTCCATGTTTCTGTTGCATATGTAATTATTGACCGTTTAATGTTTTATATGTTAAGTTTTGTTTGTTTACTTTCATCTTTTAACATTTTCTTATGAATATAGATAATAGGCTTTATTTTCATTTCTAATCTTCTACTTATATTCTTTCTTGCCTTTGCGCCGAATTGCTAATTAAAGTTTTTGTTTCTTGAATTTATATTAACCTGCTTGCCGTTTATGTTTTTGCGCTTTTCTTGTACATTTCATGTATTTTGTGTTTTTCTGGATTAACTGATGAACCAAATTCTTTTGCCTCTTTGTCAAGCCCTTTCACTTTATCTATCAATTCTTTCCTACTTCGTGCTGTGAATGTCAAGTCATATACTATCGCTTAATCGTACCTTGTATTCCTACTTTTTTTGTTATTGCTTTCAAGACCAGATTAAAAAGAATTGCCGATACTGAATTCCCTCGATTTATACCTTTATTTGTATTTTTCTGACTTCCTCCCTTGTATTTGTATTACTGCTTCATCATCATCATCATCATCAATTCCAGCGTTTTATATATTCCATCTCTGGACATACGCCTCTCCAAGTTGTCTCCATTCTTCCCTGTTTATAGTCACACTCATCCACTGCATCCCCTCCACTTTCTGAATATCATCTCGCCATCGTGTCCGTGGTCTACCTCGATCTCGTCTTCCCGTTCGCGGCCTCCACTCAGTTAGAGATCCTGTATATAGTTTACTAAAATTTGGCCAAACAGCCTCATTTGACATACAATTTTGATCCAAACTAGATATTTGACATATGTCGAACAAAGAGGTTATAGGAACAAATCTTGCTAACTTGCTTTTGATGGGAGAGTTTTTAGAGTATTGATTATTCTTAGAATCTCTAGAACCGACTATTAGGAATATACGCCCAATTTAGTTAAAATTTAGAGTTGCATATGCGATACTTTCGGTCGTAATATGTTACAAAATATATAAAAAGGCACTTCTATCACACATGCCTTGTAAAAAGTGATCCAAACCAATCAAAATGTATCCCGCTTTTGCCCAACTCTTAGTAACCTATATACAGGGGCTCTACACTGAGTCACCTTTTTCGTCCATCTATTGTCTGACATTCTCATCATGTGGCCGGCCCACTGCCACTTCAGTTTTGCAAATTTCTGAGCTACGTCCACTACTCTAGTTTTATTCCGTATCCATTCGTTTCTTTTCTCATCTAGTAGACGAGTGCCCAGCATAGATCTCTCCATTTTTCTTTGTGTATTCATTAATTTATTTATTGATGTTTCCGTAAAGGTCCAGGTCTCAGATTCATAAGTTAGTGATGGAAGAACACATTGATTGAATATTCTCGTCTTTAGGTGTTGGGGAATCTTGGACTTAAACACGTGCCGGAGCTGCCCAAAGGCAGCCCAACCTAAGTGGATTCTCCTTTCTATTTCGGCTGTCTGTTAGTTACCAGTAAATGTTAGCTTCTGTCCAAGGTATATAATTATATTCATCAACGACTTGGATCTTGTCTCCGTTGTTGAACTGGATTTCCTGGGCATCTTCCATGTTTGACATGATTTTCGTCTTTGATATGTTCATCTTCAGACCTACGAGTGCTGTAGCATCATGTAGTTCTTTAAATATTACAAAAAATGATTTGTATAAAATAACCAATTCAAGTGATATATTAAAGCGGTCGCAATGCAGCAGCCTATAGTCACAAAAAGTATTTACAAGAATATGTACACTGTTTAAATTAGAATTTCGTCGAATTCGACTGGGGCCCAGAACTTGGTCCTTCCTACAAATTGTGATTCGGTAAAAAGATATACGTAGGTATATAGCTCTATTAAACGTTAAAAGGCAGATTATTTAAATTACTCCTACACATTCTATCTAGTATCTATACCATAATTTTAGATAAACTTTACCTTCGGTAACTAGTCTTTCTTGATCCGGTTATTTTTTTTATATTTACGTAAAAATTAATGACTGTTATGTTTTTTATCATCCAAAATACTGTACTAATAATTCGTGGCGTCGAGTTGTCCCGCGTCGAGTTGAGCTCGGATCGAGTTGGGCCCGCGTCGAGTTGGTCGCGTCGAGTTTTCCGCGTCGAGTTGGCCGCGTCGAGTTATTCTAGATCGTTCTCAAATCTATAAATGCTAGATAGAGGGGTTGGTTGTGTTCATAGCCTTTTTCCATGATTTGTCTTATGCAGTGTATATGATCTATCGTACTATATCCATGTCTGAATCCTGCCTGTTTGGGTGGTTGAAAGGCTTTATAGCAAGTATTTGGTAATGTGATGTCCCAGTAGTTTTCGCAGCCCTCTTGACACATTAATTATATGATGGTTTATGTAAATTTCTCTTCCATATTTCACTAATTTCAATATTATATTTTCATTACCTAGTGCCTTATTATTCCTCATTGTATTTATGATGTCTTTTACTTTCTCCAGTCTTGATATTTCTATTTTATTTTCTTCTCCGTTCTGTTCTTCCAGTATTACTTGCACTTCGTCGTCATCATCACTCTGTGTGTCATTTGGCAATACAGTAAGATGTTCTTCCCATATCCTCATAATTTCCTTTATATCATACTGTCCGGAAAATATGACTTTGCGTCATTAATTTGAGTCCGGAAAGTGGAACATTACATCACAAGGCCGGAAAGTGACACTTTCCGGCCTCTTGTCGTTTTTTACAAAAAAACCTCATACATTTTCATAACACGTCCCACGCCCCTGCCGTCCACCTGACCAAAGAAGAGGGCCCTCGGGGCTCCGCCCCTCTCCAAGAGAGCCCTCGGAGCTCCGCCCCTCTCCAAGAGGACCTCGGGGCTCCGCCGCCTTTCTCTAAGAGGACCTCGGGCTCCGCCGCCCTTCTCTAAGAAGGCCCTCGAGGCTCCGCCTCTCTAAAAGAGAGCCCTCAGGGCTCCGCCCCTCTCTAAGGAAGCCCTTGGGGCTTCGCCCTCTCCAAGGGCGCCCTCGGGACTCCGCACCTCTCCAAAGGAGATCTCGAGGCTCCGCCCCTCTCCAAGGAGCCCTCAGGCTCCACCCCTCTCCAAGGGGGCCCTCGGGGCTCCGCTACCGTAACCCGCATTCGCTCAACCAGGGACACCGCGTCTGCAATTTTTGTGACGGACACACGTCTGGATCGTTCTCCTTTATTATATAGAGGATTAAAGTCATTAGGCCGATAATATAAAACAGTATGAAATAAAACATTGTACGATACACGGCCGTAAAATATTATTAAAATACTCGTTTAGTTATTCCAGACTCGGCTCGTTCCTCGTCTCGTCCGTAAACATCTAACTCGTACTTTAAGTCATTTTCCGGCCTTGTAACGTAAATTACTATTTCTTCATATTCCAATACTTTGTCTCCATTCGTTATTCCCATTACTTTAACATTAGGTTTCATTTTTGTTCCCCATTATTCTTTATAAGAATAGTCGGTGGTTGTTGTTTCTTCTCTCATTTTCAATTTTTTCCATTTTCTATTTAACCAATTCTTCTTTCTATACATTTTTGTTGCTTCATTTTTGAGTGTTTTGTATAGCTCCCTATCGCTCTCGCCTTTTGAACTTATCACTTTTTTCATTCTTGCTCTTGGTTAGTTCCATACATTGTGTATAATACCAGTTTTCTTAATTGGTTTGTTTTGTTGTTTCCTATTACTCGTTCTGCCGTTTCTATTACGTTACTTTTCAATGCATACCACTATTCTTCAATAGGACGCATCCTCTTGATTCATTTCCCTTTTTATACCTCCTCTACAGACTTATTCCGCATTTCTTCGTCTTAAATCACTATTACCTTCCACATCTTCCTTCTCTCAGCGTTTTTGTTGTGTTCGTTTAACTTCTTCTCTTCTCATAGTTGTTATGCTTTTAATAATTCTAGTGGTCGTTGTCCACACTTAAAGTTATATATAGATTCATTGTTATTGTTATCTCACACATTAGTTATGATTAAAGCTGATATTATATGGCAAATGCATATTTTGTATAATTGATATGCCGGCAAAACTTTTTGCATATGTATACTAATTATGTAAAAATAAATCGTTTAAGCCAAGTTTCATTTTGCATATTTTGCATATTTATACGTTTTTGAGCATATTTTATGAATTTTGCATATTTGGTTATATTTAGCAATAATTTGTAATGTATGAAGAGCTTTTTGAATTTTTTTTGTAAAATTTACTATCTATAATATAATTTTCCTTAATGTGTGTCTGTGTGTCTGTAACAAATAAAATCTCACGTTCCGGCTTCACAGATGTTTATATTTGTTTAGGTTTTGTTTTTCTTATCTGGGCGCTCGGCTCGGAGCTTATCGCGTATCTTATTTCACACGTGCGCGTAGCGCGCCGTTTGCTTGTTTTATTAAATTTATTAATACATTTTTTAAGTACAACTGAGATATATACTTTCACTTTCTGCCGTTGGAGTGCAGTGTGCATATCGAAATGAGCAGACGAAAGGGGAAATCCCTGTTAAAATCTTTGACTATATAAACATAGACTGCCAGCAACCCCCATTTTTTCCCATAGAAGCAGTGTATAAGGTATCGGCCAACACAAAATCCATTTCAAGAGTGTTGGGTGAATAACAGTCTGGTGGGGTTAGGGAAAATCTCATTTTTATGTTGTTTACAACGTGAAGTTGGTGATGGCAGTCCATGTTTATATAGTCAAACATTAAAATGAATGACGTCTTTGAATAAAATTAGAGAAATAAATATAGTACTCATACAAAATAATTGAAATTTTTACATTATTTAGAATACTCCTACTTATTTCAAAAAAATTAGAGCATATTATGTGCATATATTATAACTTTGGGTGCATATACTGAACAAAATGTATGCATATATATGTGCATATTTTCGTACTTTTGAGTGCATATAATTATCAGCTTTAGTTATGATATTGTATGCTACTAATATAGTCATATCGCAACGCCAACGGCTTTGCTCTGTTTGTTGCTTACAAATGTGTAGAATTGTTCCAACAACATCACAATTTTATTAATTTTGTAAATGAAATTTAAAAAAATATATCTTCAGCATAATAAATTGTGTATTATTTTGTGCGATCATCCAAACAATTGTTGTTATGTCAGTTTTTAAATTTCAGCATTTATAATAAACATTCTCGCCGCTAATATTATACGTAGGTATCTTAAATCTTAATGCATCCCAGTTTGCCATTAATATTCCGAGCCTGGTTGATCAAGCTGCAATTCGAAGCCGTGTTGCTAGCTGCGAACGCATGCTATAGCCATGAGACAAGCCAAGTGAGATATTGTAATTTCAAGATAAGAGTTGTCGAAGCAGCATATAAAATGGCGTGATCGCAGTTTAAAATTTTCAACATTATGAGTACGAGCGAGATCCCACGATGATTAGAAAGAGCTAGGTATACGATGCCACTCTCAATATGGGAGAATTATAAGCGCAAAAACCAGGAGTTCAGCATCGATATTCGGAAAAGTTAATATGTGTAGGTTTGTCACCTCTACTTGTGAGTGTAAAATACGGATGCTTGCTACGGGAAACTATGCACCGTTGCCTTGTCACGTTGTGGTGAAAAGGTGAAATAAGAGCTATTCGAGTTTGATCCTGGAAGAGAACGACCGAAGCCCAGCCCTTCTAAGTTATTATAGCATAGTGTATTACAAATTTGTGAACTCCTTTTATTTTGTCAAATTAACAAGATCCGTTCCATATTTTGTGCGGACAAGGTTCGCTATGCTAGCAACATAGTCATGCTGACTCGAATGTAGCGAGTCGAATTATTTCTAGCACCCGAGCTCTGCCTTCGTTCCTTATATCGTTTTTATTTCTAGGAGGGCCTTGCTTGTTTATATGTGATTATGGTACTGTTTACTGCATTGATTTCTTAAACTCCATTCGCTTTAACGTTAGAATATATCACCTTTGCCAAGTTATGTTTGTGTTTTGATCAGTAAGAGGCAATTTGTGGAAAGTATAAGAAAGTTCGCTCTTCCAGCGCAGAGATTTAATAAGCTTTAACTATATAGAAACTTGTAATAAAATATTGTAAAGCGTTCAACAGCTATAGCCAAAGCATTTACGTTTTTGGTTAACGAATGATTAGTAAACAAATAGACCCCTACGTAAGTATTTCCAGCCTGACCGGGGACAGGCTATATTCAATCAACTATGAACTGGATAAAACTCCGTGGCGCCTGGAATTTTACTGTTTTGACTAACCCGAGGCATGACCGGACTTCAAGAGTGCCGTGGACCACTCCTCCCGCTAGCTAGCCGCGGACAATCGGAGGCTTTAATAGTGTTGCTTTCCAACTTCTAACGCAAACTAACCTGTGGTAATTGCGTTCCGGTATTATCGTAAATTCCCGTTTGTGTCCTAACATAGTGTTCATAACTCTCTTGAGAGTGTAATATATTGTTATGATACGACCTTAATGTAGTTAGAATCAAATTTATTAAAATTAAAGTAATTACAATTGGTTAATAAAATAATTTGTATTGATTCAGGTATAATAATAATAATAAATCAGTTTATTGCATACACATAATGGTACATAAATGGTAGGAGTTTGGCATAGCCAGTCTTCCACTCCCCCAATATTAAATTATATTATATGTGGTGCAAAGCACATTAACATAATACTTAACTGTAAATAATGTCGAGAAAGAAAAATGTAACAAAGAAAAAAATAATACATACAGTAAAGATAATGTAGAGCGTAGAGCGTAGATAATATAATTTCTCATCCTTTTAAAATTAGTGTTCTTAATTTGTATTTAAAACAATAATAACCCTCGTCAAGAAAGTTATACAAAAGGTTCAGCAATGTAGGTGCCATTACGAAAAACATCCTTCAAACTTGGAGGAATGATGTGGTATGGTAAAATTGTCAGTTCTTATATTTATATAGTAAACATCGGATTTCTTTGTAAGAAGATCGTACAAATATTTTGGTGTTCCGTTTAATAACAATTTGTATAAAAACATGCTGTACAGGTAGGCATAAGGTGAAAATGTGAATGAAAAATAGCTATTGAAAAACAGGTGGAATCAAAAATAAAATAATATTGCATAAATTACAGTTTGAAAACGAATGACAAGGCTAAATTGAAAAAAAATAAAATTTTTGTAGGTTTAACTCAAATAGATAAGATTAGAGTGCATAAAAAGGAAAATGAGGTAGTTGCGAAATTTGTTTCTAATTATTGATAATATCAACTTGTAAAAAATGTAAGGGAAATGATTTGGATTAATTAAAAGTATTGAAAATTAACCTTATTTTATTAAAAACTGTTTGGATAATAAAAAGGGTAATTACAAAATTTTCGTGGTGAAAGATATAAGAAGATTTTAACATATAAGAAGAATAACAGATATAAAACTATGGATGGTTACAAGAATGTGGTTAAAAATAATAGCAAGCAGAATTAATCTATAAAAGTGAATAACTTAGTACGCTGCAATTAGACCCAAACCTCAACATCCAAAGTAAAAGTTTCCCTCCAGCTCCAAATTGTTCTATACAGTCCACATATTGTTTGGTAAAAAGTTACATCATTTTAAGCGTCGGGTTTGGGGGGGGGGGGGGGGAGAAGTTAGTAAATTAGTAGTTTTATCAGTTTTTCTTAAATATTTCGAAAACTATGCGGTTTAGCGCGAAAAGTGTTATATACAAAAATAATCTACATTAAATTGCAAACAAAAATGGTCCTGTGCATAATCTTGCTAAAGTAAACGGTTCCAGAGTTACGGAGGGTGTAAATGTAGGAATTTTTAAGATTTTTTGGAAAAAATATGACATCATATAGTTCGCACAGTATTCTAAAGACGAACAATAACAAAAATGACAGCAGAACAAAAAAAAATTGTTTCCTTAGTGATCTCATATTTTTTCCAAAAAATCTAAAAAATTTCTACATTTACACCCTCCGTAACTCTGGAACCGTTCACTTTAGCAAGATTATTCACAGGAGCATTTTTGTTCGCAATTTAATGTAGATTATTTTCGCGCTAAACCGCACAGTTTTCGAATTATTTAAGAAAAACTGATAAAAACTACTAATTTACTAACTTCTCCCCCTCCCCCCTCCCAAACCCGACGCTTAAAATGGTGTAACTTTTTACCAAACAATATGTGGAATGTATAGAACAATTTGGAGTTGGAGGGAAACTTTTACTTTGGATGTTGAGCTTAGGCCGTTTTTTAGACTAATTACACCGTACTACCTCCGTAACTCTGGAACCGTTCCCTTTAGCAAGATTATGTACAGGACTATTTTTGTTCGCAATTTAATGTAGATTATTTTTGTGTATAACACTTTTCGCGCTAAACCGCATAGTTTTCGAAATATTTAAGAAAAACTGATAAAAACTACTAATTTACTAACTTCTCCCCCCTCCCCGCCCCCAAACCCGAAGCTTAAAATGGTGTAACTTTTTACCAAACAATATGTGGAATGTATAGAACAATTTGGAGTTGGAGGGAAACTTTTACTTTGGATGTTGAGGTTAGGCCGTTTTTTGGACTAATTACACCGTACTAACTGAAGAAGAATATGAAATTAAGTTTATTCAAAAAATACATTCAACGTCAGACATTAATTAAATTGGATTACATCAAGCTGTTCAGTGATTAGGAAGAGTTCCAGAGGAGCACCATCAGTTAAGAGGGCACGTTCCATGAAGTTTGGCAGCGGCAGTAAAGGAAGTCAGTATCTGCAGATTTGGTCAGTTGGATACATTCTGTGGGAAGGTTAGAATTACTGATTTGGGACAGTTGGAGACGTCTTGTCTATAGGAAGGACCTTTCATTGCGGGAAGGTGCGTCAGATCTTGGATCAGTAGGCAGAGAGGAGCTTGTATCAGTAGGCAGAGAAGAACAGGTTGGTTTACATCCTGAACGTTGTGGAGATTAATTGAAAGGTAATTATTAGAAAAATGCAAATAAAAGACTATAAAAGTGAATTAGTTATCAACGAATTACTTACTGTGTTTTTAATATTGTTGTGTAATAGAGAAACAATCTGTATTTGTCATATGAATTTCAAATTAGTTTTGACATTTGGTTGACATAAGTATTGACTTATGAAAATGAGATTTAAAATATTAGAAAATGAATCTTTCAGAAAACAAGTAACTAGATAAAAGAATCCACCCCTGTTGAGTTTTCAGGAGCTATTGATAATAGTAATTATCGACATTATAATACAACATAGGGCAGTTTGTAATTTTAAAAGCTACTAAAAACCTTTCTGAAGCTGATATATACAAATATATACAAAAAACTAGACCAGGATACCAGTGAGACTCAGTTCGGGTTTCGAGATGGACTAGGTACAAGAGAAGCACGTTTCGCACTAAAATTTATAGCACAACGATGCTTAGATATGAATCAAGACCTCTATCTTTGCTTCACCAATTACAACAAAGCCTTCGATAAAGTACGTCACGAACATCTTATTCAACTTCTACTTTAATCAGAGGGCTATTGTGAAGATGGAAGAAGGCCACACAGAAGACATAGAAATTAGAAGAGGAGTCAGGCAAGGCTGCATGTTATCACCGACACTCAACATGTACTGGGAGGAAATAATGAGAAAGGCACTAACAGATTTAACATTTAATTTTAGAGGAATCAACGTCAACGGTGTTCCTATTAACAATATTAGATATGCAGATGATAAGGTTCTGTTGGCAGACAATCTTGATAACTTACAAATACTAGTTAACAAGGTGTCACATCAAGTGAAGAATATGGACTGTCACTAAACGTAAAGAACCCTAAATTTATAGTAATAACAAAAACACCAAGAAACAATACATATTTAAATAACTAACGAATCTATAGAAAAAGTCGACAGATATACATACTTAGGCACAATTATAAATAAGGATGATGCTTGCTCTGAAGAAATAACAATCAGAATAACAAATAATGCAAGAATAACATTTTTAAAATGAGGGGGGTTATTGCAGTGGTGACCTTAATTTAGAACTGAAAACTAGATTAGTAAGATACAACGTGCTATCAGTATTATTCTACGGCATGGAAACATGGACGCTGAAGGAATTAGATACTCGCAGACTATAAGCATTTGAGTTATGAATATACCGATTTTACCGGAGACTAATGAAAATAAAATGGACAAACAGGATAACTAACTTAGAGGTACTGAGAAAGAATGAAAAAAGAAAAAGAAATTTTAGTCATCATTAAAAACAGCAACTGCAGTATTTGGGACACGTCATGAGATGAGAATAGTACCTAGTTTGTATACCACGGCACTGAAGTTTAGCTTTTTATTACGAATGTGGACCACATGAGGGACAAAAAGGAACTTCAGTGCCGAGAAGTACATTATGTTTTTCTTTAAATCGAGAAATCGCTAAATTACAACATTTTAATGAACTTTTGTAGGTTATGTTATCGATTTCGAGGTACTTCACTGCCGATTTCTAAAAATGTATTTTCTGGTCCAACTAATAATACAGGGAAAATCTAAGGACATAGAAGTGTGGCTAAAGGATTTGCGAGACTGGTTCAATTCCACGTCTAACCAACTATTTAAATCCCTTGTCTCAAAAATAACTATTGCCTTGATTGTCAACCTTCCTAACGAAGATGACACTTGAAGAGAATATGTGTGCTCGTGTGACTGATTTACTCAGCTGCACCTCGTTTATGAAACTTTAAAGTTGCACGATATTTGCCACTTTTGTGAATTATAATATTTCGCTTATAACTTTGCTATTTGTAAAAATAAACTTACCAAACTAGATATTTTTTAAAGGAAAAAGATAGCTTTGCCTAATGACGGCATTGCTACATTTGACACCCACTTAAAAAATTAAGTTAATGTAAATATTTTGAAGTCCTGAAGGTCGACTAAACATCTGCCTTCGGATTCGAAATCGTAAGAATACGTAAGAAAGTGCCTTAATAATGTCAAAGCCTCTTCCCGGTATCATTAATACTTATAGTCTAAGACCTGGTGACATTTTTTAATGATTATTTAGTTAAGCCTTATTTTTTCAGAGAATGTTGCAAGCGACATATATACGTGTCATCTGTAAGGATTATCCTTGATAGCGGTATCGGAGGGAAGCAGAACACCGCCAACTTGCAAACAAGTAGTGAACACTATTATTATTTGGTTAAGGCTGTAACTTTTTGTATTGTTTGCCCGTTAACCTATAAATTATGCTATAATAATAATAATAATAATAATAAATGTCTTTATTTCCCAGGCAAATACAATTGAGAATAATTATTAAATAATTAAAAATAATATTACTGTGGGTTGCCCATGGAAATCACAAGGCGCAGTTCAAGTTTGCACTTGCTCTTCCACTGTAACCTTGAAATTAAAAGTTAGTAATTTAAAACTGATGCCTAATCCTAAACATTAAAAAAAATTATAAAGTAAAATGATTAATTCTGCGATGGTCCCCCAAATTGATCATATATTGCTAACGTAAAATAACATAAGCCTAGTTGTTCAATGATATTTTTAAATGAGACACTATATTGCTGGTTGTTGACAAAATAACATTTTTTTGTAATGTTTTTTAAAAGTATTTTTGCACTCATGATTTCAAAATTCATATTTCCCGGTCATTCCCGATGCGCCGAAAATAACTTTTCCCGCACCGGGGTGTTTTTTACTTTCCCACAAAAACTATGGCAATTGTGTGTTCCAGGAGCGCTGTAAACGTCAACAAAAGCTAACAGGTGCTAGGATACGTATAAAAATTTAGTAATTTGTGCTACCAACTCAGTAAAGTTGTAAAACACTAAATAATATTTTTTTAACTTTTTTAAATATTTTGAGTTATTCGTTACAAAAAACATTGTACCTACCTCTTTCGGGAAGAATTTTCCCGAATTCGCACTACATGCAGCACTCCCTTCGGTCGTGCTGCAAATAAAGTGCTCATTCGGGAAAATTTACTTCCCGAACTTGTTAGGTAAATAACTATTATATGTAGTCCAGTCACTATGTCCAAAAATAAGGCCTTTGCTGGAAAGTGAAGGGAAATTTGAAATTCCTTTTTTGGGGTGTTTGGGGGGTCTAGCAAAGCTTAACTTCAAGTTGTCGACCAAGATTTCCTATGTGCTATTTTCGCCATCTTGATAAATGGGTGCGTTTGATTTTTTTGCGATAAATAGGTTCCCGTTAACACTACGTAAAAATAATGCAGACATCTTTTTTATAATTTTGAATGCTCTACAATTTATGTTCTATTACTTTTTCGCGTACGAGCGATATTTGTCGAGATATCGAACGCGAAAAAAGAGCGTGAGTCGAGATTTTTTTTCGAGCTTCTGGGCTTGTGTCTCATTTCTCTTTCTATTTAGCGAAAAAGTAGCCATTATCAAACTTGTAGAGGTTGCAAATAGCTTCAATTTGACCTATTATAAATTGATATGCGACTAAAATTACGACTTGTAGAGCGGGCCAAAGTTGTCAAGTCGGCGCTTAATTTTTATTTCATGTATCGTACTAGTACATAAATGGCATAATAAACGTCATTGCATTATGAGAATCGTTAAATTTCAAGTAGCCAGTACGTAAATTGTTATTTTTGACGTTTCTGCTATAGAACATCGGTTTAGAAATAAATATTTTGTAAACGTGTTATTTCTTGAGATTACAATGGGTGATTGTTTCATATGTAAAACACATTTGATCAGAGACGTTTACGTGGCCAAAGTGAAAGCTGTGAAAACTCTTTTAGCGGCGAGCGTGAAGAGAGGACACGATGAACATCGGTCTATGTTGAAAAGAGTGGATAATGTAAGTGTGCATAGAGCATGCTACAAGAACTATTGCAATGAAAGACTAGCCTAGATAGCTTCTCGACGAAGTCACTCTGCAACAGAAGAACCCGAAAAACAACCGAAGTGTGAACCTTTATTTGATTTTTAAAATAATGATAATGATTTTAAATTTACTAAACATATTTCAAAATGTCTGCAAAAATCATATAGTTCCTTGAAACTTATTTATCAAAATCGACAATTTTTAAATGTAAATGTGAAAACCGTTTTGTGTAATGCATTAATCTTGTCCTGTTTTGATTATTGTGCCGTTGTTTATGATTCACATTTAAGTAGCTTTAATATTGCTAGAATTCAGAAAATTCAGAAATTATGTTTACGCCTCATATTTGGAATACGAGTATATGAAAGAATTCCTTATAAGCTGAAAGATTCAAACTCGCTTAATATGAAAGAAAGGCGCTTCTTTCATTCTGAATGTCTTTTCCACAAGATCATTTTGAGTAAATCACCGAGTTACTTATACAACAAAATAAAGTTTAGAACCGACGTACATGCTTTAAATATAAGATTTAAAGGAACTCTGACTCCACCTCAACATAAGTCAAAATTTTTCAAGCGAACGTTTTCTTACAGAATAACTAAATGCTATAATTCGTTACCAAATGTAGTAAAAGGCTATTGTACGTCGAAATTTAAAAAAGCTATTTTTCAAAATTTTATGGATAAACATCAATGAATTAATTATTAGGGTCAAAATAACACACTTAATATCACTAAACACCGCCATAGCTGTTTTGTGCGTAATATTTCGCCTGGCGCCAAAGCGTAGATCGTTGGATTTTTTTGTTTTCTTTTCTTTCTGTTTTTCACCGGGTTAAGTGGAAGAACAGCGGATAGATCTGTTTTTCTATCAAGTTGAACTTCGCCCAAGACAATATTACGTTTTAGTCAATATGTTTTCTGTGTAATTTTGTAATAATTTCATAAAGACCTTCATTATTATTATTATTATTAATATACAATCATATAGTGCTGTATACTATCTACTTGATGAAATATAATGATTTTAATAATGCAATGAAGTTTGTTATGTCATCTATGTAATAGTACGATACATGAAATAAAAATTACGCGCCAACTTGACAACTGTGCCCCGCTCTACAAGTCGTAATTTTAGTTGCATATCAATTTATAATAGGTCAAATTGAAGCTATTTTCAACCTCTACAAGTTTGATAATGGCTATTTTTTCGATAAATAGAAAGAAAAATGTGACACAAGCCCAGAAGCTCGAAAAAAAATCTCGACCCTTTCACGCTCTCCTTTCGCGTTCGATATCTCGACAAATATCGCTCCTACGTGAAAAAGTAATAGAACATAAATTGTAGAACATTCAAAATTCTTACAAAGATGTTTGCATTATTTTTATGTAGTGTTAACGGGAACCGATTTATCACAAAAAAAAATCAAACGCACTCATTTATCAAGATAACGGAAATAGCACATAGGAAATTTTGGTCGACAACTTGAACTTAAGCTTTGCTGGACCTTACCAATACCCAAAAAAAAAAAATTCAAATTTCCCTTCACTTTCAAGCAAAAATGACATAGTGACTGGACTAATGTAGCACTTTATATTGTGAAGGAAGGGCGTTATAAAATTTTGCTATTTGATAGGAAAAGCTACGCTCGAAAAGAGCCGTTTTGGCAGATTGATTGACCGGTATTAAAAGGGTTGCAGATCACTTCAAACGCGTTGTGAGCTGAATAAAATTTTTATTATTTAGTCAAGCTCAGTTGGGCTCCATAGCTCAGTGGTTAAGCATTCTGTCTACTGATCTAAGGGTCGAGAGTTCGATCCCCGATCCCGGCGAGGTTTTTAAAAAACTAAAAAATGCGGGTGAACACATCTACAGAATGCAATCATTCGGAAGTGATGTAAAGCCGTGGGGTCCCATGTTAATACAATGTGTAGCATGTAACAGATCCCTTACAAGGGTTGGAACTCCTTAGTCTCGGCAAAATTCTAAGTAGAACTAAGGTACCTGGTACTCTGCATGCTTAGACCTTGTCTACAGGGTTGGCAAAAAGGGCCTATGAAGGCCTACTTGCTTGACATCAGTCTCCTCGCAAGAAACACTACTACTAGTAGTCAAGCTCTAATTTTCAATATGGTATTATGGCAACTATTTTAAGTGTACATTTCTATTTGCAGAACAAAATATTGGTATTAACCCCTTTGCAGAACGACTTAAACATTAGTCGAGCGCGTCTTGATTTCGTGTCGTTTGCCGCAGCATTACTATTATTGTTACCTCAGTAAACCTTTTGGAATTTGGAACATCAGCTCAAGCACACAAAACTCAAGTACTAAATGAGAAGGTTTCTTCACATGTACAGTCGTGTGCAAATAAATCTGGGACAGTGTTTTTTTCACATGCAGATTCAGTTAAGAATTTGAAGAATATTTCCATGGATTTCCTCTTATCAGAGAGAGTTACGGGTTTCAGTACCTGTTAAAGTTTAATGTAACTCTTTCTGATAGCAGGAAATTCATGGAGATATTCTTCAATTCTTAACTGAATCTGCATTTGAAAAAAACACTGTCCCAGATTTATTTACACACGACTGTACGTAAACGTACGACCTATATCCTAGCATCTCAAACGCGTTAGTAAGACCTGCCATCCCAGGTATTCTTCTTCTTTAGGTGGCTATTCGTTCCGAATGTTGGCAATCATCATGGCTATTCGTATTTTGTTGGTAGCTATCCTGAAGGGTTCGGTTGATGATTTATGGAACCACTGTCTTAGATTCGCCAACCACGAGATTCTTCTTCGTCCAGGTCCTCTTTTACTGTTGATCTTGCCCTGTAGTATTTGTTGAAGGAGATCGTATCTATGTGCATTCCTCATAATATGCCCGAGATATTGCAGTTTGCGGCTTTTAACAGTATTCATGATTTCCGTTTGTTTTCCCATTCGCTCTAATACCTCTCTATTGGTAACTTTTTGGGTCCACCATATTTTTAGCATTCTTCTGTACAGCCAGAGTTCGAAAGCTTTAAGTCTCCTGGTAGTTTCTGAGTTAAGAGTCCAGGTTTCTACGCCGTACAGAAGAACAGAGAAGACATAACATCTTAGGAGTCTGAGCTTTGTTTGGAGTGTGAGGTCGTGGGTTTTAAATACCGCGCTCATTTTGTTGAAAACAGAGCGTGCTTTCTCAATCCGGCATTTGATTTCCTGTGAGTTGTCCCATCTCTCGTTGATAATTGTCCTTAAGTAAATGTATTGGGATACTCATTCAATTCTGTTTTGATTGATGTATAGGTTGACCCCACGTATGACTTCTTTACTGATGACTATGAATTTGGTTTTGTTGGTGTTTATTTCCAGCCCCAATTCGGAACTCATTTGAGCTATTCTATCCATCAATTTCTGTAGTCCTTCCAGTGAGTCCGCAAACATGGTTGTATCGTCTGCATATCGTATATTATTAAGTTTAACCCCATTTATTGAGATCCCTTCATTGATATTGTCAAGGGCCTCTTTGAATATGTGTTCAGAGTATACGTTAAACAGGATGGGGGACAGTATGCATCCTTGTCTTACTCCTCGTAATATTTTAACCTCGTCTGTATGACTCCCGTCTATTCTGAGCACTGCGGTTTGATTTCAATATAGGTTTATGATCATATTTAGATCTCTCTGTCTTATTCCTATATTTTTGAGTATTTCAATCAGTTTGTTGTGTTTCACCCGGTCGAATGCCTTCTGGTAGTCTATTAGACAGACAAAAATGTTGCAATTAACATCTCTGCATCTTTGAAATAGTAATTGTATACTAAACAGGGCTTCTCTCGTTCCAACCGCTTTCACGAATCCAAACTGATTTGGTGCAATCTGGTTTTCACATAATCTGTATATTCTTTTGTGGATTATTGTGAGGAAAACTTTAAGAAGATGGCTCATCAGGCTTATTGTTCTATAATCACCGCAGGTATAAGTGGAGAAAAAGTAACATATGAGCAAATGAAAACGAAATCAAGCTTGGCTTAGAAAAAAATGAGGTTACTTGCTCTATTACTTTTGATGTTTTTAATTTAAATATGCCAGTTATTATAATAGTAGAAGTGTCAAGTTGTTTAGATTATCAAATTTTAAATTACACATGTTTTTAATCATTGAACACTTTAAGTAGTCCTTATAACTTAATCCGTAATTATTGATGTAGCAGATGTAAACATTGTTTGTGTTGGGTTTTCTGTTAATTTTCAAATAAAATTTTGACGACAGTCGGTGACAATTTTGCGATGGTTGCCATAATACCATATTGAAAATTGAAGCTTGACTAAATAATAAAAATGTTGTCGTGCTCACAACACGTTTAAGGTGATCCTTTACCGTTGAAGAGATTGCCATGTTCTGGACACACTGAATATACCCACCACAAGACTAAAGTGTCTCTTAATCTCTTGTGTCATTGTTGTAAAAATTTAACAAACTCCCTTTAATCCCTTTGTTATAGTAAAATACACATTGCAGACCGTGGCTTTGATCTGCAAATGTCAATTTTCTGTCACCAACTGACATCGGAAAAGCTGTTTTATTTAAGCAAAACGACTATAAAATGGTCTACTGTAGCTTGGTTGTGGATTTTTTTAACTTCACCGTCTAATACGGGGTGATGGAAAAATGGCGCCCCCACACCATACTACCGTATTTGGTGTTCAAAAGTAATCATAAAGCCGTTTTCAAAATTTTCCTGTTTTACGTGGTTGAGAACTACAGAAATCTTAATAGTAAAATTGAAGTTCCTATTACAGCATCTTTCCTAGCATTGTACATGGTTTTATTGAAAAAGATGCAGTACGCCAATGTATCACTCAGCTTAAGTCAAAATAATAATGAAAAAACGGATTACCTATTCAAAAATTATGTTTTCGTGAAAATTACTAAAAGGAATATTCGCTCATCATAAAAACACTGCTTTATTTAAGAATGTTTAAAAAATAAAGTGACATTGTTTAATCATCATACCTCCAAATAGTGCACAACCCTACATGCCGGCCGTGTTAAACCGTCAAAAGTACCAAGGCTTCATTCAACGGTTTACTATTTTCGGGTTATTGTAAAAAAACTTCCCATTACTTGTAATAGGGATACTAACATTTCATTTAATAATAAGGAGGGCCCATCCTGCCTTACTGAATGGGACCCACGGTCGCCCACGCGCTCCGTTTAAACACACTCTTATTATTTCTGTAATAATGTTCTACTGTGCAGCAGTTCTACATTTTAAATGTGGCATACGTCTAGGGCTACAGCTAGTTGTTTAATATTTGGCAACTGCGTGACATCTGTATTTGTAAAATAACTACAAGCAATGACAAGGGAGTTTAGGGTAGATCTCCATCTGATACACGATATGTTAAGAGGTTACTTTAGAGTGCAAGCTCTTGCACCAGGTAATGGTCCGAAGGTTAGAGTTCTGCCAATGGTTTATGGAGCGGCATAATGGCGATTCAGATTTTCTGTCACATATTATATGGATAGACGAATAAATTTTTACTCAGGATAGCGTCTTCAACATGCAAAATAATCACATATGGGAAGTGAAGAAGCCACATGGTGTAAGGGCTGACGGCCACCAGGAAAGATACCAGATCAATTTCTGAGCTGGTATTAAAAATCAGAATTTAGTAGGACCACAAGTTTTGCCCCCAAGATTAAACAGCAATAATTATCTGGAGTTCCTGTAGAATAATTTATTATATCTACTGAAAGATGTTCCATTAAATTTGCGTTGGAACATGTGGTATCAGATGGATGGTGATCCTGCACATTATGGTGACGTTGTAAAAAGGTGGTGTCATGAAAATTTTCGAGGAGGTTGGATGGTTCACGGTGGAGCAGTGAACTGGCCACCGCCCACGGCGAAGTCCGGATATTACGCCTATAGATTTCTTTTTATGGGATTTTTGAAGGACAGGGTACACGCAGAACCCATAAATAACATACAGCACTTGCAGCAGCGAATAGATGCAGCAATTGCTGAAACTATTCCGGCGATGCTGCACAGACTGCAGTTCAATTTAATTCGGAGAATCCAGACATTTTGAACACCTATGAGTTTATGTTAAAGTTATCCGGTATTGTTAATTTAGATGTTTTTGGCTTTGTTTAAGATAGTGTGTAAGCTTGATAAAGTTAAATTTGATTTTTGTTTTTAATAATTGTGCGTTTTTGAAAAAAGAACCAACAACAAAGTTTATAGTATATATTTCACAAAAAATGAAAAAAAATATTGTTTATTCTTCAAATTCGCTGCAGATTTATTTACACAAAAATTGCCGTAATAGCTAGAAAATATTTTTTCATCGGATTCTTTTCGTATGAACCATAACGGACTTTGTAGTACCCTTGGGGGCGCCAACAACAGTTCTAAACCTCTAATTTTAGTGAGTATGCCGCTCGTAACAATGAGAATAAAAATACGTGTAACCGTTCCGCCAGGAACGCCGCATGTAAACTCAGCTCAAGGTTAATAACAAATTACTTTAAAATGCTGGGCGTAAGTTTATCAAGAACGTATGTATTTGCACTTTGCTAATCTACTGATAACGGAAGGACAATGGTTGTCACGTTAGTTACGCAGCGGAGGCGTTTTAAGAAAGGACGTTTTTGCCAAAAAACCGCCCTTCGCGAGTGGTGATGTGTGCTGTGCGGCTGCTGAGCGTCCAAAAATGACGGACGTACAACCAGTACAACGCACACGAAAAGTGTCCAGGCTGTTCCAGAAGATGTTGGGTTCCAGAGACGATTTGCGGGCTGAGAGTTCCCGGTCGGCCCAAAGACCACCAGTGCAGAGGCAAAGGAGCAACACCTGGACCGCCAGTCGCATCGGATCCGTCGTTTCCGTTGCCCACGAGCCCCGGGGGTCCATGTTCGAGCTTGATGGGGTAAATTGACATGTATAGTGTTAAGCTAGCTTATCGCTACCAATCGGTTTAAAGCGGAACGATAGCGCACCAGCGTCCTCACGTGACGAGGACTGACTAGATTGCAGTGATAAGCACAATTTCGGATGCGATTCCAACCGTGTGAATCTTCAGCTGATGCAACGTGCCTACGAAAATAATGACGATGACTTCCCGTTCCACTAATGACCATTAAAGCAACGTTAATTTACGGAACGGGCGCTTTTAATGTAACGTTGATAAACTGACGACTTGTTGATCAACAGTTTTTTATCTGCACGTCATAATTTGGGAGATGCTGATAACAGTCTAATAAGGCTGTTTCTAGGTTAGGATTAACCACTGCTTAAAAATATGAGCTCGTTTTCGTAATCTGATACGTAGTTTTATATCCAAACAAAAATAACAGCTACTTTCGACAAAAAGTAAAAAAATGAACTGTTCCGTTAGGTGTCTGACTCATTTTCTAGTCGTTTATAATGCAATACTACTTAATTATAACAGTCATGGAAAGTTTAGGTTATCAAGAATAACTATAAAAGATACAAAAGGTAAAAACGCTCAAACCGATTTATTAGAGAAAAAAGAAATTTTTCTTTTAAATTATTAATCATCTTTTCTTTCCAACTTCATATGAAAAAACTAGTTTTGCCATCTTCAAAACCTGATCTCTATAAACAAAGAGTAAGCCCGAGCAGATTTTTTTTCTTTTGCTATTGCATTTTATCCAATAAGTATCTTTTTCCTGTTTAACATTTTTCCTACCCAATTGTCACAAATTATCTAAAGAATGTATAGTTTGTTTTTTTTATTGTAAAATACTTATATATATCTGAATGAATCATATTGTGGAGCGGGAGCAAATTACATACAGATAGTCTGTATGAGATAACATCCATTTTGGAGTTGATATCGCATTATACAAATACAGCTTAATAATCAATCATTCTAACTAGTTGTATGCAGTTTATAAAATGAGAGATTACGCGTACCATAGAATCAAGAGACAGTTCTTTTGTAAAACGGGAAAAGTAAAGAACAAGGAACCATTAAAGGTCGTCTGTTAAAACAGTTGAAAGACATAGATTTGAACAGTTTCATATATAATTATTATTTTGCATATTGTCGTCATCTTGAAATATATAAGTATCGCCATGAGTTATGTGGTGGTAAAGTATCAAAAAGCTTCTATTTTATTAAAATTATTAAAAAATAATTAGTGGGCTACAAAAGAAAATAAACTGAAAGGCATCAGAAAATGTTTGCTATATGATTAGCAAGCTACTTTGAATCTAGAAAAAACAAAACATGAGTAAAGCTGTGATTAACTTGATTTACTATTAATTTCAACAACTGTATATTTTTGTTTTGTTTTACTTATTGTGACATATCTCTTATGTTTACTTTAAACATGTCAGAATTGTAATTAAATTATACACAAGATGAAAACACAAGTCAGTGTGTGAGGGTTTAATCGAATTAGCTGTCAAAAGTAAATAAACGTAAGCAGTTCGCAGTAGTTCCATTACGGTATGCTTCGTAGAAGCGGAACTCACTAAAATGACGATAATAACGATAACATATAGATGTTATTTATTCCTGTATATTTAAAAACCAGATAATTTATGGCAATCTTCGAAAACACAATTTCTGAAAATCCACGCGACTCATCTCGACCCCTGTCACAGGATTACAAGCTATAACCTTAGTCGTAATCCTAATTCTGTGCTTAATATTATTTAAATGAAAAAGAAACACCTCCATCATTATCAAGTAGTCTGACGATGATTTTGATAGAAAACTCTATTGGTTTGAATAAAATAATAGAAGTGCAATGGTGTTCCATTTTTGCCAGCTCTGTGTTTTTTGTCTAAATGAATTTATGAAACACCAGCTGCCATTATTCGTCACAATATAATCTCAATTGGACATAAAAGCTAAATAGTCATCAATATTAGCAATGTGAATGAGAATTATACGAGGTAAAATTCTTGAAATATTGTGATCGTGAAACAATCACCTTCCGAAATTTTCAGATCTTCACATATCCCGAGTCCCTAGGTGATGAAATAGTACATTACACTTCAAGAGAAGAAACTTTTCCATTGAGTGGAAAAGACATTTTCTTCTCGAATGGTGTATACTATTTTTATATTTAATAAAAGAATTTAAAAATATATTCGAAAAGAAACTTTTAAAACGAGTAACCTCGATCGTATCCTTACCTCTCTCTAGAAAGGAAAAATTTCATTACACGACTCAGTTTTGTAGATGTCCACTTTCGTCTTTTAAATATGTGTAGTAACAGCCTACTTTCGAATGAGCCAGTAAACAAAATGTTTTGTCAATTCAGACTGTGTGTCTGTCTGTCTGTTTGTCCGCCTGTAATTCTATTGGCGGTAAAGCTCAAAAAGTATTTGTTGCAGGAATATTATTATTTTGCATGCAGATTAGATGTCTCTCTGGCTCGAAACCGAAGATACAAAAATTTTCATTGCTTGCTTGCTTGACGCCACTTTGAGAGCGAACCCGTGGGCCGATTTGGCTGATTTTGGTGTCAATCTACTCAGGGAGACGCAAGTAAGCCAGTAGTAGGGTTTTCAAATTTTTATAAGTGACTTTTTTTATGTGGATTTTTTTGTTGATAGCTAACCTCAAAATTAACTCGACACACAAAATGGATCACTCTTGTACAAATTGCATTAAATGAATTATTTCGCGCCCAATTTGGGTGCAGAACGGTAGTCATAAATAAACTTGATGGCGGGAACCATTGCAAACAATAAACTTGCCAAATCTGCAACATGCTTTTTGTTGACATAAAATGTAATTTTTAAGTTTTAAGTTTAAAATTCATTTTTTCGAAAACTGTCATCAAATGGTAACATTTTCGTTAAATTTTCAGTAAGCAAAGTGATTCTTTTTTGTCACTTAACTGCGAAATACTTTTTTAGACGACCACGTATGAAAGTGACATTATCGCGATAGCAGCCTACTACAGAAAGTTGACAATTTCATACACTAGCACGATATTATATCGTGCTAGTCATATCGTAACGGCACAAAGTTATTCAATTCACGGCCTGCTTAATTGTGTGACAAACGTCACTTTGACGTTTGTCACACAATTCAGCAGACCGTGATTCAAATATTCCAGACGCTTTTGCTTTATTCGTTGCTCTGCTTCCAACAAGCTCTAATTTTTTATAATTGTACCAATAATATTATACCGATCAATTTTTCAAACGAAATAAAACAATTCTTAAAAATAGAATTTACTTTGAGTGGTCGTCTAAAAAATAGTGTTCATAACTCGCCCGAAAGTGCAAATATCTGTGCTCGTGTTTTAGATCCACTCGGGCTTCGCTTCGCTACGCCCTCGTTTGTCTAATCAACACTCGCACGATATTTGCTACTTTCGACGCTTGTCATGAAAATAACTATTATGTTCTAGAATTCAAAATTCTTTAGCGTTCTAGAACATAAAAAAAATGTCAACAAATTTGTCATTTTTTAGGAACTTATTTGTGATGTTATTAATTAAGTAACCTACATTAGTTTTTTATTAAGTAATTTAAAATTTCAATAGATACTAATAACTATTATAAACTATTATAAACATGACTAATTTATGTTGTACTACATGTAAATTGAAGGTGCCGATGTTGCAGTCAGTTAAATTTATACGTCACTTTGACGTTTGTCAAACAATTCAGCAGGCCGTGGTTCAAACATAAATTAATTGTTTATGAAATATAAAATTGTCAATTAACGTTGACAGTTACCTTATTGAATTTTTGTTTATTCTCATACTAGTTTTATTGCAGTTTTCGAAAAATCATTGTTTGCATTTCGAATGCGAAATGCTACTTTTGCGTTCAAGAATGGAAGTTATTTTGCCGAGCTTTAGCGAGGCAAAATACCCATTTGATTTTGAAAATAGCCATTTGAAGTCTTCAATAAAACGTTAAAAGAGCACAAAACGTTTGTTTTAGAGTGTTGTTTTGTTCAGCTTCATTTTAAAATTCTTCTTCGTTATGTAGAGTTCTAATCCTTAATCTTATTTAAATGTGTTACCCTCCTTAAATTCTTATTCATAATGCCCATTTCACGCCTGTAGGATTTTCTTTTCTTATGCTTCTATTACTCCTTGGTTATTTCTTATGTTCCGGAATGGCTTTCCAAAGCTATCTCGTAAGCCTTTAATAACCGTCCAGGGACTTCAGTATTCTGGACTTCAGAATTCCACCATCTTGATCTTTTGTGGTTTTCTTTTATTGTCACCTCTGTACTTATTTTTTGCTACTATTTTAATATGTTTTTCTTCATTTCATTCCATGTCTTCTATAAACACCAGTTTTCTTCCTCGGCTTGCTACTGTCTAGCTGCGGTATGTATTCTTGCGCTACTTCGGGCTTTCCCAATTGATATGTTTTAATTTTCTTATAGGATCTTGTATCAGCTATGAGTAGTTTTTAGCTCGAGTGTAGTTCCGCTGCTCGCATTATTTTAATGTTTTAGATTGCATATTTTGCTTCAAAATTGTATGTGTATTATGTAGTAACGCTCTTCCCTTGTCGTCCCTCAAATGTGGTTTTCTCTTATGATTGAAGAAACTGTTCCTATGGATTTAATTTGTTGCTGACCCAGAATTATATCATCTTTCTTCCATTGGTGTTGAGGGTAATTTTTCTTCCATATTTACCGATAGTACCATGTTCATGCTGTTGCTGGTTTCCTGTTAGTGCGTCAGTCTCCTTTTATCAAATCCAGTACCGGCCGTGGAGAATTTTGCTGGTAGAGCCAACCACCGAACGTGAAATGCATTTTCCACCCCCATCACAAACAAAGATAGATTCCGATATCCTGAGATTGAAATATTTCGTATATAGACTGGCAAAAGCTGGAATAGTGAAAAATGTACCAAACTTTACCGTCTAATAAAATATGATGAAGTGAATCTAATATCGCTCTTTCATTTTTCGTTGACATGTATAATTCGGCCAAAAGAGCGCATCTCCACTGTTTGAAATGTATACATTATCTGTGGGTTTACTTGGTTCTATTGTGTTAGTTGTTAGCTCAATCTAGCGTTCATAATTACTCCAGAATCCAGAATGAAAGAGCGATCTTCTCGTTAAAATCTGTGTTCCGTTACCTTTCTTTTTCGTTTCGCATAGATCTAGAACTTCCAATCTATATTTTATCATCTCTTCTGTTGATTCTATCATTTCCATTCAGTCTTCTCATATTTCACGTTATCCAGTAATCTGCCCGCCGAGGCTATCCTTTTGTCTTTGAATCATTTAATCTGGCTTGTAAGATTAGCCCAACGAAGGTGGGTCCCATAAACATCGGGACCTGGTTATACCGGTACTGGGTCGTCAGAGCCTGGTTTTTTATCCAGCAAGGTGTAGAAGTACGTGCATGTGGATCAATGGGAAGGTGGCATTTATTGGCACCTTAAATTTCACCCTTATGCCTAAACATATGTTCCAATCAACTTGTGTAAAAAAATCTAAAACGGATACGGTATGAAAATGAGATATAGATAGACTTAAAAAATACATATTCTACCGAAATACGATTTTTTCAGTTACCAAGTGCACTACATCCGATAAAATTCGAACCAAAACAGCTGGAAAATAATTAAAGATAATACTCTGAAAGAACAAATACGTTTATCTAATCATCAGAGTAGTTGCCGAATTTAAAAGTTGCTACCATTATCACAAACTCTTATCTTCTCCAGATAATGTATTACAATTTAGGATTTTCCTGAAGATGACTTGACAGCTTGGCTTTGACGATAAGAAGTTGTGGCAAGGATTGCAAATTGAAATACTAGATATACGTGTATAGTGTTAGCAACGAGCACACCATTTAAAACAAATATACATGCTCAGAGAAAATCCCTAAACAAATATTGAAAGACAAATTTAGAGAAAAATAAGACATATAAAAACCACAAGAGATAATAATCTGAGTCGGAACAGACGGTGCAAAACAAACTCTGAAGTGATTAAAGATGATGGCAAGTTTTAAAAATATAAACTACTGAAAAATCGTCTAGAAACTGAGATGTATCAGTGTACTAATTTTCTTATAATTAGAGAAAGAAAATGGTTGTATTATTAAAATGAATTCGAACTTATATCTTAAAACTAATGACAGAATTACGTATTTGTAATACGATTCGCGTATTACAAATAACATAATCATAATTATAATATTAATAGTATTGACAAAATAAGGCAGTATAGTTAGTCATCCTGACTGCCGAGCCTGGACCCGCGAGTTCAATCCACAAGTTTAAAAATATTGATAAAAATCTTTACACTATGCTACTCGTATATTTTAGAAGAGGATTGGGGGGGATTCACAAGGACAATTTGCTGGTGGTCACGACTTAGTCCACAGCAAACCTAAAACCAAACAAGAAGAGTACTGTGCAAGCCCGTTACCAATACTTCGGCGCACTGTTGGCATGCAGCAGTTTTTGCCTTGCGTTCTTTGGGGCGCCGTCCTTGAACCGGTGCTTTCACTGCACATGATCCAGACATATGTAATAAAGAAACTTCGCAAAGGAGACGAGAACTAATTATTGCGAAGCCCAAACGGTGGAAATCGGTATAAAAATGAGTCAGCGATTTACCAATGCCATTAACCGAGAACGTCGGTAATGTATCATTTCAAATTTAAATGTGAGAAGGGATAGAAATTTGCATCCGCATCGGTCTATAATTTTTAAGAAATAGTTCCGGAACCGAGATTCGAACTCGCGACGTCAGACTCAGCGGTTAGGCGGTTGTCCTGTATCACCATCCTGACGCGGTAATTATTAGGGCAAATAAAACGCAAAATCTTGCGATCGACAATGCATATATTTAATAAGTACAAACAGGCGGAAAATATTGAATAAACTTCGTCTTCTTCTTCTTCTTATTCTCCATCTTAGCTCCAGGACCTGTTTGTTCCAATCATTTTGTCGTTATTCTTGGGATCTGGAGGTCCAGCTATCCCTCCATCTTTTTGGCGGTCCTTCAGGTGGACGTGAAGTTCCTGTTCTGCCATCTCTAGCTATTTTAGGTAATCGGTTGTTGGACATTCTAGTTACGTGATCATTTCACTAATACATCTAAATGGCGTCGAAACCGTAAAACATACTCGGGCAGAGACCGATCGATGTACACTGCAAAAACAAGTACACTGTTCGATTGACGAGACCGTCAGCTGTTACCGGTTAACGCAAGTGCCACACAGTGGCGGCGCAATGAGCTGGGCAATTCTAAGGTTACTAAATCATACAGGTACCGCCAACTGTGCAAACATATATCTTTTGTCTCTTTTAATTTGGGGTTCTTGCGTAACTCTACGGTTCTTGTCATTAGTGTCTCACTCTCACTCTCACTTTCTTACAATGTTCTGTCCTTTTTAATTTGGGGGAACAAAATCTTGGAATGGAATGGCGGTACCTTTATGTATTTAGTGACCTTAGGCGATTCGCACTCTAACAGTAATTACACATTAGTAGCTGCCTACTCATGCTTAAAATTGCTTTGTGCGTAGTTCATCACGGTATAGTGCTCGCTACACAGAATTCTAATAATTGGAGAGTGAGATGTTGTGAACTTGACCATACTATCAAAAGAAATTCAAAGCCAAATGTAATGACATTTAAAAAAGGTAGTAAAGATTTATTTGTCGCATTCGTCTAGGCATGTCTCTTCTTCTTAAAGTGTCTTATGCTTTTTATTTGCATTGTTTTACATACTATGTTTCTCTAAGCAGCTGCAAATATTCTTCTCTTTGAAGTAGACAATTATATTTTGAAACTGCTTGGATTTGTAGTTTCTTGCCTTCTCTTCTAAGCAAATTTAAAACAAACTATGTATAATTTACTGTTGTTTACTTCGTTTTCTTCCTGATATGTGGGATTCATAGGATCACCGAAACCTGCTTTTAAACACGTATTCCCAGCCAGACCAAATCCTAACGCTATTCGCCCACTACTAGTTTTTCGTCGGCCAAAAGTTTAGTTGGTTAAGTGAGAACCCATTGCAAGTATGAATTGGCTAGTGCGCGCAGATGTTCAGATTGTGAATTTCCAACTGAACTATTGGCTGACTAAAACAAAAATGACAGCCCGCGGGTAGACTCATTTCATGGCCAAATCCATTTCAGAAAATTTGAAATGTATATGTTATAATATTAAGATGATTAGAGGAGGCCTTAACCAATGAAATATTTAACATTGCCATGATTCTATACATGCATAAAGAGTTGTTATTTGTCTGTGCAATAGTTATTTGTAGAACAAGTTACGAAAGATGATTTTTTCCTTACAAGCGTGACTTATTAATCAATGCGAAGTCGAGATTAAAAACGAGCATAATACGGCAAGGGCACCTTTTTCACGTGTTGCGGTTGCACACATAATTTTTTCTCCTATCGGACAAAAATTATGCTTTTCCATGTTTTCGGGTCGCAAGGTATACGGTTTTAGTCTGTTTACATCGTTGCTAGCGATAAACAGTAACAGCACGCAAATGAACTCGTTACTAAGACAGCAAGAAATAGTCCGGCCGAAAAGTACTTTTTCTACTCATGACATTGAAATCAGGCATTTTGACATTGATTCCGGTGGTTGAAATCGCATTTCAACCACTAGAGATTGAAATGTTCCGACTACCGCGATTTGAAACTGTTTGACATGCAATTATTGACAGGAGAAATGTCACTTTATGTTTAATTTTTTCTAAAGTGCATTAATTTGTTAAAATTCGTAGAAAAAATAGTATATGCAACTCGTGGCTGATAAAATTTCAACGTCTCGAATTACTTTTTTCAAAAAACCACTCTCAACGTTGAAATTTTATTTCAACCACTTGTCCCATAATATACTGTTATCTACGACCACCACTAAAAGTAGGCCTTTCACTTTTTTCACTAAAAGTGACGTTTTATAATTTAGCGTGTTTAAAGAAATCAGCTGTTTACTTTTAATCCATGTGCTAAAAGTGAAGTGAGGTTATAAAACTACAATTTCGAACTGAAAGTGAAGTTCTAAAGTTATTCTAGTTACTTCTTGTGTTAGAGGTAAAGTGTTTTTGAAATAATTAAAGCGTTATGTAATGAATACAGTGAGATGTGTAGTATTAATAATTACCTTTGATAACTGACTTTGACAGTACTGGCTTCGCAAACATTCGCCCGCGCTCCAAGGTCTACTATTTATTATGACATAAATTAGAATTAGAGGTGTCGTAGATGCAAACCTTTGTTAAATCGATATTTATGGATTAATAACAGTAAAATTAAGGTCGTAGATAGAATATTGTATGCAACGCGTGCATAAACGTCGACTTTTATCACTTTTGCATAAATAGCTATTATTTACGACCGACCAGAGAATATGCGGTTTCTGGAGAATTTTTTCGCCAGAAAGTAACGTTTTGCCGGTCAAGATCGGAAAACGGGCATCAGGGACCGGTAAAAGGTTTTGCCAGTCCCTGATGCCTTCGTTAGTATGGAATCAAGTGTGTGTTATTGTTTGGATAAGTCAAATAATAGATACTAATGGCATAATTTTTTTGAGTTTGCGAAAGTGAATTCGCAAGATTGAAAGTATGGACTCAGATGTCGTAAAAAACATATTGTACGATACACGACCGGAAAGTGTTTTGCATGTCTCCTCAAGCTTCCAAGGCTTGCCTGCGGCTCGCCCTGGAATCTGCTTGGTTGGACCTGCAAAACACTACATTCCGGTCTTATAACGTAAATTACTAATAGCTAGCCATAGACACACGTTTAAAACCGCCACGAATGTAGTTTTTCGTGGCGGTTTTGAATGTGTGTCTATACCCAGCTTATAGCTGAGCATATGCACACGTTCAAAGCCGGCACGAATGTACTACGGCGGTTTTAAACGTGTGTCATGGCCAGCTACTCCCGGCCTAGGCCCGCAAAGACGTAACATAACGCAGAGTAATTTATTAATTTTTAGATTTATTCCGATCGGAGAGTATAATATAACATAACACGTAGAAAAGGTAGAATATATCACTTTTCCTACTAGTTACAAAATATATTACCTACTGTGGGAAAACCATTTTAATAAACACATCTTGATTTGGTAAGTGCCAAATTGGCACATGAATTAATTATATGTGAACTGATCTAAGACACTGGATTTGGTTTTCCTTTTTTATGATAGCACTGTAAAGATTTTAATAAATGGCTCCAATAAAATAAAAATGTCTATGTCGATTTGTTAGCGAAAAATGTAAATAGCTCTATTATTCTAAAAGTCGTATATTTTCAAAACTAGAGCTTTTGGAAAAATTGAACGACGGCCGCGACACCCTACTTTAGGATGTCACACTTATAATTTCACAATTGTTTTACCAGAAAAGACAGACTCGAGAAATCGCTTTCTCTTCCTTAAATATTTTCTGATTCTGGGAAAACCTTATTTCCAGATTATGTATCTGTCAAAGCCAGAGTGGGGAACTGTAATGGAGTCAGCACTTGATTTCTGTGTCTGTTTTGGCCTTCGGGAATTGAATTCAAGATTTCTGTTCTATTGCTAAGCAACATTACATAACTCAAAGCGCATACTTTTTGTTTTTCTATTTTAATAACACTTTGATTTCGTTATATGATAACATACATGAAGAAGCCGAGTAGCGCAGATGGGTAAGCGCTTGCCTTGCATTAAGCAAGTCCTCGGTTCGAATCCCGCGAGGGCCGGAATTTTCCCCAGCCTCAGCCTTGCGATTTGATCGGGCTCGGTGAGACCATTCATAGCTGGGCACCAAATTAACTGTGCCCTACTCAGAACCACAGACCTAAGAGATAGAGTAACAACGTCAACATAACACATACACACACCTCACACAATGGTTGCTGTGCAAGCACAAAAGGCGCGCTCCAACTTTGTATCCCGAATCCGAGGCAAGTTGAGCATTGTACCGCCAGATGCAAGCAGATAAGACACCAGCCTCTACACCGCAAGGTAAAACGAGATTACCGATTATACATTAGGGTGGTTCTACGTTATACTTAGTGGAAAAAACTTTTTCGAATTTTTTTGGTCGCACCCCCTAAAGTCGTTCTAATGCCGAAAAAACAAACGTATACAAAATTTGAACCCAATCGAATAATATTAACACGTGCCACCGAGCCCCGGAAGTTTGCAAATTGCAGATTTTAACTTAATTCACTTATTATCAATTAATATCTCGCGAACATTAAGTCGTATCGAAATTTTGATAATGACATAAATAAAAGAAAATTTTATTTGCTACTAATTTAGTTTTATGCAATTTTTTTGTAAACTTGTAATTTAAAAAATATGCGTTAAGTATTAAAAAAAGGTAAAAATACTTGAAAAATTGCTTTTTTATATTAATAACTAAAAATATAATATAATTAAGCAAATATATTTATTTACAAATTAAATAAAACGAACAATATTAAATAATTACTGAAGTTACAGAAATTGAAAGAATTATATTTACAAACTTAAGAATAAAACAAATATACCAAGTTACCTATATGTAAAATAATTAAATGCATATCACAATAATTACTTTTTTTTCTAAGGAAACTTTACTGGAATCCGGATATTGACGCCGATAATCACTAACAACTTGTAGCAAGTACTGTTTTTGGTCCTCTTCATTTGGTAATTAAGCTATTATATTTTTCGACCAGTTTAATACTTCTTTCCGCAATATCATTTGTGACGTGAAGTAAACAATTGCATATATTTACTTACATTTTCCATTTCTTCGTAAGTTCATTTTCTTCTTGCATCTTCTCTTTCCAGTCGTTATTCAGTTCTATTCTCTTGTTGATGTAACCTGATATCAATACCAAGCATACTACCCTTTTTGCCTTTGAAGAGGCAAAAACTGTTTATCTTCTACATCTATTAATTCTAGAGCGTTTGCATGTGCGATATCGAACATGTCAAATTTTTCATAAAATTGTTATTCCTTCCTTTTATGAACCCGTTCTTTTATTTCCTTGTTTTAGCAGACTCCTTCATTCAGAGTATAAGAATTCCAGCTTTTGTACAGAATCATGTTTTTCCTTAGCTGGAATCCGTGCTTTTTACCAAAACACTATTCCTTGAATAATTAATTTTGCACTTTTATGTAAATTCAATTTAACTATACGCATATTAAAAAAAGTACTTGTAAAACTTGTTCGTTTGAGAGCAATTTACTAGCAATAATTTAATGTGCATCATTTCCTATTAAAAGTGCTTAGTCTTTTTCACGAAGAACCTTTGACGTTGAGGCCATTTTATGCTTTAAAATTTTAAAATAGTATATCCCCCCTCTAAACATCTGGTTTGTATTGACAAACAAAGAAACTGTGTTCGACAGTTTGACTAGTTTTTTTTTAAATAACTGATTCTAAAAATATTTCAATATACTTAAAATAGGTAAAAAAAAATATTATTGAATTTCAAACATTTATATATCATAAGATCTATTTACTTTTATTATCAAAAATCGCCTAAAATTGAATAATGGATTGCAACTTCCTTCAAAATTGTAATACTTCTACGTTTTCAAATTAAAAATAGAAAGAAAAAAAATCGAATTATTACGTTTTTCTAACACTTGACGCATTTTTTTAACATCTGGTAGGTTTGCGGACAAATTGCATATAACTACAATTGTAGAAAATAAAATTTCCTTTTATTTATGTTATTATCAAAATTTCGATAGCACTTCCGGTTCGTCAGATATTAATTGATAACAAGTGAATTCAATTAAAATCTACAATTCGGAAACTTCCAACGCTCGGTGGCACGTGTTAATATTGTTCGATTGGGCTAAAAAATTTTATGAGTTAGTTTTTTTTTACTTCCTTTTACTATAAAGGAAGTATTGGATTCACCCCAAAAATTCGAAATTGAGTTTTCAACGGATCTTCACGTTTTAGAGTCCCCTGATCCCAAAAAACATATTTTTTTTCATTGGTCTGTCTGTGTGTCTGTCTGTCTGTCTGGCTGTGTGTGTGTCTGTCTGTGAACAGAATATCTCAAAAACGAAAAGAGGTATGGCGTTGAAACTTCATATATAAATTTTGTGTACTATGTAGATGAGACAGCAAGCTTTTGAAGAAAAACGCATAACCGGAAGTAGGTGTTTACTCTTGTGATTTTTCAGTTTTTTTCGATTTTTTCAAAAACGGCTCTAACGATTTTTTTTAAACTTTACATTTTTCTTACATTTTTAATGTGTATTGATGTGAGATAGGTGATCTTCCAGTTGAATACTTCTAAAGTGGGTTTCTTTTGTTTTTTTTTCTATTTTTTTTATTAACTCCTATTTTAAATAAAACACCCGGTATATTATTACATTTTTGAATTCACCTTAAAATTCTAGAGAAAATTTGTCTCTTCAACTAACACTCGATTTTGTACAGTTTTTGTAGAATTTGTAATTTTTGAAAATTTTTAACAAATGGTTAAAAATTAAAAATGAAATTTTTGACTAATTATAAGATCACTGTAAAAGGAAGTTGTGTGAGTGTATCACACCAGATTTTTTGGCATTGGAACGAATGTAGGGGGTGCGACTAACAAAATTCCGTGGTTGCAAAATTAGAACCACCCTATTATACATACTACATACATACATACATGATAACAAATGGGCGCGGAAATCTTTGAAATCAGTATAGCCCATGTTTTACACATTCAGGTTTAGATATATTGCTGGAATATCCACACTAGGTGTACTAATACTGTTCTTTATTCTGGAACAGCGTATGTGCAGTTCCTTTAATTTTTGTTAATTTATTGTAATGTTATTTACGATGGGGGGAAGTTCAATAATAATATGATTCTAGTTATTATAATATAATAATCCATCTACAAGGACTTACAGAGAATATTCTTATCTTGGTGTTTGAACTTGAATTTCAAGTTGAGCCGCAGCCTTGATCACACTCGTCATTTTGTATTGCACACACAATCTTGCCTACATTTTGATGTGAACTAATTCCTTTTTGCTATTTTTATATTGTGTGGTAGTTATACTTCTATTTAGAGTTTGCGAAATATGGGAGAATGATCACTTTTTAAAAATGTCGATGACGTTGCAAATGTAAAATTGCTCTTCAAAGTTGTATTGGGGTTCTGAAATAAAAATGCTAAAATTAAAATTAACAACTGCTGCTGCGTTAGTCTAAAGCTTTTACCCTGCACCTGGGTTTTTTATAATTTATCTCTTAAATTCAATAAAAGCGTTACCGTTCACTTGAGCCTCCAAACTGTGTCAACCTTGATGCGTTTCATTCGGTACAGCGATAGCAACTTATCATTTATCAAGTATTTGCTAGCGGAAGCGACAAGTGAAAAACTAAATACTGTACTCATTCGATTAGAATATTAGAAATGTTGCAGACACTAGTTTTGAACGAAAATGAAATCAAAGAGCATATAATGTTATATGTTCTTTGATGAAATGAAAAACAAAACGTGACGAAACCTTTTCAAACCGGGGCAACGTCAAGGCGATTAAAAAGAACTCGCACCATATTCAAAATCCATCTAGATTAATATGAAACAGGGTAGCTGGGTATATTAAGACACTTGAGTTTAATAACATTTGTGATATTGCCATTTTTGTAATTGTCATTTCTTTAGGGTAGGCATATTGTTATCGTACAATTAAATTAAAAAAGGTAAAGGTTCAGGGTCATTTCAATTCCCCCAACTGGGGTGGGCTGCTATAGGAACCTTGCGTCTCTCTTCAGCCAATAACGGGAATTTCACGATGGATTAGAGAAAGGAGGAGTTGCGAATGAAAGAGAGTCGAGGAAAGGTAGAGAAGGTACTTTGTTGACTCAAGAAAACCACCTAAAAACCTGAATCAGAGCAGACGGACATGGAAATCGAACCCATAACCTTCCAAATGCTAAGCAGACGTGCTAACCAATAGTCGACAGAGCGCGGTCAATTAAATTATGACACTTAATCACAAATGGTGGCACTCGAACTGCGCACCGACTAGCGACAGGTAGTTTACTCATTAAAAGGGTTGTTTAATCTCCTACTGAACTGTGCACAATGCCTGCAGGTAGTCAGATCAAAAACCGCCATTTAGGTAGCATTTTTAATTATTGGTAAATTCACATAATAGGGATGGAACGTGGATAAGACATTTATTTGACTTAACATTTCTTCCAGCAACAGAAGTAGGGAATTGCTTCGTAGATTTTATTAGCGAAAAACCGGATGACTCTAGAGTTATTGAGTTTATTGGCTGTTTAGTTGATAACTACATTAAAAATACGTCTACGTTTCCTTCAGAAATATTGGTTGTGAAAACTGACAGCGCTGCAAGAACGAACAACACTTGCGAATTTCATTCCAAATTTAAAACGGGAAAATTCATCTCCATACCCTAATATACGCTCATTTTTAAAAGTGTTAGAAATGCAAGCCGATACGTATATAAAACTCAATTCTATTGTCGAAATGTAAATAGATACAATTCATGGAAGCCAAAATTGTGCAGTTAGATAGACATGAAATATCTCGATACAATTTTGTAAAACTTGTTTCTCATAAATTTAGTAGTATTGTAAACTTCTAAGTAAAACATTTGTTATACAGTGTGTTTCACTTATTATCTTTGCAGCCCTATATCTTCCTTATTTATTTTATGATCGATTTAAAATTTTAAGAGAGCTATTTTTACACTATTTAAATAATCTTACTACAAACTAGCATCCTACTGCGTTGAAAAACAGATACGGAAAATTAAAAAAACGTAGTTGGCTCGGTTTTATCTAAAATGTTATTAAAAAAAAGTTGCTCAAAATTTAAAAAATTGTCAATTTGATTATTTTTGATAATGAATAATATTTTAATTTAAACGAATTAAATTTCAATGGTTGTCTCTCATTGAAGTACATGAGCTTTCAATTTATGTTCCTGTAAATGTAAATAGCAAGTTAAATAATAATTTACATTTCGACTATTTTTGTGATTCTGATTAACGTTATTTAATAACGTTAACCAGGCCTACTATGCTTTTTCATTTTTTTTTATTGCAGTGGGTTACTGGGGGAGGTAAACTATTTAAAAGTTATAATAGCTATTTATGCAACAAGTGCTAAAAGTCGACGTTTATGCGCGAGACATGAAAATTATGAAACTCAGCCTTCGGCTTCGTTTCATAATTTTCATGTCTCGCGCATAAACGACTTTTAGCACGCGTTGCATACAATATTTTATCTACGACCTTAATTTTACCGTTATTAATCCATAAATATCGATTTAAGAAAGGTTCGCATCTGCGACGCTTTTAATTTATGTCATAATGAATAGTAGGCCTGCGCCGCTGGCGATTGTTTGGCCACGTCCGTGCTGTCAAGGTCAGTTACGAAGTGTAATTATTGATACTCCACATATGACTGTATTCATTACATAACGCTTTAATTATTTCAAAAACGCTTTACCTGTAACGCAAGAAGCAACTAGAATAGCTTTACAACTTCACTTGCAGTTCGAAATTGTAGTTTTGAACCTCGCTTCACTTTTAGCACATGTGCTAAAAGTAAACAGCTGATTTCTTTAAACACGGTAAACTATAAAACGTCACTTTTAGTGAAACAAGCTAGCGCTAAAAGGCCTACTTTTAGTAGTGGTCGTAGATAAAAATAGTTAATTGAAATGGTGACCAATATTTCAAGCCGATCAGAAAAAAATAAGGAAGATGCAGGGGTGTGAATGTGAAAAGTGAAACACACTGTATATGATAAAAAATATATTTGTTTTACCTGTCGCTATACAGTTAATATATCTTTTTATCATTGCATACTTGGTATACTTTATTCCGTGTTAATAATTCTTGTAATGCGAACTTCACAAAAGACAATAGCTGGATAATTTAGTTCCTTTTAGTAATATTTTAAAACATGCTATGTTCGGTTTTGAAACCGGTCAACCGGTATGTTATGACATGACACAGCTTTGGCAGGTAAAGATAAAAAATCACTTTATGGTTGCTCCTCATCCTAATCGCCCTTGAGCGCAGTTCGAGTTATGGTAAGGATTAAGCCAGGTATGCAAATATGTTGAGCGCAATTCGAGTATTGGATTAAGGGACTAATGGGTTTTGTGCGCAGTTCAGTTGCACCGTCACAAATAGGAGGTCAAACTTGATAGCTCCGAGTGCTAAAAAAAAAACTGCGCTCTACGGAATGCAAGAAAACATTTTAGTCAAAGCACTCTTGACACGTTTTTCTTTTAGACACCTTTTATTTTGTAATTAGACTCACACGAATACTTCCTCAATGCAGAGACTAGCAATGGTTGTTCGCCTGTACTAATCGCAGCAAACTGGTATTCCTAAAAGGTAAAAGAAGAATTTTAAAGCAATATAAATTTTACTCACTCTTTATATGGACAAGACCCGATCTGCCAGGTTTGTAAAACCACTATTCAAAGAATGACTCCATCGAACTAGAAGTTAGACAAAACTTTGATTTTTAGGTTATAAGACAGCATAAAATTTAGCAATTCTACCTCAATTTAACTGTACGCGATGATGAACCTTGAAAATTCAGCATCATGTATAGTGTGTAGCAAAAGTCCCAGAGAACACTTTAATAGCTCTTTTATTATTAAAAAGAAAACGTTTATAACTCGAAATAATTTCAAGCTTTATATTTCTGCGGCAATGAAAATGATTTTTTGCACGATAGAACAATTTTACTTAGTTACCGCATTTGTTGCCAAATCAGGAAGTTATGCTTACCGTTCTAGAACGGTAAGTAAAAATTCGAGGCTTCAGTTTTGACACAGATTGACGAAAAACTTAACCTGGTAACCTCGAATTTGACATAGACTTACAGTGTCACCATTATTTTGTGGTATGTCACATTTTACTGACGTTTGAAGAAAAAACATTTGTATCGTCCAAAAAACGTCATAAGCATCACGAACGTTAAGGAATTACCGATCTCAGACAATAATTGGAGTCGTCGTTTCGCTCCTCCTCCAAACAATTGTCTTCGATCGGTAAAATGTCCTTACCGTTCTTAATACTAATATATTATTGCTTATAGTTTAGCGTAGAGTAAAGCCAATTTAAATGTTAAATGAAACAACCAGTATAAATATAAATACATTTTTGAATTCCTCGCCAAATGAGAGATTTCGACATATCTGCATTGTATTGAACTTCTTTCAACTAGTGAGATTTTATCGTCTGTATTTTTATAAAAATTTCGCACCAACACGTCACATACATCTTAAAAAACGTGCACGATGCTATTTAAATATGAAATCTGTAAATTAAAAAGTAATAATACAGAGTGTATGTATAACTTGCGTGTTTTCAGGTTCCTGCGGCAATTCTTGGAATTATAAAAAATGGTCATGCTTTGATCTTTTATATTTCCTTTTACGATAAAGCGATAAAGGAAGTATTGGATGCACCCCCAAAATTCGAAGTTGTGTTTGAGTCCCCTGAACCCAAAAAACATGCTTTTGTTCATTGATCTGTCTGTCTGTCTTTGTGTCTGCCTGTGAACAAAATATCTCAAAAACGAAAAGAGGTATGGCGTTGAAATTTCATATATAAATTTTGTGTACTATCTAGATGCGACAGCAAGCTTTTGAAGAAAATCACATAATCGGAATTATGGTGTTTACTCTTGTGATTTTTCAGTTTTTCGATTTAAAAAAAAACGGCTCTAACGATTTTTTTTCAAACTTTAGATTTTTATTGCCTTTTTAAGGTGTATTGATGTGAGATAGGCAATTTTCCAGTTGAATACCTTTAAAATGAGGTTCTTTTGTTTTTACTTAGTATTTTTTTCTTAATTCCTATTTTAAATAGAACATCCGATATATTATTACATTGTTGAATTCAGCTTAAAATTTTAGAGAAAATTTGTGTCTTGAACTAACGCTCTATTTTGTACGGTTTCTGTAGAATTTGTTATTTTTGAAAATTTTTGACGAATGCTTAAAAATATAAAATCAAATTTTGGCTAATTATAAGATCACTGTAAAAGGAAGTTGTGTGTGTATCACACCAGATTATTTAGTGTAGTTTCCCCTGGTATTCTTTTGTTTCTCAATTATTTTGTGGAATACTTTCCTTATTGATGTTAGTTAGTAGCATTTATGGGGAGACTGATGTCAAGCTAGTATGCCTTCATAGGCCCTTTTTGCCAACCCCGTGGACAAGGTCTAGGCATACAGAGTACAAAGTACCTTAGTCCTACTTAGAATTTTGCCGAGACTAAGGAGTTCCAACCCTAGCAAGGGATCTTTTACATGCTACTACATATCATAGTAACGTAGAACCCACGGCTTTACATCACTTCCGAAAGATTGCATTCTGTCGAGGTTTTCATCCGCATTTTTTATTTTTACTTCCTTTTACTACTATAAAGGAAGTATTGGATTCACCCCAAAAATTCGAAATTGAGTTTTCAACAGATCTTCACGTTTTAGAGTCCCCTGATCCCAAAAAACATATTTTTTTTTTCATTGGTCTGTCTGTCTGTCTGTGTGTCTGTGTGTCTGTGAACAGAATATCTCAAAAACGAAAAGAGGTATGGCATTGAAACTTCATATATAAGTTTTGTGTACTATGTAGATGAGACAGCAAGCTTTTGAAGAAAATCGCATAACCGGAAGTAGGTGTTTACTCTTGTGATTTTTCAGTTTTTTTCGATTTTTTCAAAAACGGTTCTAACGATTTTTTTTTAATTTTACATTTTTCTTACATTTTTAATGTGTTTTGATGTGAGATAGGTGATTTTCCAGTTGAATACTTCTAAAGTGGGTTTCTTTTGTTTTTTTTTATTAACTCCTATTTTAAATAAAACACCCGGTATATTATTACATTTTTGAATTCACCTTAAAATTCTAGAGAAAATTTGTCTCTTCAACTAACACTCGATTTTGTACCGTTTTTGTAGAATTTGTAATTTTTGAAAATTTTTAACAAATGGTTAAAAATTAAAAATGAAATTTTTGACTAATTATAAGATCACTGTAAAAGGAAGTTGTGTGAGTGTATCACACCAGATTTTTTAAAAACCTAACCAGGATCGGCGATCCAGCTCTCGACTCTTAGATGAGTAGCCAGAATGCTTAACCACTGAGCTAAGGAGCTCGACTTCTTGATTGATAGTGCTGACTACCTCATTTTAATATATATTTTGCTGTTTTAGAAGTATTACAGATTTTCTGCAAAAAAATGCTGATTTTCTGATAACTCCCGTAAATAACAGAAAACAATTGAACGAAAGAAAACGTTGAACGTGTTGTGTGCTTGGATGTGGAAAAATCTAATGCGACTCATTAGCTCCTTGCAGTTCCTATGTGACGGTGCTCGACGCCGAAAGATAAAAAATGCTAAAAATTCAGTATGTATGTATGTATTATCGTTAACCTCATTTTACCTTTTGGTGTAGAGGCTGGTGCTTTCTGTGCTTGCAACTGGCGGTACAATGCTCAACTTGCCCCGGATTCGGGATACAAAGTTGGAGCGCGCCTTTTGTGCTTGCACAGCAACCATTGTGTGAAGTGTGTGTCATGTTGATGTGTTGACCTTGTTACTCTATCTCTTAGGTCTGTGGCTCTGAGTAGAGCACAGCTAATTTGGTGCCCAACTGTGAATGGTCTCACCGAGCCCGATTCCAATCGCCAAGGCTGCGGAAAAATTCCGGCCCCCGCGGGATTCGAACCGAGGACTTGCTTACTAGCAAGCCTAGCGCTACCCAACTGCGCCACCCGGCTTCTTCAAAAAAAAAAAAAAAAAAAAAAAATTCAGTATGTATGTGTATAATTTAATATTAGTAAGCAAAAGCTACGTTAATGCCTTTTTGGAATACGGTGCGAATTTAAATATGTAGGTAGATAATTTAAAGCTGATTTCGACAGTTCATTTTAAAATATTCTTGCACAATAAAATGCATCCTTGACTCTTCCAGTAATTTTAAAATAGTTTTAGCATTGATTGTTGAATGTTGACGCTTGCGATAATCCTTATCGTTTTAAAGTTTTATTATCTCGTCTCGACTGCATCACTAGTTTTAAATAAACCAATGTGTTGATAATTGTCTATCTACACAGGACGTATTTTGATTTCATCGACAAACAAAATCTTAAATAAGAAAGTAATAAATATTAATTTTTATAAATTGCGAGGAAGTTTACGTTAGCTCAAATATTTCAAAAGCGGAGTGCTTAGTCGAAAAATTACGTCTTTATTTTGTTTAAGTCAGCCAGCGGTCCCAAACTTTTCAACTTAACGTACCACAATTCACATGTCCGTTTGATTCAGGTACCACTTAGTCCTCAGCCAAACTCTTTTTTTATAGATGCTCAACGTTTTGGAATCAGTGTTGAATCCAGGGGGGTGACGGGGGGGGGGGAGTCCCCCTTCCCGGATCCACTTCATATTCATGTTTTTTATCTATAAAAGAATGGGTGGTTTGCGCGGGAATAAGTAAAAATACCCCCCTAAGTATCATTTTCCCCCCGGAGTAATCAGTCTGAATTCAACACTTTTTGGAATACTATTGCGTACCACTAGGACGAGTTCCGCGTACCACAGTTGGAAAACTGCTGCTTTAAGTGATGTGCCCCTAAGAACAATTGGATTGCGTCAGTTAACTTAAATTCGTCTGATTATTTTTTTTTCTGATTAGACATTTCAGTGCAAAAATTTGAATTTAATAGTTGTAATTTTTGACAAATCTAAAAAAATACAGTAGAGCATATTTTTCATAATCAACCTGTACCTCGTTAAGTAAGTTTTTCCGGAAAAGCATTTACAAGATTTTTTTAAATCGGCCGTGGAGAACGTCGACATCGTCATTAAAATACGAGAAATCGGCAGTGAAGTAATCCATTGTTTTACTAATTTGTGATAAATGACTGACAGAAAACGTCAAAATAACCTACAAAAGTTGATTTTTTTCAATTTCACGACTTATTTATTTAGAAAATAGTATAATGTGTATTAAGAGCGCAAAGTTGATTGGCGATTGAGAGAATGTTGCTGTGCGACACGACGCGCTAGCGTCTCAAAATCGGCAATGACACTTGATCTCGAAATATACACACAAGATTTTTTTCTACATATAAAATGAGCAAAAGTTATGCGAGCTAATAATTAAAAATCTGGTGTGATACACTCACACAACTTTCTTTTATAGGGATCTTATAATTAGCCAAAAATTTTATTTTAAATTTTTAAGCATTCGTCAAAAATTTTCAAAAATTATAAGTAATACAAATACGGTACAAAACAGAGCGTTAGTTCAAGAGACAAATTTTCTGTAAAATTTTAAGCTGAATACAAAAATCGAATAATATACCGGGTGTTCTATTTAAAATAGGAGTTAATAAAAAAATTGAAAAAAAACAAAAGAAACCCATTTTAGAAGTATTCAACTGGAAAATCATCTATCTCACATCAATACACATTCAAAATGTAATAAAAAAATAAAGTTTGAAAAAAATCGTTAAGAGCCAATGAACAAAAATATGTTTTTTTGGTTCAGGGGACTATAAAACGTAAAGATCTGTTGAAAACTCAATTTCAAATTTTTGGGGTGAATCCAATACTTCCTTTATCGTAACAGGAACTAAAAATGAAAATCCTAAATACCTACATTTTTATTGATGCTGAAATTTGACGTTAATTGTCAATTTGACATTTAAATTTTCTTGCAAAATTAGGCACCAGAATTAATAATTGTACAAATTGTTTGTTAACGTTTATTTTCGTTAATAATAAAAATTGAAAAAAGATTTCAATTTCATCAATGCTTGTTCTTTTCTTAAGCAGCGAGCGACAAAATACTTTTTTCTAATTTGCTGTCTTAACAAAGCCGTTACCGCATCCATTTTGAGTGCGGTCATGAATCATTACCAAATCCGAAATCAACTTTTTTCGGTTGGTGACATTGCACGAAATGTCAGTGTGAGTTTAAAGTTATAGCCAATGACACTAATTACAGTAAATTAACCATAGCATTTTCGGAAATTTGCCGTATTTCTGGCTGAGTGCAGGAAATTTCTGAATTCATTGTGAAACACTAGTCCACACTAATTTTACAATTTCACGTGCGAACGCTTGCGAAAAATGACATTGATGGTGAGTCGACTTGATTCAAATTTAAAATTTTGTTTTAAATGTATGCTTTGGAATAAAACTGTTACCAACTGTTAGAAAATTCCATAGATTACCAAAATTGATTTTATTTGTAGTAAAACGGTATTTAACTTGCAAATTAGAACAAATTACATAAAAACTCGTTTTATAAAACTTTCGAGCACTCGTCCTTCACAGCACTCATGCCTTCGGCAGTCGTGCTGCAAACTGGACTCGTGTCGAAATACAAGTTTTATAAAACTCGTGTTTTAATATACTATGGCGCTCGTCTTCCATAGTAGAGTGCTGCAAACTACTTTGGCGCTCGCTGCTCAAAGAACGTCAACTTCGTGTTGACAAAAGCGAGCGCAAAAGTCTACTTTCTATAGCCGTTGCAGAAAAACAAATGTGTCTCTGGGTACTGAATTTCATTTTTATTCCTCATGTGATTTATTCTTACATTTTAAATTCGTGATAAAAAGCTAAACTTCAGTGCCTAGGTATACAACTAACTATTGACTTATTTTGAAACAGAATCTTCAATTTTCGTATACGCGGAATGGTACACCGCTAAACAAAACTGAATTTCATAAATTAACTGATAGGTCATATACGGATGGGGCCATAATTATATTGATGGGGCCATAATTATATCGAGAGATCCAAAAAAAACTGTTCCTCAGCGGGCTGTGGAAATTCAATGTATGAATAATATGTTGGTGACACTGTACGTCAATGTCAAATTCGATGTTAGTAGGTTAGGTTTTCCGTCAGTTTTGACACAAAATGACGCAAATCCTAACCTGCTAACCTCGAATTTGACATTGACGTACAGTGTCACCAACATATTATTCGTACGTTGAATTTCCACAGCCCGCTGAGGAACAGTTTTTTTTGGATCTCTTGATATATAACAGCAATGAGATAACATGAATAACAAAATAGAATGCTTGAGTAAGAAAGAGATGGCCATACGAAAACATTATTTTAGTAGGCATGTTTAGTTGACAAATGTCATAATTAAATTAATAGTCAAGCCTTTTCGAATATTTGCTACTATGTTTATCTCTTTTTTAATCAAGCAATACGAGTTATATTCTTGTTCATGTTATCTCATTGCTGTTATATACAGGGAATTTATTTTAATAGTTAACATAAGAGTTTCGTATCTATGCCACCTTTTAATCATACAGGTCATTTCTATAGTTACAAATGGGGGTGCAGGCCAACTGGGAAAACGGTCAACTCTATAATCCCGCTACTTAATTTTTACCTATAAGTATAGGGGTCAACTGGGCAAGGGACTCGCGCTAGGGCCTACACACATTTTTTACATTACACAGGAATGTTTGTACTAAGTACACACAAATCTTAAATCTGCAAATAACCTAAATTCGTATCTTTACATTACACAGAAATGTTTGTACTAAGTACACACAAATCTTAAATCTGCAAATAACCTAAATTCGTATCTTTGTACAAAAATTTTTTGCTTGTTGCCCAGTTGACCCTTAGGATTTACGGACAAACTGATCATTTTGCCCAGTTGGCCTTCTCCGACAAATATAACCAATAGATTAGAGCGTGTATTTTACGAGTTAACATAGGAATTATTACTTGTCAAAAAGACAATTAAAAGTTATCCACGAATACTGTAAGAAGACGTCTTGCAGAACACAACTTGCTTTTCAGAATGCAAACAGGAACAACTTTATCCGCACAGCTTCGTAGAGCTATAGTATGAGCAAAAAGTAACTCCATCAAAGATACCTTTGGAATTTTTAAGTCATGTGTATTATAACACCAGAAAATTATATTTCATTCTTGTTGATTCTTGTCAATGACGTTATTGACGATTAAATTAAAAAATGCAGTCTTGCAAGGAAACTTACTAAATTTAATAAACAGAAAATTAAACTCACAATGGCGAGCATTGAGAACAAAATTAATGAAATAAAATTAGCATAACGTTTGTGTCAATGGACACACTACTAAACCACAAGAATAAATAATAACCAGAAGGATATCTTCTACACAACCGCTTTGATGTCGATGCCGACAACGGGTGACCTCGAACCTTTGTATTCCAAATAGCTCTCCGGAAAGCCGCTACCTACACTGACTGCACTGGCCGTTTCGGTTTAGAATTTCGGTTTAAAAACGTCCCAAGGCTATGAGGCGCCGGCGGTCAGGTAATACGAGATATCCTTCTGGTTATTATTTATTCTTGTGACTAAACTAAAGATTCTTGTTAGACGTTAACCTCACTTCTGCCCACAGAACAATACCTCCATCCTGTAAACAAATTGAAAGTTGAAAAGTATTTCAAAATTTTAGAGTTTATACTTACACATTTACAAGAGGTGCTGAATATGCTTTCCTTCTTCTTACAAGCACAGCCTCACACGTCGTTTCATGTTTTCGAATACACTTTACAACAATTCTGGCGTTATTGCATCACATGCCTCGGTAATTCCTTCTTTCAATTCTACAATTGTATGAACAGGTGTTTTAAATACTGAATTTTTTAGAAGTGGAGTTACTTTTTGCTCATACTATAGATTACAATTTGCTAGGGAGCATGTTAATTGGGATATGGATGACTGGGAAAGAGTCTTGTTCACGGACGAGTCAAGATTTTGTTTGTATAGCAGTGATCAACGTCCAAGAGTTTTCCGGCGTCCAAATGAGAGTTATGCTCAATGCAACATTCGCCAGACAACGTTATTTGATGAAGGGTCGGTGATGGTTTGGAGAAGAATTATTTAACGATCCGCACAAATCTCCACCCAATAAATCAAGGTTCTCTGAATAGTGTGAGGTACATTACAGAAATTTTGAACAAACATGTTGTCCCTACATTGGCAATTTCTTACTAATGCAAAACAATGCAAGAGCTCACACTGCCCATATAATGACGGACTACTTTTAAACGAGGTCGGTATTGCGCGTATGGAGTGTCCAGCATGCAGCCCAGACCTCAACCCAATAGAACACGGCTGGGATATGCTTGGACGGCGCTTGCTTCAACTTCAGCCTCTACCAGCAAACCTTAATGAGGTACAACACCGTTTGGTAGAAATCTGGGATGAAATATTAGACGTCGGTGTGAAGCTGTAATTAGAAATAGAGGTGGAAATACACAGTATTAAACATTTTACTCAAGAGTTTAATTTTTAGTTTTCGTGTTACAATTTTTTATCTTATATTTGTTAGGAGTAATAAAGTTAATTTTTAACAAAATCATTTTACTTTTATCTATCTTATAACTGTAAGATTTACCAATCTTGTATCAATTTTTCAAAAGTTGCCATATAAAATTAAAGTGGTGCGTTAATTTTGAGGAGTAGTGTATATTCACTTCATTGCGTTGTACTATGGTTGCATGCACTATTTCTTCCTACTTCACCCGATCCTTTCGGTCATCGGGCTTCTTCGTAAAAGTTTTCATCTGATCTAGTCTTCTTAATAGAAGACTGTAAGAATGTAATTATTTGCCGTGAGGACGTTTCCCACCAAGATGACCTTGTACAATAAGTTTTTATACACATTCACTACCTCTGCAAGTTATGTGGTTCTGATAGAGATATTAGATCTACTTTTCGCCCAAGATACTCTCAATATACGACGCTAACACTACATACCAATGCATCGATCTTTCTTCTGTCAATCTTGCTTAATATCCATGTCTCTGATCATGGGCATAACGTGGGTCATAATTTTGAGGGGTGGAGGGCAAAATCAGATCTGTCTACCAAACAAAAATGCAAACTGTCGAAAATGCCCTCCACAAAATTGTTAAACCTACATTGAAAAACAATGCTGCACTTGCAATTTAAAGCCAAAGTTGGGGGGGCTACCGTCCCCATTTTCCCCCTCAAGTTACGCCTATGTCTCTGATGCATAAAGTAGGTAGGATTGAAAAAATGAGCGAACTCACTAACTTTACTTTGGTAGATTTGTTAATATGCCGATCTTTTCATGTTTTTTACTTTCCTCGTCTAAAAGACGAAGGAAGTATTGTAATCACGAAAAAATCACCTTCCGAGATTTCTTTAGATCAGGGTCCTTAGATGACGAAAAACAGGCGGAGCGAGGATTGGGAATCCCAACCAACTACATTTTTACTTCCTACGTCTAAAAGACGAAGGAATCTTTTATTTGCAAAAGATAATAATATTAAATTGCATATAACTCGGGCTTTATCATAGCCGAAAATGAGATCTAACAGATACAAGGTAAACATCACAAATGGGACAGAATTTAACGGTGATTTAAAACGCAGCAGAAACTCGTTTTATTTAATCTAGCGCGTGGCTCAAATATTCTAGCGTCGAACAAAGCTCTGGCTTCAAATTGTTCACCTCGGAACGCAGAGTTCGAATCCTAGCGGATCACGTTTTTTTAATTTGCAAATTGGCAAATTCGCGCGAGGGAAGTTCCGTATAAACCCCTTTACAGATTTTTTAAGTTTCGTCATCGCACCTTTGCAATATGTATTCGCCATATATATAATACACATATATTGCTAGTAGGGCCTGGAAACGTCAGAAAACATTACGGCGCCGACATAGTCTCACTTAGAGTATAACGCGTCTCGTGCGCATGCGTGAGAATTCGAACTCCGCCTTTAGAAGCGAATTTTAAACTTGACCACTTCCCCATTGGCCGGACGACGCCGCCGCGCTTACACACAGCTCACCATTATACATTGAAGAGTTGGTTGTCTGTCTCACTTCCTTGGTAAGTTTCCCACTCATAGCCGCTAGCAATATAGTAAGTATTAGGTATATGGTATTCGCCTGTTAATTTATATCGATGATTCGTCGGGGCGCAATTTTGTAGACTATTTTGCCTTATTAGGAACTTAATGGTCTTATTATAGCTTATTGGGGTTATTATGTTCTATGTGACGTTGTATTTTTTTGCATGACTATACGACAAGTTTTTCGGGTATTTCTACTTCATTCTTGATATCCAATTTTGGTTAGTGATGTTTATAGACCAGCTTTCGTCTCCCTTCTATTATCTTTAAAGTTTCTTTAGTCCTCCAATTTTGTTTGGCATTGTTGATATTTTTCTAGGTATTTTTCGTTTTTCGATACTTTTTTTATGGTTGTGTTTACTGTTTCCAACGTCGTGTTGGGTTCGTATTTCTTTAGTTTTATTAGGCAGGAACATTAGTCATTGTTTTACTTTTCTTTGTTTGCAATGGTTTTGTTATTTTTAGTTTTACGTAACTTGAATCTAATTTTGGCAATGCATAATTTGTAATCCCTGTCGCAGTTCGTCCGGGAGTAAGTTTTTCTGTTTGCGATTGACGTTCTCCATCTCAAGTTGATAACTATATAAACTCGATTTGGTTTCGATGTTCTGCATTGGAACATTTTCAAGCATATACAACATGTTCATTAAAAAAGTCCATAAGGGGCGGATTGTAACAGTTAATCTCTTGTCAGCACAGAAATTCAGTAGACGTCCATACGCTCATTCCATTTTTCAATCCCATATTCTGCGACTGTCACTCTTAGATGGTCGTCTGCTATAGTATCACACATTTTATATAAAAATCGCCTACTTTCATTAGTATTTCGGTTTGATTACTTGTAAAATCTGTCCACTTCTTTTGTTGCGCGTAGACTTGTATGATGTTAAGTTTGAGTTTGTATTTATGTCTATGTAACCTACAGTCCGCCATTTTAAAGGTTTAGAGCAGGGATGAGCAACCTTTTTTCACAACGGGTCAGCTACAAATTTAAAAATGTTGTGCGGACGCATGTAAGAAACTTATGGCAATACAAACACTGAATGATGAACTCAAATTATCTCTTTATTAACAAAATACACCTATAAAAAAATTACAGTAATAAACTGCTCATTAATAGAACTATTATTAAAAAACGGCGAAAGATATATGTGGAAAAAGATGATTTAATGAGAAATAGAGTACAATGAGGCTGTAAGAATTTTTAAAAATCAAAATGTAAAATCTTTGAAGGACCGCACGAGAAAGAGTGGGGGCCGCGGGTTGCTCATCCCTGGTTTAGGGCGTATCTTTTAGAACGTATTTCAAAAAACATTAACTGTTGTCTTGAGCTGCGTGGCGCAGATGGGTAAGCGCCAGGCTTGCATTAAGCAAGTCCTCGGTTCGACTCCCTATGGTGTCGGAATTTTTCCGTATCCTTGGTGATTAGAATCGGGCTCAGTGAGACCATTCACAGTTGGGCACCAAATTAACTGTGCTCTACTTAGAACCACAGACCTAAGAGATAGAGTAACAAGGTCAACACATCACCAAGACACACAGCTCACACAATGGTTGCTGCGCAAGCACCAAAGGCGAGCTCCAACTCTGTATCCCGAATCCGGGGCAAGTTGAGCATTGTACCGCCAGATGCCAGCGCATAAAGCACCAGCCTCTACACTGCAAGGTAAATGAGGTTACAGATTATACATACATACATACATACAACTGTTGTCTTGATTAAAAAAATAATTTCGTTTCATTTCGCAAAATATCAACAAAAGTGTTCGATAAACTATTAATAAGCAGCGCATTTTTCGTATGGTTGTTTTTAAATAGATTCTAAAAAAATGGGAGCGCAGGTTCAAATCTTACTAGCTGCTATATTTTTTCTCTGGGCGATTTAATAAAATTCACATTATTTAGTGTTTCGTTTGACTGCTCTGTTGTTATTAGAAACATAATATATTTTATCTACGACCACTACTAAAAGTAGGCCTTTTAGCGCTAGCTTGTTTCACTAAAAGTGACGTTTTATAGTTTACCGTGTTTAAAGAAATCATCTGTTTACTTTTAGCACACGGGCTAAAAGTGAAGTGAGGTTATAAAACTACAATTTCAAACTGCAAGTGAAGTTGTAAAGCTATTCTAGTTGCTTCTTGCGTTACAGGTAAAGCGTTTTTGAAATAATTAAAGCGTTAGGTAATGAATACAGTCATATGTGGAGTATCAATAATTACATTTCGTAACTCACCTTGACAGCACGGGCGTGGCCAAACAATCGCCCGGGCGGCGTAGCCTACTTTTCATTATGACATAAATTAAAAGTGTCGCAGATACAAACCTTTCTTAAATCGATATTTATGGATTAATAACGGTAAAATTAAGGTCGTAGATAAAATATTGTATGCAACGCGTGCTAAAAGTCGTTTATGCGCGAGACATGTTATGAAACTCAGCCTTCGGCTTCGTTTCATAATTTTCATGTCTCGCGCATAAACGTCGACTTTTAGCACTTGTTGCATAAATAGCTACTTTCTACGGTCACCTTTAAAACTGACTATTAAGCGCTCACTGTCAATGCGAAAAGTTAGCGATTCACACATGTTTTCCCTAGTAACCATTTTAGAATCGCAACCACGTAAACAATGTCTTAATGAAATAATCGCGTCACTTCATTTTACTTTACGCATCGCCATGGCTATCCTGATTGTTATTGTAATTCGTCATTTTTCTGGAACTGGCTAAAATTATTGACAATTGCATCACGGCGCGTCCATCATCACGCAACAGTTTTATTGAGTTTGTGAGTTTTTGTGAAGTTGAAGATGGAATCTGAAGATAATTGCACCCCGCCTGAAGTATTTGAAGCGGCCCAGACAGCAACCAATGAGTTATTGCCGGCCAAATCGCGCGGCCTTTATGAACGGCGGTACAACGACTTCATGAAATGGTGTGAATCGAAATTTCAATTATTCAACAATTTTGTCATTTATTTAGGACCGTAGAAAAAATTTTGTATGTATTTCGAGTGTAAAGAGCCATTTTGGTATTTGGTTGCTTTTTCGCGCCTCGCTACCGCTCGGCACGAAACTCGCATCCTCATACCAAAATTGCTCTCTTTACACACTAAATACATAAATATCTATTATCTACGACAGTGTGTAAAATTGCCTTTTAGTTGTCAGTTTTAAGTTTGTAAAACGACAGTTTAATAACATGTTTTCATTAGTTTACGTCGTCAGTAGTAACGTATTTAAAATATTTCATTAGGCACGTTGTGAGTAGCAAGGTGTTTTAAAATTTTTAAAACACCCAAAATTACGACAGGTTGCTGGTAATCCTAATTTACATTTAATTTGTTTTTCATATTTACCGTGTTTTCTAGATTCTATCGTAGATAAAATATTGTATATGGATTAATAGATGTCATTAATACACTGTTTTTGATTAATACACTCTTTTTCATTAATTAACTGTTTTTTAAAAAAGGATGGATTAATAGATCTATTAATACACTGTTTTTGATTAATACACTCTTTTTCATTAATTAACTGTTTTTTTTAAAAAGGATGGATTAATAGATCTATTAATACACTGTTTTTGATTAATACACTCTTTTTCATTAATTAACTGTTTTCGTGATTTTGACGTTTTGATGATATTTTGCATGGAGGTTAGTTGTATTGATCAAATTTTTCGCCAGAAAAAAAGATTTTGCGATCAAAGAAAACATTTTGTAATCAACTCGTTTGTTAATGGGCGATTAATAATCTCAACTATTAAAGGCACTCACTCGCTATCGCTCGTTCGTGCTTTAAACAGTTTCGCTTATTAATCGCCTTCATTAACACACTTGTTGGTTAATTAACTATTTACCTATTTTGTAGTATAAACAACCGTCAACAGTTATTCGATCTAGCAAAAATTGTTTTTTGCTGCAAACTTTCTTGATCAGTAATGACGTTAACAATATTTTCTTTAGCAACTTCTTTCATTCTAAAAATTCAATAATTATTGCAATTAGAATAAAGGGGGTGGTACGCTAAAAAGCTAGTGTTTAAGTAATCTCATGCGTTTTTTGCTGTAATAATTCGTAAAAAATCGTTCCTTCGAGTCAAAATGCTATATGCTGTTTTTTTTTCAAAACACAATTCTGAAAATATGGACTTTTGAACTGTCGACGCAATTTGGCAGGTAAATTTACAAATTAATTTTGAGAAACTTGTTCTAAACCAGTTTTGTGAATTCTCAAAAATAATGCCTAAATGCTTCTTGCATTATCGGTGCTTTAAACTATTGTTCTATCATACTTATGTGGTTATTTGTAATAATATATACGTAATCTTCTTGGTCTTCCACAGTCAGAAGCTCTGTTAAACTTTCCTGTCATTTTACTTCGGCACAAATCTGCTTTCGACCTCACACCATTTTTACAAATTTACAATTCTTGTCGCAACCACTCAGTCACTCAATCGAAAAACTAATGGATGTCGACTATGTCATGCCGGATGGGTGTAATCACGATAAATTGACAACGACATAACCTATCAGGATCATTTCTGCTACAGATTGTGTGAAAATGTAATCCCAAAATCTGAAAAGTTTTTGGACGACGATTTTTCATTCTACGTGGTTGTAGTTTTGTATTCCAATTACCAGTAACAGACATTAAGCGGTGGCGTAACTATGCCATTGTGGTGGTGTAGTGCCACACTGCTGGACCACCAAGCTTGAGGTCGTGAGTTTAAATTTCGGTTCCGGAAATTTTTTTATTCGCAACCATATATGTAATAAGATCATTACTGACTTTTAAAAAGTTGGAAAATGAGCTATTCCCAACTTGTAACTTTCCAACCGGTCGGAAAAGTGATTGCCGGTTGGTAATGAATCCATACCCGACCGCTAAGTAGGTAGGGACAATGGGAATCTCGTTGATCCATTCATGCGCGATCCATTTCCGACCGCTGTGTAGGTAGGGACACTGGGAATCTCGTTGGTCCATTCATGCGCGTCACAACCTGTCGTATCATAATATAATAATTTTTCCAATTATTGTTTAGAATAAAGTGGTTGCGAATAAAATAGTATACATACCACGGTGAAAAGTGTTTCATTCCTGTCTCGAGATGAAGTTCACCTCGACGCTACGCGTCTCGGTTAACTACTTAATCTCTCGACAGGAATGAAACACTTTTCACCTCGGTATGTAATATTCTATTTTAAAGTTATCGAGAGATGCGGATACAGGTTTCTATCTTTTGACACATTAAGGGCCGGTTGCAGAAAGCAATGTTAAGTCTGCTGTTAGCTAACATCGCGTCAAAGTGAACAAAATCGCATCAAATTTTGTTTACTAATGTATTAGTTACCATAAGCATTTGAGATTTGATTCGTTTTTGTTCACTTTGACGTCGCGTTAGCTAACACCAGACTTAACATTGCTTTCTGCAACCGGCCATAAGTCTAAAATGCCACATTATCGACACTATGGCGTCCGCACTCTTGGCTAACGATATTGATAAATCGTCAACTAGATTTTAAACAGATTTCTTCCGTCTAGGCTTCGCAATAATTAGTTCCTATTCTTTTGCGAATTCCTATTAGCCGAAGTCGTAGCACATGCATCGCGATCATGTATAAAACATGCCACATTGAAAGCAATGTTTCAACAGATTACAAAGACTGAGGGCCGGTTGCAGAAAGCTATGTTAAGTCTGGTGTTAGCTAACGCGACGTCAAAGTGAACAAAAACGAATCAAATCTCAAATGCTTATGGTAACTAATACATTAGTAAACAAAATTTGATGCGATTTTGTTCACTTTGACGCGATGTTAGCTAACACCAGACTTAACATTGCTTTCTGCAACCGGCCCTAAATGTGACGGGCGTCCCAAAGAGATCACAGCACAAATTGCTTTATGCCAAGAGTGTGCTGGAAGTATCTACGTATAAGCAGGTTGCATCGTCGCATTTGCTTTTTTAATAACTTCTGCTCCTCTGCTAACATTTCCCCTTTCGTGTCACAGAAAGCGATGCCGTACTGTAAAACAATTCTAGAGATGGAAATGAGACATACCTACCACCTAAAAAATCTTAGATTAGATCAAATAAACTTACGGCTACATCGTTGGCTTTGTTAACAAATATGATCAGTATCTCAAAATACGAAGAAGAAAAGATTTCTTTTCGTCGGCTTCTGTATAAAATTTGATCTTCGGATGCATTGTTACTTTTTTGGACACCATTAATTTTTCGTCCGTAAACCTTTTTTGTCCGCAAACGCTTTTTGTTCACAACAACTCGTATAATTCACACTCTCGATTCATTTTTTTAATTATAACGGTCGACGGAAAAATTTAATATGCACCTCGGATGAAAACTGCTTATTCTGGACGCTGCTTGCAATTGCTGGCCGAGGCGATAGCCGAGGCATCGTCCATAGAAAGCCAATGTTTCGGGCAAGATACATAATTAGCTATTAGCTCTGTATTTTGAAAACGAAGGACCTTAGACACTGGGAAACACCCAAGATCTCAGTGAAACGAAAATCCGACATAATAATTTTCATTGCTTGCTTGCTTGCTTGCTTGCTTGCTTGACGCCACTTTGAGAGCGAACCCGTGGGCCGAATTGGCTGATTTTGGTGTCAATCGACTCCGGGCGACGCACGTAAGCCAGTAGTAGGGTTTTCAAATTTTTATAAGTGACTTTTTTATGTGGATTTTTTTGTTGATAGCTAATCTCAAAATTAACTCGACACACAAAATGGATCACTCTTGTACAAATTGCATTAAATGAATTATTTCGCGCCCAATTTGGGTGCAGAACGCTAGTAAATGAATATTTGTGAATCCGCATGTGTTGAAGATATGGTTTCTACATCTAATACCTGTTTACGATGTACTGTGAGAATACAGTGAGCGTCAAAAACCATTGGTCAGTTTTGAATTGAATTGTAAAGAAAAAAGTTACAAAAGTTATTATAAATGATAGAGGGTAAGTTTAAATTTGGAAAAGTTGTGCTTTTTTAAGCTGAACAAGATGCAGTTGAGTTCATATACAAATACTACGCGGTCTAAGCCGAAATTCTATGCCAAGGAGAATAATTCGAGTAACCGCGAAAGCCTCAAACAATACAAAATCAAAAAAACGTTTGTTTTTATTTATTATTGCTCTTATTTGGCACTTCTGTTGTTTATTCGGAAAGTTACCCTGAAATGCATCAACCAAATGAAACTTATTGTTTAAAATTACACCGGAATTTATCTAATATGGGAGTTTCGAAAAACCTAGACAGACTTATGGAACAAGAATTTTACAAGAAAACAGAGATGCGGTTTTTGGAGAGGTATTTTTTTAACTTTAAACTGAATATTTCTTTAATTAATGTTTATTTTAGATTACCAATAATCCAACTACTTCAACTAAAGAAATTTCTGAAAATGTAAATGTGCCCCGAAATACAGTTTGGAGAATATTAAAAAAAAACGCTAATATGAAACCCTATAAAATAAATATCAGTCAAACGTTACATGCAGGTGGTACTGAGGACGTTTACATTTCTGCAATTGGTTATTGAAAAGGACCAATCAGAACAAATTATTAAATCAAATAATCTGAATCGATGAATGACATTTTCCGTCGACCTCTACATAAAATGAGAATTTACGTACCTATTTCCGTACGAAATATGTAATTTTTTTGTACGCTATTATTTTTCGTCCGCAAACACTTTTCGTCCGCAAACGCTTTTCGTCCGATAATTTGGTTCAAGAGTTACCGATGGTGGCGCCACAATTGCTGAACAACAATATATAATATGTAAACAACTGATTAATTCACGACCTGCTGAATTGTTTGACAAACGTCACTTTGACGTTTGTCACACAATTCAGCAGGCCGTGGATTAATTTATTGTCTTCTGTCAGGTTATTGTAGTTGTACTACTTCTCCATTCTCTGCAATAAATAATTATTGCTGCAATGGCAGAAGATGACGAATATTACGATAGTGATAGTGATTTCAGCAACACGCCCCCAGAACTTCAAGAAATTGCAAGTGCCGCGGCATTAGAATTATTGCCACACAAATCACGGATCTTATATGAAAAACAGTACAAAACGTTTAAGAACTGGTGTATGGAACAGAAGGTCAAGAATATAACTGAAAATGTATTTCTGGCATACTTTTCATCAAAAGCATCAATTTGGAAGTCTTCAACGATGTGGTCTATATATTCAATGCTGAAATCTACATTGGCGGTTAAAGAAAACATTGACATTAGTAAATATGCTAAACTTCGGGCATTTTTGAAAATGAAAAATGTTGGATACAAACCAAAAAAATCAAAAGTATTTACTCGGGATGAAATAAACACGTTCCTTCGTGATGCCCCTAACGATTCTTATCTCATGTCAAAGGTAAAATATTTAAATTTATACTTGCTTAATTGTCAATTATATTTTTTGTATCTTTAAATACAGGTTTGTTTTATTTTTGGAATTGCTGGTGCTTGTCGTAGAGACGAGCTATGTAAAATGAAAGTTCAAGATATAGTTGATCAAGGCGATATGCTGATAATTACTATTCCCGACTCTAAAAATGGTAAAAAGCGGATTTTCACTGTCACAGATGAACTTTGTGAAGGAGTAAGTCCCTTGGCAATGTTTCGAGAATATGCAGCTTTAAGGTCGGAACATTGTGATCACAATACTTTTTTTATCAACTACAGATTAAGGAAGTGCACAACACAAGTGATAGGTGTACATACTTTTGCAAAAATACCTAGCTTGATTGCCAAATATTTACATTTACCTAATGAATCTCATTACACTGGCCATTGTTACCGTAGAACGTCTGCGACACTTTTAGTAAATGCTGGTGCAGACGTTTTATCGCTAAAGAAACATGGAGGCTGGAAATCTTCGACAGTCGCCGAAGGCTATGTTGAAGATTCCATCCCTAATAAGATTAATGTGGCAAAAAGTATATTAACTGGTACATCGTTACAAAGCTTCAGTAATAAAAGTAATGTTACTTCTGGACGTACTGTATACCAAAGCGAAGTAATCTCAAACACGACTACAAGCGTAGAATCAGCAACTACAAAAGAACAAAATGTATTTGGTGTCGCCTGTGCTTCCAAATCAGGCATTAATATCTATGATTGTTCTAATTGTACAATTAATATACATATTAATAAAGAGTAATTGAATCTTGTGACATTTAAATCGCTTTATGTCAAATCTAAGTTTAGTATTAAGATTCCTATGTTATCAACCAAATTTTAGTTTCGATTTAAAAGCTACTAGATGTGGCTACATGTAACAATAAGAAGAAAACTGTTTTTGTCCTCGATTTAACGATACGTATGTATTTGTAGATCTGTAAACTTCCGAGTTCGACGGAAAAATTTAATGTGTACCTCTGCCAAAAAGTGCTGTTTTGTCCTCGCCTGTTTTCTGGCCTCAGCTCCGCTTCGGCCAGAAAACTCAGACTCGGACAAAAAAGATTCACTTTTTGGCCTAGACACACAAATAACTATTCTCAAATTTACTAACGTTTAACCAAAATAATGAACATTTGTGGTCATTTGATAATCGTAAACAGAACACACAAATGAGAAACCAACACCGATTTGCATTTAACGTGTGGATTGCTTTATAGAATAATACATTTTTGGACCCTACATTTACCAGAAAACGCTAAATGCACAGAGATATCTTCAATTTCTAAGAAGTTAATTGCTAGAATATCTTGATGATATTCCATTAAATGAGTTGCAAGATTTATGGTGGCAACAAGATGCCGCTCCACCACACAACTCTCAACCAGATTTTTCTAAATAAATAATTAATACTACATATCTTACTTTATTCATTACATAACGTTTTAATTATTTAAAAAAACACTTTACCTCTAACGCAAGATGTAACTAGAACTTTACAATCTCACTTCCAGTTCGAAATTGTAGTTTTATAACCTCACTTCACTTTACAACACATGTGCTAAAAGTAAATAGCTGATCTCTTAAAAACGCTAAATTATAAAACGTGAAAAAAGCTAGCGCTAAAAGGCCTACTTTTAGTGGTGGTCGTATAAATAAGGACCAATATGAAAATGTTGAAGAGTTCGAAAACAGATTAATAGCCGCTAGCGCACAAATTCCTGCAAGAAGTATTAATCGAGCCATAAATATTTTAACAAAAAGGACTCGCGTACCTACGTGGCGATTAAAACAGATCCATATTTGAGCATTTAATATAATTTATTTGTAGCCCTGTATTTTTTTAATATTTTTGTTTGTTGTTGTTTTCGTTTAGTGAAATAATTTATAAATTAATAAAAAACTGACGGTTCGTTTGTTTTTACATTTTGATTTTTCCAATGGTATCTTATTGTAAAAAAACCTTAAATTGAAAATTCCACCTCTATTAATGAGTGAAACATAATCAGGTTGTACATTTTCGAAATCAGAAGAATATTTCCCTTCTATTGGTGTAAAAATCCAATATTGCGCCCATAATTACTAAATTAATGACAGTCGTCGAGTCGTCATATTATGGTGAAGAAAAAATGGCTGCGTAAAAGTGGTTTCAGTTTTTCCTAGCTTGCCAAATAAGAGCAATAAAAAACGAAAATTTAAGAATTCAGTTTTTTTCAAAAATCTCAAAAACCAAATAAGATTTTTTTTTATTTCTCAAAGGAATCTTGTTCAGCTTAAAAATGCTCAACTTTGGCAAATTTAAACTTGCCCTCTATCATTTATAATAGCTAAGATCCCCATGGTTGCCTTAGAATTAAAATCACCCTGTGTATTGTTGTAATACATACTTTACATTAGTTATGTAATTGTTTAATACTACTATCCTCACACGCGCATTGGATCTCGTGTGTCTATTGCCTATAATGTGGGGGCTGTGAAACGCTTCTATCAAGATATTTTAACGTTAGAAAAATGATAAGTGAAAAGGCGGAATTCATGCTGACAGATTACAATCGGTGCGTAATCAAATTAAATGAAAAGAAGCTCCTAATACATTATTCTGGAAAATAACAATGTCAACAAATCAATGCAGTAGATAATTACGTAGTGTTCGTTAAAAAATAAAATTGTAATCTACGAAACTATGTGCAATGGAGAATAACAGATTTGTATTCAGTATTACAAAATAATTCTAGATCACCTATTTGGCAACATGGGGCCAAGAGTAATTAATAGATGAAGATTAACATTTCATATATGGACAAAGTAGGTATCTATGTTGTCTTATTTTAATGTCTAAAATAGCGGGTAGTAATCTGTTAGTACTATTTATATTTTTATCTAGGACCACTACTAAAAGTAGGCCTTTTAGCGCTAGCTTGTTTCACTAAAAGTTACGTTTTATAGTCTAGCGTGGTTAAAGAAATCAGCTGTTTACTTTTAGCCCATGTGCCAAAAGTGAAGTGAGGTTATAAAACTACATTTCCAACTGGAAGTGAAGTTGTAAAGTTATTCTAGTTGCTTTTTGCGTTACAGATAAAGTGTTTTTGTAATAATTAAAGCGTTATGTAATGAATACAGTCAGATGTGGAGTATTAATAATTACATTTCGTAACTAACCTTGACAGTACTGGCTTTGCAAACATTTGCCCGCGCGGCATGGGCTACTGTTTATTATGACGTAAATTAGAAGTGTCGTAGATGCAAACCTTTGTTAAATCGATATGTATGGATTAATAACAGTAAAATTAAGGTCGTAGATAAAATATTGTATGCAACGCGTGCTAAAAGTCGTTTATGCACGAGAAATGTTATGAAACTCAGCCTTCGGCTTCGTTTCATAATGTTCATGTCTCGTGCATAAACGTCGACTTTTAGCACTTGTTGCATAAATAGCTATTTTCTACGACCACTACTAAAAGTATGCCTTTTAGCGCTAGCTTGTTTCACTAAAAGTGACGTTTTATAATTTAGCGTGTTATAAGTGAAATCAGCTGTTTACTTTTAGCACAGCTGGTGTGGAATTTACAATTTCGAACTGGAAGTAGTAAGATTGTAAAGTTATTCTAGTTACTTCTTGCGTTAGAGGTAAAATGTTTTTTAAATAATTAAAGCATTATGTAATGAATAAAGTAAACTGTGTACATTTATAATTACCTTTGATAACTGACTTTGACAGCTATTGGCACCAGAAACATTCACCTGCGCGTTAAGGCCATCTCTTTACTATGACATAAATTATAACTGTCATAAATGCAAACCTTTGTTAAATCGACATTTATGGATTAATAACAGAAAATTTAAGGTCTTAGAAAAAATATTGTATGCAAACTCGTATTAAAAGTGTTATTGCACTCGACATGTTATGAAACTCAGCCTTCGGTTTCGTTTCATAATTTTCATGTCTCGTGCATAAACGGCCACTTTTAGCACTTGTTGCACAAACAGCTATTATGTCTTTACTAGTATATTATTTGTTGTTTATACTTGAAATACAAAATATGTAAACAAGTCCTTAACAACCGGGGCATTATGGGCCGGCGTTATAATTCATAGCGCCCGCTTATGAGGGCGTTATAATTTATAACGCCCCCCCCCCCCCCGCCCATGCGGAAGCTACGATTCATAACGCTCGCTCATCGTTAGCAACCAATCACGTACTTCGATGCGTTGATGGGTACACAGCAATGGTTGATCATCCACTTTCTGATCCATTATTGGTGTTATTAAGAAAACACTATTAGTACCTACGACAAATTTTTTATGCACCACGGGTATTTACTTGATATTTATGCCATCGAGCTTGCAAGCTTCTCGCCCTTGGTCGTACTCGAACAGTTGCATATGATACATAAATAACTATTACACAGGATGGCATCTTATTACATAATTCGAGTTATGTGACGTTACTGTGGTAAAAGATGAATACTCTATATTTGGCTCTTGGAATTTCCAGACTTATAGAATGTTTCACATCAGTTTCTAAAGCAGCAGTTAATCGGAAGTGTTCTTGTAAATATCCTAAAAATATGTTTACTTGCATGTTATCGTATTTTTATAGATTTTAGATTACAGCTTACTTTGAAGAAAATTATATCATAATCATAATATCATTTTGCTTACCAGAATGTGCGAAATGAATTTATTTGTAACAAAATATTTGCTTATAAATGCAAAAAATAAAAATTTTCATATCAGAATGGTTAAATTCAGAAACAATAATAAGACTTGTAAAAATGTTAGCATCGTTAGCGGTGAAGCGAGTATTATAATGACATTATTTCCCCATAGAACCAAAAGAAAGTTGACAATCAAGTAGGTTGAGGTGTCTCTTAATTGAGATTAATTCTCTACGGGGATTTCCGCATGAAAAAAAGAGATGCTCAACTAATATTAAACGTCACAGATTTGTAACTTGCAACTGCAGAAGACCAAATTTTCTGTTCACCGTACAAAAACCGTGGTAATTCGGCATCGAAATACGGCAGGGCTTTTAAGAAGCAATTATCGGTCGGAGATTTTGAGTTTTCCGCGAAATATTGACCCGCTTGCGCAACGCGACGCAAAGCTGCGAGAGGAGGATGGAGGCAGCCGTGCGAGAGCGATAGCGCCAAGTTTTGACGTTTATCATAAGTCGTCATACACCCTGTGTCTGTAGTTATCCCCGTATTATTATTTTAAATGGGTCGGTGTGTTTGCGTGTAATTAGGTTTTTATACGGAAGATTTTAGCTTTTCATGGCATCAGAGACAATATATGGGTACATTCCGCCCGTTGAGCCTGATGGATTTGTAAGTTTTTTTACTAATACAGTCAATGTCATCTACATAGCGAGACATTTAACACCTGTAATGTCAGGCGCTACAGGCAATTAATTCGCTAAGACCCGTCAGTTTAATCTAATTATACGCCGAGCTATTTTCGTACTTCCCTGAAGCGCCTTCCTAATAATTGCTGGCTATCAGTGCCTTAACCTAATTGTGGGCTTTGATTTTAGACCGAAGAACCCACCAGCAAACTACGCTTACGAGTTCTGAACGGGCATCAGCTTGCGAAGAAGGATATCTTTGGTGCTAGGTAAGTTGCTTGTGCAGCGATAGTCAATTTGTGGATAGCAAGCTACATCGCCACCTTTTAATGCAGTAAATTGTTTATTCAAGCAGAACCATAAAACAACTCGTTTCGCTAAAAGCTGTATATATTGTCGCACACTTTGTATTTAAGGTTATAGTGCAATGTCATTTGACATTTTCTGTTTCAATGCTTGCTAATTCAGCAAGCAAGTTTGGAAAAATGAACTTCCCAACAAAATGCAGCAAAGGCGAGGCTGTCTTGCAAAAAGGGATTGTGTACAAATCGTATTAGACAATTCATTTAGAGTGCTAATCTTATTAATACGTGCAACGGAAACACTAGAAGGTGCTACATTAAACTTTGTATGTTAATAATTACACCAAATAAGGTTTACTCAAACCTCGCAGGTAATCCAATATGTTTCAACCCCTTTATGTTACTGCCTCACACATGCGATCCTACCTTGAGACCAAAGTGCGCGTGAACTTGGTTAATCCACCGAAAATCCAAATCAAACCCCATTATTTTTCATAAGTAATTACATCACTTTTATGAGCTTGAGATAGTTAATTTTGCAGTAAATATTAAAAACTCGCTGTCAAATATGATTTTAGTCACTACACAACACTTCTGGCTTTACAGATAGTTAATAATATTGGGAGTTGCCAGCATCAACAATGCAACATGGTCATTTGTTTTTCTCAGCCTACTGTTATTAGAGAAAACTTTAATTTAACAGAAATTAACCTATCAATTTAATTCAAATTTTGTATTACGTTTATTTCTGTGGATGCTTTAAATACTAATATCTATCTTACATGATTTGAAGTGGTATAATGGACCCATCTTGAGGCCTAAGTGCGCGTGAACTGGATTAACACTCAACTTCGAAACCAATTCAAACCCTTTATATTCGGTAGGTAACTACCTTATAGTTATTACTATCTTTAGATAGTTAATTTTAAAGTAAATAATAAAAACTCATTGTCAAATATGATCTTAGTCACTACACAACTGTTCTAGGTGTACAGATAATTATCTAATAATATTGACACTAACCAACATTAACAATGCAACAGGCCCAATTATTTGTCTTATATATGTAAAGTACGTTTTTTTCTATAATAACTGTCAAAGTGTTACAATGTTGGTAGATATGTGATTAGAACGCTAGGAAATTTTTATACCTCGTGTTGGTAGAACTTTTTCAAAATTATGGTTTTGTGTCAATTTTGAATGTCAAAGTTTCTTAATTTGAACTCTTGACAAATATCTTTTTTTAACATAGAGTCATCATCATCATCAATAAAATCGGATAAACAAAGAAAACCAAGAAATATTTTAAATGCAGAAATGAAGCAAGCGATATTAAATTATGACATATCTGTCAAAATGACAATCATTTTTTTAGTGGAAGAAAAGAACTAAAACTCTATGTACCAACATTATTAAAACTAGGGACCCTGCAGGAATGCAACTTATCCCCTAGAAAGTTGACCTTGAAAATTATTATAGAAAAAAAATGTACTTTATTATTTCTATATTGGTAGCGCCTGTAAGTGGAGAGGTAACAGCTTAAGTGAGACAGACAATCAATTCTTCTACGTATTTGGTGAGCTGTGCGCAAGCGCGTCATCCGCACGGTGGAAAGTGAACTTCACGGTCAAGTTTAAAATTCGCTTCTAAAGGCGGAGTTCGAATTCTCAGGCATGCGCACGAGATGCGTCGTACTCAGAGTGAGACTATGTCGGCGCCGTAATGTTTCTGCCCGTTCCCAGACATTACTAGGAATATTCCGTATGATCGAAAACTTTTATCCTCTAGAGGGCTGTGGAATTGTTTTGTTAAAAATTTATGTTGGTAGTCGTGGTAGTAAAAGTCACATTGGTATTTTATATCTGTCAATTTAAGGTTATATCAGTAATGTCATTTTAACAAATACACACGTTTTTGTTGAATACATAAAAATGTTAATATAAAATAGAACTATAGGGGCCGGTTGCAGAAAGCAACGTCAAGTCTGGTGTTAGCTAACGAGACGTCAAAGTGAACAAAAACGAATCAAATCTCAAATGCTTATGGTAACTAATACAAGTAGGTAGTAGTAGTAAACAAAAATTGATGCGATTTTGTTCATTTTGATGCGACGTTAGCTAACACCAGACTTAACATTGCTTTCTGCAACCGGTCCTAGATGTTCAAAATGATTTCCTCCATTTTCCATACACAGCGTTACTTTGTGTTCAGTGTTAAATATTCTGTCAAAGTTAAGTGATTCTCTCAAAATTATGTAAGTTATATTATTAGTACCTTTACTCATCACTGCCAACATAAATTAAATTTAAAGAAAATCCACAGCCCTCTAGAGGTTAAAAGTTTTCGATCATACTGTAGAAGTAATACATATATCAGTGGCGTAACTTCAAATTTTGGGCCCGGGGGCCGTGATCTCCACCGGGCCCCTTAATTGCCAAGTGTAAGTCCTATTCTTGCCAAAGCATTTTTGGTTATCATTTTTCAATTATTTTTTTTAATTTATAAACAGAAACATCAAAGCAAAATGAACAATAGCGAGATACGCGTTTTTTATTGAAAATAATAATAATAATAAATACAAATGTTGTAAGCCTACGCACTAAAGGAACAAACAAAAACATAATTATTTCCGCAATTCGGCACTTCCGTACATTTCGAGGTACAATTCAACGTATAACTTTGCTTTAACTGCTGATCTGCTAATCAAGAAGATATCTTCTAGACTTCTGATTAGCAAAAGATGTAATGATGTCTGATGTATGAACATTTCTCGCTCTCTGCTTCTCAATAGAGATCAGTAATCTGAGATGACTGCGAAGTACGTGCTCGTGCAAGACGTGGTGCATCGGGTGTACAGAAATTGTTTTATTTTAAATTTATACCAAACAGATAACTTTTTGACATGTTTTAGATTTCTCCGAGGGTTTCTTGTGTTTTTCCCGGACTCATTGAAACTTTATACGGGACCGAGTTTGGACCTGCCAGGCTTTAAACTTCAGGAGGCCCGTTGGGCCCCCTGAGGTTCAGGGCCCGGGGGCCCCTGCCCCCTTTGCCCCCTCGGTAGTTACGCCACTGACATATATGGTTTTTCTAAGCCTACTGTTATTATGTATATTATAAACAAATCAAAAAAGTCTAAGGAACACATGGTTTTTTAATTAAAAAGAGTAAGTAATGACTAGTGCTTAGCTATATTTCAATTACATATAACAACACGTAACTGCCGAAACTATACTAAGTTATTTTAACTCTCTAAAGAACATTTTTATTACACTAAAAATTGCTTAAAAACAAAACCAACGAAATGAAATAGTATTAACTTAATTTGTAATTTGAAATTTTTGCTTATTTTCTAATTCTGCACATGAAATTAAACATTCAAATGCCATTTAGTAACTAGTGTTACCTCCTCTTACATTTAAAACTGCTCGGCATCTTCGCGGCATTGACAGTATCATATTGTCAATTTCTTCTTGTGGTATGGCATTCCATTGACGCTGAAGGCATCTAAAAAGATCTAGATTGTTCTGCACATTCTCCATATCAACAAGAACTCTTCTTTTGAGCTTTGAGAATGTCCCAAACATGCTCAATGGGAATTAGTTTGGCGACTGTGCAGCCCATGGTAAAATGGATACATTGTGCATTTCCAGCCACTGAGAAACAATTGCAGCAACATGACATCTTGCATTTTCATGCATCAGACAAAAATCTGGATGAAGTTCTTCAGCGATAGGAAGGACAACAGGCTGCAGAATGTTATCCCGATATTTATCTGCCGTTAATGATCCGTTTAAAACGAGCTTTGTTCTTTTGCCAGTCATTACTCCTCCCCATACCATGATCGTCCCTCCTTGGAATTTGTTTACTTACTGAACATTTCGTAGCCGTTGTTCATTGCCAGATCGTCTCCAAACACGAGTTCTCCTTGTGTCGGGACATAGCCCAAACCGCGACTCGTCGGTAAAAAGAACTGTGGCCCATTGTTTCTGATTCCAATTTTCATGTTTGCACACTACACATTTCGAGTTTCTCAATTGCCGCGAGTAATTGCTGGGCATCTTAAACGGCAACGAGAACGAAGATTGGCTTAATGTAATCTCCAGACAGTTTGACTGGAAACAGTTACATCATGTGTGTTTTGTAGAGCACTAACCAAAACAGTAGCATTTATTGAAGGTTCCCTTAATGCCCTTAGCCTTAAAAATCTATCCTGAATCGGCGTAATTTGCAGTTTTCTTGGGTGGTGTTCATGTGGATATCCAGATTCTTGATAACGCTACCATATTCGGTGAATTACTCTTCTTGATGTTCCCAAAATTCTTGCAGTGTCAGCTTGACTTCGACCACCTTCAATAATACTAATTGCCCGAAACATCTCATTCCACTTTAAATGACGGCGTTGTTGATCACGCTGCATCACTATTACCTACAACCGATAAAAATTGTTGCAAAATAAAAATGAAACTGCAGAAAAACATTCACTTTTCGAAGCACCACTACAGCCTGTATAACTTCACAGCATAAATGTAAACCACGGCCTTCTGGATTAGCGTGCCTGCCGGCTCTCCGCGGCCTGTTCATTTGCAAGCTTTTCGAGTGCTCCGCGTGGCGCTGTTACCCGGGGATTTGGCTCAGCGTTTAAACTGCAGATGGCGGAACTGGCGCGGCGGATTCAACAAAATACTTTCACTTATAATACCATGAGTAGTCAAAGTTATGTCGACTATTTTTGCGGTGGTGGTACGAATGCGCTTGGGATTAGGACTCGTGCTAGCGCACTCGTCCTAATCGTACCAAAGCGCAATGGACATGAGTAGTGATACCACCGCAAAAATAATCTACTTAACTTTGACTAAGAATGGTATTCGAGGGACTATTCAACTCACTCCCTTCATGTTAACTATTAACCAATCATAATTTAGTATTTTTGTTATTTGCACCAATTAGCATGAACTATATTGACAATTTTCACTAGTGAAAATAATCGATAATTTTCACTAGTGGTATAGTGAATATTTTAAACAAATGTGATTTTTATTAGAAAATGTCAGTATTAGTGTTCTGTTACTATAGAAATTGCTTAATTTTTTGCTAGATTTACTGAAAACTAATTTGAAAAAGTAGTTTGGTTCACTGAATAGTCCATCGAATGCCATTCTTAGTCAAAGTTAAGTAGAATATTTTTGCAGTGGTATCACTACTCATGTCCATTGCGCTTAAGATCGAACCTAAGCTCAATGGACATTCGTGATACCACAGCAAAAATATTCGACATAACTTTGACTACTCATGGTATTATAAGTGACTATTTAATGAACCAAACTACCTTTTCAATTTAGTTTTTAGTAAATCTAGCAACAAACTACGCAATTTCTATAGTAACAGAACACTAATATTGACTTTTTCTAATAAAAATCGCATTTGTTAAAAATAGTCAAGAGTAATACCACAAAAGGTGAAAATTTTTTGAGAATTTTTTTCGTTCACATGCAAATTATTGCGTTTAAATTTCTCAAAACCAAAACTGCGTTAAAAATTCCACGAGACCGCAGGTCGAGTGGAATTTGAGCAGTTTTTGTTGAGAGAAATTTATAATAATTTGCATGTTGACGAAAAAAAATTCTCTTGAAAAATTTTGCCTTGAGTGGTATTTGGAAAGATTATTCAACAATATGAGTAGATGACTTACCGTGTTCGGCAGCACACATTTTTAACATTTTCCACTATTAATTCAATACTGGAGCTTCCTGTATTATTTATGAGTTTTGAGAACGACGCTGGTGTGCAAACTTCACTTTGACGTTTTGGAGAAATGTCACTCAAAGGCTACTCACTAAATTAAAATCATTGAAACCAATCGGGCTCGCGTGAAAACACTGTGACATTAGGTGTTTTCAATGACAGTCAATTTTGATTGGCCGTTTCTGACAAATTGAACAATTTTCATTGGTTCGCTCATTATAGTGTTGAATAATCAAGGGTAATACCACAAGCAGTGGATATATTTTTAACAAATATTTTGTCGTTTCCATGTAAATTATTGCGTTTAAATTTCACGATACAAAATCACATCAAAAATGTCACGAGCCGAAGGCGAGTGACATTTAAATGTGATTTTGTTGAGTGAAATTTGCAATAATTACTATGGAAATGGCAAAATATTTAAAAAAAATATATCCACTTCGAGTGGTATTTGGGACGACTATTTAACAATATTAATTCATAACAATTAACTTTATTGAAAAATAATCCAACAATTAATATAATTATTCCTTCTCAATTAAATTCAGCGGAATACTTCCAAAACACAGCATTTTAAAATTTTTAAAACAAGCCACACAGTTTGTTGGGGTTTAGTGTTACGTAACCTAGCGATATCACTAAGGACAGAACATCGTTGCTAAGCGATACTTTGCAACAAGGCTATTTATTTTTTGAGTACGTACATTGTTTTGTGAATATTTTGCATGGTGCCCAATATTCAGTGATATACTGCTGTTATTGGTAGAAAAAAGCAAATGTCTGCAATGTGATTGGCTTATATATTATAGTGTTGAATAGTCAAGGGTAATACCACAAGCAGTGGATATATTTTTGACAAATATTTTGTCGTTTCCATGTAAATTATTGCGTTTAAATTTCACGATACAAAATCACATCAAAAATGTCACGAGCTGAAGGCGAGTGACATTTAAATGTGATTTTGTTGAGTGAAATTTGCAATAATTTCTATGGAAATGGCAAAATATTTAAAAAAATATATATCCACTTCGAGTGGTATTTGGGACGACTATTTAACAATATTAATACATAACGATTAACTTTATAGAAAAATATTCCAACAATTAATATAATTATTCATTCTCAATTAAATTCAGCTGAATACTTCCAAAACACAGCATTTTAAAAATTTTATAACAAACCACACAGTTTGTTGGGGTTTAGTGTTACGTAACCTAGCGATATCACTAAGGACAGAACATCGTTGCTAAGCGATACTTCGCAACAAGGCTATTTATTTTTTGAGTACGTACATTGTTTTGTGAATATTTTGCATGGTGCCCAATATTCAGTGATATACTGCTGTTATTGGTTGAAAAAAGCAAATGTCTGCAATGTGATTGGCTTATATGTTATAGTGTTGAATAGTCACTTGAATACCTTCTAGGAAGATATATCCACTGATATTTTTTTGATTGGTCAAGAAACGTCAGAATTCTGGATTTTCATTGGTCACTTTTTGACAGATGACAGGTGAATTGAATAGTCAATTTTATCTTTTCGCGAGCACAGAATGCTTGATTTTTGCGCGCAAGCACAATTTACAAATTTTGTCGTTTCTACGTACGCATTTTCGTTCATTGCAAATTTAGTTTGTTACTTCCTTCGAACATATAAGACTGGAACGAGCATACTTGTAATAACGTAATGTTAAACCGATGGTTCAAAGAACATCAACAGAGATGAAAATAGAATAGTACGCAAGTATAAGAAGGATAAACTGATAACTCGAACTCATTGGTAATGCGCAATCGCGTACAGCTTTAATGGTTTCGGTAATGGGCTACTGGCCGATTTCAGCAGAACAGCTGACCGCAGATGACCGATTTTGTTGCAGGAATGTATTGCGATATTTGTAAAATACGAAACCCAGAAGTTATATATCACATGTAAGTAATTTGCGCCGCTTACGACGTCAAATTTACCGCCACTTGCGACGTTCTAATTTACCGTGCTCCTGCGCACAAGCTCTTATTTCCAATTGTATATCTGTCCTTGTCAATCTTCTTTGAACCACATGCCGTGCCGTATGCTCGTTCCAGTCTTATATGTTCGAAGGTTGCTTCTGTGAAAGTCCATTTTGTAGTTTTTTCGTACAAAAATGTCGTAAAACTAACCTAATTTAACGTTTCAGTCACAGAACAATAATCTGACAGATAAAAGCTAAGTTCCAAACCGGCTGGCGTGGTTCTGAACTTCAATCCCCGGGTATGCCAAGTCACAACTTTGTTTGTTTGTTTGTCGCAAATGAACAGGCCGCTAAGAGCCGTCAGGCACGCTAATCCAGAAGGCCGTGATGTAAACAAACAAGATAAACAAAGTAGCATCGAAACATAGATTACCATTGTTACTTAAGGCCACTATGTTAACATGTTCAAATCTTATTTCAGTTTTATTCTAGAAACAGTAGAACTACAAATATATATTTTTTTTTAAGTTTCATCGTTTATTTACAATCTGTTATAACTTAATAATAAGTAAATGTTTTAATTAATAGTTAACCAACTAAACTACTACTGTCTTGACGAGAATAATCTACCGATGATTCTCTTTTCTTATAAAATTAGTTATGAGCTAATCGTAGGGTTACATCTATACATTTATACTTTAAGTAGGTACAACATGTTATTGTTACAGTATGATTGAAAACTTTTAACGTCTAGAAGGCTGTAGAATTATTTTGTCAAAAAATTTTGTTGGCAGTCGTAGTAAAAGTCACATTGGCATTTTATATCTGTTATGTTAGGATTGTAATTTCAACAAATACAAACATTCTTGTTGAATACATAAAAATATTAGTAACAAAAGTAACTACAGCTATTCAAAATGATTTGCTGCATTTTCCATACATACAGTGTGACCCATTTGTTCTTGAGCCACCCTGTAAAATCTTTATTTATTGTGCGTTTTTAACCGGATTTTTTTTTTAATGGTAGAGCTTGATGAACTGTATTTTTGGGGCCAAAAGCGCCACGTTCCTACAAAATCCAAGACCTACTCGATCAGTGTTTAGTAGTAAAATTTCAAGAATTCATATTAGCGATTTTTTTAGAAAAAATCTGAACAAGCCACTGGATTTCGCCACCCCTCAAAACTGTACTGTACTAAATTTTATCGAAATCTTTCAAGTATTAACGATTTTATAGCCAAATTAAAAATACGTAAAAAATACTTGTTATTTTCATAAATTTATTCGAAAACTTTAAACGAGCTAATTATTGTCAAGTGACAAGAGCTAATTAATGTCAAAAGTGACAAATAAAGTTGTAGGAGAGTTATTACAGCTAGTGTAAATAAACATGGAAAACGTAACTTTAAGAGACAAAATAGAAATTGTACGTCTTGTGGGAGATAATGTGCGTTCGGCAAGAGAAGCTGCAAGAGAATTCAATAATAGACACCCAGATAGATGAGTAAGTCGTAGTACTGTACAACGGGTTAATAGAGTTTTCAATGAGACGGGGTCTGTTTCAAAAAACTTGCTTAGAATCAGGCATAATGGACGTCGTGGAATTTTGAGAAATAATGACCATATTTTGGAATACTTTAACAACAACCCCTGGGATGGTATAAGAACGGCTAGTTTAAACCTTGATATCCCCAGAGAAAATATTAGAAGATGCCTGAAAATAAACAAAATAAAGGCTTATAATCCAAAGATTTTCCATACATTTTAAGTGGGAGATGAGGAAAGACGATTAAGAGTTTTGTTATTGGCTACAAGGGGAATATCTAAATAATCCTAACTTTATTATGGAAATTTTATTTAGTGATGAAGCCACATTTACTACAAATGGGGTGGTTTCAAGTCAAAATTGCCGTCACTGGTCAGCTGAGAATCCCGAATTCGTCATAAATGCTAAGAGATAGTATTCACAAAAAATTAACGTTTGGTGTGGAATACTAAATGACCGAATAATTGGCTCTTTCTTCTTTGAGAGTAATTTGAATGCAAATGGCTTTTTAAATTTTCTTGGGAACGTATTTTTGAACACATTAGATAATATATCATACAGAATCTTCATAATTTAAAGTTTCAGTTGGATGGAAGTCCTATTCATAATGCTATTTTGGTAAGAGAATGGTTAAATGAACATTATGAAAATCGTTGGATAGGGCGAAACAGTCCTTTGATTCAATGGCCGCCGAGATCACCAGATTTAACGCCCCTTGATTTTTTTCTTTGGGGATTACTGAAACAAAAAGTTTACAAATCAAGGCCACAAGCTCTTCAAGAACTACGAGCCAGCATAATACAAGCCTGTGCAGAAATTACTCGGGAACAAATACCAAAGGTGATTATGAACGTGCGTAAAAGGATTGACAAGTGCATTCAAATAAACGGCAGCGTACATAAATCACACAAGTAGAGACACTCACTGTCGGTTCCTTTGATGTCAAAATTTCGATTGGGGTGACCTTGAACAGCTCCTAGAGGGGTACTTTCCGATAGTACTAACAGATGGCGCCACTACTTGAACACATCATGATTGGTAGCAGAGCCAGTAACTGGCTCTGATTGGTAGAACTTTGTGCTGCCATCTGATAGTAAAGCTTAGAAATACCCCCCGAGTTACTGTCCCAGGCACTCTAGACGGGTTTCAACATTTCCCATGAGCGTCTGTACTTGTTTGATGTATGTACACTGTAAACGGTGGATTAGTAGAAGCGACAAGAGTATTGTAGTTTTTGTATTGGAATACACTTACAGCCGTATTCATAGTCGTTCGCCAGCGGCTCGCCGGCGAGTCGCCGGAGTTTTGTTATGAATAGTATGTTGGCGGCACTGTACGTCTATGTCAAATTCGAGGTTAGCTGGTTGGATTTTGTGTCAATTTCTGTCAAAACTGACGGAAAACCTAACCTGCTAACCTCGAATTTGACATAGACGTACAGTGCCGCCAACATACTATTCATAACGAATTTTCGGCGACTCGCCGGCGAGCCGCTGGCGAACGACTATGAATACGGCTGTTAGATATTTTATTTGTTTAAGTTTTGTTTTATTATTTCTATTTCTTTTGTATTTGTAAAAATAAGGCATAAGAATGATAATGCCTATATCACCATAGTAATTTGTATTTTTTCTTGAATAACTTTTAGAATAAATTTAGTATTGTGTATTTTTAATTTGGCTATAAAATCGTTAATACTTGAAATAGTTCGATAAAATTTAGTACAGTACCGTTTGAAGGGTGGCGGATCCAGTGGCGGGTCCAGATTTTTTCTAAAAAAATCGCTAATATGAATTCTTGAAATTTTACTACTAAACACTGATCTAGTAGGCCTTGGATTTTGTAGGAATGTGGCGTCTTTGGCTCCAAAAATACAGTTTATCAAGCTCTACCATTTAAAAAAAATCCGGTTAAAATCGCACAATAAATAAATATTTTACAGGGTGGCTCAAAAACAAATGGGTCACACTGTAGAACCACCTAGTGCTCGGCATTCAACATCCTGTAAAAGTTAAGTTTATCTGTCAAAATTGTATAGGTTATATTATTAAGTAGCTTTGCTCATCACTGCCAACACAAATTCAATTTTTTTTAAATTCACAGCCCTCTAGAGGTTAAAAGTTTTCGATCATACGGTATTTGTTGTATTAGTTCGTCATTTATTTTTTGCAATGGAATTCAGTTTCGCAGAATACGCTGATATGTACATGATTTTCGGAGAATGCCACGGAAATAGCAATGCAGGAGCAGCCCTATATGCAGAGCGTTATCGTATCCTCAAAGAAGACATCCTAGTCGCATGACCTTCATTAGACTAGATAGAAGACTTTGAGAAAATGATTTTGTTATACCTAAACCAGCTCTAGCATCTAGCTGCTGAAAATTACGTACAGTTTTTGGACAACACTCACTCTACATGACATATTGATAGATTTGCCATTAGCAACTAGAAGAATACTATGGTACCAGCTTGATGGCGCCCCTGCCCGGTAGGGTCTGCAAAGCTAGGAATGGTTAAATCAGGAGTTTGGAAGACGATGGATTGGTAGAGGTGGTCCTGTTGCATAGCCACCTCGTTTCCCAGATTTGACTCCATTAGACTTCTTCTTGTAGGGGTTTATAAAAGATCATGTATACAGAACACCTACTGAACATCTCAATGATCTTCAAAATAGAATCGTAGAGGCATTTGGTTTAAGAACTGAAAATACGTTCCAGAACCTAAGCAGTAGTATTTTATTACGCTGTGAAACTTATGTGGCTAATAATGGTGCGCATGCGGAGCAATTTTTAGAGCTGTTACAGATTGTTTAATTAAATAAAATTTGCTAAATTTTGAAGCTGTATTTAATTAATAAACAAGCAGATTATTGTAGGTATGTAATGGATATGATACCTTGATACAAACAGTAGCTTGCGGGCTGCAGTGTTGCCTGATGTATTAAAATTAAATTGCTTATAACTTTTCAAAGATTGATATTAGCAGTAATTTTGTTAAGCGTTTTCAATTGCCTTTTGATGCTTTATCCCATGGTGCACAGTTTGAACTATCGATGTCTGACACCCTGCATAATACTTCGTAATATGTTATTGTCGTTATAAAATCATTTATATTAATTGCAATTGAATCTTTTGGTGATTATAATATTTATAATCTATAGAAATCTCTATCAGAAACTTTGTCACTTCACGTTCTAGACCAGGTATATCAAACATGCGACTCGTGGGCTAACAACGCTAAAGTATGTGACTCGTGAAGTGTTTGTACCTGAATTTTATAAATACTTGCCTTAGTGATTTGAAGAAACTCGCAGATGCGCATAGGAAATTATTTTAAGTTCAAGCATACTTACCAGTGTGAGCAATATTATTTCCACTAATGAAAGGAATCAAGTCTCCTGCTAGGTCGAGACTGACTAACACCATCTGAATTCAGTTGTAAAAATTATATATGCCAAAAAATGTCTCCCAATATTGAAAAATTAGTGAATCTTAATCTTTGATCATTTGTCCCAGTTACGATTTTGAATTTGACATAACTATTCTAGACAAATAGCAGCGTAAAACGTCATGCTTTCGCAGTTGTATTGGCCAAAAAACACATTTACAATCATTATAAACTATTCTATATAGAATTGTAGCCCACATGTGAAAACTTATCTAGTAGTTCCATAGATAAAGTTGCAACTTTACCTATTTAATGTGTAATAAATTTAAACTATCCATGTTTTACACAGTATAATGTAATAGAAATTTTGTATGAGTTTTACTTGTTTAAGCTATGTATTATAACACGGCCTTTTACCTAGACCTACACACTATCCAGTCGGTGAGCTATGAGGCTCTATTCACATCGTCAGTGTGGCTAAGGGTAACTAATATTGTTAATATAATAAGGGTCCCCAGTGGTGTAGCTTGAACAAGCGTCCACGTTCGATCAGCAGAGTTAAGCAACGCTGTCTCTGGTCAGAACTTGGATGGGAGTTCCACGGCTGCATCTCTCGGCGCCTCGTGGTACGGCTATCACTGAAAAAAGTTGGTCCCGGCGGTCATACAACATCATGGCAGTCGTTAGTGGGGTTGGAAGTCCTCATAACTGCACAGCGACGCCTGTAATTGGCCTAACGGCTGTTGGCTGAGTGCAAATTAAATTAAAATTAAAATTAAATTGAGGTCAGCTCGTTGTCACCTGAAATGTTGTACTTACAAATGCAAACACCAATGGTAATAAAAACCCAATAGTTTACATGAATACATATAATCTATAAGAAAATGATAAGCACACAAATACATGCAAATAAATGGGAAAATGCAAGAACTAAATGCTTAGAGTTCAATTATTCGTGCGAAGATAAAGTTCACAAGCACAAGGTATGAAATAGATTCGCACACCAATAAATTTGACTCAAAGTTGTCGCTTCTTTAGCGTGCCTCGATGGTTGGGAACCCGATCCGCCAAGTCAACATATGAAGTGATGCTAGTGGAATGATTGCCGGTACTTCCCTGTTATCGTGCAGTGAACCACTTGCTCATAGTTGTGCAATGGTTCATTACAACAATTATTAACAATGTTGTAATTGTTGTTGGATCTCTTAGCGCGGTTTCAAACAGAACTAACCTGGTTTCACTTTGCTCAACGACTAGGCTGGGGACCGCTGGGGTGCTGGGACGAAATTGCTGCTTCAAGCGCCGTCAATTTGGACACCGCTGGCGTACCTTCATGGTGTTATTTCACTTTTGATAGCTGCCCTCTACTGAAGAGAGACGTACCCGGTGGTGGGCACACGCAAGCCTTCAAAAACACGGCTTTAAAAGGTTGACTCGCGCTCTTCACTAACTTGGACTCGAAAAGGTCGATCCGCTCTGTCTACCAACTTTAGCGCGAATGAGTTCATTTGCTGGCTCCAGCGTCGTTTCAAAACCCGCTGCTCTTTGTTCCCCGAATTGCTTGCGTTGCACATTCTTGCATGTTTTTCACTGATGTGTCCGCACTTGGAAACTTATAGCCTGTGGTCACTTACATAGCGATTCGTACTTATAGCGCGATACTAATTGAATAGGACGTAATAACACATACTGTCAGGCTTTATTACTAATTGAATCTATAATAAAAAGATACGAAATAGGTAAATGCAAGTGGCACGAATTGACCTGTTTCAGTATGTAGGTATACAATCTTTAAATTATTTAGACAGTTTTTAATCTTCTTAATATTGAACGTTTTTAAACATTGAGAAATGGTGCGTTTGTCAGTCTAAATGTCATGGCTCGCTTTAGCCACCACAAAATTTTTTCTTTTGCGCAAGTTATTTCGCTGAATATAAATTTAATAGCAGTGAAGAACGTGTTTTTAAAAATGTATATTTACACTTTGTATTTCAGTATCACATAGTAAATGTGGCCTCTAATAACATCGTGGAACCATATACTATTCGGTGGAAGTATTTAAGGGGTCACTTGTAGTTGAGTGGTAATTTTAAAGGCTTAAGCCACGCATTTTCATAGTAACAATTACATCACAGTAAACTTGGAACTGTCTTCAGCTGGTATTGAAAATTGGCTCGTAATAGTTTATCCAAAGTAAATGTCCTAATTTCATGTCTTCATTGTTAAATGGTCAATTTGATTTAGTTAAAATGTTCGGGGTTTATAACCTCAACAGTACTTTCAAGATAACAGTAATGCATATTTAAGCTGAAGGTAGAAGTTCAAGCGGAGAAAGTGATATCTCAAAAACTATGCACATTTTCGATGTGCATCAAAAGTGCCTTTTATTTTTATGTAGCATCAAGCACTACTGAATTTACCACCAGCGAAAAGTCAAAAAAGTTATTTCTTAAAAAAGCAAAATGGTCCTCTAGTTTACCAGAACAATTTCTTATTTTGTTGAATTCTTACGAATAAAATTAATGATTCTTTGTCCCATCTTTACCGGCCGATGTCTCAGCAACTAGGTATTTTCGGACCATGGGTCATAGAAACTTTTCTTCATTTTGACAAGAAAAATAACCTCTTCTGCGTTGTTGTTGTTGTACTTTTGAATCACCCTGTATGTTAACATTTAGTAGTTAAGACTCTACACTTCTTTTAATGGGAAAGTTCAGAATATGTCTCACAATGTTATCAAAAGAAATTTAAAATTTTTAAAGATTATTTCACTTGTATGCTTTATAGCGATAAAATTCTTTTTTTTTTTTAATGTAGTCGGTCTTGTTCTTTTGCCAACAAACAATATAATCGTGAAACTTTTGTCGACAAAATTAGAAGCGCTAGTGATATTACATACGATAAATCAATATTGGAGGGCTTAATGAGCTTTTTAATGGCATAGTAAACATTTGTTGCAGGATGGTCCCACAATCAGATGTTGGTAACATACCCTATCCATATTTTTAAGATTATTTGGACTATTGCATGCATCTGTCAAATGACGTCACTCCACCAATCATTCAACTCTATTTAAGTACTTTCAACCAATTCCCAACCACTTGCATCTATAACTTTTGTTATATAACATTTTTGACTACATATTGATAATTATGTTATATAACACTTATATAATACTACATCTTGCCCCTCGTTTTAATGGTTTATGCGATAGTCACACAAAATGTCTTGTAGTTTATTAATCCTCAGAATGTTTGTTCCATTAAGCAATCATTTATATCCCTGTCAGAATTACTAGAAATAATGAATGAATATTAGGGATGTCGGCGGGTACCCAGGTAATGGTCAACCCGGGTATATTTTCAGGACCCGGGTACCAGACTAGTAAATTATGTAATTTCGAGAAAGTCTGCCTTTTTCAGAGAAGATGCTAAAAACTTAAAAACAATAGCAATAAGCTCTAGAAAAACATAACCATGCAGTAATAACAGGTATCACTCCATTCCATACTGCATTATGTTAACCATGCAGTAATAACAGGTATCACTCCATTCCATACTGCATTATGTTGTTTCTTGTTTCATATGAGGCCATAAATCCGCTTCACCCAAATATTCAACCCCTCAACAGTACCATTAAATCATGTCAGTATGGGATGAAGTAACATAAACATCCTCTGTGTGATGTTGATACTGCTACCAATTTCAGACAAAAGTCACGTACTTGAATTTGATAGCACTTGGAAGTGTGAAAATATTTACAAATAACAAATTAATAAAATCTCACTAAATATAAACAAATGTCACAAAATTTCTTTTTTCAGGAATAAGTCACATATTGATTATGAATACCAGCTAGATGGCAATTTACTTAGTGAAGTGTCTAACATACAAAACTTGAACGTTATATTTAGCAACACTTATTATTTTGATAAACATGTTTCGCACATTGTCAGTAAAGCCAACAAAATGTTGGGCTTTATATGTCGAGTAGCCAGAGACTTTCAAAATATCGATACTTTAAAATTGTTGTACTTCGCATATGCACGCCCACATCTTGAATACTGTAGTTTCATTTGGAATCCTTACTATCGAATGTATATGAACAGAATATAATTAATTCAGAAGCGATTTATTAGGTTTATTAGCAAAAAATTTGGTTTGAGGTCTAACTATACTTATAATTTAGTACATAATAATTTATTATCTTTAAAACATAGGACTCTGCAAGATGTTTAAGAATTTTTTATATTATTCATAGTTTTTACAATGACTGTACAATAATACCTCGAATTTACTTTTACGTTCCGACATACTGCACAAGAAAATCTTTACTAATTTGGCACGACCACTACTCAACTAATTTTTCTTAGCACTCTCCTGTGGTCAGAATTGTTAGCACTTACAATTTTTTAGCTCTTTCAGACACGTTTTCTCAATCTTTATCTAGCTTTACTAAATCTGTATCACAGTACTTTTTGGATGACTACTTATTGCATCAAAATTAATATTCACTTCTAGAATAGTTTGTGCTTCTAGGATAGTTTGTGGTTCCATAGTGTATAGTATGTGTAAAAGTCCACACAATTAGACACGTGTTGTATCATCAAAAAAGCATCAACATTTTTTTTCTTTTAGTTTTTGGTTTTTGCCTCTTTTTCAAAGGATCTAACTTCAATTTAAAATAAAATTCGTCTGGTTTTAACATGTACAGTTTTGGTTTGATATTTTTTGCTTAAATAATATTACTCGTAATATTGTAATGTTAGTTTTACTTACGTGTTATATATTTTTTACCTTGATGCAGAATGCACTTTTCTTTAATTAGTTTTCTCATGGATTGTACTTTTTTTTCTGTAGTTTATATGTCCAAACCTATTATTGGATAGCTGCCTCAGCCGCCTATCTGTTGGTTTGGCTGGTGTATATACAATAAATAAATAAATAGACTTGCAGTTTGAATTGGTGAGTAGGTACTATTTCAATTTAGTTCAGTTTAAAACTCGCGGCGTAAAAGATAGAAATTGTAGCTACCTCAGATGTTCAGATGTACGCACATTTTTGTTATATATTTTGGGTACCCGGGGGTACCCGGGTACTGCTTTCAGGCACCCGGGTTTGATTTTAGACCGGGTACGGCATCCCTAATGAATATAATATATTACTGTTGAAAAATCTCTACAAATGTATGTCCAATCATCAACTGATTCATTCTAGTTAAGAAATTAAATTGTAATCGTACCACTACTTTGTTTTAAAATTTAACATTTCACTTACTTACTTACTCCTCTGTCTACCTGTATTCAGGTTAGAGGCTATTACGCCTATGTCTTTGTAGTTCTCCTATCCATCTGTTTTTTACAATAAAGGAAGTATTGGATTCACCCCAAAAATTCGAAACTGAGTTTTCAACAGATCTTCACGTTTTAGAGTCCCCTGAACCTAAAAGACATGTTTTTATTCATTGGTCTGTCTGTGTGTGAACAGAATATCTCAAAAACGAAAAGAGATATGACAAAACTTCATGTCTAAGTTTTGTGTACTATCTGCATGTGACAGCAAACTTTTCAAGAAAATCGCATAACCGGAAGTATGGTGTTTACTCCTGTGATTTTTCAGTTTTTTTTTTTCGATTTTCTCAAAAACGGCTCTTAAGGTTTTTGTTTTCAAGTGTTACATTTTTAATGTGTATTGCTGTGAGATAGGTGATTTTCCACTTCAACACCTCTAAAATGGTTTTTGTTTTGTTTTTGTATTTATAATGTAGTAGGAAAGCTAAATAGTATATTACGCAACCAGTTTAGAAAAGTGATGTTTTACTGAGCAAGCATGGTTGGTTTGAGTACGAGCATCAGCGAGTACTTAAAAGGCAATACGAGTTCAGTAAAACCACTTTTCTAACGTGTTGCGTATACTATTTTATCGCATTTCAAAAGAAATGTGAAATATTAAATTTTTACATGAAAGTGATACTAAAAGTCAAAACATAACCAAGCTGAGCAGAACTCGTTTTTATGTATGAACTAAAGCACAATAAGCAGCTCCAGTTGATGTTATGTGTTTGGCAGTACTAAAGTGTATTGTTGGTGACACTGTAAGTCTGTGTCAAATTCGAGGTTAGCAGGTTAGGTTTTGCGTCATTCTGTGTCAAAACTGACGCAAAACCTAACCTACTAATATCGAATTTGACATAGACTTACAGTGCCACCAACAATATACTTCAGTACTGCCAAACGCAATACGAATCGCCGTTGCTATACAGAAAATTGTTGCAAATGCAGAAAAGTACCACATTTCTAAACGATTTTGAATGTAGAAATGTAGTACATTACCAAATGAAATGCGATAAAAGAAATTTTTGCCTAATTATAATCACTAAATGGGGTAATTACCACAGCGCACTCTGAAATCTTTTTGTTTTTCAGAATAATGTATAAAAATTATTGCAGTAAAAATATGTTCTTTCCTATTCTAGTAATTGTTGAACCAATTGGTTATCATCACAATGCATCAAGTAGTTTAATTCGTTTAAAAATAAAATAGTGATAAAATGAATTGTAAAGCTTTTTATAAAATTAAATTGAGTACTATTTAAAGCATTATTTGCATAATAGCTGTATGGCACACCTTTGAGCTCGCCCTTTTACATTACCCTGGGCTATGATCTAAATTTTATTCTAAGCTTTATTATTATAGGGCGGGCTGATGTAAACATTTTGAATAATTTGATTCAATCTTCAAACAAGTACTACTTTAACAATTTGCATGACAATTCAGCAATGTATAAATAACTCAAAATAAATATTTATTGGTTATTAAGCCAAATAATTTGAAAACTTTTACATGCTATCAGACAACATGAAAATGTCCATTGCAATAACAATTCAATATATATCGTTGTCAACCAACAAGATGCTAATTTAACAGGTGTTGCTTTAGCGTTACTTGGTTTTGCATTGTCCCTGAAACAATGTTATGTTGCCCGTCTTAAACAAGAAAGTATACTAATGAAGGACAAGGACGGCGGAAGGTACAACACAAGCGACTGCTTGGAGTGCTGGTCTGCTAAGGGTGCCAAAATCACTCTGACATTGATGTAGTAGAGTAAAAGCAAGAATTTATTTTATTGTTCTCTGAATGATGTTGATTCTGTTATCTACATTACCATATTTTCAAAATAATATTGAAATAAGAGTCTAAAAGAATTTTAAATTTGTTGTGGATAAATATTTATGCATTAAGGGAGACATGAATCTGTTTTTTGCCCGAGGTTGACAAGTCAACCGAAAGTAAAAAACATGAATATCTCCAATGCCGCATACAATATTATTTTTTTATTCGGCAGTGAAGTACCTAGAAATCGTCATTAAAATACAAGAAATCGGCAGTGAAGTAATGCATTGTTTTACGACTTTTTGTAGACGGCAGGGCGATCGGTAAACGTCAAACGATGTTAACATAACCTACAAAAGTGGGTTAAAATGTTGTAATTACACGATTTCTCGATTTAAAAAAAACATAATCTACTCCTCCACCACCCACAACCATCACTGCAGGCAGTGGTGACCACCGCCAACCACTACATTTAAATTTCGCACGTATTTGATACTTGCCGTGCGCAGATTTACCAACATTTTTAAAAGTCAAAACCGCTAGTAATAAATGACGTTATGTACATAGATGTTTTGTTTATTTTGCGAATTGAAAATGTGAGTATCTTCAGATAGTTGTGATTCAGAGAGGGGAGAAGTGTTAAGAAACTATTTTATTTGGGGAAAAATAAATCAAAAGCAGCAAAAAGTGTGGTGCGAGAAATATTTTTACACAAGAGAACAGCTCGGAGAATATCATCAATTGGTGCCACAACTAATTAAAGATGAAGAGAAGTTCTACAGCTAGTACAAACACCACGAAATATCTAGCTGTTGTAATAACAGCAGAACAACAAACCCTAATGGTTACCTAGCGCTTGTGCATCGCTAACCAGTGGCGTTCACCATCCACCAAATTTCAAACTGGTTGATGGCCGTGGGTGGCTAGCGGTGGCTCAGTGAGACCAGCCGCATATCAATACACATATGCATGCTGGAATTTTAGTTGATGGTCGTTAGTGGCTTAGTGAGACCGCGGCCTTAAAATAAGAATATGTAACATCAAGGATTGTCTGAATGTATGGTTGCTAAGACGTTGTTTGTAGTTGCATGGTTACCATGAGATTGAGGGAGAAATAATTTGAAAAATCCCTAGGGAGTTATGAGTAGCTTTTCATATTTTGTATCTATGACGAAAATGAACAATATCATGTTGCTAGTAAATAATTATTTAAAGTGCTACTCTTATTAATTTGTGCAACAGAAACACTAGAAGATGATACATTAAGCTTTGTGTGTTAATCATTACACCTAATAAGGTTTACTCAAACGTCGCAGGTAATCCAATATGTTTCAATTTATTTTAAGGTCACCCTTTTATGTTACTGCCTCACCCATGCGATCTTATCTTAGACAAAACTGCGCATAAACTTGGTTAATCCACCGAAAATCCAAATCGAACCCCATTATTTTCCATAGGTACTTACATCACTTTTATGATCTTGAGATAGTTAATTTTGCAGTAAATATTAAAAACTCACCGTAAATATGATTTTAGTCACTACACAACACTTCTGGCTTTACAGATAGTTAATAATATTGGCAACTGTCAGCATCAACAATGCAACATGCTCAATTGTTTTTCTTAGCCTACTGTTATTAGAGAAAACTTCAATTTAACAGAAATTAACCTATCAATTGAATTCAAATTCTGTATTACGTTTATATTTATCGCTGCTTTAAATACAAATATCTACCTCACACTCATGACTGAAAGTAGTATAATGGACCCACCTTGAGGCCTAAGTGCATGTGAACTTGGTTAACACTCAACTTCGAATCCAAATCTAACCCCTTTATATTCGGTAGGTAACTAGCTTATAGTTATCACTTTTACTATAGGTCATTCAGTAAACACAAAAACATATACATTTTTTTTAAAGTTGGCATATACCTACGTAAAATTTGTCTGTTAGGGATTCTGTATTTTGTTTTGCAAAGGTTTCCATACCTGGATAAAAGTGACTTTGAATTTAAAAATTACAATTAATGAATATCATTAATTCAGTGTCAAAGTACATACTATTCTGGAAATTCTTGCCTGAACTTTTATAAAATGTAAAAAAATACTTATTAATAAATGCTACATCAATAGTATCCAACACAGTATTTGTTGAACATCCTTAAAAGTAGTTATGACAGATGCTAATTAAATGCATATATATAATACACATATATTGCTAGTAGGGCCTGGAAACGTCAGAAAACATTACGGCGCCGACATAGTCTCACTTAGAGTATAACGCGTCTCGTGCGCATGCGTGAGAATTCGAACTCCGCCTTTAGAAGCGAATTTTAAACTTGACCACTTCCCCATTGGCCGGACGACGCCGCCGCGCTTGCACACAGCTCACCATTATACATTGAAGAGTTGGTTGTCTGTCTCACTTCCTTCGTGAGTTTTCCACTCATAGCCGCTAGCAATATAGTAAGTATTAGATATATGATTAAATGTAACACTCTTAGGGCCGGTTGCAGAAAGCAATGTTAAGTCTGGTGTTAGCTAACATCGCGTCAAAGTGAACAAAATCGCATCAAATTTTGTTTACTAATGTATTAGTTACCATAAGCATTTGAGATTTGATTCGTTTTTGTTCACTTTGACGCGATGTTAGCTAACACCAGACTTAACATTGCTTTCTGCAACCGGCCCTTAACCTATTTGTTTTAGTTACTTTTTGTAAGTACATTCCTAGACAAAAGATGCATTTTGCAAGTACACTCATGAAATTTTAGAAATCAAAGGTCACTTTGTGTTTTTATGTTTGGTGAACAGACTATACCTTGAGATAATTATATTTATGTACGACCACTACTAAAAGTAGGCCTTTTAGCGCTAGCTTGTTTCACTAAAAGTGACGTTTTATAGTTTAGCGTGGTTAATGAAATCAGCTGTTTACTTTTAGCCCATGTGCTAAAAGTGAAGTGAGGTTATAAAACTACAATTTCGAACTGGAAGTGAAGTTGTAAAGTTATTCTAGTTGCTTCTTGCGTTACAGGTCAAGTGTTTTTGAAATAATTAAAGCGTTATGTAATGAATACAGTCAGATGTGGAGTATTAATAATTACATTTCGTAACTGACCTCGACTACTGTCATTCATAAACATTCGCCCGCTCGGCATGGCCTACTGTTTATTATGACATAAATTAGAAGTGTCGTAGATGCAAACCTTTGTTAAATCGATATTTATGGATTAATAACAGTAAAATTAAGGTCGTAGATAAAATATTGTATGCAACGCGTGCTAAAAGTCGTTTATGCACGAGACATGTTATGAAACTCAGCTTTCGGCTTCGTTTCATAATTTTCATGTCTCGTGCATAAACGTCGACTTTTAGCACTTGTTGCATAAATAGCTATTAAAGTAGATAATAAAAACTCACTGTCAAATATGATCTTAGTCACTACACAACTGTTCTAGGTGTACAGATAATTAATAATCACAAAGCAACCGCTAAATAAAGAAGTTTGTTAAATGCACCACTCAAATAATTTTTAAGGACTGGTCAACCCGTCGGAAGGGGCTAGTGTCGCCACTCGGCAAAGTTGTGAAATAAACTATAATTAATGATGGGTCGCTATGTGAAGAAGTTTTGTTTCATATTGTGCCGATTTAGTGTAGGAGACACAAATTTCCCGAAGGCTTAAAAAACCCTACTAATAGAAATGTTTTCTGAATGCATCTGTCAAATCAAATAATTGTTAGAGACTGCCCCACCCGTCAGGAGGCGCTGGTGTCACCTGTTCGCTCTGAAAAGTGCGTAAATAGTAAACTCATACTTCAAACTGACAAATCATTTAAAATGCGTGAAAATCTTTTTGAACCAAAGTACATTGAGCACGACTATTGTAAGATTGACAATACTTATTAAACAATATTGCTATTTAAATTACTTAATCAATTTTAAAATATATTTGTTATTCACAAATATTTTGTTTTAATTTTCCATAATTATTGTAAATTTCAAAACCTCTAAACATTTTGCATATTACGATTTATGTGGTTCAAAACTTTAAAATCTAGATTCTCATGAAGGAAAATTATGTATATGCAAAATTTGTATTGGTGTTGACGGCATACCCTTGATTAATCCAAATCTCGTGGTAATGACCATATATCTAATACTTACTATATTGCTAGCGGCTATGAGTGGGAAACTTACCAAGGAAGTGAGACAGACAACCAACTCTTCAATGTATAATGGTGAGCTGTGTGCAAGCGCGGCGGCGTCGTCCGGCCAATGGGGAAGTGCGCAAGTTTAAAATTCGCTTCTAAAGGCGGAGTTCGAATTCTCACGCATGCGCACGAGACGCGTTATACTCTAAGTGAGACTATGTCGGCGCCGTAATGTTTTCTGACGTTTCCAGGCCCTACTAGCAATATATGTGTATTATATATATGGTAATGACGTATTTAAATTTTGCCTCCTTATTGGAATAGTTTCTGGCCCATCTGTTGTAGGGCGCTGAAACTTTTATAGAAGCTTACTGTGGGAGAAATCGCTCTGTTAGTGGTTGCTTTGTGTTAATAATATTGACACTAACCAACATTAACAATGCAACAAGCCCAATTGTTTTTCTAAGCCTACTGTTATTATGGAATACTTCAAGTTAACAAAAATATTTAAAATGTTATATTTATAATCCATTCAGGAAACTCCCGTGACATAAAATTCACTATCAGTTGGTTAATATGAAAATCGCTAGTAGGGTGTTAGTAATTTTTGCATTTTATGTTGGCGCCATTTTCAGTTTAAATTTCAAGTTTTTGTTTTTTATTTTCACTTTGACATTTGAATTATTCAAGTACATTTTAATTAATTACTTCTTATAATTTGTCTTGGTTGCATATATAATACAAGATTACTTACTAAAGTTATTAATAAATTATGTTTTTACGTTGTTTCACTAAAGCTACAATTCATATTTAAGTTTAGCAAAATAACAAATAAATTGTCATAACCTTATAAGTTTGACAATACCACAGAATAATACCCTAAATCAGAATGGCCTCTCAATTTTTGTGACCTTGAAATTGTCCGCCATGATCCTAGTGGTGTGCAGAGGCAGTAAATTCATAATTATGCTCTTAAATTTTAAACTGAACAGTAATAATCCGTATGTTTAAAGTCCATGCAATTTATATGGAAATGCACAATACACCATGTGCCACCAAAAGATCTTTTCTGAGCACTCATATTAAATTAATATTTTAAAACCACTTGCACAAAAAAAACATAACCTTCTTATAAGGGGTCATTGACAGCCACAAGTACACGGGTAAAATATGGAAAACAGCTGACTGCACACCACCAGAACTCGCGCATGCGCAAAGAAAAAACTAGCTGAATTTTAAGCCGACAGGCCATTCTGTATTATTCTGTGACAATACTGACCGTTAAGTACAATCAGCTGAAATAGTAGGTACTTCGTACTGATCAAGTACAGTCAAAATTTGCATTTGACACTGTAAATGTCAAGGGAGTTTCCTAAATGTGGCTGTTTTAAATACAAATATTGTGATTGTTTTTGTGTGTACATGTCAATGATTGAAAATCTTCGTTAGCATTCCAATGTAATTGTTCTAAGTTCAAAAATTCTTAGTTATCTTGAAACAATCGAAGAAGTGGGATTTAAGTACCATAAATACCGCAAAATTTTTGTAATGATACAAATATCATGCAGTGCATTTTCGTTTATTTTTTTTATTTGGCTGTGAAATATAAACATTTTTAGACAGTAATTGCCTTCATCATCCAGCGAACATCATGTATTGCTCCTGGAACGAGAACAAAATTTCGCTGTGGAGGTGTACCACTATGAAAAATTTTTGTTACTTCTAGGAGCTCTCGGTAGTCTTCTCGTGGCTGTTGTTTTCATAATTGATCCATACAGAATGAAAGCATCTTGCAAGACTTGGCTAATAACTAAATTATTTATTCCGGGTTTGAAAACTGTAACGTTAATTATTGTACTCCACGCTTGTTGAAAACGATTAAATGTCGGTACACCTGGACCGGAAGTTGCTCCACACTTTTCTTCGAAAGTACTTCGCAGTACAATTTTGTAGATGTGGTGCCTGCATGTAAAGTATAGAATGTCACGTTCTAACAATTGTTCTAATATTACACAGGCTCCTTTAAATCGTCCTATGTTAGATGCAGTCGTATCACAATACAAAGCTTGAACTCTATCTGTAACACCCCATTGTTGGAGCGCTTCATAAACTGCTATAGCTTGATCCTTTCCAATACTGGATGTTAATGCAGGGACACCAAGCAATTTCTGAGAATCTTTAAACAATAAAATTATAGGTAGCCAGTCAACATGGTCTTTTCTTGTCAAGGCTGGAAGAATTTTTCCGTCCCAGTGAACGGCAACTATATCCATTTCAGATAAATCGAATTCAGCTTGACGTTTTTCAGCGTATTCTTTTCTAAGTCGTTCATGGCTTCGATAAATTTATGATCGACTATTTAATAAATTATTTACATCTACTGCAAATGCTTATTTATTAGTTCCAAAAAAGGTTGTTTTTGGTGAAATGTAGTTAGCTTTTATATATATTTCTTAGTCCGGTTTTTTTATAATTGTAATTATGTTATGTTACTTAAACAACAGTTTTTTCAGATGAATAAATTTATTATTTTAATTATATTATTATATTTAGAAAATGACCTGTCTATGTTGCTATTTAAAGCTGAGTTTATATTTTTTGTACACGACTTCGTTGATTAAATATAAAAAAAATGTAAAGTTTGAAAACCGTTCTTTTATTTAACTGATGCAAAGGACAACGGCATATAATCTCAAGTGTGTTTGACCTTGAGCACAACAAATTAAGATGTAAACACAGAACTTCATGCAGTTAATTTTCTTTTTTAATTTCAGTGACCCATACGTTAGAGTAGATTTAAGTACAATAAATGGGGACGAAACGGTGGACTCTGTTCTCACGAAAACCAAGAAGAAGGTAAATATTACTCATATAGCTGAGCCATATAACGTATTTGATTGGTTATTTTGCAGACGCTTAATCCAGTATGGGATGAGGAGTTTATATTTCGGGTAAGTTCAAATTATATTTTGCATTACAGTTGTTATAAGTGAAACGTCATTTAAAGGGGGTTAATTGGCAGAAATTGTGATTAAAAAGTACCTGCAACGAAAAACTGAGAACTTAATTATACCAGTAGATGGTTTCTCGGTAATAAATAAGCATATTAATCAAGGTCGCTTTTAAAAATAAGCATATGCATATTATTAGCCGTGTTTCTGATTATATTCATTTTAGCATCTGTTATGATTTGTTGGAACGTATCCTCGGGTGGTTACTAATTCTATCTTAGAAATTACACTTAATTTGTTTTAATAATTCCAATTGGAAATCCACTGTTTATTGTAATCTCATTAATTTTATTAATTAATTTTAAGAATTGAAAATTGGAATTTACCATGACCAATAATTCTACAAAATGTAAATTATTTAATTGTGGCAACCTTTTAAAGAATACTACACCAGACCCTTCTTGAAATGTTTTATTTTAATATAATAGATAAAAAAAACTTATGTAAAGACATTGAACATTGCATTTTAATGTTTAAATTGTAGTAAAATGAGGAATGACTTTTGGTATTTTAAAATGGTAGCAAGGAATAAGGCGAAGCAGTAGGTAAGTATTTTGAATGTATAATTTTCATACATTCTCACAATATATACAACACAAAATTATTCAGTTGCACTTATTGAAATATTAAGAGTGAAACGAAAAGGGTTGCCCATGGTACCGCCACATTTTATATGTGGCTTTTAAATACATTAAGGGACTCCGTGCTTCATTATATTACATTTTCTTTTAATCAGTGTGGAATTTTAGTCATATTAAATAATGCCAGATACTTGCAATAAATATTTTTTTGATACACACTCCGCAAAATTACACTTAACAGGCTTGTTTGAGTCCGCAAAATGCTATTTTAGTGGACTAGTGGAATAGTATCTTAATGGATTTTAGTGGACTTGGACTCCTCTCATTAAAGTCTCGGCTCCTTTGTCGCCTCGTCTTTAAAAACAATTTGTCCCCTAAAACTCCATTTTGCGTACTTGATACATAATATAATACTATTTTAATTTTAAGTACCATAATTTTCCGTGTGAAGTTAATATGGGTTACAGTTAATTAACGGAATTAAAGTGAAGGTTTCTAACATAGAATATTTACATAAGTAGTTGCTTAATTTCTAGGTAAAACCAGCAGAACATAAATTGGTGCTACAAGTCTTTGATGAAAACAGATTAACACGAGATGACTTCCTGGGGATGGTAGAACTAACGCTAATCAATCTGCCAAAGGAACAAGAGGGCAGAGTAATTCCACCGAAAAAGTACATATTGAGACCGAGAAGGTATGCGTTCGTCTCTGCAGTTGCAGCTTTTTACATCCAAACATCAATAAACAAACACTAAATACCCTCAAACAGTTGTACAGAACTTAATATTAACTGTAGTAAATGGTGAAACAAAATAACTTTACTATTGCTGCATGCTCTCGGTGTATCTATTTCCAGCGAAAATTAATCGGTGTTGGTTATTGCAAAGCTAAACTTGGGTGCTATAGGCTTTATTTTCTTGCTTGCTTCATTCTTTATAAAATAATTAAATGTGGACATACATTATTCACACCTATAAGAAGTCAAAATGTATAAATAGTGACTTTTTTTAGTTGAAGTTCAGTAATTTTCCCTTTTTGCAACTGACTTGTTAATTAAATACTTTCATGTGCATATTATGATTATAGCTTAATCTGTTGTACTAATTTTGTGTGAATTTTAAATTTCAAAGCTTATAAAACGTAATTGTGTTTCATCAAACTTCTGGAATTGAGCAGAATGTTTGTTTGGTAATTTAACTTCAGTGAATACAATCTAATTATTGCCTTTGCAACCTTTTAGCTATTTTAGATTTGAATTATGGAATCTAATTAACAATGGCGTCAGATATGAGTAATGAGTATTATTATATGTCAGGTGCTTAGGTAGTTTATTTACATTCATTTCATGGAATTTGTCTAAATATTTCAAATAGCTTAACAAACTCGACATCAATAATTAAGACCATATTATTTCAAACGTCACCAGTGCCCTTAATAGGTATACTGTTGAGAATTAACTACTTCCATTGTGTTCTTGAGTAGTGCCAATAATTTTTTCATTCCTTATTTGAACCTCTGTTGTTTCTTTTTCATAAGGGTTAGTACTAATTGCAAACTTTTGATCTAATAGAAGTAGAATGCCTACATTTCCCGACCATTGAGTTAGTTGATGATAGTGTAGGCGTTAAGTCATTAAATTAATGGAATAAGCATTTCAATCTATATCCTGCTTTCAGCTTTTGAATTCTTGTGTTTTAGTTATAAGGCAAGATCTGCACCACTCGCTTTATTTCCTTTATTACCTGCACATTTTCTAAATTGGTAATTTGCGATTGGTTTGGTGATACTCAATACATAAATAAAAATGGGATAAATATTTACCCGTCACATTCGTGCATTATAAAAATGAAGTAAATAGATAAATGGCCACATTAGAGATAAGCAGTAATGAGGGTCGATGATGAACTTGTATTAAATTGTTATCAATACACAACATACGGGGATACAGTTTTTATGTCTGCTCATATACTGTAATGAAGGCAATAATTAGTAAATATGGCCTTGAACCAACCGTACTATTGATTTAATTGACCTTTACTATTTACTTGTAATTTTTGATGTTGAGCGGTGCTCATTTCGTCATGTGTAACCGCAAAGACTGCAACGTTGTGCAGATTTACCGATTTCTTTAGAAGTTTTTATTTTAAGTTTATTTTGTGACCTACTACAGTCTGCGAAATCTTACATCATTGAGCACACTATAACTTTACATAATTTTTCTATAACTTCTAGTTTCTATAATGTTTTGCATGCTAACTTTTCGTTGTTGTGCACCTGTGGTGCTTATGTAGTAGTTACAGTGCTAGGTCGAGGGTTCGGGGGCACTTGGAGATCTACCATGCTTATATTCGTGATGGCACGTCGGTGTCGTCTGCAGAGCCAGCAGAAGAGCCCGCCGATGACCGGGAGTGGGAGATTCTTAACAATTACGCAGCGGAAAGCCCTGCACAGGTATGCATTTTGTTCTTTTTAAGTTTGTCAAAATAACGAGTGACTTTCAGCCCATATTTGTAAATACTGCCGACACTCAAAGTGCTCCTTTGCCGCCGGGTTGGGAGGAGAGACAAGATGCTAATGGACGAACCTATTATGTAAATCATTTAGCTAGAACTACTCAATGGGAAAGACCTACTTTTAGGTAAGTATAGTTTCGTTAATAGGGTCCTTGCATTAATTTTGTCATTATTTCAACCGGAAGTTTTGCCCTTTTTTTACATGGAAGCAAAATATTATTTTTTTTAAGCACCATTCAGCGTCAATATATTTTTTAATATTCATGCAGGGATCCTATTATTTGACGAGTTTATTATTCAAATAAGTAATAGCTGTTTAAGCTAAAAAATGTGTGCTATTAAGTTAGCTTGGTTTGTCTAGAAAATAATTTGTTACCAATGCCATTAATTTAAAAATTTATTTTAGCAATTCGAGTACTAGTGTTGAAGACCAAGAGCAGAGAGTTTTAGATCAGGCAGCTGACTTTGAGCGTAGATTTCATATCAGTGCCGATGATGAAGGCAACAGTCGACGTGATTCGCTTGCTAGTGCTGGGCCGGTATGTATTGGAAAGATTTGCTTCGACTTTTAAGGTTATTGAAAATATACCGTTTGCATTTATTCAGAGATATGTGCGAGATTATACCATTATTGATACACTGGAATTTATAAATAAAATCAGCACTTGTTGGCATAGGCATAAATATATTTCAAAAAAATTCTCACGTTAGTTTTTTAGAATTTCCGGAGACAAAGACGGTAAAGATTTATTATACTATAAAAATTAAATGCTGGTTACTACATCACGTACATATGTGCAAAGAAATGCAAACATTTCAAAAAACCTTTAAAAATGTATTGTGATTACATCTTATTTGTGCAACATTTTATTAGCATTGTTGCTGTTATAGTGCGTGTTACCGAACTACAATTACCACAAAAAAACTCGAAATAAATTCCAAACTTATGTAGTTGGACCACTGTTAGCAATTAATTAAATTTCAAGAATATACATATCATACATTCATTTTTTTTTAGAATATTAATTTAACGGGTCTGGGTGAATATAAAATTGCTTTTTTAGACTATTCGCTGATAATCATAGTGTAGCAGGTATACAGAATAAACATTGGTTCATATGTATCTGCAAACATTAGTTTTAATTATTCTTGTAATTTGTTATTGAAAGGGGCATCAAATTATATTGCACAAATATTTTGAACAATTTTGCAGTCTATTGGTAGAAAACCAGGCCCAAAATGCAAACGAACCAAGAACTGAAGTGAGTCAAAGCAGAGGACAAAGAAAGTTGGAACACTTTCCTTTTATGTTCAGAAAGTAAAGAAAAAAAATATTCTAAAGCTTTAAAGTGCAGAAGCCCCAAATCATGATGCAAAGCAAAAACCCATGCAAAACTGTAATTTAATTATTTGTGTAATGAAGAACAACGAAATGTACAAGGTGTTCATGTATATTTTAACATCCACCCACAGGGTTTATTATTACAGATAGAAAAAAATGCAAATGCAAAAGTTGTATGGTTTTATCCGTACCACTAGAATATTTTACCAGAATAAAAAACAAATGAGCATCACAAAATACTAAAATAGCAACAGTTTTATTAATAAAACATCCCTATACAGGGTGTTCTGTAATTTGACCGACTAGTGAGTTAGAGCAGACATAAACATAACATTTTGCATATAAACTTTTTCTTTTAAACCCCTCCTTGTCTAGTTATGCCATCCTAAACAGGGTGATTATAAGCTCTGAAACTTTTGTGACACTGGACACAGGCATATAGAATGAAAAACTCATGACACTAATCAGTGACGGACAATACACACTATTGTGGTGAAGTACCCAAAGAAATAGCATTAGAGTGATTATATTAGAACTTTTTAATGGACAAGAATTTGATTATACAAAAATATGTACTAGAGAAACTGATTTATTCAAAACTTTTTGTGTCCATGTAGTGTTTTTGATCATCTAATATTTAAATTAAATACTTTGTAATGCACTCATGGCACAGTTATTTAGCAAAATGCGTTGCATCATAATATATTCTATTTTTTTACACAAAAAATACTAGCTGCACAAAAAAACTAAAATAATTGAAAAAGTTTTGAATAAATCAGTTTTTCTAGTACATATTTTTGTATAATCAAATTCTTATATGTTAAAATATTCTAATAAAAAAATTTTTTGTATTTGCTCCCCAAACTGGTTACTTTGGAAACTGTCTAGGATCCTCAAAATGGCCATTTAGAGGCCTTGTACTTAAAGTCGTCATGGCAACATTTTAGCGGACTCAAACATTAGCTGCCATGACGACTTTAAGTACAAGGCCTCTATGTTAAATAATTTTAGAAGGACTATGTAGAACATGCTTTTATATGTTGGTCTAGTCAAATAAATCATTCAACACAAAAAAAAAATGGCCATTTTGAGGATCCTAGACAGTTTCCAAAGTAACCAGTTTGGGAAGCGAAAAATACATGTTCGCGCGGCCTCCTAATATAATGCCGCGTTAATGGTAATTGAAACTTCATATTATAATGTTTGGAGAGCTAATACAAAAAAACGTTGTATGCAACACGTCCTCAAATGGCTGAGGACTCATCTTCATATTACGGACTCGGCTGCGCTTCGCTCCGCCTCGTCCGGAAACATTACGACTCGTCCCCTAAAGCCTTGCTTTGAGGACTAGTTACATAGAGTACTATTATAGGGGTTGCTAATTTTAGCCCCTTGGAGTCGTGCAAAAAGAATTTTTTAAAATCATAAATAAGTTTCTGTAATTTTGACCTAACATAATGACACTTTATTGTCATTTTTAACGTCAAAATTATGCATATATTCGCACTAGTTGCAATATGAGATTTCTTATTGACTTAATCAAATTTAGAACAACTTTGTAAATTTTAGTAAATTTATTTACTATAAAAATTAATATGACTCTAAATGACAGAAAAATTAGTGTTTTTCACACATAGGTTGCCCAACTTGCTTCGCTCGTAGAGTAAATTTCATGTGTGAAAAACACTTTGATTTTGCAACTTAATAGATAAATAGCTATTGCTATTGGTAGAACATATTTGCAAATTTTCAGTACAAACATAACAAGTGCTTGAAGAATTTCAAAAAAAATTTGGTAAAATGATCTGCAGCTATTTTTTCAATAAAAGTATGTATCTCTTTGTGATGTTTTATTATTACATTTATTATTATACATTTATTATACATGTTATAATGTTAAATGTATAATAAATGTAATAATAAAACATCACAAAGGGATACAATTTTAAATCTAACAAAAAAATGCAAGTGCTCCGTTTTTCGTGCCAGTGAGTGTATGTATCTTTTTTACCTATATGAGGTTAGGTTTTTCGTCATTTTTGACACAGACTGACTCAAAACCTAACCTGCTAACCTCGAATTTGACATAGACTTACAATGCCACCAACATATTATTCATGCAAAAAATATTTCAAAAGCAACTTGATGGAAAAGCATTTATAATCACCCAGTAGTATTCAATTTGTATCCTTTAAAATTATGTAAAGAGAACTTAGACAAAGATTTATAAAAAGTAAGAATGAAGTATTTAGGGGTTTTACATTTAAATATTCAATCTCTGTTCCTCTTGTGTAGAAGTGAACAGTAATCAGTAAATGTATATAAAACTGATCTGCGACAACTGTATTTACTATTTTATAGTTGAAAGTGTATTATATGGCATAAATCACTCATATAATTTCAACTTCTTACCACGGCTAAATACTAAATTTATAGTCAATTATAACCTGCGATAGTTGTGACTAACTTCGCATAATGGATCCCTAAATGTCATCGTTTGCTCTACACTTATCTTATATATAGTCTGTTCAGTAAACATAAAAACCCAAAGTGGCCTTTGAATTTCAAAAATTCATGAGTGTACTACCAAACATTTTTTTTTGGTTAGGAATGTACTTACAAAAAGTTACTAAAACAAATAGGTTTAAGGATGTGACATTTACTTAGCATCTGTCATAAATGTTATAAATAACTGCTTTTAGTGATATTATACAAGAACTGTGTTGGACGTAGCGTTTATTAACACTTTAATCGCCACGTGAAGCTAACGTGCATCTCTATCTTTTTATTTACAGCGCCGTGTGATGCTAACTTGCATCTCACGTTGAAAAGTTTTCGTGGCCGTGTGATTCACGGTAGCTTCTCATTGTGCGTAACTTTACATGCTTTGCCTAATGCACGTGGCCTCCTATACCCAACAACACAATTACCCCTTGGATAGCGTATTTGGTTGCCTATTTATAGGCGTTTCAATATTAGATATGTTTTATTGTTTCTTCTACGTAGTGGCCCTTGAGACCCATTTCTGAATTTGTATTGCGGCGATTAACGTGTTAATAGGTATTTTTATTACATTTTATAAAAGTTCAGGCGAGAATTTCCAGAAAAATATCTACCGCGACACTGAAATAGTGAGAAATATTGATTGTCATTTTTAAATTAAACCTGCCTTTATGCAAATTTATAAACCTTGGCAAAACAAAATACAGAATCCATAGTACAGTTGCGGCCAATAAAAAATGGGACAACTCTTATAACAGATTTTTGTCTAATTCTAGCTGCTTGAATTTGTTTTATTAATATGTCACATTGCAACATTGAATATTTTACATCTTCCAAACAATTCCTAATTAAAAATAATATGACAAAGTAATTTAGCCGCATATAAATGCAGTGACGAAAGTTAAAATAATCGCGAAAATAGGAATAACTCCCATTTTTTTTACCGCAACTGTACAAAAATTGTATACAAATGTCAACTTCAAAACCATTTAAATGTTTTTATGTTTACTGAATGGCCTATATACAGGTAGTCTAATTATGAAGAATGGGTGTTGGCTGTCAGCTGTCATTCAGGACCTCCTGACTGACTAATAACGTAATTTTAAAAAAAAACACTCACAACTTATCAAATTACAAACGTGATGAGATCAAAGTGGCACTGAAAGGTACTGTTTTTAAGATATTAAAATGAAACGCAGAGGTAACAAAGAAATGAACCTATAAATAGAGAAAGTATTGAATGACAGCTGACTGCTGACTCCCCATTTCCACTGCGCTTAGAATAACACCTAGATGGCATTGCCCATTTCCCATAATGCATCACGTACCGTCATGCAATTCCGTACTTTGTATTTCAATTTCATATAAAAAATGTATTAAAACTGTACAATTTGCATTTTTGTGCATAAAACTTCTTAAATATTTCTAATAACTTTATGGGGTTATGGTAAACTTGATCTTCGATATTCTATACCACTGGTCTCTAAACTTTTTTGACTGCTTACCCCAAAATCAGAAAAAATAATAGTGCATACCCCTGACATACAGGGTCAGACAACACGTACGTTATTTGCAGATGTTTTTTATGGCATCAATTCATTACACAAGTTTAGTGGGATGCACTGCTCAACAGTTCTGTGCAGTCAATTGTTTTTTATTTCACGTCAAATTGTTTGGTCAGCCCTGCCATCTTGGATTTTTTAATAACACGGATACTTTTTTCATCAATTCTGATTAATTCTTTTTAAAAATTTACAAAAAAAAATCATAGCCATGGTTCATGGTAGGGAAATTTTCTTAGTAAAATTCGGGATCAAATATAATGTACATCAAATTAAACCATACATCCCTAGCGCTGTTCACCAAAAAATTTAATGAACATCAAAAAATCTTAATGGAACCCAAATTATTATACTTCGGAAAATGAGAACAGCGCCACTAAAATAGCTATGTTGCGTATTGTTTTACCATTGCTTACATTTTAAATTCCATATGTCTACCAATTTTACTAAATGTTCACCAAATTTAGAACGCTCAAGTTACGCACCCGTGCTGTACATAATAAATATTCGCGCTATCCATTTATATTTAGTCTTTTTCGAAAAAACTACTTGTGCGTTAAATAATTATTCTGTTACTCCAAAATGAAATAAGCTCGAGCATCTCTCCTTGTCGCTTCAAGACAAACTTCTTGCAGGCTTCAGCTTGCAGCCGCACACTGTGTTTGGTAGCTTTAACAGTGAGTGTAACCAGTGTATTGCCGTATGAAAATACTTAATAAGTTTAATTTTCAATTTTGTTTTGTGAAATTTGTGTTAGATTTTTATATATATACTAGCGGACCCGACAGACGTTGTCCTGTCCGCTGCCTGCTATCAGTGGGTTCAGCAAACGTTTCTTCGATATTCGAATTTTCGATTTTTTTTAATTTTAAAAAATATTGGGGGGTGGTGAAATTTTGGGGTTATATGTTTTGATGCGAGAAATCTTAAAAAAATTAAAAAAGAAATGTCGTTAATTTTTTTTAAATTGTCTAGAACCCGATTGCAGCGCCACGTACCGAGCCCAATTGTAAATCTAAACCATCCAGGGACCCACTTAAACAAAAAAATTTCATCAAAATCGGTCCAGCTGGTTAGGAAGAGTTCAGTTACATACAGACGTACAGAAGAATTATATATATATATATAAAGATATTGATTTATTTCCAAGAATTCTTCAGACTTATTTCTATGTCTCCATTAATAAACAAGACCTAATAAAACACGATAGATTTCTCTTATAAGTGATATTTAGGCCAACAAGAAATATAAATCTGGGTATACTTTTGAAATTGAATGTGGTATAAAATATAGTAAACATTGTGTATTTCTGCCAAAGAAATAGTGTTTTTTAAATGCTAAATAATATAAGACGCTGACGAAAATTAAATATCTGGGTATCATGTTAGAATTAAATGCGGAATAAAATTTGGTGAACATTTAGCATTTTTAGCCAACGAAAGTTATTTTTAGGAACAAATAATATAAGAGACTAGCATGATGTCAATTTTTGGTTGTCGCTCTAAGATTATGTATTTTCTTAATTTTGGTGAGCATTTAGTATTTTTGGGAAACGAAAGTATTTTTTTGTACGAAAAGGTTGGGTAAATTTGGTAGACTGTTAAATACCACCCGTAAAATTCAAAAAACTTCACATAAATGCAGGAATTCTTTGCAAATTACTTGTGTAGAAATGAATTAAGTACGCATTGACTGCTTGGAAACAAGAAACAAAATACAGTTTTTACTGTTTTAACAATCACAAAATTGTCACAATAAATTATCAAATTTTCCTTATTGTTTAAGTAATCATTACAAAATGCTGTTTACATTTTCCGTTTAAATTTTTCAACCAATTCATAAAGTGATTTAAAAAATAATCAGAGTTGACAAAAAAAATCTACTCGCGTCAAAAAATAATCCAAGATGGCAGCAAAACAGTGTGCTATGAAAAAAAAACAATTGATGCACAGAACTATATAGCAGTAGTTCTCATTAAAGTTTTGTAATGAACTTTTATCTGCAACTGCTTGGATAAGGCCTTATTATGTCACTCATTTGACACTATTTCCGTTAGGTAATGAAGCTCATTACAGTACTAGTGATGTAATGAACTTCCATTACACCAGTAGTGATGTAATGGCTTCATATCTTCACTGAAATAGTGTCAAATTAATTACATTTGTCTACTAGAATATTTTTGAAAATGACTGATTTGACATTTCTCTTAATGTATCTACTTTTCTCAATTTTGGGCAGTTGTAGATAAAATTTTGTACAATACATGTGTGATAATGCATCATTAATGTACTTGTGTGCTTACATAGCTCGTGCTACGCACTCGTTTGTAACTTACGAACACGTATATTAATGATGCTCTTATCCCACTTGTATAGTAATAGTATAGTACTCTACAAGTTGAGAAAAGTGATGTTTTTGTGGACAAGTATGGCGTGTTTGAGTACGAGCGTTAGCAAGTACTGAAACAGCCATACGAGTTCAGAAAAACCACTTTTCTAACGTGTTAAGTATACTATTTTATCGCATTTCATAAGGAATGTAAAATTAGTATATTATGGGACAAGTGGTTGAAATAAAATTTCAACGTTGAGAGTTGAAAAAAGTAACTCGAGACGTTGAAATTTTATCAGCCACGAGTTGCATATACTATTTTTTCTACAAATTTTCACAAATTTTAACAAATTAATGCACTTTAGAAAAACTTAAACATAAAGTGACATTTCTCTTGTCAATAATTGAATGTCAAACAGTTTGAAATCCCAGTAGTCCGAATATTTCAATCTCTAGTGGTTGAAAGAAATGCAATTTCAACCACCGGTATCCATGTCAAAATGACTGATTTCAATGTCATGAGTAGAAAAATTAAATTTTTACATACATACTAAAGCACAATAAGCAGCTCCAGTTGATATTATACGTTTGGCAGCACTGAAATGTGTTGTTGGTGACACTGTAAGTCTCTGTCAAATTCGAGGTTAGCAGGTTAGGTTTTGCGTCAATCTATGTCAAAACTGACGCAAAACCTAACCTACTAACCTCGAATTTGACATAGACTTACAGTGTCACCAACATCACACTTCAGTATTGCCAAATGTAAAACGAATCGCCGTTGCTAGAGATAAAAGTGTTGCTAATGATAAAAGTACCACATTTATTATCGATTTTGAATGAAGAAATGTAGTACATTTCCAAATGAAATGCGATAAATGGTTATTTAACCAACAAGTGTGTTAATAAAAGTGATTAATAATCGAGAGATTTTAACGCGTGAGCGAGTGGAGCGAGCGAACGCGTTAATGAGCGAGATTATTAATCACCGATTAACATAAGAGTTGGTTTTAAGACTTTTCCGTCAATCGTACGTTTATTAAAATCCATCAAAAATATTTATTAGTTTTGACATTTCAGAAAAATTTGACGTTTAGTACGTATGGTTGCCGATGCCGGAGCAACTTTGCGGCAATTAAAATACTTGGCGGTTGGAAATCCACCTCTGTTGCCGAAGGATACATTGAGAACTCGATAGGTATAAAATACAAACTGCCACAAAGATATTGAGCGAAGCGTTTTCTAATGTAAATATTTATATTAATAAATCCACGGAATAATTTAACCTTTAGTTTTGACATTTCAGATACATTTGACGTTTAGTACGTATGGTTGCCTATATAAAATCATTGCGAAAACGGGTCTATTAATGCATGATTTTTTAGACAAAATCATGCATTAATGAGTCGATATATAAACGATTGACGGAAATAACTATTTTGCTATTCCTAATTGTATAAAAATATATGCAAATAACGTGTTTTCTCACCATGTATATACCGTGTATTCCAAAAAATATGCAACATACGGGAATCTTGTTTTATCACTGATTTCTGAAAAAATTTACTCTTTAAAAAAGTTTGTTTCATTTAAAACCAGTTTTAGGGATATTATATGTTTCAATTGTTTCACATTGTGGCGAGTAATAGAATTGATTTAAAATTGCGACCTAAACTAACCTGACTTAGATTTAACCAAACACAATATTGCATAACGTTATCGTGCCTAACCTAACTAAATCTAACTTGATATGTTGGTTTAGTAGCGGAAAAGATGGTGTGTCATTGGTAAAACGTAGATAATCATCTGCAGTTGTATAGAAAATATTATGCTCCAAATTGGCCAATGATTGAATCTACACCGCCTGAAACCTCAAGATAAGATTCAACCATTGGCAAATTGGACCTTCTTGTGCTGACGTCCACACCGGAGTGCTGAGGCCTTGTTTTTCAGTCGGTATTGGTTCTATTTTACTGACATGTCTACACCCGGTCTTACTAATAATTTTTCTGTAATTTTGTCAAGTTGGTAATTATTAATACAAAAGGGACCAGTAAATATAATTTATCTGCGTATATGTTAAATAAAGATGATTTGCAGCCTTGTAACTTTATTAATATTTGCTTAAAATTTATAAAATTTTAAACTGCAGCAGCATCTTACGCGTATCTAAAATCATTAATAATTTCAAATTATTCAAAAGTTTTAAAATTTTATTTAAAAAATATTCAAATGTTTTGTGTTAAATAAAAATCAGGTGTTATATATAATTTATATCAAGTGTCTTTTCAATATTAAAAAATTTGCTGGTAGTGGTAGATATTTACCCGAAAGATCTCCACTATGTTACAGAATAATCAAACCCGAAAAACAAAATCAAAAGCTTCTAAATTCAGGTATCCGGTGCTTTGTTGCAATGATACAATTACCTAATTGTTTTATTCCTTACAAATACTATCAGCATGTTAAAATTAACCAACTTATTAGTTGCGTTTGGTATAATCTTGACATAATGCTCTCATGAAGATCGAATGTAAACAGTTACCACTTAATTGCAACTTGATTGGCATGTTTTCAAAACAATGCTGATAAAACTCTTGCAGTGGCCATACTCCTCAAGGATGCACTGCTTTTTATACAGGGTTTGCTGAATAGTTACCAGCTCTCCAGAAGGATCGGAAGTTTAACAAATATTGAAATTATCATTTACTGTAAAAGAAAGAAGATTAGATGTGAAAGCATGCTGAAAAGCAACAATTTTTTAACAGTTTTTTAACTTGGATTTTTTCCCTATTTTCTGAACAATCATTTTTCTAGTGTGTGCAATATGATACATGAGATTTATAAATTACATATTCTATTATGCAAACAATTTCAATAACCTTAAAAGTAGAACATTTTAAGTATGTAGTAAATTTGAAATGTTAGCACAAATTTGAAGGATTAATCCATTTGTGTGTTCTTGAGTCTGGTTTGAAGTAATTTTAGGCATTAAGTAGAATTAATAAGTGCATGCCTCTGGTGTTTGCTGTAATACTCTTCAGAAATTCTTTTCTGTTCAACTTTGTAACCGAAGCTTTCCTTCATTAACTTTGGCATGGGGCGTAATCTATTTAACTATTTACAGTGCGATGTAAGTGTGTTTTGAGAAACTTCCGTTTTGTCAAAACTAAATTCACCTCTAGTTACAAGCGGATCTTTTATTCCCACTTACATCGCAGATATAATCCAGTCGTGACTTGTTCACGACGGATTATATAACTTTAAGAAACAAACATCAAAAGCAATGCATGTGGATGTATTTGCATGCTGGGCAGGGTGCAAGTGTGAGGTCCGTTTCGAGCCCTAGTAACCAATCCAACCACCGTAATACCCATTCACTAACAAATGGAGACGAGCATGGCCATGAACACTTAGACTCGCCAGAAAGTAACGCAAACACAGGCTCTGGTGAAGGCAGCGCTAATTTAAATAGGCATAGCATACTCTCTGACGGTAATTCAGACGGGGGGGACTCAGACTACCATGCATCTGCCGAGAGCAATGCAAGTAGCCGTAGAGCCTCCATGGGGTCGCACGATTTCGAGGAGGAGTGCGAGGAGTGCCAGCATCGCTTGCAAGAGGTGCTCGGCGCGCCTTTGAGCTCTGACGACCGCCGTGATTTATTTATTGTTTTAAGGACAGATGAGGTTGGTACTATTCGTGCTTGTGTGCTCGTTGGGTAGCTTTTTAGTTTTACCTGTGTGCCGTTGCTCTTTAATGGTCAGTGTTAAATCATGGTACCGTATCTGTAAATTTCAGCTTGGTTTTGTTTGTAGCAGATTCAAAGGCAGGCAGGGTGTATCTGAAATATCAGTTCTTTGGTAATAATTAAAATACAGAAATTTGTTCAAGTGTGCGCAGTTTTATATCATTTATGCTTAATGTGTAACAATTCACAAGATAATAGCAAAATACACCTTTTTTATAGCTTTCCATTATATATAACGAAACTTATAATTTTCAATTTGCTGCATATAGTTATATTCTTTAATCCAATATAATCTGCTAAAACTAAAACTTTGAAAATGTGTACATAAAAAATTAAATTCACCGATTGTGTTAAAATTGATCATCGTTTTCATATTTTTAATGGTCAATGACAATAGAGCTATCTGATTAAAAACTATGCAGCTGGTATTTCCTTAGCAAATTATGGGAAATTCTTTTGTTATTATTTGTATTTCTCTTATCAGGTAAATATGACTGCACTGGTTATTTTAATGGGTGATATTTCTCTTACAATGAAATTAAATCTACGTACAATTGAGTGTTTTCATTTCATTCAGTGCTTAGCCTACATTTCTGTCTTATAAGTTGCTATTTTTTAAGCAAATTTTTTTGAAATGTTATCTCTTGTGTATGAGTTACTCTAAGATATTTAAACTTATTGTAAGTATGGTAGGATTATGATAATGCGTAATGAGCCAGAATCTAAAACCTCGAATTATAAATGTATAAAACAACTGGCTAACAATACGTGCTGCATACTTGTAGAATTCTCACTTGCTTAGTAAAATGTAAATAACAAGAGATCAATAAAATACCAATTAGGGTAGGCTGTGATATGTGTTATACGTTTGGCAGTACTGAAGTGTATCGTCAGTCTATGTCAAATTCGAGATTTGCAGGTTAAGTTGTACGTCAGTCTGTGTCAAACAACAAACAAAACCTAACCTACTAATCTAGAATTTGACATTGACTGACAATACACTTCAGTACTCCCAAACGTATAACACATATCACAGCCTACCCTAATTGGTTTTTTTATTGATCTCTTGTTAGTAAAATTTAAATATCTTAGATTATCCCGTATTGAAACTTAATACATATACACGTAGACACTTTCGTATCTAGAGGTCTATAGACCAGATGTCCTTGTCTGTACACCGGAGAGAGCGGTTTTGCTAGACAGGACAGTTGATCTAGCGACACCGCTCTACAAACTGAATACACCATCATATGAACATTGAAAGCAATTAGTCTCGAAACGTGATCTAGATATACTGGGTGTTTTAAATTTCTTGCTAGAGCAACAACTTCTGTTGAGAGTTGTAGTGTGTTTGTTATTATATTTATATAATTATTAGTGTTTCAGTTACGTGTATAATGCAGATAATAGTTTAGATAAACTAGTGCCTTTTGGTCCAGTGTGCATATTGGAGGAAACAAAAAATAATCACATTAATTAAAATGTTATAGAAGGCAGTCCGAAATTGTGGGATTCTTCCCAAAAAATTTACAAGGATCGAGTAAAAGACATGCTGCAGTAACAAAAATAACAAAATATTTTGGAGTTTCTTATGCTGAAAGTAATAGAAAACTGCATAATCTCAGAATCCAAATGAATAATGAGATGAGAAAAATAAAAAAACAAAAGTCAGGCGAGGGGGCAGATGATGTTTTACCGGCGAGCGACTATGCAATGTTAATTCTCATACGGCACGTAGCAAAACTCCGGAGTTTCGCCGGCGACTCGCTGGCGAACGACTATGCATACGGGTGTTAGCAACTTTAATCTATAAAATTACTCTAGGCAGCTCACGACATTCCTCTAATTCAAACACTTTCTTAAACATTTAAACACAATTTAGAGGAGTCTAGGCATTAGTGTAAGCGTGTATATGTAGCATAACAGAAGGATCTCAAATGCATTTTTCTTAATAATGAATCTGACACGTTTAGCTCAGTATTTGAGGCAGTTACAAAGTAAAAATGTTAAAATTTTAAATGGCAAAATAATTCTTTAATATTGTATGCCAAAGGCCTTAAGGCTTATAGTGCTATATGTATATATATTGTTTTTCTTAATATGAATTACTATTTCCGCATTTTATGTTGCATCGCAAAATAATTTAATAACACGTTGAAGGACAGTGGCTGACTTCATATAGAGCTGTGTTGTGACACTAAGATATTGCAATGTAATTGTGGCTAAGAAACGTGTGCTGTTTACCAGAATGGTACTCGGCATGCAACTAATGGATCTTTATGTCACCTGCGACGCATTCTGTGCAAGTAGGGGCGAAGAGGTAGAAAACTGTAAGGGAGCTGTTTGGGATAAATAACTGGTTTGTGTGACACCAATAGGACTGTATACGTACCAGTGGTGACAGTAACAACTGGATTACTATTTTTTTATATGGAAAATTGCGTGCCGTACAGCATTCAGTGATACTGATAGATAAAATTAAGGAAGCTGGACAGCGTTCCGCCACATTTGACGTTCAGTAATATTACGCTGCTCAGCGTTAGTGTCCTTGAACGTGTTAATAAATAAATCCATTATAAGTAAACCACAGATAATACTAAGTATTTTTAGTTACAAAAAATCAAATTTTGTTAATAAAATAGTTACATTTATATTTTCTTAAAAGAATTTATTTCAATAATGATTAAATTTAATGTAGTATAAAAACACCTGATTTTTGTAATTTACAGTAAATGTCAAATTATGGAAAGTTTGTATAATAAAAATACTTGCCGGTAGTAATTTAACTCTCTTTAGAAAAACATTTTAGACTTTTAGTAGTTCAAAAACGTCTAGTTTATATGCGAGAATAATTTTAAGCAATTTTAATCGTAGGGTTCTAAAAGATAACATTGCATTATGACTTTTAAATTATAGTGAGTGTACATAATTTGTATCTTCTGCAGGCTAACTCTGTAACTATTAGACCGCCCGCTCACTGAGATGACGTGATTATGACGCAACTGACAAAAAACTCATAAGCCATAATTTACGTGGCGATTGTTCTATGGGTTTATGTACTTCACTGCTCACTGAAGGAACTGCAATGCGAACACGATGCGACTTGTACAAAATAGTTGTACGGGACTGACAATGTCAATCATCAGGCCATTAGTCGTGTTGAAGTTGCTTCATAAAATGCACGATTTAATTATTCCTCTTGTTAACGATATAACTTTTAGCTACATATTGTATACAAGATACTGGCAGTCAATGTCAATAACTTTGTATTTTGTATTTAAAAAAATTAATTACTTTACCCAAAAATCTTATTTTCGTAGTGAAAAGTTATTTCTGATATTTTTAACCAAACTTTGTAGCTTCTCTTCAACTTTATTATTAGACCATTAGCAACAAGCTCCAATGGGTAATTTTCTGGTAAATGAGTGGCATGCAGAAGTATGCTCAGTTGCTATATTAATTTCTTTGATATGCATAATACGAATTGCCTTCGTGATCGCATCGTCGTAGTTGCATCATAATCGCAGTCGCGTCGGGCCAGTGGGCGGAGAGCGTTGCAGTTGGAAAAAAAACTAGTGGCTCTGTCTCTTTTTCCTTTTTGAACAAAGTTTGGGTGGCATAAGTAAATTTCATATCATTGATTTTTAGCTCTTAAAACTTTGAGAATTTTGAATTTTAAAACCAATTATTTCCTTATTTGAAAAAAATAAGATTATTTTGTCAGCTCGTGTCCATCAATTTTTCTTTTGTTAAGTGGTGGTGCCCATCGGGGGTTCATATTCCAGCTCGCCTTCACTCTTAAGCCTTTTGCATTTGTATATTACAATTTACAATCATCTTCAATTTGAAAACGTATTCTTAGATCTATCTACTATTTTTATATGATCTGTAGTATGTTTCTTAACACACCAGGCGGTAACTTGTGTGATGCAGCATAGGTATTTCAAAAAGTATTTTAAAGCTAAACTGTTTGCACAGAAAAAATATTGCATCCATACATACTACTATTTAAAATTTTCTGGAAGTAGAAAAATCGATCGATTAAAAGTGTAAGGTACTTTAAGAAAATCAATGATGAAATAACAAATGTAATGCAGATGTTGGTCCACATCGTGAATTTGCTAAGATTACAGGCTTGACATACTTCATTCTGCATTTACCATGTTCAATTTTACACACAATGTCATGTTTCTGTTTTACGGTAGTTATTGCCGTCTTCCATTTTTAATTGTAATTTATTATATTGTTATACGATCGGTTGAATAAAACTAGGTAATACTGGCTACTTCTGATGTTTGTTCGAAATAATGCTCACACAAAGGCCATGCAGCTCCTGAAAGCAAATGCAGGGATTTCCCGCTTTTGTGTAACTTAAGGTCGTTATAAACTGAAACTAGTTTCGGGTTTTACTTACAAATTGTATTGTAATAAGCAAAATTCATTAGAAATAGGTTATTTATACCTTTAGCAAAAAATTGTATTGTACTTATTAATTTTTCGGTGGGACTTAAATTTTGGATTGTTATAACTAGCGGAGTATTACAAGCTGGCTTATTATAACTGGTTTCTACTGTTGCATACAACATATGAGCCCACTAGATGCAAAACTCTGCGTTTGCACTCTTAGAAAGTGTGTGCTAGAGGCAATAGTAATTTACGTTACGAGACCGGAAAGTAGTGTTTTGCAGATCGAACCAAGTAGATCACAGGGCGAGCCGCAGGCCAAGCTGGAAGCTTGGGGAGACCTGCAAAACACTACTCTCCGGTCTCGTAACGTAAATTACTATTGCCTCTAGCACACATTTTCTAAGAGTGCAAACGCAGAGTTTTGCATCTAGTGGGCTCATATTACAAGTGCAACGTCACAATTTGTGACTACCTAATCTATAAAAAAAGGAAATAGAGGGAAAGAAAGAAAAATTATGCTGTTGTCATTATTATTTTTGTATTTGGTGTGTGAATTGTTACTTTTACTATTCATGTTGAAAATAATTGACAGACGAACATGGTCTAATTTCGATATTACACAGAATATACAGAGTGTTTTAAAATTGCATGGTATTCTAGGGACGTGTTCTCTAGGTCAAAATGAACAAAAAAGGTTCTCTGAAATTGTATCTTTAGGGAGCTGCTGTTTTTATGCAAAAAACTCAAATATCTAACTAGAACTAATGAAAATTGAGACTAAAAAGTTACGATAAAAACATACCCCCACCATTGCATAAACTACCTCTTCTGAGCCTTTAGACCAACTTTTTTCAAAGACTTCTGATTCAGCATAAAAGCTCGCAAAGATATTCGTGCTAAGTTACACACAAGTTACTTCATCTGTACTACTTTAATTAATTAAAATCTGTTTTTATGTTACTCTTCTCAGGGCTCTAACTCCATTAAGAGGCAATTTCAGAACGATATCTATCGAAACCTTTTTGTTTATTTTGACGTACAGAACATATCCCTAGAATAGTGCCGTGCAATGTTGAAACATCCGACATACAGACAACTATAGAAGGTGTCCCAGAAATGGCAATAAAACGCCAAGTAGCCATTCAGTTTGATTAACAAAATTAGTCAATTCTTTCTATTCGATACTTGGTTTTCACATACAAGCAAGCTGCTCTGCTTTACTGTCTTTTAAACGTTACAGAAACAATTAAAACATGTTAAAAGTGCAGATTTCCTTTTTTAAATTTTGTTGAAAACAAGAATTTTATACTTACACCGAAAATGGCAAAGATGCCAGTACCAAATTTACGTGGTTTCCAACATTTCAGTCTTCTATTTCTTCAGTTTTGTCAATCAGTGTTTAATCAAACAGTAGTTCTTACCTATTTTAGTTATTTTACTGGTTAAAAAGGGGCTATTTTTTACTTCTTTTTACAATAAAGGAAGAATTGGATTCACCCCAAAAATTTGAAATTGAGTCTTCAACAGATCTTCACGTTTTAGAGGCCCCTGAACCCAAAAATAGTAGATTATGTTATTAGGAGTAAAAGTGATACTTTATGTGGCGAAGCTGAAGTTTATTTAGCCGAACGTTAGTGAGGCAAATAATTCAGCTAAGCCACATAAAGTCACTTTTACTCCGAATAACATATACTATTTTATCCGCAAACGTATTCAGGTAAATTTCAGGCTAGCACTGTACCCCTGCGCCAACCTCTGTTGTTCAGATAACGCGCAACTGTAATGATATATGAACATACTGAATCACCCGTGCTAATAGCACACGGCCACAGCAGCTGTCACACCATAACCCACGGCGACAGATGCTCCGATCCGCTGCTTAAAGGCTTATTTAAATTAACACTTTTTCGTACTTTTTTGAAAATAAAAACCGGCCTACGAACTAATTCTAAAAATTAGCAAAATTTTAAGCCATCATACAATTTAATCGGTCCAGTATCTTCGGAGGAGATGGCGAACAAACATAGAAAGAAAGAAAGAGAGCAATCATTTTGTGTGCTTAGGCAGATAAAGTACGCAAAAGTCGCTATTTTGTCTGCTTAGGCAGATAAAGTGACACTTTTACCTTGTCAATAAAGACAAATAAGTTGTCACTTTTGTGACGTTTGCGGATAAACATGTTTTTGTTCATTGGTCTGTCTGTGTGTCTGTCTGTGAACAGAATATCTCAAAAACGAAAAGAGGTGTGGCGTTGAAACTTCATATATAAGTTTTGTGTACTATGTAGATGTAGATGAGACAGCAAGCTTTTGAAGAAAATTGCATAATCGGAAGTAGGTGTTCACTCTTGTAATTTTTCAGTTTTTTTCGATTTTTTCAAAAACGGCTCTTACGATTTTTTTAAAACTTTACATTTTTATTACATTTTTAATGTGTATTGACGTGAACTAGGTGATTTTCCAGTTGAATACTTCAAAAATGGGTTTCTTTTGTTTTTTGTCTATTTTTTTTATTAACTCCTATTTTAAATAGAACACCCGGTATATTATTACATTTTTGAATTCAGCTTAAAATTTTAGAGAAAATATGTCTCTTCAACCAACGCTCTATTTTGTACCGTTTTTGTAGAATTTGTAATTTTTGAAAAATTTTGACAAAAACTTAAAAAATTTAATTTTTGGCTAATTATAAGTTCACTGTTAAAGGAAGTAGTGTGAGTGTATCACACCAGATTTTTATTAATTATTGAATAATACCGAGCTGATAAAAAACAAATAGAGCAGACCATTGATCTGGATCCGGTATTTTTATTATTGGCATGTTAGAAATATAAGTACAATATGTGAACATTGGCCAGAAGACCATTAGAGCTGCCTGTGGCGTACTCTAATTCTGTGTTTTTTTCTCTAACAGTGTTGCCAAATTTTAATTTCCTTTAATCCTTGTGAGTAAAGTAAGCCAAGTACAATTTCTTTTAATTACAATTTTTCATTCAGAGCCAATCAAATTGCATACATTCTTCCATTTTATTGCCATTTCTGGGACACCGTGTCTATACTATATTTTTGACAAAGTTAAAAAATTAACTATAAACTATACAATGGCCTCATAGTCAACCATGATTTCTGTTTAAGAACATTAAGTTTCTGTTTTTTCATTTTGTGCCAAAGAGACTCAATTGACGATAGGTCCGGACTACTTGATACCCACTGTAATATGGGAATTTTATGTTCTTCCAACCATATCTTCATTGTTCTTGCTGTATGACACGAGGCCCAATTCTGCTGGAAAATAAAGTTCTTTTTGACAGACTGGTATATCAGAATGGATTGCAAAAGCTTTCTCTAAGACTAGTTTTATATTTTTTCGCATTTAGAATACCATCAATACAATGTAGTTTTCTGATGCCGCTTCCAGACATACATCCCGTTACCATAACAGAGACTTTTTTACCAAACAGTTACGATAATAAATTTCAGAAGATGTCCGTAACACGTTTTATAGAGTCTCTGACGTACACGTCAAATGTTTATGTAATTCAGCCCACTTGAATAAAATGAACTATATTAAAAATTATTTTAAAAAGAAAACTTGGAAACTAAGTTGCCTTATGGAAGTTTTACTTATCCTAATTTCATAACTCTCTAACCGTGGTTGACACCGAAATTTCCTTTTTAATCATTTCCCGCCATAGTGTAATGATTTCATGCAAACTTGATCTTCAATTTGCTTTCACAATTCTTCTTAGAGTTCACTGTTCGCTTTAGTACTGGGTATCCATCCTCTTCTCACCATATGTATTTAGAGGCCTATTCTGTAACTCGTCGTTCGTTGACGGTGATTTTCCTAAAGGCGATCGTTAGCGACTTTCATAACGACAAGCTCAACGAATTCGTTAGAAAAGTTATTCCGGATGCGCTGTCGTTCGGTCGCTTGAAGCGAAACGGTCTGTTAGACGTTTTCCAATATTCAATATTCAAATTTGCGTCACAAACCTAAAATAATTGAACATATTTCAAACAATTTACTATCACTTAGGTATAAAATGAAAAATTCTGGTTACAATTTGGCAATTGATGCTATAAAATCCTTTTCTGTTCATAAAGGCATGTGCAGGAGTGCAGTCAATATATCCCGTTATCCCAGGAAAATTAAGGGCCGGTTGCAGAAAGCAATGTTAAGTCTGGTGTTAGCTAACGTCGCGTCAAAGTGAACAAAAGCGCATCAAATTTTGTTTACTAATGTATTAGCTACCATAAACATTTGAGATTTGATTCGTTTTTGTTCACTTTGACGTCGCGTTAGCTAACACCAGACTTAACATTGCTTTCTGCAACCGGCCCTAAACATTTCAAAGAAACTGAAAAAAATTGTACTAAAATCTGAAGCAGGCTGTTTCTATATTATTTGCCCGTTTTTACTCTAGTAATGTCATTCAGATTTTGAGGAAAGTTTATTAACGTAAGAGCCACATGTTTAATAATAATGTTTGCAATTTCAATAAAACAACGGCTAACAGAAGTCTGAGATAAGCCACAATGGTGATCTTTACCTACAGATTTTTAGTAACTTCCATGTGCTAAGAAATGCATGACCGTTATCAACTACAACAAAATATATCAATGACAAAGCTTTATCAATAATTACTAGGTAAATAAATCTGCGTAGGTATCTTTACCACTTTTGGTATTTTTATCGATCTCTGACCATCCTCTGTGTGTGGTTCAATTAAGTTACATAAATCAAGGGCCCCTTGGCAGACTAATCGATTCAATTTCTGAAGTTGATTTCTGAAATCTCAAAAGGATTGCTTGCGTCTCGTAAACGAGCGTTAGGTTGTCTTGCGTGTCTTTGTCTTCTACAATGATATAAAAGTTTAAAATATTACTACAAGGAAGAATTGTAAGTTAGTAAAAACAATTTAAAGTTTCCTTTAGCTTACAGCGTTCCAACTCTCTAAAATTACGTTTAGATAATTATTATTCTCCATCTCCATCTCAAATATACTGAAATTTAACTAAGCTAAAATTCATGTCGTTGACTAACGTCAGTCAAATAACCGTTGTTTGTGAACGGTGGCCGACCGTCGCATTATAACGTCGCATCAACGAAACTTTGCGCTACAGAATAGCTTTAGAGCGCCAATTCGTTCAAATAACGAAAATCGTTCGCTAACGAGTCGCTCTCGCGTTGTTAGAGGTAACAGAATAGGCCTCTTATACTGTCTTACTTAAACCTTTCCTTCGCTCACTACGCTCATCAATTTGGCACAACTCACAATAAGTTGATAATATAAAAAAAAATTAAACATAAAACCGCCAAAAGGTGAAACAAGAATTTCTTAGGGTGTAGCCACAAGTAGTGTTGCCTTTAGTGATGGGAAGTTTCGATACTTTTGCGGACTCGTTCATTCCAATCCCATTCCGCAAGTGGATCGAGTCCATCGGATTCGATCCTCGGATCGACATCGAAATTGAATGTGTATTTCAGACACCCGGTCATTCCGGACCCGGAACGAACAACGCGCGTATCTTTGTTTTGGTGAGTGGTCACGTAGTCGGTAATTCGGTATGTTTATATGTCTCAAACGTCAATTGGGCACATACAAAGCCGCCAAAAGCCATAAATCACTGATAACTGATAAAAAAGCATGCAACTTCGGCCGTATCATGTGTCGCCTGTCGATGTCAAGCCTCTAAAACGAACACCATCATCATTTGCTGTTCCCCATCAACACATTGTATTGTATTCTGTATTGAAATGGATTGAATAACGGAATTACAAAGGAATGAATGTCCGCGAGAATTGACGCCTCGCGACCTTTTCGTTCCTCGGAACGAATCCGGACCGATTCTTGGACTCGATCCAAATCGATCCTGCCCCGGATTCGATCCTTTGTATCGAATCCGACCGGATCGACACATCGCTAGTTGCCTTCACTGGGAAATTGCATTCCACTAAATGGGAGAACAAAATCCACCAGAATTCCACTAACTTTTTTTCCAAGTAAAGTAGGTAAAATACACTACATATTTTTTTAAATATTTTCTTATTATACAAAATATCATAAACATTTATAGAATTTGAATAAAATGAAAAACAATGTAAAAAATACAGAAATTAATAATAAACAATAACAAAAATGCAAAAATATGTATTGTATTATCGATAACCTCATTGTACCTTGCAGTATAGAGGCTGGTGCTTTATGTGCTTGCATCTGGCGGTACAATGCTCACCTTGCCCCGGATTCGGGATGCAAAGTTGGAGCGCGCCGTTTGTGCTTGCAAACAAAAGTGGGTCATTCTTTTATAACCTTGGGCTATGCAAAATGCTAGGGGCTTTCCCGATTTTCTAATAAACAATTTGAAAAAGTCCAGCTAGAATTTAAGCACCTACCGGCAATCATCCTAACATAATATAGCAGATATAATTTTTTTAATTGTTATAAAACTTTTGAAATAAATCTACTTATAGTCCCATTATACACAGTGGGCCAAAACAAAGCGGTACAGATTTTATAGCCTCGTAAGTCATTAATATTTTCAAATGACTATTGTATCATCCAAAGCTCAATGTTTATAGATGGAAGTGAAGCACTTTTACTACAAAATGATAATGCTAATTCATAGTTGTGCGTGGTTAAACAAAGTTATACAAAAAATTCTATTAACAAATACGTGTATTTAAATATTGTACCGTTTTTTTTGGCCCACTGTGTATACCCATTTCTAAATTTGTCATGCATATATTTATACTTGAAATTAAAAACCTCATTCTCCCAGATTTTCCACTATACCACTAACTACCAAATTTCACCACTACATGGTGCTCTCATTCCACCAGATTTAGTGGAAATTCCACCAAGTTGGCAACACTGCACAAGTAGTGTATCACTATAACTAGAGTACTTTATTAACCAGGCAAGCTTATCCTACTAGATTTTGTGTCACAGAAATTTTAGCGCCCAGCCGTTGGCTGCGCTGACTGGTAACCGTGCGTTCTGTCGTCTGTCAACCAAGCAAGACTAGAAACCGTTGGAGTACGTACTGCTCGATCCAGATGAACAATGCATGCTGATTTAAATCTTGGTGCATTCCATTACGATGCTAATTATAATTACAGTCTTCATCCAAGTGTGGTTATTTAAATCTATAGGTGTTGTTCTGTGCTGTCAACTGTATCTGTCAGTTCTATTGAGTTCTGTCACTCGTCACTGTTGTTTGAACTAAGGTACTATTAAAGTTCTCTAATTTGAACCACGTGCGTGTTAGTTAACAGTGTTTTCGTTTCAATTTTTTCTGCTTTCTTTTTATTTGATTAAAAACCAGTCTTTTTCAAGACGGATTAAATTAAATTACATGATCGTTGTTTTTCCGACTTACCGTATGCTATTTGGAAAGTAACTAGAATTTAAATTTGCCGCCATTTTCAGTAACTCAAAATGGCGGATAAGCTTGCTCGTATAAATATACCGGGTGGCCATAAATATCTGAGATCCCGGTAGCCATGGAATTGGCTACTTATAAATGTTGGTTAGCATTATATTTCAATTAAAATAAGTGTTGGTACCTATGCAATGTAATAAAATGCAATAGGATGAGGGGAATGTGCCCCGGATTCTGCAGTTTAGCATACGATTCGATTATAAAAATCTCCTGTTCTAACTCCATTACTTATTGCAATCTGTAATAATTTTTGACAGATAGGAATTTTAGTTGTGATAACATTAATGACATTTAGTTTAGTTGGATTCATCACTTTAATAAAGCGATGTTGATTCCAAAGGTAATGTGATATCAGATATTTATGGCCACCCGGTAGTACCTTAACTATAACCAGAGTGATCAGTGCTACCAACATTGATTAGCACAGAAATTAATTTATATACATCACATGATTGTAGACAAATATAATGTCACTTTAAGATGTGCCAACAAATAAAGTAAGTTTTTTTTCTATAATAACTGTCAAAGTGTTACAATGGTGGTAGATATGTGATTAAAACGCTAGGAAATTTTTATATCTCGTGTTGGTAGAACTTTTTCAAAGTGTCTTAATTTGAACTCTTGGCAAATTTCTTTTTTTAACATGGAATCATCATCATCATCAATAAAATTGGATAAAAAAAGAAAATGAAGCAAGCGATATTAAATTATGACATATCTGTCAAAATGACAATCAGTTTTTTAGTGGAAGAAAAGAACTAAAAATCTATGTACCAACATTATTAAAACTAGGGACCCTGCAGGAATGCAACTTATCCCCTAGAAAGTTGACTTTGAAAATTATTATAGAAAAAAAATGTACTTTAGTAGCACACAATTTGAACTATTAAATGTTTTCGGTTGTACCCTTGGACTGTAAAGTTATAATAAAAGGCACTTTATTATTATTATTATAAATATTGATATAGTGTTAAAATAGTTTACAGATATTGTAACACAGTATATTTTAACATAATGAGCCATATGTTTTACACGTTGGGATTTACATAAAAGCTTCTTTCACTTTAAATATAACAGTCTTGAAGAAATTTAAACATCAAGTAACAATACCGACTAATGACTAAATTGTAGAGAATAAAAATCTTACCTAATAATTCCAGCTTGAAACAAATAAAAAGCTCTCCCAGTTATCTGGCTCGTGGGTTAACTGTTCCAAAATAGTTTTTATCTACTTTGCGCTAACAATAGGTTCATTATGATACTGAAAATTACTGGAAACAATTTAATAATAGAGGCTATTATTAAAGTGTTTTTGTTAACCATTTGTTTCGTAATATTGGTGACATTTGTTTTCACTTGCTTATAACACGAAGCTCCTTCATGGGGTGTTAGTGTTAGTGCCTCACCATTATTATTGATAAACGTTAGATGTTGAATACATAACCACAATCTTTGTAGTGTATGTATTAAATTTATTATAATCAAATATAGCTTAAATGTAAGGTAATTTTTAATGAATTAATTAAACACAATTATTTTTGTAGGTAAGGCACTATTTGAACAATACCGACACCAAAAAGCTTACACCAAATTTAAACTAATTCAAATGCCAGAGCAACAAAATTAATACTTTGTCCATAAGATAGCGACTATCAAATGTCACTGGACAGTGTCGCCATCGTTACGTGCAGAAATCCCTAAATTGTAATGCCACATTTTTTGTATCAGAAATTTTTTATTTCTATAAAATCGGTAGCTCAAAGTAGATAAAATAGTATATTATATTCGTTTAATAAGAGCACTTGTGTCTCAAACCCATGCATGCTACAATAGGCCCTCTTATGAAACTCTTCTAACAATATACTATTTTTTGCATTTAAAACCATTTATTTACGTTACCTATATGCCTGTTTTTCTAGATTTTGAATTTCCCATGATTTGCAGTTAACTGCGTACCCTCTTTCAATCATTACCCCAGATAATCGAGGGTCTACAATAATAACTTCAATAAAATAAAACCATATGCTAGGTTTAAGGGGATATCCTTGTATTGCTTCATATACCAAACAGCTTAGTTTTTCAGAAAAAATTTATTTAAAAGTTTCTGTTCATGTATTTCATAATATATTTATATGATATGTATTAAAGAGTTAGAAAAGCAATATAGCACATATATAATTGCAGCTGGTCTTGATATTGTTGATTTTTAAAAGTTAATAAATTTAGTGACAGCAAAGTTTATATTTTTTTTAATTAAAGAATTATGTCTAGCACATTTCTATGAATCATTCTCAAGCATTGAGCTAACACTAGTATTAAGCAAGTACCATGAACTAACTCACAACGCATGTAGTAGATTCTGAACTGCTTAACTATTTGTTTGCCTTGCAAGTATGCTTAATTACAGCTAAACAGTCAGCTTTTTTTTATAACATGGGGACACACGATGTCTAAGGAGAAACCATCCGGTCCATCGTTCCACAGATACGATTTAGTCATATTCTTGTAGAATGAAGACTCGACTGACAACAGCTCAACGACGGCTTCGCGCCGAGGTTCCACAGTGTCAACAAATAGCGTGAACCAAAACAACCTACAAAATCTATCTGAAGGTTTACCCTCCGGTTGGTCTATGCAGCTGGCACCGAACGGCCGTTGGTTCTTTATCGACCACAACGAGAGAACGACCAGCTGGATCGACCCGAGATCAGGCCGCCCCAGCGCCATGCCCAATCAAGTGACTACCCCGGTACCCAGCAGAAAGCCAGAGGACGACCTGGGGCCGCTGCCAGAGGGGTGGGAGGAGCGGGTGCACTCCGATGGCCGAATCTTCTTCATCGATCACAGTATGGCTGAAATTATTATTATTGTATTGAGTTTTCTTATAGTTTATTTGTACCTAAATTTATTTCGCTGCGTGTTTTGATTTAGTTGATGTAGGATGGACTTGCAAATAGAATAGTACGACATGGTCTGCAATTCTTAGATTTGTTAGGTGTTTGTTGTTGATCTTTATCCTTTTGTTGGTTTAATGTAGCTTTTCGAACTTAACGAATATATATAAAACTTATTTTTTTAAATCCAAATTGAATAAAATACATTAGCAAAATATTTTTTTTAAAACAACCGCTTATAATGCTTCTTTTTTCTTTTTTAATTATTTTTTACTACTTTGTTGATGAATTCCTTTTCAACTTTGACTCATTTTTCCTTGTATGCATTTATATGTTTGCTCTAAAAATCTGCTGCTTGAAATTGGGCCTGTTGATGCATTTTTGGATCCCTTTTTCTAGGACAGAGTTCTTGTGTTTTGGCTTTTGAAGTGGTTGAACTGTTCTTTTTTTTTCTCTCTTAATTCTTTTCTAACAACTCTTTCATCCAGGGTTGATATTTGCGATTTTGATTAACCTATTTTGTTTCCAATTTAGTTTTTATTAGATCTCGTCAGTCAATGATGTGTTGTGAAGGTAAATTTGTTTACTTCATTTTTGACAAAAATTTGGTTATTTACTAATATGAAGAGGGAAATCCAGCTTCACCTGTAACCCTTCTTTCTTATGAATTGGGTATTTGTAGTAACAATGTTTGTGCTCAGTGTAAATTCCATTAATTTCATTTCATGTTCACATCTGTTATCCTTGCAAAAGGGACCTTGGATACTTTTTCTACGTTGTTCCTTATTACCAATTTTTGAATTCAGTTCTGTAAAATTGCTGAAATCAACTATGCATTAACTTATTTTCTTTTACCTTTCTTCATTACATAGCAGTAAAATAGTTTTAAGATTTTCCGGTCTAACTCAATTGTCAAATGTCAGTGAATTAGTTTAAGGGCTTCTTCTAGTTCCCATATTCATTAATCGTTTAGGTTTTTATAGTTAAGATGCATACAATGGCTTTGTTGACCAGGTTGCCAGAGGACTTCTTGTTTTTTTGTTCTTTTTGACAATTTTAGTCGATTTGTTTGGTCTTACCGTTCCTATGTTAGGTTTGATTCGTTTGTCTCGATTACATTCCAGGAAATTAGCTTGTATTTTCTGTGCTGTTTTTGAAACTCCACCAAAGATGTATCGATGGCTTTCGTTAGAGATTGTTTATTGTGACCTCTTTTGATCTCTTCAACATTCTTTCTTTCTTTTATGCTTTTGTTGAGTAAATCTTACCATTTACCGTAGGTACTTTATTTATTTAATTTCATCTGTGCTTTATGATCTCTAACTATTTTTAGGTGTAATAAGAGTAATCTCTTTCAGTTTAGCTTTGTGGTTGCCTTTAAAATTTCTATTTTAGTTATCAATCTGTATTGGTCTACAGTAAAAATCTGCATCTCGTATGAGGTTGATATTGACCCCCATTATTTGCTAATTTTTCAATTAATTTGATATAGTTCTCGTTCTTTCCTTCAGCAATTCCATGGTAAGTTACATTCCTTTTTTAAAATCATTTTCTGTATGATTTTTATAAATAGGCTATCGAGTGTTTGCTCGGTAGCTTGGGTGATTTTCCAAAAACCCCAGTAATTTTTGTTACTGGTTATTTCTATGATGTATCTCTTTGGATTCAAGACCAAGGACATGCTAAATATTCTGCTTTTTTCAGATACAAGAACGACCCAGTGGGAGGATCCCCGGTTGCTAAATCCGCAAATTGCCGGTCCTGCGGTGCCATATTCTAGGGATTACAAGAGAAAGTATGAGTTTATGAAGACGCAACTTAGGAAACCGGTAAACTATAAACACTATTAAAAATTGTGTATTCTGATGGGTTATTTCCAGACTAATGTACCGAATAAGTTTGAAATAAAAGTGAGAAGAAATTCGATATTAGAGGATTCCTATCGTGCTATTACAACAGTGCCAAGAGTAGACTTGTTGAAAACGAAGCTCTGGATCGAATTCGAAGGAGAAGTCGGCTTGGATTACGGCGGCCTGGCACGGGAGTGGTTCTATTTGCTCTCAAAAGAAATGTTTAACCCCTACTACGGCTTGTTTGAATATTCTGCAATGTATGTACTAGTTACGTGAAATGAAATCACTGTTAATTTGTATTTTCCCTCAGGGATAACTACACGCTGCAAATAAACCCATTCTCGGGTATGTGCAATGAAGAGCATTTAAATTACTTCAAATTTATTGGACGTGTTGCTGGAATGGCTGTGTATCATGGAAAACTTTTAGATGGTGAGCAATTGGCACGTAATAAATTCCAATAACTTATCAAATGCATTTCAGCCTTCTTTATCCGACCGTTTTACAAAATGATGTTGGGTAAACCAATAGATTTGAAAGACATGGAATCGGTGGATAGCGAATATTACAAGTCATTGCTGTGGATAAAGGAGAATGATCCACTAGGGCTCGATCTTACATTTTCCGTAGATGAGGACTCCTTTGGCCACACTTTGCAGCATGAGCTCAAACCAAATGGTGCTGAAATTCCTGTTGATAATTCCAATAAGGATGAATATATTAAGTAAGTTGTTTTTTATCATCCCGAGTTTGTTAGTTCAGAAACTAAATTTTCTATAATTTTATTCAAATAGTATAATTTTTTGTGTTGTTCAGTTTCTTATATAAACTCGTACGTTCCAAAACTGGTTACATAAATCCTCATTATTAATTGCCGTTGGCTAATTTTAATGTATGATATCTTCAAATCTATTACAGTTGTGTAATTAAATGGAGATTCGTGGAACGAGTTCAAGACCAGATGAATGCATTCCTTGAAGGATTCAGCGACTTGGTGCCCCTTAATGTGATAAAGATATTCGACGAAAATGAACTAGAATTGCTCATGTGTGGCATTCAAAACGTTGACGTGAAAGACTGGAAACAGAACACATTGTACAAAGGCGACTACCACGCTAATCATATCGTTATCCAGTGGTTCTGGAGGGTACGTAGTGAATACGGGGAAGCAGACACTTATTACGCTCTTATGTATGTTCACAGGTAGTTTTATCATTTTCAAATGAAATGCGATCGCGCTTATTGCAATTTGTGACGGGGACTTCTCGAGTGCCCATGAATGGTTTTAAGGAGTTGTATGGCAGTAATGGGCCTCAATTGTTCACCATAGAGAAGTGGGGTACTCTCGAAAATTTCCCTAGGGCACACACATGGTGAGGCTTTGTGGTTTTCAGTATTTACACGAGCATGTCTTAATGTAAATTGTTTCAGTTTTAATCGTATCGATTTACCTCCATATGACAGCTATCAGCATTTAAGAGAAAAACTAATCAAGGCAATAGAAGGTTCTCAGGGCTTTGCAGGAGTGGACTAAGTACAGAAGTCCACGTTTTATACTTATTTTATACTGTTGATAATGTTGTAATTTATTCTGTCCACTTTACTTACAAACTATATAATGCCTTTTGAAACTGTTTATTCATTTTTAATCAAATTTATATTTGCACTATATTATATAGAGTGATTAACATATGTAGCATATAATTAAGAAAATTTGTAAATACTTAGTGTTTTTAAACTCATTCACTGTTCCACAACTTTTAATGTGAATAATATGTATTTCAAAGCTTTTACTTTAGTCATATATAAATATAGAAGTTATATAATTTAATTGTTACGAAGTTACTTTAGTTTTAATGGTGATATTCTTACTGAGCTTAGTATACGGATATGTTCTAGATTATGTGGTTATAGCGCTGTTTTCCCTACGAGTTGTAAGTTTCCTGTTGATGTTTATACATGCCCACATTCAAAAATGTTCTTACGAAGCTTACGCATGTACAGAATTGTTTTAGTAAAATCTATTTTGATCAAACGAATTTTGATATGCCGCCCCTATTTTTCTACTGCCGATGTAAATATAATTTCGTTTATAGCCTCAAAAGCAAGTGTCCCCAGTGTTTCCCAGAGTCAAATTATTGATGTTTTTGTAAGCGACATTGGCCCGTAGTACAAAATTTATAGCTAAACGTTAACCTAAATGCTCTGGGAAAGGCCGTGTCGGGATACTCTAGATTTTTTGTCCCCCAATACTGCTAGAACAATGGACCAATATAAAAATCTGGGAGGGAACAGATTTGAATGTAGTTAAGTTGTTGCAACTTGTCTCTGTAGCTATGTTCTGTTGCTGACGGCTTCCTTTGCAATGTTTCTGTGTTAGAATTGGCTATATTTGCTGTACGATACGTTTAAGAATTGACTATTTCGTGATATACACTTTAGTTTTTATCGAAGATGAAAATTCATATATATATTTTAATAATTCCTACAACTTGTACTAGATACTCAACAGTTTGAAGTAGAGTTTTATCTGTACGGATCAATAAATAAAGTTCAAATTGTGAGTTTTGCTTGTCTTAGTCTCAGTAACCTATGTAATTCCTGTGTTATAATCGTGGATCTATAGTGGTACATGTGATTGATTATTCTGTAGCACCTTGGTGGAGCAAAGGACACCGTAATGGTGTTTCAGAAGCCTATTTAGTTTTTGTGACGTGCGCAATACACGTGCTTAAATAAGCAAAAAATTGCTGTAGTAATGAATCTGTGAAGTTTCTTCACCGAAGATTGCATGTGAAGTAATGCTGTAAATTCAATGATGGTGGAAATACTGAAGAGATAAAGACCATTTACTGTCTAGAAAACTTCAGGTACTTACTCTAAATTAGTATTTAAGATAACACAAAATGTACAGTGACGCCTATAATTGGCCTAACGGCTGTTGGCGGAGTGCAGAATAAAATAAAAATAAAACAAGTCTACTACTATCCATGTTCATGTTGTGAACAGACCAATGGCTAATTCCACCAAGACTAAGGACCCAATTCAGAGACACACCCCCCCCAACTTCTCATCTCTAAGGCTGAAAACACACGAAGCGGTTCACGCCGAGTCGGCAGCCGCCTGCGATAAAACACACGATTCGGCGACCGCCTGCGATAAAACACACGAATTGGCTAAAAAGTCACCGCGATAAACATAACGATAACATGTTGCTTGTATTCCTATTGAAGACAATGGATTCGTTTTCGTTTTATTTTAGTTGCATAATCAACATGCTGCGGAAGTTGGTACGACGCGACAACCGTATGTGGCGGCTCCGTCTATCAGTGATAAATTATAGTGATTTTACGCCGATCGCCAAAGTGTGAATAAGTAATCAAAGTGACAGTGTCAAGTGTAAACTAATATTAACAGACCAGAAAACGAAAACAAGAGTTAAACAAGCGAATTGCGAGCTAGGAGAGGAAATTAAGGGCGTGCAAGGTCGTGAAACGAACGGTCAAAACACTGTGCGCGGATACGGGAGCGCGGCAAAATTAAAATTGCACATTATAGCGCGACTACAGCAAGTGGAGAAGCGAGACAATTTGAGTAGTGGTTAAGAAAAGTCATTATAAATTAGTTTTATTTATGGACAATACAGGAGAAAGCACAGACAAGCGTAAAAGGGAAAAAGAAAATATCGCGGATATATTTAAAAGAAGCAAATCAACAGCAAGGACTTCACCAAAAGCAGAAAAGATGTGCGACAAGCCTACAGAAAAACAAAACAAAATGGACAATATGATGGGGGACATGCACGCAACAATGCAGGCAATGCTTAACACATTTATGGGGGAAATCCGCAATGAAATGAAAAAGAACAACGAAAGTCTTGAACGGAAAATATGTCAAGAATTGGAAGAGAACCGCAAAATCATAGGAAAAAACAACGAGGCAATTGTGAAGCTAAAAGAGGACCTAGCAGCAAAAGAAGCCAAATGGGAAGAAGAAAAACAAGAACTTACAGGCAGGATCTCAGAACTGGAAAAAAACATGGAAAGCAGAGAGAAAAAAGACAAAAAGCTTAACGTGGTAATAAAAGGAACAAAATTTAATGCCAAAAACAAGGAACTGGAAGTAAAACAATTTCTGAAGGAAAAGATTGATGTAGAGGCAGAAGTAAAAGAAGTGTATACTTTTAATGGCAAAAATGGAAAACCAATCAACATCGTGGAAATGAGCAATTGGAGAAGCAAACAAGAAACCATGGAAAACAAGAAAAAATTAAAGGGATCCACAATATACATAGAAAATGATTTGACAAGGAATGAAATGAAAATACAAACCGAACTGATGAAAATTGCGCAAGAGAAGAAGAATGAAGGATATAGGACAAAAATCGGCTATAAAAAGATAGTGATAGAGGGCGAGACATACTTATGGAATGACAACCTACAGGGAATAACAAAACAACCAAAAAACCAGTAATCATAAGTAATAACAAAAGCACGACGGCAAATACGGCAACGAAATATGGAATTGAAAAAGGATACGAATTGGAAAGACAAAAACAACAAAGCGTATTAAATATAGGAATTTGGAATGTCAGAGGAACAAATGCAGAAGGGGCAATCAAAAATCTATTGAGTGAATTAAGAAGATATAACATTGGATTATTGGCAGTACAAGAAACAAATCAAATAGGAAGCGAAATAATCGAAATAGGAAATTACATATTCTTTAAAAGTGGAGGGCAGATACGGAGGCTAGGGACTGGTTTTCTTGTTAACAAAAAACTTGGACAGGCAGTTGTCGAATTCAGAGCGATATCAGACAGAATATCATACATAAGAATAAAAGGTATACGCAGAAAATTAAGCATAATAAATGTCCATGCGCCAACGGAGGAAAAAGAAGTGGAGGAAAAAGACATCTTCTACGAACAATTAGAACGAGTATACAACGGGCTCTCCAATTATGATATTAAAATAGTAATGGGTGACTGTAATGCGAAGATTGGCAAAGAAACAATTTACAGACCAACAATTGGACGTTTCAGTAAGCACGACAACACAAACGATAATGGGAAAAGACTAATAGACTTTGCTACAGACAAAAACATGATTTTAAGTACCACGCAGTTTGAACATAAAGAAATATATAAAGGGACATGGGTGGCGCCAAATGGGCAAACTGTCAATCAAGTTGACCATATACTGATAGAATCTCAACATGCAAATTGCATCACAAATGCAAGAAGCTATCGAGGAGCTGACGCAGATTCAGACCACTACCTGGTGAGAGCGACATTAAATCAGGACATAAAAACAGACTCACGGCACAGCAAAATGAAACAAATAAAATATGATGTTGAGCAACTACAAGACCCGGACAAAAGAAAACGCTACCAACATGAAATAGACATGCATTTAAATAAAACAAAAGAAGAACGAAGTATAGAAGGAGAATGGAAGCGGCTAGAAGAAGCAATCAAGACAGCAGCGAAGAAAGCAATGTCTGTAAAGGGGTCTGACAATAGAAAAACGTGGTACGATGAAGAGTGTATCAAAGCAGTAGAAGAAAAAAGAAGAGCCAGAGAGATCATGATCAGCAAAAATTCTGAAGAAAGTAAAAATAAATACAAAGAAAAAAGGAAGAAAGCAAAGTCAGTGTGCAGGAAGAAGAAAAGAGAATTTAATGAAAATAAGATAAAAATGATAGAAGAGAAGCTAAAAAACAAAGAAATTAGAAACTTTTACCAAGATGTAAAGAAGGAAAAAATAGGATACCAAGGAAGGACGACATACTGCAAAGACAAACAAGGAAAACTAATAGGAAGACCTGAAGAAAGGATGAATAGATGGAAAGAATATTTCGAGGAATTATTAAACAGCAGCAAGGATATGGAGGCAGAAACACCCACAGTAATAACCATGCAGGAACAAGAGCGAGAAGTAAGAGAGATAGAACCGCCCAGTAAAGAAGACGTCATCAAGGCTATAGAAAAACTAAAAAATAACAAAAGCGCAGGAGAAAATGGAATCGTATCGGAAATGGTGAAATATGGAGGCAAAAAGTTACACGAAAAGCTGTGGATATTGATAAAACAAATATGGCAGGAAGAGAAAGAACCGGAAGATTGGTCAAGAGCATTGATAAGCCCTATATACAAAAAAGGTGATAAAACTTCTTGTGAAAATTACAGGGGAATTGCTGTATTGGATATAACGTACAAAATACTAGCTACATTAATAAAAGACAAACTTAATATCTATACAGAGGCAATTATAGGGGATTATCAGTGCGGTTTTAGAGCTAACCGTTCCGTAACTGACCAGATATTCATCTTAAAGCAAATTCAAGAGAATTTCTACGAATATAACAAGACAGTACATGCAATATTTATCGACTTTAAGCAGGCTTATGATTCTATAAATAGGAATAAATTATACGAAGCATTAGAGGAACTGGCAATACCTAGAAAATTAATAGCATTGGTTAAAATGACACTGCAAAATACTGAGAACATCGTAAAAGTGCAAGGACAAAAATCAAATCCGTTTAGAGTCGAAAGGGGCTTAAGGCAGGGAGATCCGCTGTCAGCATCACTGTTCAATGTGGCATTAGAAAAAATCATTCGAGACAGTAGAATAAGGACAACAGGTACCATATATAACACGGACCACCAGTGCATTGCATATGCCGATGATGTAGCCATTCTTGCGAGAACAGATAAGGAGCTAAAGAAAGTAATCCGCAGTTTAAATGAGGAGGCACAAAAAATGGGATTGCGAATAAACGAAGAAAAATCAAAATACATGGAAATAAGTAGAGCAAGGAAAAATTCAGAAGCTTTAGGATACCTAACTGTGAGGACAAATGAAAACCGAGAATTAAAATTCGAAAAAGTGGGCAGTTTTGTGTACCTTGGGGCACTAATAACATCAAATAGTGACAGCGATAAGGAAATAGAAGCTAGGCTAGTGAGAGGCAACAAAAGTGCGGGTAATCTATTATCAGTGTTACGAGCAAAACAGATATCGCAAAGGACCAAAATACGAATATATAGTACAGTGATTAGACCAGCTGTAACATACAGTTCTGAAACCTGGATTCTGAACAAAAAAGAAAAGGAGAAATTACTCAGATGGGAAAGGAAAATTCTACGACGGGTATATGGAGGACAGAAGGTAGGGGAGATTTGGAAAAGACGAACAAATGAAGAGCTCATACAAATGTACAAAAACCCAGACATCATAAGCATAATAAAGGCGCAGAGAATAAGGTGGATAGGGCATGTCCAACGGCTCCCGAAACAAAGAATGACCAAAATTATGTTACGAGCAGGTTTAATAGGGATCAGAAAGAGAGGAAGACCTAGGAGAAAATGGATGGAAGCGGTGGAGGAAGATATAAAGAAGATGGGCGTGCGAAATTGGACAGAAGTAGCAAAATGCAGAAAACAATGGAGACAAATAGTTAACAAAGCCCTAGGCCTACATGGCCTGTAGCGCTTATATATATATAATCAACATGCTGCATGTCCCATATGGCTGGTCTTGCCTGGATTTCCATTATTAATTTTTCGGTTTCGATATTGGAACACATATTTACCACTACAATTAAATTAGTACATATGATGGGTGATCCAACAGTTAGCGTGGATTCTTTCATCAAATAAAAATTCATTTTATAAACTTACACATGAAATATTTATTATATAGTCAAAATTATACCCATTCGGAGTCACGTGACTTTTGTCTGTCTCTGTTCATCTTTAGTAAAATAGATGAAATGGAAGAAATTTGAAAAAAAGGCATGTCGATTCATAAAATTAATTTTAAAAATTTGACGTTTCTAATCTGTCAGATTATATTTTTCGTGTAAGTTATTGAGATAGGTAAGGGTAATAAAACCTAAAATTGTTGAGCCGAAAACTGGAAATTAAAAGAAACCATCGGACATGCGGTATAACGAGCAGTCACAACAATTAATTTGAATATTATGCGTTTTTTTTATGAAGAGTACAATATTAATAATAGTAAATCAACAGTTTCACCCTCCAACGCTGTTCGCCGTGCTTCTCTTGCGTTAAATATCTCGGAGAGCACAATTTACCGAAAATATGAGCCAGAAAGTGAAGAATGCAAAAACGGAAGTCGACGAAGCAGTCAAGACACTGTATATAAAATGTATGTAGCTAAAGAATTTGTAACCATAAAAAATCTAAAAAATGCTTCGTTGAAGAATCTGGAGATTTTTCACATTCAGTTTCTTCCCTAAATAGATTGTGCAAGGAAATAGGCTTCAAATGGCAATGTTCTATAACAGAATATGCATGCACAGAAATTGACTTAAAATTTGCTATATGCAGCAGGTTTTTAATGTAGCAGCTGACATATCTTTATTATATTTACATTTTACGACATGTTATGTTTTCTTTAACCTGTAAATTCAGTTTGATTTCATATAAGAGAATAAACCCGTAGCAACCTTGTTTTAGAAATTGGCATATGTCAGGATAACCTACAAAACGGAATGTCATTTATTTCCCTAAAATTGCATTTTTAAGAATCGACATACGTAAAATTACTAGATTATCACGTGACTCCGAATGGGTATAAATTTGACTATATCAGAAAGTTTAATATGTAGCATTTATGTTTGAATAGTTATTTTCATGACAAGCGTCGAAAGTAGCAAATATCGTGCGAGTGTTGATTAGACAAACGAGGGCGCAGCGAAGCGAAGCCCGAGTGGATCTAAAACACGAGCACAGATTTTTGCACTTTCGGGCGAGTTATGAACACTATTTTTTAGACGACCACTCAAAGTAAATTCTATTTTTAAGAATTGTTTTTATTTCGTTTGCAAAATTGATCGTTATATTATTATTGGTACAATTATAAAAAATTAGAGCTTGTTGGAAGCAGAGCAACGAATAAAGCAAAAGCGTCTGTACTCTGTATTATTTGAATCAAGGTCTGCTTAATTGTGTGACAAACGTCAAAGTGACGTTTGTCACACAATTAAGCAGGCCGTGATGTGAATAACTTTGTGCCGTTACGATATGACTAGCACGATATAATATCGTGCTAGTGTATGAAATTGTCAACTTTCTGTAGTAGGCTGCTATCGCGATAATGTTACTTTCATACGTGGTCGTCTAAAAAAACAATATCATTCATATGACCTCCATGGCTTCCTTGACAGGAGGTTATTCGAATGTCAAAATTTTCGATAACTTTTCGCAGTAAAAGTAGATCAATGGCATCTAATGCAGCTCAAATGTGGTCTTTCAGTTGGTGAAGTGTTGTGGGTTATTAGTATACACTTTATTTTTGAATTACTCCCAAAAGAAAATAATCTAAAGGAGTAAGATCACAGGATCCTGGCTGAAAATTCACCTCACACTTTCTGGAAATGATGTAATCGTCGAACTTCGAGCGCAATAAGGCCATTGTTTTATGGCTTGTATGGGATGTTGCGCCATTTTGCTGAAACCAGAGCTGATTCATATCCATTTCATCCAATTTAGTCCTCAAAAATTCTCTTAGCATGTTATAATCCGTTGCATAGTGCCATAGGTCATACCCAATTGAAGTTCTTGGCTGTTCACGCACATTAACACTCACTGCAGCAATATTTTTTTAAATGAGCTGTACGAGGATGCTGATACTCTTTACGATCTTCCACTTATCCAGTTTCTTCAAATCGTCGCACTACTCTGCAGATTCATGACTCACTAGGACGATTATTTTGACCGAAGTAGTCTCGAATTTTACGAAATGTTTTTTTGACGGAACGATCATTTTCGTAGTACGTTTGAATAACTTTTACTCGTTGTGAGGTTGAAAAAAACTCTATTGTTGCAATTGCCAAAGTCTATAACTGACTTTTGTCGACAAATGTTTTCATGGCCATTGCGATATATGTCAGATAACGACAATCAATATCCACGCTAACCGTTGGATCACCCATTATAACCTTCAAAGCAAATGATCAGTCAGATACTACTCATCTAAGTAAAATATTTTCATATATGACAATGATAGTTGACACAGACTTGAGGGTACACTCGAAGCGATAAGAAAACCGCGCTCGGCAATTGTTCTGGTTAAGCGTACGGTCGGCATACGCTCGGCATGATGCAGCGTGTGTTTTGTCCGCTTTAAATACATAGAATCATGGGCAGAGTCGGCTGCCGACTCGGCGTGAACCGCTTCGTGTGTTTTCAGGCTTACTCAACTGGAACACATGGAGGATGAGCACATTTCTAACTTACTAAAGTTGTTCGACTGGATATCTTTGTGAATTATCGAATTATCACATAGCACCTACTCTCACCATGTTCAAAATCCCACTGGAGTCTCAAAATTAAATAATCTTGTACATTAAAAATGCAAGTATTTTCTTTTACAATTTATTTAAAACCACAGATATTTTTAAATTAAAACAAGACAAAAATTTTATAACTAGCTGTAACGTTTTCTTGAAGAACAACTATATTAAAAATGTCTATGTAGTGATGGGTGTCTTCAACAGTAAGATAGGGCTCCACGAGGTACAAGACGGCGACATAACGGACAAACATGGATATGGAGTAAGAAACGAAAGGTGAAGGACATTAGTGCTCTTCGTAACCAATACTTTCTATAATAATAATAATAATAAATTTTATTCTATAACCCAAATATATACAGTTTATAACGTAACGCAAAAATTTATGGAACCTTAAGATGAGGTTCAGAATCCTGCTTTTCAACCTTACCTTAAATATAATAGAACGCAGGACTTCAAAAAAAAATGCCTAACTAAACTATAGTTCATGGTGACGTAAATCGCAACATATTTGTTAAACATCCACAAAATTCAATGAAATCAAAACCAGTAGACAATGGCCGTGCAAAAGGCAATATTATGAAAAACTACATCAAACTACCTGGAGATAATCACTGAGTTTGAAGTAAATACTCGAAGAAGGCAGGTCTAAATCTATGCAAAGGTAAATCTTTGTAAGAAGCGGGTAATTTGTTTAATACTTTTACAATATTGTAAGAAAACGATCTTTCAAAAAGCGATGTTTTATGTAGAGGAACAATTAAAGTCCACTTATGTCTTAAATTTAAATTGTGTACATCAGTTCTATAAGTGATTTTATTATAAAGATAAAGGCGGTTGCTTTTCTAAGATTAATTTAAAAAAAAAACAAGCAACTTTGAAGGAATCTTCTGTTTTTCATGTTCAGCCAATTTGTTTCAAGAACTGTATGCGAAATATGTTCAAATTTTTTAATACCATGGATATATCTCAAGCAAGCATTTTGCACTCTCTGAATGCGTTTAATGGTATCAACATCTAAACAGGAATCATAAATTTCTGAGCAAAACGTAAAATGGGAGAGAACAAGAGATTCACAGAGAGTAGTTTTGACTGCTTTACTGAGGTATGATCTGTGTGGATAAAGTATTCTAAGATTGCCATATGCTTTCTGAATGTATTTGGAAATTTGTTGTTTATATCTAAAACTATTGTCCAATATAAGACCTAGATTTTCGAAATTTTCCGGCAAAAAAGAGTAATAGATCTGAGTATCGTCGGCGTACATATGCAATTTACAGGTTTTAATGTAATGATGCAGCCTGACTGTATAAATGGCATATAACAAGGCCCCAAGAATAGATCCTTGTGGAACACCTCTTTGAACAAATCGTGCTGTAGACATACGACTATCAATCATAACCTGTTGACCCCTGTTAGACTAATGGATCTAAAACAAAGCATGGAACGGGTGCCGGAGTTTTCTCTGACGATCTGAACCTCCGCCAAAGCATACCACTAGGCAAAATGGCCACTGTCTTCCAAGCGGAAGTAATTGGAATAATGCATGGTGCAAAAGCAATTCTTGAAAGGAAAATCGAGAATCAATGTATTGGTATCTTCAGTGACAGTAGAGCCGCTTTACTAGCCCTGGGCAGTTAAAAATATGTATGGGTGAAAGGACATGACGGCAACTACGGCAATCAGGAGGCTGATGAGACTGCCAGACTGGCTTCCGGACAACCTCTCTGGGGGCAAGAACCCGTAATCCCTATATCCCTGACAATATTAAGCTCTATGCTAAATCAAGAAACATTAAACAGCCACATACGAAGATGGGTTAACATGCAAAGCTGCCGGCAAGCAAGAGCTGCTATTACAGCGCCCTCGCCAAAGACAGCCAAATATTGCTTGCAACTGTCCCGAAGGAACCTTTGACTAGTCGTGGGTATCCTATCTGGACACTGCACTCTAAACCAACATATGCACACGATGGGACTAGTGGACAGCCCAAACTGTCGCGGATGCAACGAGGATGACGAGACAGCAGAACACGTTCTCTGCCACTGTCCAGCTCTCGCAAGAGTCAGAGGATTCATGTTGGGGGACTTCTGGGCCGATATGGTCAGAATTAGCAACACTCCAGTTGCGGTTGTCCTTAAGTACATTCAAAGGATTGGATGGCTTGAGTGATACCCAACTTGGAGAGCTGCTGGGAGGTAGCACAATGGGCCCACTTAATGCGGCCTAAGTGCATGTGAGGTAACTCACCCTCCATTTTTAATCCAGAATCCAGACCCCTGTTAGAAAGGTAGTCTTTCATTAGGGTAAGAGCGTTAAGACCAAGACCAATGTAATTTAAAACAGCAATTAACAAATCATGATTAATAGTATCGAACGCTCTACTAAAATCTAACAGCGTTAATACTGTTAATGTTCCATTATCAGAAGCAGCTAAGATATCATCAGTTATATTTAGCAAAGCCGTAACACAACTATGAGATGGTCTAAACCCTGACTGAGAAATTGGAAGAAAAGGAAAGGGAGGAAATGGGCGTGGATATCACCTAATGGTAAATACATAAATGAAATTGATTTTATTATGAGTAATAGAAAAGAAATAGTGACAAATACAGCAGTAATAAACCAATTCGAAGTAAATACGGACCATAGACCACTCAGAATAACGGTGGATATCAAGATGAAAGACGAAAGATAACGTAAATTTACTAAAAGTAGTAAACAAGAACCAGAAAAGATAGATGAGGAAAAATTCAAAGAAAGCGTTGTCAGTATTGACAAATAAGGAGCTGGTCGAAAGAAGATATCCAATAAAGGTATGACGAATTTGAATATACATGGTGTTCTACGACTCGACCGACAATCTTATACCATATATTCCAGGGGTCATTACGATCAAAAAATGTTATATGACCTATAGATGAATTTCTTTGTTTCGTAGATATCAAAGAAATTTAAAAAAAAATGATAAAGGAAAATTTATTCATCAATGGATAGCTAATTAACACAAAATTACAGCAACTGTACAAAATGAGAACCGCAATTTTCTAAACATACAGCTATCCTTTGAGTCATAGAATGTTGCCAGTTAATTACTGCCAATTCATTCTTTAGAGAATTAGTAGCTTCAACTATACGGTCAGTCAACTCTTCGCCTGTATCTGGTTTACTATTACTATACACACGAGATTTGAGGCAACCCCACAGAAAAAAATCTAAAGGCGACAAGTCAGGTCGGGGCCAATGTACAGGACCACCTCGTCCTATCCATCTTTCCGGAAAATTTTCATTAAGAAACACCGTCACTTGTCTCCCAAAATGTGCTGGTGCCCCATCTTGCTGGAATCACATGCCAAGACCAGTTTCCAAAGGAATATCTTCCATGTAATTCGGCAATTCTTCTTCCAAAAAGTGAAGGTAAGTTTCTGCACGTTGACGGAAAAACGATGTTGATGGTTAACCACGATTGTTTTGTGTGGGTTTTGATCCGCCCAGATGTGAGAATTACGTGTGTTGTTAATACCATTCCTTGTAAATTGGGCCTCATCCGTAAAAAGTATTTGTGGAATAACCTCCAACCTATTTTGTAACCACTGGCAAATCCGTACTCGATTTTCTAAATAGTCAGGAAGTAAATGCTGGACTTTTTGTAAATGATAGGGATAAAGCCCATCATGGTGCAGAATTCTCCATACGTTGGTTTGACGAACTCCCGTTGTATGAGATATTCTACGAATACTGGTAGAAGGACTTCGTTCAACTGCATTTAAAACTACTTCAGCGTGCCCATCTCTATCTCTTTCTACAGACGACGTGAGAAAAATCCTGTCTCTCTCAAGTAACGAAAAACGTTTGAAAATGTTGTGTGGTAAGGAACAATGCGATCTGGGTCTCGCCTGTGGTGCTCCGCAGCTGCAGCACATCCACTTCCATTGCAAAAACCATACACTAAAACCATATCGGCATATTCTGCATTAGTAAAATAAGCATAATGGCTTAAATTAATAAGACAGCACAAAAATCATTTAGCATTAACTACGACAACACGTCATTAAACTGTTTTTTGTCAAACAAATTCATCAAGGCTAACTCGTAATGACCCCCGGAATATATGGTATAAGTTTGTCGGTCGAGTCGGGTGTTCCACAACTTTTTAATTTCTTTGATATCTCCTAAACAAAGAGGAATTCATCTATAGGTCATATAACATTTTTTTATTGTAATGACCCCTGGAATATATGGTATAAGTTTGTCGGTCGAGTCGTGGAACACCCTGTATAATGAAAAAAGCGCAAACCGCAGGAACACAAGAAGGAGAGGAACAAAAAAGCAAGTTATACAATACCAAACAATTATTGAAGAAGCGTTAAAGTATAAAAGCACAAAACAACTCACTACAAAGGGTCGATCTATGCAAAATAAACAAACTCGTTAAAAGAGAAATTGGAAAAGACATAAGGACGTTAAAAGAGAAATTGGAAAAGACATAAGGAAATACAAAAAGAAAAAAAATTGAGAGAATAATCAAGAAAAGTGGCTCCACTAAAAAGGTAGCAAAAGAACTAAGTGAGGGAAAAAAGTGTATAAAGGAACTACTAGGAAGTGAGAAGTGCAAGGAAACAAATACTGGAAATAGCAACAGTTTATCATAAACAATTGTACACAAGCACACTTGTAAATAACCAAAGCTTGATCAGAAGCTTAGAAGCGGAGGCAGGGGTAGCACGAGAAATGGTTCCCAAATTCAAGGACGACAAAATAAGAAGCCATAAGAAACCCGAAGAATAATTAGTCAGCAGGAGCAGATGGCAAAAGAGCAAGGCACTGAAATCATTAACACCAGAAGTATATGAACAAATGAAAGGGTTATTTAACAAATACTACAGACAGTAACAATCCCCAAGCAATGGACGTTGGCAACAATAATCCTAATATACAAGAAGGGAAAAGTAGACCAAATACGAAACTAGGCCTATAAGCCTCCCCTTAAATGTGTACAAAACCTTCATAGCTATTATAAATGACTGGATAAAAGAGACCCTCGAAGATAACCAACCAGTTGAACAAGTGGGTTTCATTTTGGGGACATTCATAACCAATTTATTGGAAAAATAAAGTTTAAACTTCTATTTGAAATTGTAAATTGGAAACTGACATGAATAGTTTATATGCAATGTTGAAATAACTGAAATTTCACATTCTATAAAGTTGCTACATTTGAGTTGTTTTCCCATTTTTCGAATATTATAAAAACTGGTTATTAAGGGAGGGGGTATAACAAGTTTCATTTAATCACAATAAACACATTATTTGACAAACTTGATAAAGCTGTCAATTGAAAACACAGTACTTAATCAGAATACGGTAGGTATACAAAGTAATTTTATAAACTGGTATGAAAAGAAATAAATAAAATAAACAGTATGACAAAGACAATTCTGGAAGCCTGAAGCAGCTACCAGCCAGTCAAATTAATCGCGCTCTAGCATGTATTCAGAGATCCGATGTTAGCCAGCAAAAAATGAAGTAATAGTATTGTAGACTCATGCGATGGGATTTTAAAAAGTTATTTTGGATATTCGAAGAGGGTGTAGACGTAGACCCTTATTGCAATGCATTTTCTCAATACATCTGTTTTATCTGAAAATATAATTAATATCTATAACTCTAACTCTAAGCAAATATATTACACAAATAATTGTGTTTGTTTCAAACACAGGTAAAAGTCAAGGTCCGGCAGGGCGACCAGCCTGTAGCTTTTTACGCTGATATGAAATACACATATGTGGTTTACATTCTTAAGGCGGGCATACACGATACGGTTTATCTGAAGGCAGGCATTCCGGCTTACAATCCGGAAGGCTAAACCGGTACTCTCGGCGCAGGCATATACATTACGTTTTCTCGCAGGATTTTGGCCATTCTTAAAAGTGTTATATTATCATATTGATAATAATATGATTTCGGAAAATACTCTTATGTTAATAGGATTAGCAGTTGCATTACTTTCGAAAAAAAAAACAACGAAAAAAAGATGAAGCGCACACATTCAAAGTGGGTTGAAACAGTGGTTAAGAAATTGACAAGAGCATTCCCATATCGACGAAATAAACGAATTACGATTGGAGCCGGTTTATTTAAATATTGCTTACTTTTTACTTCCCTCGTCTAAAAGACGAAGGAAGCATTGTAACTCGAAATAGTAATATTTTGTTTATTTTTCATTTAACTTAGTAATAGATACAAGTAATAATTTGTACATATTGTAGCCTTTATTCTTACCAAAAATGGGGCCAGATGCGGAATAAATGTTTTATGATACAAAAAGGAGGCACAAATTAGCGCTTTACTAAATATAGCTGCGACACAGAAATTCGTAAGGTCGGTGCTCTGTAGCGCAGGTAGAAATATCCCAGTCCCTTGCAATATCCCACAAAACGTTGGGGCTGCATATGCAGTCCGCCTACCGTTCGAATTCGACCACCGGTAACTTTATTTTTATTTTTTATTATTATTTATTAATAAACGGACGTGCAGTCCTTATATACACGTATACACATATATTGACATATGAGTAGAAAAAAAAAAAAAAGATAAATTTATAACTTGCAAACAATAACAAATTAAATTTTAACATTTATATCAATTAACAAAACTAACCAAAACTAAATATCGAAAATTTAACATCATTCAAATTTCAAAAGCATTTTCCTTAAACTAGTATCTAATTGAGAATAAGGCTGACTAAATAAGTCAGTCGACAGCTCATTGCATATTTTGCACATTCTCGACAATGGGTTGTTCGCTAGATATGCAGAATTATAATTTCTGATCGCAAAAGTAATCAGCCTCCTGGTGTTGAATGGCGGCACCCTAAATTTAACCCTTTCCAAAAGTAAACGACAATCCATTTTGCCTGCTATCAATTTAACAAGAAAAATGGCGTCGACAAAGTTTCTCAATGATCTTAGAGACGATACATTCAACTGTCTAGCAATAAAACCATACTCATGATCAACAAACGGATCAGGTAATTGCATTCTTGATGAGATGATTCTAAAAAACTTATGCTGGATTGTCTCAATTCTGTTGCAATCAGTATTATAATACGGAGACCATACTACTGAAGAAAACATTAGAATTGGTCTAACCAAAGATACGTAAAGGGATTTAAGCACTTTAACTGAACGAAAACCCAAACAAGTTCTCCTCACAAAACCTAGCATTTGGTTGGCCTTACGAACAACTGAATCAACCTGCTCCTTGAATGTCATCTTTGAATCAAAGATGACACCCAAATCCCTGATAGATGAAACTCTAGAGATAGGCATTTGATCAATTTTGTATATAAATTCCATGGGTGATCTAGAACGTGAAAAAGTTATGCTTTTGCATTTAATAGGATTTAACACAAGTTGATTGTCTGCGCACCATTTTGAAAAGGCGCTAAGTGCAGCTTGTAGGCATTGAAAGTCATCAGGTTTCGCAATCGTCTTGAAAATTTTGCAATCATCTGCAAATAACAGGTATTCGACGTTTTTCAAAATAAACTTTACATCATCTATAAAGATGATGAATAATAAGGGGCCCAAATGAGATCCTTGGGGAACGCCTGAAAAAACTCTGATCTCTCCAGACGTCGAATCCCTGTATTTTACAAATTGAGTCCTATCGGACAAATAACTCACAAACCATTGTAAAAGAGAGCCTGCTATTCCGAAGCATTTAAGTTTTTGGATAAGTATAACATGGTTGACTGAATCGAAGGCTTTACTGAAGTCTGTATATATACTATCAACTTGGCATTTATTTTCAAAAGAATTAAGTAAATAGTCAGTATAATAAACCAAGTTGGCTTCTATTGATCTGCCCTTGACAAAGCCAAATTGTCGATCCGATAGAAAAGGCACAATGTGATCTTTAATTTTGTCTGAAACAACAGATTCTAAAAGTTTAGGGATGGTACTGATAATAGATATTGGCCTGTAATTAGATATATCAACTCTGTCTCCAGATTTATGGATGGGAATTATAAAAGAAGATTTCCATTCCATTGGAAGATGTCCCTCATTTATCGATTTCTCAAATAAAAACTTAAGTAACTGTGACATAACAAATTTGCAGTTCTTTAACAAAGACGGTGGGATACCGTCAGGTCCGGGACCCTTAGAGGAGTCCAAACTGTCAATCTTATCATAAACATCTGATACAGAGATATTCACATTACTCAGATTGAATGGAGTTTGATCAGGTATTTGAACACGATAATTAGTGTTAGAGTGAGCATAAAACGTCGAGAAATACATTGCAAATGCGTTGACAATTGAACGGTCATCCCTAAGAACATCAGTCCCATATCGCATAGTACCTGGTAGACCTTTCTCAGATTTCTTCGAATTTACATATTTCCAAAAATTTTTCGGTTTTGACGATATAAATTCTTGTAAATTAGTGTTATAAATCCCAAAATCACGCTTGGCGAGGTTTTTGCATTTGCGTCTTAGGCTTATAAATTGAAAATAATACATAATTGAATTAAACCTCTTGTAACTATAATGAGCCACCTTTTTGCGAATCAAAGCCATTTTCAATTCTGCTGAGTACCAAGAAGGAAAACTGGAGATTCTCCGAACCCTCTTCGGGACATAAAGATCTAAACCAAGATATAAATAGTAATAAAATAGGGAAACACTATCTGATATTTTTATTTGAAAATTTATTTAATTTATTAGAAACGTGAAGATATGTTTACTCCTAACTGAATTTGATTTTTAAAATGATTTAGTGTCACAATGTCGACGAGGGAAGTTCTGGGTAAAGCCTTTTACAGATTTTTATATCATACAAACAAGGCAGAAACCTGTATAGCTCAATAAGTTCTGTTAACAAATCATGGGACCACATTCTCATATCGGTCATTTTTTATTAAATTATAGGCAGATAATTGAACAAACCATGGCAGAATATGATATGCTACTGAATAAAATCACACTGCCATCAGCGTAACTCTAGTCCTGTACCCACAACTCGGACATACATGTTCCAACTTTTATGCAATAAGCAAACTCGGCAGGCAAAATTTCAAGTGTTGGCAGTTTTTCGGGAGGCCGAGTTCAGGGCTTGCCTTCCGGCCGATGTATCCACTAACGATACAGTTTGCCTTCCGAATTGCAGGACGGAAGGCCAGCCTTCCGGTAAGCCGTATCGTGTATGCCCACCTTAATAATAGCACAAGAATAAATAATAACCAGAAGGATATCTCGTATTACCTGACCGCCGGGGCCTTATAGCCTTGGGACGTTTCTAAACTGAAATTCTAAACGGAAACGGCCAGTGCAGTCAGTGTAGGTAGCGGCTTTCCGGAGAGCTATTCGGAATACAATGGTTCGAGGTCACCGGTTGTCGGCATCGACATCAAAGCGGTTGTGTAGAAGATATGCTTCTGGTTATTATTTATTCTTGTGTTAATAGTATACTTTATAGGACAGGGTCGGCTTTATATTAAATTGATCGAACATGAAATGAAATGATGGAAACTTAACACTCGCGGATATTATGAATAAATTAATAAAAATGGAGAATAAAATGGAGAATACAAACTCTATTATCAGAGAACAAAGAAGAAACAAAAAAATTAGAAGAAACTATAAAACAACAGGATAGGTATAAAAATACAGTGGCTAGAGAAAGAAACAAGGAAAAGAAATTTAATGAATTTCGGTATACAAGGTATACAAAAAGAAGTTAGGGAGACCGCAGAAAAATTATGAGATGCATTTATGGAAATAACAACGAAAATGGGAACAAGAATAGTGGAGTACGAAATAGATAATAAAAAACGGACAGGAATTCGAAAACTAAATGAAAATAGGTAGACATAATGAGAAACGTAAAAAAACTTAATGGAGCAGAAATATAAATAAAGAAGATCTAGACGAAAAACAAGGAAAACAAGAAAAAATGTAACACCATATATGGTAGATGCCAGAAAGAAATAAAACGGAGCATTTTTTGTGGACAATAAGTTAATTATTAACGAGGAGAAATGGAAGTACGAAGAAGTGGTGGAAACGGAAGAAGAGACAAAAGAAGAAGATAAGGCAAAGAAGAATGAGGAAAATGAGACTCAAAAAAAAAGATCAAGATCTACAGATGAAGAGACAGAAAGATCCCCCAAAGAAACAGCAAAGAAAAGAGCAATCCCAAAAAGAAAGAGATACTGGATTCAAACTTTATTAGCTCCACGGACAAATAAGTCGTCAACAGATGAAGAAGCATTCAAAATCTGGTGTGATATGCTCACACAACTTCCTTTTACGGTGATCTTATAATTAGTCAAAAAATTTGATTTTTCATTTTTTAACACTTATCAAACATTTTCAAAAATTACAAATTCTACATAAACTGTACAAAATAGAACGTTAGTTGAAGAGACAAATTTTCTCTAAAATTTTAAGCTAAATTTAAAAATGTAATAATATACCGGGTGTTCTATTTAAACTAGGAGTTAACAAAAAACCCATTTTAGAAGGATTCAACTGGAAAAACTAACTATCTCACATCAATACACAGGGAGAATACTGTAAAATAAAAATCTGGTGTGTTACACACACACACAACTTCCTTTTACAGTTATTTTATAATTATCCAAAAATTAGATTTTTAATTTTTAACATTTATCAAAAATTTTAAAAAATCACAAATTCTACAGAAACCGTATAAAATAGAATTAGTTGAAAAAACAACTTTTCTCTAAAATTTTAAGCTACAATTGGACACAACGCATATTCTCAAAACATGGAGAGAATACTATATAGAAAAGTTCGACCTAAAAGATGAAGACAGAGTAGAAAGAAAATATGTAAGAAGAGAAAGACAGGAAGAAGAGGAAGTAGATAGAGACATAGAAATGGAAGAACTAGAGAAAGCCACTGAAAATTTAAAGATAGGAAAAGCATCCAGAGAAGACAAAATAGATCCAGAGTTGATAAAATATCTAGGACTACAAATGAAAAGATGGCTTCTGGAGATTTATAGAGAGGCCTGGAGAACAAACCGAATACCTACAGACTGGGAAAACAACATAATTCTGCCAATATATAAAAAAAGCGATGCAATAGAATGTGATAACTATACAGCGATATGCCTAGCACCAATGATAAGTAAAGTGTATACCAGAATAATAGAAGAAAGAATAAGGAATCAGATAGAAAATAAATTAGAAGAAGAGCAGGCGGGATCTAGAAAACAGACAAACAGATGATAACAGTGGTAACTAGCATCTATCGAAATGTGGGAATACGAATACAGATAAACGGAGAAAAATCGAAAGAGTTATATTTAAAGAAAGGCATCAAGCAAGGAGACAGTTTTAGCCCGTTACTATTTATAACAGTAATGGACAGAGTATTAAAAAACGTACGAGAAAAATCTCTAAATTACTAACTCGTGTAGGACACAGACCTAAGCCCCATAGAAATGGGCTTCCTCATGTATGTGGATGATGTGGTACTCATGGCAGATAGTTATTCCAAAATGCAAAAATTAATAAAGATATGGTAAGAAGAAATAAAAACAATGAAAATGGAAATAAATACAGCTAAAACAAAGATAATGGTGATAAACAAGAAACAACAACAAATTGAAAATACAGAGATAACATGCAATCAGCAGATTCTAGGAGAGGTTACTACCTTTGAATATCTGGGCAGTATCATTACAGATGATGGTAAAATGGAATTGGACATAACCAGTAAAATAAGAAAAGCAACAAGAATATATTACACATTAAATGGCACAATAATGAGAAAAAGGTAAATAGAAAACAAAACCAAATTGACAATATACAACACTATAACGGTACCAGTATTGTTATATGGTAGCGAGGCATGGGTAGTCCAACAAAACCAAAAGAACAAAATTAATGCAATAAAGATGAGATATTTGAGAAAAATTATGGGGAAAACAAAGTATGACAGAATAAGAAATGAAGAGATAAGAAATAATCTCAAACAAGAAGTAATTATACAGAAGATGGAAAGAAGACAAACGGAATGGTATAGACACCTAACAAGAATGAACCCGAATAGGCTGCGACGGAAAATACTAGAAATGAGAAGTTATAAAAAATGAAGAAAGGGCAGACCACGAAAGACATGGAACCAAGAAATAGCAGAGATAGGAAAACTAAAAGGAAAAACAATGCAAGAAACGAAAATATTAGCAAGGGATAGAGTGAGATGGAAGAAATGGCTAAAAGAAGATGAACCTTAAATTTCGAAGTTCGCAAGAGCATAAGGAAAAGAGAAAGAAAAAGCAGACGTTTTAAAAGAGGGCACGGTATGCCGTGGTCTATATGCATGCAGAAGACGAACGTATTTTAGATGCTTCCCAATTAGGATTAAAGCAAAAATAATAAGTTTTATTTGAAATTATAAGTACAAACTTTAATTTCTACAAAACGTAAACAAATATAAAATATACAGGGTGATTTATAATGTATGGAGGACTCTGTAAGGGTAGCTAGAGGAGGCCTTCATCACGTCATTTGTGAGCATGTTATTCGTACCGCAAAAATATATTTTCCGGACTTAACGCAATTTATGTGCTTGGGGCATTATGAAGATGCTTATGCCCGAGGGGTATAAACTTCAAACAACGCCCGTGGTGCATAGAAAGTTTTATTTACCACTTTAAATACGTAAATAAATTTAAAAGCCTAAAAAGCTTGAAAAGCGGTCCATAACTCGCTGGGCTCTAATTTTCACTCCAAGGGCCATAAACGCCTTCTTACGCCATTGGTACAAAAATAACTATTAATGGATGTTTTCTGCATAATTTAATATTAAAGTAGAAATCAATTACAGTCCATTTATTCATTTAGAAATACAATGTAGGGAAGCCATTGGCGACCAGCATTGCTACGAGATTTAATTGTGTTGGTACATAAACTTTTTATTATTTTTGCTGTGAGGTTATAGATTTCATGGTGACAGGTTGACATCCTAATTATTTTAAATTGTAGTTTGGCTACTATAAACTGAAATTGCCTTCAGTGTAACACCTACCTCATTAAAACCAAATTATAAAATCACATTTCAAGTTTATAATACCCGGAATTACGATTTAAAGTAATTAAATGTCAACCAGTCAACACGAAACCTAACTTCACTGGAAAAGTAGTAACCAGAAGCTTATGTACCAATCTGTTCTTGTCTTTGGTACCAATCATGGTACCAACACAAATTCAATCTATTGACAATGTTTGCTGCCAATGGTTTTCCCAGATTGCATTTCCAAATAAAAAAAATAGGTACCTATTACCTATATACAGTTTTGCATGAAGTATGTTTTCTTGGAACCGAGAAAACAATGATATTATCTAATTGTTACTCATTAATATTAGCAGTAATCAATAACATTCCCGCTACTGAGCCTTGGCCAGAAGTTTATCAAGAAAAAGCCCACTTTGGTCTCTTCCAGCCAGTTAATTTCCTACATTATAAATCACCCTGTAATATTTACTGTTAAATAAAACGTTTTAACTTGTTAAAATAATCTAAAACTTTTTCATGTTCTTTTTTGGGTAGTATTTCGCCACTCTGAAAAATTAAAAATATTAAATATCGAACGTTTCAAGGGTCAATCTACTTTCGTTATCAACGATTAACAATATTTGGAGGACAGATTGGCGCTCGAAACGTTCGATATTTAATATTTTTAAGTTTTCGGAGTGCAAAATAACCAAAACAAGGTGAATTGTTAAAATATCCTTATTACGGCCCTGGAATGACATACAATTTGATCATAAAAATTACAGTTGGCTTTTAAACAAGCGTTTCCTAACTTCATGATAAACATTAGCCAATCAGATTCAAGAATCACTCCCCTCTTCTGTAAGTTTCATTTCAAATTTGTCAGTTCGTTCATTCCATTTCCAATATTTCCATTTCCATTCGCGAGTGTTCGTAGTCTAATGTTGCGTTTTTAAGTATTAATCAGTGTTATCGTCCTGTATTTATACTCGTTTTTAAGTAATTTAACTATAAGCACCACAATAGTACAGAAAATTCTTTCATGGGCACAAATTTTCTGTGACATATGAAAGCACGAAGGTAAGGTTAAGGGCGATTTTTACGATGCAAATGTGACATAATCCTAGAATTTAAAATTTTTCGTAGTTTAAGAGGTACAAAATGTAAATTAATTATTTTTTAACCCCTGACACCGCGAGACCTTTCCTTTACCTATCAAATATCAGAAAGTTTGTTTTTCCCAGAATAGAGATTGTTTAGAACGAGCATTAAATTAACTGGAAATGGCGTGAAATTGTACAGAAACATAAAACTGCTAGGTTAAAGATTTATTCTCAATCCATCTCTTTCAACCCCTGCAATAAACAAACCTTACACCATGATTTTCCTTAGTTTTGTTGAACTACTAGTATATTGAACAAAATTTTGATATTGCAAAAATTAAAAAAGGATTGATAGCAAAGTTTCCTCAGAGTTAGCTTTTATTCGTGCAATTTCATGATATGTGGAACTTCAGTCTAGTTAAGGGTAACTGGTATCTTCTGAAAATATTTTTACAGAAGAAAAGTATTATTTTTGAATTTTGGTTAATACGTTATTAATTATTTCAGATGAATCCTGACAAAGATAACAGTTCAGTACAAGTAGCTGTCCGAATTCGGCCCTTAATTGACAGTGAGAAGCACAGAGGCTGCAGAGACATCCTTGAAGTGCATCCTCCCCTTCGCCAAATACGAATAAAGGACACTGATAAAGCGTTCACCTACAACTACATATTCGATGGGGCCACTTCACAAGACACCTTCTACAACACGTGCATCAAGCACATGATCGATAACCTGTTCAAGGGTTACAATATGACCATATTAGCATACGGTCAGACTGGCTCCGGCAAAACCCATTCAATGGGGACAACATACAGTGGTGATGGGGAAATGGGTGTTATTCCTAGGGCAGTGAATGATATTTTCAATTATGTAAATGACAATTTTGCATATGACTTTACTGTTACTGTGTCATTCATGGAACTATATCAGGAGATTTTGTATGATCTGCTAGCGGCAAGACCCAGGGAGCAGTGTGTCATGGACATCCGGGAGGATCCCAAGGGATTTATTGTTATACCTGGCCTGACCGAAGAGCTTGTCAAGTCTGCTAGCAGCACGCTCGACTGCCTTAGCAGAGGATCCCTAGGTAGAGCCACTGCGTCTACAAATATGAATGCTCAAAGTTCACGCAGCCATGCCATTTTTACTATCAATATCTGTATGCAGCGGAAAGATGACAGGTAATGAGAAACATGTGCAGATGTATTATTATTATTATGACCTTATTAATAAAGCCAAGGGCCTCAAAGGCCTCTCGAGCTAAATACATATATACTGGGGGAGTCATTTTAATCTTTGGACGCGTTTATCCAGTGAGGGAAGCAAGATGGTGAAAAATACCCTGGGACAAAATTGTTCGGGGGAAGGGGGACAACTATTGGCACCAAAATCCACTCCCCCCTCATACTCCCCCCAACTTTCAAATTTCAAATAAAACCCATTTGTTTCCATGGATTCGGGTTCCTGATAAAGAAATATGAAATTTTTGTTCGAACAATTTTTCATGAAAATGCTTTCTTCGGTCAGTTTTAGCTAGGGTTTGAAAAAACCCGGGTTTTTTCAGAAAAACCCAACCCACTGGGCCTATAGGGGTTTTTTCGGGCTGTTTCGGGTTTTTTCCTTCTTCCCGGGCTCATCGGTTTTTTTCGACAAGCTGCAGTAGAATTCCGCCGTCTTAGGGGTCGGACATTCTAATCTAGAACATTTGCAAGACACGTAAATTCACAATGTGTAGATTATGTACAGTATACTCTCTGTTAGGCGAACACCCACGGTCGCTGAAAATTTGCTCGCTTAAAGGAGGTGTCCGTTCACGAGAAATTTGTACTAATAATCAACAGAAGTTATTTTACATTAAATTTATTAGTACATAATGTATAAAGTAGATACAATACATAATTAGAGCAGATATACTTAAAGAGAAAAAAATACACATTTAAATGAACATAAAAGTTTAAAACATACATGTGATTAATAGGGTTCTGGATTAAAAAAAAGGAGGGTGAGTTATCTCACACGCACTTAGGCCGCATTAAGTGGGCCCATTGTGCTACCTCTCAGCAGCTCTCCAAGTTGGGTATCACTCAAGCCATCCAATCCTTTGAATGTACTTAAGGACGACCGCAACTGGAGTGTTGCTAATTCTGACCATATCGGGCCAGAAGTCCCCCAACATGGATCCTCTGACTCTTGCGAGAGCTGGACAGTGGCACAGAACGTGTTCTGCTGTCTCGTCATCCTCGTTGCATTCGCGACAGTTTGGGCTGTCCACCAGTCTCATCCTGTGCATATGTTGGTTTCGAGTGCAGTGTCCAGATAGGATACCCACGACTAGTCGAAGGTTCCTTCGGGACAGTAGCAAGCAATATTTGGCTGTCTTTGGCGAGGGCGCTGTAATAGCAGCCCGTGCTTGACGACAGCTTTGCATGTTAACCCATCTTCGAATGAAGCTGTTTAAGGTTTTTTGATATAGCATAGAGCTTAATATTGTCAGGGATATAGGGATTACGGGTTCTGGCCCCCAGAGAAGTTGTCCGGAAGCCAGTCTCGCAGTCTCATCAGCCTCCTCATTGCCGTAGTTACCGTCATGTCCTTTCACCCATACAAGAGAAACAACATTATTTTTTGAGATATCTTCGAGAGCTTCACGGCACTGCAGTACCACACCTGAGGTAATTTTGCAACTGCCCAGGGCTAGTAAAGCGGCTCTACTGTCACTGAAGATACCAATACATTGATTCTCGATTTTCCTTTCAAGAATTGCTTTTGCACCATGCATTATTCCAATTACTTCCGCTTGGAAGACAGTGGCCATTTTGCCTAGTGGTATGCTTTGGCGGAGGTTCAGATCGTCAGAGAAAACTCCGGCACCCGTTCCGTGCTTTGTTTTAGATCCATGGACGACCGCGTGGCGCAGTGGTAGAGCATCAGACTTGCACTAAGCAAGTCCTCGGTTCGAATCCATGGATAGGCGGAAATTTTCCGCAGTCCATTGGATCGGTATCGGATGATATATCATATATATCATACATTCGGCGGCCGAACATCTCGGGTCGCAGACCCGGGACTCCCGGCCAAACAAGCCATACGCTAAATAAAAATAAAATTTTAGATCCATCAGTAAAGATGGATGTATCTATATGCTGGGTAAACCCGGCATTTTCATAAACGTTAAATTGTCTATTGAAGGCATATTGTAGAGGGAGGTAGTCCACCGCGGCGTCCAGAAGAGGGATCTTGTCGACGGCCTCATTCAGGATGCGGGTATGCCAGCCTTTCCTGCCTGCTGTGTGCCACAGCCCTTTGTAGCGCAGCCTCAAGGCGGCCCTTACGGCTACTTCCTCCACAAAAAAATCAAGTGGTGGAAGGCATAAGATCACCTCTAAAGCGGCTGTAGGGGTTGAGCGTATAGCACCTGTAGAACTAAGACAGGCAAGACGTTGCACATGTCCTAGTTTACGTCGAGTTCTGCAGGATATCCACACTGATTTGCAAGTCCTCTACCTGATCAATCTTTTCTGGGATAACCGAATCCGCCAGATGAGCTTCCAGATCTGTCTTGTAAGATAGTCTGTCAGTCCGCCTAGGGTTTCGATATTGTTTTGGTTGAGCTATAGTTCCAGATAATTTGAAACAAAGCCATCTGTGGTCTGACATAGACACAACAGGTGATACCTGCCAGCCCACAATATTATTGGAAATATCTGAAGAGGCCAGAGTGATATCAATTACGGTCTGGCTACGCGTTGTGACAAAAGTTGGTTGACATCCACGGTTCAGTATTTCTAAGTTTGTACTTATTAGGTACTCAAGTAAAAACCTACCTCGGGTGTTAATGCCACTGCTATCCCACGAAACGTGGTGAGCATTTGCATCACAGCCAATAATTAGGTTTTTGTTGTTCCTCTCACAGTAGTTCACCAATTCGATCAACTCCGCGCTAGGTGGAGGGTGAATTGAGTCACTAGGGAGGTATACCGATGCGAAAATGACATCTTCCTTCCCTTCGTTTATACTACAGCTCATCTGTATCGCCGTAATATCACGCGTACAGAGGTGTGGCAAAGCAAAGGCTTGTAAATGCTTGGGACAGTAGATGCACATCCTTGGTTTCTCATGGGTGCTATCTGTAAAAACAGTGCCATTACAGTTAATTAATCCACAGATCTTTGATTTTACAATCCAAGACTCTTGTATTAATGCAACAGTGTCCTGCTGGCTGTCGAGCTGTCTGCGTAGAGTAACAGCAGCCTCTCGACAGTGTTGCAGGTTAATTTGTATGATATTTAGTCCAGGTTGGGTGGACATGAGGTCGACAATAAATTATTCGACCTCGGTGTCCGACTCGGACCCTAAAAGCATACTCATCAGCTCCCTCTCCTCCTCAAGAGTATTCATGGGGGTGGGGGATTGTGAGGCTTCTCCTTCGGATGGCTGCTGTGTTAGCAGCGGCTCTCCTACTGGCGGTGGAGGGGTATCCGAGGACGCACCCTGGTCTGCAATAAAAAGGGGTTTAAGGGTATCCGTAAACGCACCCAGCCCTGGGGGGTTGGAGTCTGGAGGTGCATCTCCAGGCCTCTGAATTTTTACTTCCTTTTACTATAAAGGAAGTATTGGATTCACCCCAAAAATTCGAAATTGAGTTTTCAACGGATCTTCACGTTTTAGAGTCCCCTGATCCCAAAAAACATATTTTTTTTCATTGGTCTGTCTGTCTGTGTGTGTGTCTGTCTGTCTGTGAACAGAATATCTCAAAAACGAAAAGAGATATGGCGTTGAAACTTCATATATAAGTTTTGTGTACTATGTAGATGAGACAGCAAGCTTTTGAAGAAAATCGCATAACCGGAAGTAGGTGTTTACTCTTGTGATTTTTCAGTTTTTTTCGATTTTTTCAAAAACGGCTATAACGATTTTTTTAAATTTTACATTTTTCTTACATTTTTAATGTGTATTGATGTGAGATAGGTGATTTTCCAGTTGAATACTTCTAAAGTGGTTTTCTTTTGTTTTTTTTTCTATTTTTTTTATTAACTCCTATTTTAAATAAAACACCCGGTATATTATTACATTTTTGAATTCACCTTAAAATTCTAGAGAAAATTTGTCTCTTCAACTAACACTCGATTTTGTACCGTTTTTGTAGAATTTGTAATTTTTGAAAATTTTTAACAAATGGTTAAAAATTAAAAATGAAATTTTTGACTAATTATAAGATCACTGTAAAAGGAAGTTGTGTGAGTGTATCACACCAGATTTTTTATTATTAATTCCTGTTTTAAATAGAACACCCGGTATATTACATTTTTAAATTCAGCTTAAAATTTTAGAGAAAATTTGACTCTTCAACGAATGATCTATTTTGTACATTTCTGTATAATTTGTAATTTTTTGAAAAATGTTTGACAAATGCTTAAAAATTAAAAATCAAATTTTTGTCTAGATGATTTGACAAGATCACTGTAAAAGGAAGTTTTGTGCGTGTATCACACGAGATTTTTTGTATCTGTTTAATTTTAGCTTGTCCCCCAGTAGATCCTCCACTCATAATGCTGGCTCCATTGTATCCTTGTCCATAGCATTTTTTGATTGGTATATTCAATTCTTTAAAAATACTTTGCACTGCATTTGCCATATCTAGAGCAGAACGGTCTTTCATTTTGTAAAATCCCAAAAAAGTCTCTTTCATTTGAAATTGTGTTACAACCATAGCTTCATCTCTGATATAGTGTAGATATAGTTCTTATAGTTTATACTGGGTGACCATAAATGGTTCTGATTTTTTTCCTTAGGTTGGCACTGTTTATGTTGGTGGCACTGTAAGTCTATGTCAAATTCGAGTTTAGCAGGTTAAGTTTTGCGTCAGTTTTGACACAGAATGATGCAAAACCTAACCTGCTAACCTCGAATTTGACAACACTTACAATGCCAACATAAAAAAAAACAAACATTTATAGTCACCCGGTACTTAATTAATTGGTTTTAGTTACGTATTGGGTGGTATCTAGTAGCAAGGAAAAGCATGGTACAGAATCTATTTCTTGTGTTATCAATAGGTCGATAATGAACATATTATAAGCTCATTCTGAATGGTTTGGCTTAAATATCTGCTAGGGCTGCAAGGACCCTATTTTTTTTACTTGACAGAGTACCGAGTACTCGGCTTAGAGTTTTTTCTTTTAATACGCTTTGACCAGTTAAAATACCTTACTGTTTTGTAACGTTTCATACTTTATAGGTCCCTGTGAAGGGCAACATGAGCTTATATCAAGGGTAAACTCAAATCGGAGAAATGTTCACACTAACTCAAATATATACGGTCAAGGAAAACACAAGATATATATGACAACAGTACCTATAATGTTTTTAGCTAGATATACGACTTTTGAATTATTCTGTACATTAATAAAATTAACAAATTCCTTGCGGGCTGCGTTTTGTTATTCCTGGTCGGTCCGCAGCTCATTTAGCAGGTAAACACGGCAGGCTGCTTTGTCCGGGATTGAGGAGATCTACCCAAGTATGAATTTTGGCCTCCTGTATGTTAAATGTCCATGTTATTGGTCTTTCGCTCGCTGCTTTGTTTACATTGGAAGCGCTGCTACCTGATGGCATTTCAAGTACTAGTTTCATAATTTCATCGAATTCAATTTTTGATAACTTGTTTTTTGTTAGCCTGAAGTTTTCTTCTTTAAGAACCACTTGGATAATTTCTTTGTTTTTAACAATAAAATGTTAAAATAACTTTTCCCGCTGCTGATCATGTAAGTCAGTGATACAGCCTTAGTAGCAAAACGTGTAAGTCGGTGATTATATTTATTTGCTGCTTTGCCTTGACAACAGAACTTAATATTATTATTAAGTTCCTAAGATAATATAATTAAGAACGCAAGATGCAGAGTTAGACGTTTTTTTTATAATTTCAAGTGTTTATGTGACATGTGACACTCACAGGTAACACGACTCACGAAAATTAATCTTGGTGACTGGTGACAAACCAAACGATTTTTTCAAAAATCTAGAAAAATTTCGATAAGCTGCGGGGAAAATACAAGGTGTTTCAAAAATGTCTGCCAAAATTTCTAGGACGTATAGTACATCAAAAAATAAGTGTAGTTTACTCTATAAAACTATTTCCGAAAATGCACTCCCAAGGAGCTACAGCCCCTAGAAGACTTTCAAAAATGGTTTTTTAGCATTTTCTTCAAAACTGTTACAGGTAACTTAATGAAATTTGGCACAGGAGCGGAGTTTTTTATGAGAAATATTACTAATTGGTTAGAATCTTCATATTTTATTTAGAGGAGTAACTTTTTTTTTTTTTTTTTTTTTATAGGAGGAGGAAAATCTTCCAAAGACACCCCGAATTCTGTCGGGGTGTGTTGGATTCGACCCCGCTTAGTTGGTGGGTGCAGGGAAAAAGTGTTAAGTCAGTAGGTATGTTCGAAAGAGGCAGGGCCGCCTACCAACTAAAAACCACCTCCTTCTTGGTAATAGTAGAGGGATTCCCCGGAATCGCAGTTGCATTACTTCGAGGAATCTTTGTATACCTTTGTGTTTCAGGTTCGCTTGTACTCTGTTCTCTTGTCGTTATTCTTTCCCTTTATCTATCTTCCTTGTGCCTGTCGTATTCCTTTTTCATTTTCTTTATCTGTAATTATTTTCCTTAATCTTTTTTCTATCTCATCCCACATCTCCTTGGATTCGAGCATCTTTTGAACTAGGTTGTGCTGCGTGATCTCCTCTCCTGAGATTAGGTCTATTTCTCGTTTTATATTACCCCATCTGGGGCATGCAAAAACTGTGTGCGCAGCAGTATCTCTTTCTCCACAGTAATCGCATTCGTCAGTTTCCTTCTTACCTATTCTGTGTAAATATGCTCCAAAACAGCCGTGTCCTGTCAATATTTGTGAGATGTAATAGTTAATATCTCCAAACTTTCTGTTGACCCATGGTCCTATAACTGGGATTAGTTCTTTTGTCCATGCTGCCTTTCCCTCGGTTGCCTCCCATTTATCTTGCCATTTCGAGATTGTTCTTTCCCTTATTTCTATTTTGGTGACTTGTCCGTTTTGGTACTTTTCGATTCTTTCTTCTGCCAGCATCTCAATAGGAGGGATGGTCGACGCAGTGCGGTATGCTGAGCACACACCTAGTAGCGCCCTTCGCTGGACTTTGGTAAGTATGTTTTTATACTTCTTTTTCCTCAATGCTCTGTGCCACACCGGAGCTGCGTATAGTATAATGGAGTTTATGACTCCATACAGTACTTTCCTTTTCATGAAGCTGGGACCAAAAGTTCTGGGCATAATTCTTAATAATGCATATGCTGTTTTTTCTGCTTTTTTTGCTGTGTTTATTACGTGCTTTGTCATGGTCATGTTCCGGTCAAATTCCACGCCTAGATATTTTATGCTGTTCATTATGGCTATTTTATTCCCCATTATTTCTATGTCTAATTCCTTAAGTTTTATGCGACCTGCTAGGATGACCGCTGCTGTTTTGTCTGTCGCTATCTGTAGACCCCTTTGATACATCCAGTCATGTACTCTATTAAGCGCTATGTTTATGTTGTTTTCCAGTTCTTTTTGAGTTTTCGCTGTTCCAATGACGACGAGGTCATCCGCATATGCTATTGATGACACTCCTTCCGGCATCTGTATCTCCAGTAATCGGTCGTAATGTATGTTCCACAACAGTGGTCCGATTACCGAGCCCTGTGGAACCCCTCTAGTAATTTCCATTTCTTCATTTTCTGCTATTTGCAGGACTCTATCTTGTAAGTAACTTTGTACCATTTTTAATAGATATGTAGATATCTTTCGTGCTTCTAGTTCCCTCATAATTTCTTTCCACTTAATCGTATTAAATGCGTTTCTCACATCAACTGCCACCATTACACAGTATTTTTTTGTTTTCAACGATCCCGTGTTAGCTTCGTCTACTATTTTCTGTACCTTTAGCATCGCTTGGACAGTAGAGCGCCCTTCTCTGAATCCGAATTGATTTTCGCTCAGTTCTTGTTTTTCTGTTAGTTCTTGTTTTATGCGGTTGCAGAGCATTTTTTCTAATACTTTGCCCATGCTATTGAGTAGGCATATCGGCCTATATGTTTTTTCATCTTGAGGGGTCTTCTTCGGTTTTTCTAGTAATACCAACCGTGCCCTCTTCCATTCTTTAGGGAATTGTCCTTTGGTTAACAGTTTATTGTATATACTTAGGCAGTATTCGGGGTGTTGTTGAATTGTTATACCTACGAGTTCTGTATTCACTTCGTCTGGTCCAGGAGCGCTTTTCTTATTAAGTTTGGAACATGCAGTCATCATTTCCTCTATCGTGAATTTTGGTATATCACCTTCTTGTATCGTTTGTTGAAGTTCCCATCTATTATCATTATCGCTGGGAAACAGCTTAATTGCTTGTCTTCTTCGTTCTTCTTTATCTAGTGTAATCTTGGGGAGTGTTTGTAATTTTCTGCTTACAATCATATACGCTCGTCCCCATATGTTATTCTCTAGTTCATTACATAGATTAACCCATAACCGTTTTTTCGCATTAGTAATTTCTTTGCTGAGTGCATTCCTTTGCGTCTTATATTCTTGTCTGTACCTGTCTTTTTCTTCTGGTGTAGAGTTTTGTTTTTTATTAATTCTTGTCATTGCTCTTCTCTTCTTGATGCATTCTTTTCTCATTTCACTGATGGTGTCGTTCCACCAATAGACTGCTTTCTTTTTGTGTTTCCTTCCTGTTTTCCTTACGAAGATTTCGTTGCATGCCTCGTGTATGACCTTAGTCCACGTCTCTGGAGTAATTTCTGTTTGCCCATTTATTTTTTGTTTCAGGTAATCCTTGAATCGATCAATTTGGTTTGATTTTATTACCCACCCTTTGCATTCGTTTTGTATATTGCTCTGCTGTGTTGTTTGAGCTCGTTCGGTTATCATAAATGTAATGTATCTATGGTCGCTCAGGGATTCCTCGTCATGTACTTGCCAATTTATTATTTTACTATCTAATCCTTTTAGATAGAATGTTATATCTATATGTGATTCTGACTCACCTCTCACAAAGGTAGGTGTATTCCCTTGGTTAGCAATATTTATTGTGTAGCTATCTATCCATTCAACCACTATTTCGCCTCTTTTGTCTTCTCTATTCGCACCCCAGCGCCACGATTTTGAATTGAGGTCACCTACAATTACAATTTTATCTGAATGTATTGCATTTACACAGTCTTCTAGTTCGTCCATATAAATTTTAAAAGTTTCGATGTCTATATTGGGTGAACAATAGCATCCTATTATAGTCCATGATTCTGTAGAGATCCACGCTATTCCATTTTTACTTCCGTTCTTTCTTATGTTTAGCGTATTGTTTATTTGTCTTATAGCCACGTCTTTTCGATTATCAACAAACCATATGTCTTCATTTATCATCTTTTTGTTTGGTTCAGTTAATATTAGTAGGTCTGACCCGAACTCGCACGCTTTGTGATATGCGAGTCCCTGAGCTGCCTTACATCTATTTGTATTGACTAGAAGGACCCTCGCCATAGTTGCTATGGGTTTCTTCTCCGTCTCTTATGCCTATCTGCTTACTTGCTTTATTTTGATTCTGATATCTCATTTCTCTCATATTTGCAACCAATCTTCTATAAATTTCGCAGGCCATTGTAGCATTTGCGTGTCCTGGTTTCCCACATTCGATGCATACCGCATCCTTTGTACATTCCAGGGATCTGTGTTCTTCAGTATTGCACCTAATGCATCTATTGTCCATAAAACCTTTCGGTTTTATGCAGTCTTTCTCAAGATGTCCATGTTCGTAGCAGTTGTTGCATCTGGTTGGAGTCATTATTTCGTGTACTCTACACATGTTCCATCCTATTTTCATTTTACCTTTTTGCAACAGGTAATGCGCATGGTGTTTTTTTACTCCCACCGTAGCTACATAGTTGTCCCCATGTCGAGCTTGCTTTAGTGTGTAAACTTGTACGTTCTCAATACTGTTTTCTACATTCAGTTCTTTGGCTGTCTCATTAGCGATTTCATCCTTAGTGACGGTTATGTCTAGATCTCTAATTATCACTACCTTCTTGCGAGTCTTAATATCCTGTATTCTAGCTTGCCCTTTAATGTGCTCCGTAACTAATGATTCGAATGTCTTATTAGCTCCTTCCTTCTGTTCCTTAATTTCCAGTCTCATCGATCCGTCCTTATTCCTTCTTATATTATTTACTTGAACTCCTATTCGATTTCTATCAAAATTATTTTTTAGGTTTTTTTTTTGGGTTTTTTTTTTTTTTTTTGGTTTTTTAGGATGCTTGCGTAAGTGTCAGGATTATTGTCTTCTGCCTTAATTTGGATAATTTTCTTTTCTTTTCTTCTATTCGTTCTACTATGATATGTCTGCCATCCGCGTGATAACAAGAATACCTTTTTTATGTAAGATAAATCAAGCTTTGAGATTTTTGATAAATGTATTAGATAAAACCACCCACAAAAAAGATAGGGTAATTGACCCGTTCCAGCCCCCTTGTAAGTTATGCCCCTGAATAAAATATAAAGATTGTAACAAATTAGTAATATTTCTCATAAAAAACTACGCCCTGTGCCAAATTTCATTAAGTTACCAGTAACAGTTTTGAAGAAAATGCTAAAAAACCATTTTTGAGAGTCTTCTTTTAGGGGCTGTAGCTCCTTGGGAGTGCATTTTTGGAATTAGTTTTATAGAGTAAACTACACTTATTTTTTGATGTACTATACGTCCTAGAAATTTTGGCAGACATTTTTGAAACACCTTGTATAATAAGATAACTCGGAATGTATCGTCTATTAAATTTTTGGCAGGCAACAAGCCGCGGCTTTGCCTTGGCTTGTACTTGTCTACCTCAAATGTTAATAGGTCTGTTTGATTCACACAGATGCGTGCATCAAAACCTTTTTGATTATAATTAATCACGTAATTCAAGTCATAACTGTTTTATCTCATTCAAAGGTCGTGGTAAAGTCAAGTTTGCATCTTGCCGTATTTGTTTGCCTCTGTTAATGTTGGAAAGGAATTTGTAAGCTTCCCTTAATGGCTTTTAAGCGGATGGATACATTTTCTAATAGAACTTAAGCCGACTTAGCATATTTGGGAATCATGGGTTTATGGATTTCTTTCAATTGCCTCATTGAGAGAGCTTAGCATTAAGATTTTTAGAATAAGTATTTATTCCTACGTGCGACGCTCCGATTGGCTACGCAGGATCGCCTCAGCCAATAGTGTTTGAGCTTGCCCCTCCTTGAATTGGCGAGTTCGCCTCGTTGTAAATTCAGAGTTAGTTAGATTCAGAGCCTCGAGTAAGCAAGTTCAGCTAGGCTTTGTGCTGGGTTGCGGTCGTTCTAACTCCCTGGGAAAGACGTTTCCAGGTTGTTTTGTGTTACGGTTACGCGCAATTCGCTATTTTCGCGTGGCCAATCCAAGCGTGTCACAACAGTTGAAGCTTTTGTAAAAAACCATCGGTCCATCAGTGACGTTTGTAATCGTTGTTACTCAATATACTCGTGTTTGTTAAGTCTTGTTTCACTCCAATAACTAACTGAACCCAAGTTAGGGTTATTAAGTGGCAGTTCCCGGCAATCCCATTGAACCGGAATTCGCAGTGGATTAATTGGGGGCCCCATTCGTGGAAGCCTCTTATCAAGTTAATCATACAAAAAACATTGGTCCTTCGAGCCGGATGTGGAAGAAGCTAAAAAACGCGAGTGTACAAGTTTCCAGTAGCTGGTGGATGCAATTGCTCCAACATCGTTTCGTCGGAGAGCGTCAAGAAGCTTCGCCAACACCAGGAAATTCAACCATCGAGAGCCTACACCGAGTCCAGGTCCCACGTCAAGCGGCAGCGATCGGCGGTGGGTTGGTTTTCTGTTCGTCAAGAAGTTACTACGTTCTCAAATCAAAAGTAAGTCCTTTTCCATTACACCTTCGTTTAGTGTTGTTTTTTACTTGTGTCAGTCATGGTGGAAACTCGTTCGACATCAACGGTCATGTCGGAAACTCGCGCTTTAACCACTCGTTGCAAATTCATAAAAGCCCAAGTAGATCGTTTCAAAACTCTATTTCATAGAATTTCTTCGTCCAGCCCCGTGAACGCTCACGAGGTCGGCAACTTGTCAAAAGAATTTAGTTGTTTCCAAAATTTGTTGGATGAGTATAAGAAGTCAATGGAGGGCCTAATGGAGGCCGACGCTGAACACTTTGACGAACTTTTCAAGGAATTTGACTCTTTTATGACTCATTTTAACGAGATTAGTAGCACAGTCGAGGAATTCTTATCAAAAAATAAGATCAGTCCGGGTATAAAACCGAATATAGGTCAAAATTCTTTGCAAAGTGGCCCTTCAGGAGAGCTCGCTGGATTAAGATTACCACCCTTAGATTTGCCTTCCTTTTCGGGGAAATTCGAGAATTGGGTTCAATTTCATGACTCCTTTACGTCGCTTATTCATAACAACGCTAATTTGACCAACGTTCAGAAATTTTACTATTTGATTTCTTCCCTTAAGGGAGAAGCTGCTAGTTCAATCTCGTCGTTAAAAGTTACCAACGATAACTATACCATTGCTTGGGACATCCTAGTCAAGCGATTTGAAAATAAGAAACTGATAGTAAAATCAAACATAAATGCGTTATTCAGTTTAGAGAGCGTAAAAAAGGATTCACATTCGTCTGTTCAAAGGCTGCTCGATAGTGTAGTTAGAATTTTGGAAATTTTAAAGGCGTACGGGGAACCCACAGTCGACACCATACTAATACATATCATAGTTTTGAAGCTCAGCTCAGCAATGCAGACTGACTGGGAATTATGCAAACATGCCGGACAATTTCCTACTTTGCGAGAGTTGTTAGATTTTTTAGAAAGCAAAAGTCACTTATTAGGTTCGCTGGAAGCTGCGAAAATAGGTTCGAGTTTGGGAAATCAGGGATCCGAGCAAAAAAGTCATGCACGCGCTCATGTAGCCAGAGAGCAAGGTAATCACTCTTGTGATTTTTGCAAAAATAGTAATCATTCGATTAGCGCTTGCGAATCTTTTTCAAAATTGTCGGTTAACGCTCGTATCGAAGAGGCGCGTCGTTTGAAACTATGCAACAATTGTCTCAAGCCCGGACATTTCGTGGTAAAATGCACATCGTCGAGATGTCGCGTATGCAGAAAAAAGCACCATACTTTACTGTGTTTGCGTCCAAAGCGCGACGCGCACGAAAATACGCCGCGTCCTGGACCGCCAGAAACCAACAGCGACACGCGGGAGGTCGGGGCCGTCGCCCCGAGCGAGACACCCGTCGCATCCGTTTCAGCAGCTTGTAGCCGTCCTGCAATCGCGGCGCCAGCGCAAGTTTTATTGTCCACGGTTAGCGTATTCGTAGAAGGATCCTCCGGGTCATTTTCCCGGGCAAAAGCTCTTTTGGACCCCGGATCCCAACTTAACTTAGTTAGCGCCGACTTGTGTCAAAATTTGAAGATTGCGAAACGAGGTAATATCACCTCACTGTCGGGTGTTGGTGCCAGGGCTCTGAACGCTGAATTCAGAGCAAACGTTCGAATCCGCTCCCGCAACGGGAAATACGAGGACATTTTGAGCTGTGTTGTGTTAGACAAAATTACGGACCCTCTGCCGGTCCTTGCTTTCTCGTTGAGGGATTTGAAGATCCCACCAAATATTGTGCTAGCCGATTCAGATTGTAATACACCGGGAAAGATTGATCTTTTATTAGGCGCGAATGTCTTTTGGCAAGTGCTCTGTCAGGGACAGGTGAAATTGGGCCCAGAGAAGCCATTCTTAACAAAAACTCTTTTTGGTTGGGTTTTAGGCGGAAACATGAATGTCGAAAATCGAGCGCTCATTCGTTCAAATAGAGTTCATTTAAGTGTAACCGGCATCGAGCACGGCATTCAGAGATTTTGGGAAATCGAGGGGGCGTACGGTTCATCAGGCCGACTCTCTGCTGATGACAAATTTTGCGAAGACCATTTTCAATCGACTACGAAACGGGCGTCGTCGGAGCCGCGTAGGTTCATCGTGAGCATACCTTTCAGGAAAGATGCTCCATCGCTGGGAGACTCGCGCGGTATAGCGTTAAAGCGTTTCTATTCATTAGAAAACAAATTGTCAAAAAATCCCGAGTTGAAAACCGCGTATTCCGCATTTCTCAAAGAATACGAGTCGCTTGGTCACTTGAGCAAGGTGGACGACGAAGCGAGCCTTCCTCATCCTCGGTTTTATTTACCACATTTGCCAGTCATAAAGGAGGACAGTTCAACGACCAAACATCGCGTTGTTTTTGACGGCAGTTGTGCGTCCTCCTCCGGAGTATCGCTTAACGACCTTCAACATAAGGGCCCAGTGGTCCAGCAGTCGTTGTTTGCAATTCTTTGTCGCTTTAGGCAATTCAAGTACGTGCTGAAAGCAGATTGCGCCAAAATGTATAGGCAAATTCTCGTGGACCCCTCGCAGACGCAATACCAATTAATTTTATGGCGTGACGACAAAACCTCAGCGGTAAAATGCTTCAAATTATTAACGGTCACCTACGGTACTAAATCAGCCTCGTACCTAGCAACTAGGTGCTTGATACAAATCGCCCAGGAAATCGAAGCATCGCTTCCAGAGGCCTCATTAAGAATTAGCCGGGATTTTTATGTAGATGACCTACTGACTGGTTTTGAAAATAGGGCGGAAGCCATAAAAACGCAATTCGAAATTAGTAGCGCTTTGTCGGGGTACGGGTTTGAATTGCGAAAGTGGGCATCCAACGACAGTGAAGTAGCTAGCGCCATTGGTGTGCATCGCGGCAGCGTGGAGCCCATTTCTTTGACGGAAGACCTCACGACGGAGGCTTTCATCGCATCGTTGAGGAGATTCATCTCCAGACGCGGTTTACCCTCCAACATATTTTCCGACAATGCTACCTGTTTCACCGGTGCCAGAAATCAGCTATCGGAATTAAAAAATATCCTGTCAGGCTCTAGTGAGCAATGCATAAGGGAAGAATTGTCGAAACATAACATTAAGTGGAATTTTATTCCGGCACGCTCTCCGCACTTTGGCGGCATTTGGGAAGCGGGGGTAAAGTCATTGAAATATTATTTAAGGCGAATATCTTGCAATGCAAAGTTAACTTTCGTTGAGTATTACACCATGCTGACTCAAGTGGAGGCGATACTAAATTCCCGCCCACTCTGTGTTCTCCCTACCGACGCCTCATTCCCCGAAGTCCTTACTCCTGCCCACTTCTTGATCGGTCGGAAGCTGACTTCGTTTCCGGAAGCCCAACTCCAGGACATACCGGAAAATCGTCTCAGCCGCTATGGGCTGGTCCAGCGGCTGTCCCAGCAGTTTTGGGATCGCTGGTCCCGGGACTACCTCCACCTCCTGCAGCGCCGGCCTAAGTGGAAGTCCTCCAGCACGTCTCTAGCCCCCCAGGTGGGCGACGTGGTACTCGTCCACGACGAGGCATCTCCAAGCTACCGTTGGCCCCTTGCAATCATCTCGGCCGCATATCCAGGAGCGGATGGTGTTGTGCGTGTGGTGCAAGTGCGCGATTCCCGAGGGAATCTCCTGAAACGCTCGGTGCGTAAAGTGTACATCCTACCCAAAGACGATCATTGCGATCAAGGGCAATAAACATTGACTTTGCTCTTAGTTGGTAGTTTTCGCTAATTGAACATTTTGCTAGGTTTAGTTGTTTCTTTGCTTGTATTCATGCTAGTTGTAAGTTATCTGTAAGGCTCTTGGATTATCATCTGTCCTTAGTTCTTGTTATGCATTTAATTATTTGGTAGTGTTAGATTTCAGTTTAATTTTGGGATTTAATCACGTCGTGCCATATTCGGCACTTCGGGGGCGGCATGTTTGATTCACACAGATGCGTGCATCAAAACCTTTTTGATTATAATTAATCACGTAATTCAAGTCATAACTGTTTTATCTCATTCAAAGGTCGTGGTAAAGTCAAGTTTGCATCTTGCCGTATTTGTTTGCCTCTGTTAATGTTGGAAAGGAATTTGTAAGCTTCCCTTAATGGCTTTTAAGCGGATGGATACATTTTCTAATAGAACTTAAGCCGACTTAGCATATTTGGGAATCATGGGTTTATGGATTTCTTTCAATTGCCTCATTGAGAGAGCTTAGCATTAAGATTTTTAGAATAAGTATTTATTCCTACGTGCGACGCTCCGATTGGCTACGCAGGATCGCCTCAGCCAATAGTGTTTGAGCTTGCCCCTCCTTGAATTGGCGAGTTCGCCTCGTTGTAAATTCAGAGTTAGTTAGATTCAGAGCCTCGAGTAAGCAAGTTCAGCTAGGCTTTGTGCTGGGTTGCGGTCGTTCTAACTCCCTGGGAAAGACGTTTCCAGGTTGTTTTGTGTTACGGTTACGCGCAATTCGCTATTTTCGCGTGGCCAATCCAAGCGTGTCACAACAGTTGAAGCTTTTGTAAAAAACCATCGGTCCATCAGTGACGTTTGTAATCGTTGTTACTCAATATACTCGTGTTTGTTAAGTCTTGTTTCACTCCAATAACTAACTGAACCCAAGTTAGGGTTATTAAGTGGCAGTTCCCGGCAATCCCATTGAACCGGAATTCGCAGTGGATTAATTGGGGGCCCCATTCGTGGAAGCCTCTTATCAAGTTAATCATACAAAAAACAAGGTCCTTACATTCCTTGTTACTTAAATAGCTATTAATCAAAAAGAATAGTTATTTTAGCATTTAAAATTTTATAAAAGAAACTAATATACTAGTATGCCTGTTTATAAAATATAGATTTTTAATTTATTTTGTGCTCAGAAAGTTACAAACCTATCAAACATTAGAATGATCTTAGCTTGCTTATTGACATTCGGCATTTAGACAATATGACTGTGCAAATTAGGAATTTTTCACCTGGATTTGCTAATGAATTATAAGTAATTTAACCTTTCAAAACATCTAAAATAAGTACGATGTTTTGACAAATAAATATTCCACATATACTAGGGCGGTATGATAACTATCTGTTTTAAGGAAGACAACGCAATTGTTTTGCATTTAGTAAGTTTATTTTTCTATATAATCTCCCTGTAGCTCTATACACTTAATCTAGCGATGTTCCAACTTTTTTAAGCCGTCCAAATAATAGGATTTGTCGAACTCTGCGAAATAGGCCTCTGTTTCGACAATGACCTCCTCATTTGATGTGAACCGTTTTCACAGGGTGCCAAATCTGACGAATATGGTGGATGAGGCAACAATTCGTACCATAACTGGACTCGTTTTGCTGTCGCAATTACTAATGAGTGGGTCGAGTTGTTATCCTGATGGTAGAGAATTTTTTCTTTGCTAGGTGGGTCCTTCTCTTTAGTTCAGCTTCGAATCAGTCAATAAATCAGCATAGTACTGTCCTGTGATTGTCCTTCCTTTCTCCAACTAATCAATTAAGATTATGCGTTGCGAATCCCAAAAGATTGTCGTAATAACTTTTCCGGCTGATGGAATCGTCTTCGCCTTCTTTGGTGCACGTTCGCCGGTAGAAACCCATTGTGCCGACTGACTTTTGGTTTCAGGCGTGTAGTTATGGATCCATGTCTCATCAACGGTCACATAACGCAGCAGAAACTCATATTGCGCTCAAATATGTCTAAACAGAAGCAGCACCCATCTTGCCGATAAGCTTTTTCATACTCAAAGAATGTTTTGCACACGTTCAATTGAGATGTTTACCATATTAGCAATCTCTCTAATCTTCACCCGGTCGTCTACTAACACGATATTATGAATTTTATTGATTATATCGTTTGTAGTCACCTCAAAGACAGATGTTCGGCCACGCTTGAATTCGTTGAACCAGTATCTGATAGTAGTCATCTAACGTGCATGGTCCTTATAAACTGCATGCAACTTCTCTTTGCTTTCTGCACACGTTTGCCCATCCGAAAACAGAAATCAAATCACTGACCGATATGGTTCTTTTTCCATGATTGCACAAATACATAAACTTGCTCACTTTCAACACCACTCAATGAATCGGTCCGAAATGTTGACAGACATCAACTAGAGAGTGGTAATCACAGTCGGTAATGCAGATTTTGACAAAGCGCCATCTGTCGCCAAAAACGGGTATTTATCATACCGATCTCCTAAATGTGAATCGAATCTAAATAAGTCAAAAATTAATTAATTATTCGTCAAACTATCACTTTATTAATATTAGACTTAACCTCAAACTACTATGATACTATGGGTCTGTATCACATTTCCCACTGCTCACATTCCCCAATGCTCAGATTTCCCAATTCTAGAGTTGTTCACTGTTATGTTCCCTAAAATTATCGCTAAGTTAGAATGAAAATGCGTCATTGTCTGTTTTCTGTGATTTACCTGGTCGGTGGCTGCAGACACCTGCAGAATTGACTGATGTCACGATTTATCGCGATTTTGGTGACTAAGTCAAACTTGGCGAATTAAATCTATTATTTTTCCATACTTAAAGAAATGCATTAGGAAACAAATAAAAAATGTTCTCAGCGAAAATAATTTTTTGATCGCTATCACTCATTTGCTGGGGCCTCCTAAACCTCGGATCCCCTGTGCGCCACACCGATCTGCCCTACGATAGCTGCGCCACTGTTAGCAAATCTGTCTATTAATATTTTCAATTAATTTTATTGCAGTACTATGAACAAAACGGCAAAATTCCATCTAGTGGACTTGGCTGGTTCTGAAAGATCAAAGAAAACTGGAGCAACGGGTGTGACGTTTCAAGAAGGTGTCAACATAAATAAGGGACTCCTTGCTCTTGGGAATGTTATTTCGGCTCTGGGTAGCGACAAGCAATCCGGATACATATGCTACAGGGACAGCAACTTGACGCGACTGCTGAAAGGTAAGAAACATTTGTAAAAACATTGCAACGTAGAGTTTTTAAAACATTTTAAGATTAAGGTGGTCTGTTTTACAATACAAAATGTGTTTATTGTCTGTGCTTTCATTCTAATAGTTTTTTATTCAAATGCAAGCAATTAATTAGATATTGGAAACTTATAATTCATTAATTATGAATGCAAATATTTGCTCCCCTAACTATTTTAGATCTAAGATGGAAATAACTCTTTTATAAAGAAAACCATGCTGCATCCATAAATACTACTGTTTAATATTTTCAATTTTCCAGGAGTAGAAAAATTCGTAAAATAAGAAATTTGAGAAAATCAATGACGGCTTGGAATTATCCAAACAAACCACATGCTCATTTACATTTATCATTGTAACTGCCGGTCTTATAAAGGTCACTAATCTGACGTTAACTTTTAATTCGCTGTTAAAATAAACAAAAGCGTATCAAAACGTCAGTGCTTATGACATTTTATTCATTAGTAAACAAATTTTGATGCGCTTTTGTTTATTTTAACAGCAAATTAAAGTTAACGTCAGATTAGTGGCCTTTATAAGACTGGCTGTAAGTGTGATAATTACGTATAAAACATGCATCAAAACTATGAAAACGCATTGCATTTAAGTTAGAGCAGAATTTAATAACCAGTTATAAACGTCAAACAACAGTGATGAATGTAAATGCACATGTTTTTTTAAATGACTTCAAGGCATTGATAATTTTTTGAAAGTTCCAGTTTTCATTCTTTTAGAAAATTGAAAATATTAATTGGAGGCAGTATTTATTTCTCTACAGAAAAAATTTACAGGGTGTACAAATTTAGATGTTTTAATAGGGAATCTCGATAACTATAGGAGATATGGAAAAATAAACCCCTCTATCCTTCTTATTCATTTTTACTTTAAGCACAGTATGCCTTCTGCCTTTCGTTGAAACGAATGCAGTATAGGGGAGTTACGGTTCTACCTATACCGTCTGGAAAACTTCAATCTCTTTTTTTTCTCGAGAAAAGCTACATGGTGAAGATTAAAATTGGCTATCGCCTTTTGTTTTCGGGTTATAAACAAAAGTTCGACTTTTCGTTTTGTGGCTATATCTTGCTTATTTATGAAAATAGAGAAAAGTAATTTTTACGTTCTTCAGGCACTTTTTTGATAAGAATCGAGTGGTGTAGTCAGTTTTTCAAAAAGTCTTTCTAAATTCCAGTTATAATGTTGTTTCTCATAATATGTCCTAGATATTGTAGTTTTCGTGACTTTATTGAGAGAAGCAGTTCTTTTTCTTTCCCCATTCTCTCTAGGACAGCTTGATTGGTGATATGGTCTATTCATGAAATTTTCAGAATTCATCGATACAACCACATTTCGATCTCTTCCATTAAACGAGATAAAATATGTTAAATATTGATGCGTCACCACATTTGGGCTAAATCGGGAAAACAAAATCAGCAACACAGGTGAATGCACTCTGAACTTGGAAGTAAGTGCTCCATCTTGCTACTTCTGGATTGGCACAGCTTGAGGCGGCGACGCAACAGCTAAATTAAACTTACCTTTCGTTACATTCACTTACAATTATCTGCATTCCCGTATATTGAAAGAAAACACAAATATGCATGCAAACACCAATGAAAAACAAAAGTATTTAATAATGAACTATATTGAAATAATAAAATATTTAAAAGGTGACAATGGACATGAAAATGTTTACTCGTTACAGTTAAAAACATGTGAGAAAGGGGTTCTTCTTCTTCTTCCTCAGCCGTTTTCTGTCCACTCCTGGACATAGGCCTCTTTCATATGTTTCCATGCTTCTCTGTTTTGTGCTACTTGAAACCATCTCTTTCCTGCTTTTTTTATGTCATCTAGCCATCGTTTCTGTGGTCTGCCTACACTGTACTTTGTTTGTCTTGGTCGCCAGTGTGATATTCTTGATGTCCATCTGTCTTTATCTTGCCTGGCTACATGTCCTACCCATTGCCATTTAAGTTCTGCCATACGTGTTATTATATCAACGACTTTGGTTCTTCGTCGGATTTCTTCGTTTCTGATTTTGTATCTTAAACTGATACCAAGCATAGCGCGTTCCATCGCTCTCTGCAGTACTCTTAGATGGTCGGCACTCTTTTGTGTCATTGACATGGTTTCCAAGCCATAGGTCGCTACTGGTAATATACACGTGTCAAAGACTTTGCATTTGAGATTTATTGGTATATCCCTATTTCTGAGTGCATGGTTTAATTTGCCAAAAGCTGCTCATGCTAGTCGTATTCTACACTTTATCTCACCTGTCTGATTTGCTTTACCTATTTTGATGATATGCCGTAAATATATATATTCTTCTACGTTTTCCAAGATCATGTTATCTATATTTATATTTTCTTCAGCATTACTCATTACTTTGGTCTTAGAGAAGTTCATTTTTAAACCCACTTTTTTTGACGCTGCATTTAGTTGTTCTAGCATGTCTGTCAGTTCTTAAATATCACTACTTATTAGAACAATATCATCGGCAAAACGCAAGTGGCTCAAATAGGACCCATCGATGTTGATGCCTTTGGTCTTCCATGGCAATGACTTGAAGATGTTCTCTAGCGCCAGGGTAAATAGCTTTGGAGATATTGGGTCTCCTTGACGCACACCTCTATTGATCTTAATTTTATCGGTCACTAGGTCTTCGTTTATTTTAACGTGAGAAATGGCATTTTCATACACATATTTTAAGAGACTAGAGTATCGAGAATCAATTCTAGCTTGGTCCATTGCTTGCAAGAAAGCCCATGTTTCAATAGAATCGAATGCTTTATGAAAATCTATGAATACTAAGTGAAGGGGTATGTTATATTCGGTTGTTTTTTCTATTAATGTTCGTATCGTTTGTAAGTGTTCAATGGTACTGAACCCTTTCCGAAACCCCGCTTGTTCCACCGGTTGGTAAACATCGAATTTCTTTGTTAGTCTGTTGGTAACGATCTTGGTTAAGAGCTTATATAAGCGAAAGGGGTTAGTCAGGTTAAATCGCGACGTTTAAACTAAACATAGCGCTAAAATGGCAATCAAACAACATGGGTACATTCCAAACAGTATTAACTTTAAGTTTTGCACAAAAGAACTACGTTACAGTATCAAAATTTGCAACAGTCACTCAAATGGTGACCCAACAACAATGTTTACTTGACTTTCAACGCAAAACAACATGTAGATAATAAAACTTGACGGTATTGTTCAACATCTCTCGATTTAAATCAACCAATGGCACAATTTGCCAAGAAAACACTTCACTATAATTTCTATATGTTACAAACACCTGATAGGAAGTCAGACGTTCTGGTTACGTCGGTTCAGCTCAATTGCAGGTCACATCCCAAGCAAGCCATTGTCACTAAATGCGAATAGGAAATTACTGGGAAGCACATGGAGGAGAGATATTTGAGCAAGTGTAAGCGACATTATGTCCCCGTTTTTTGTACAAAAAATAACTGCATTATGGGCTGCTAATTTCAACCCCTTAAAGCGATACATAAGTGAGTTTTCATTATTTATAGTACTGCATTGTTGGTAGCACTGTCAAGCTATGTCAAATTCGTAATTTTCAGGTTAAGTTTTTCGTCAGTCTGTGTCAAATAACAAACAAAACCTAACCTACGAACCTCGAATTTGACATAGACTGACAATACACTTCAGTACTGTCGAACGTATATCACAAATCATAGGCGACTAATTATAAATTTATTTCGCGACATATTCTGACTGTGCAAACTATTTAGGCACAAGAACTGCTACTGTAAGATAAAACGTCGTATATCACACGTGAGCGAAATGCCATTATAAGCTCGTGAGAAATTGTATCGCTCGTGCTGGGGCACTCTCGATTCAAAATTCTCACTCGCAAATAATGATGCATTTCTCTCACTTATAATATAATCTACTATTCCAGGAAACCAGTTTATGCTCAAATAAAAAAATTGTACATGGTGCTCTGATTATATGCCTGCTCACATTTTATAGAATTTAAAGGTCTTATTTTCATAAAATTTACAGCGTCTGGCTGCATTATAGTTTTAGTACGAACATTTTCTTTATATGCAAAACGGTACACTCTAGCAATTAATATAATAACTAGCAGTCCAGTGAGACAAATGTCTCATTTAATAAAACAAAAAAGACCGTTTTGCAAATAGAACGCGCATTCACCACACGTACGTATATGACGTCATTGTTGGTAGCAAACTACCAGTCGCATTCGCCTTGATAAAATTTGCCTAGAATCTAACCTAAAAAGTTAGGATTATAATTAAGATAGTAATTAGTGTTAGAGACTGAAATTCGGTTCCTGACCTGACATGACCATTCCAAACATATAACTTTAATAACTTTTTTCTCTATCTCTTACGGTTTGGCTGCTGAAACAGCGTCCCAGACAGACAAAACAGCGTCCCGAACAGACACATCTATTAGATAAAGAATAAATAATAATAATGTTTTTATTGATTTAATAATATAACCATGATATAACAAACATGGTATAGCCGTGCGCATGTTGCCGGCCAGCCGCTGCATCTGTGACGTCAGCATGGAAGCATTTACGGCGAAGCAGACGGCCGTGACTGTGAGTTTTATAGTGAGTTTTGGGGTAAAACAAGGGAACAGAATGTATCATATTTAGTGGTGTAAATTACCCGGGTATTTATTTTTAGGGTTAAATACCCGGGGTATTTACCCGAATAAATATCCAAAATGGGTATTTAAACGGGTATTTATAGCCTCATTTATCAAATATTATAAAGCTAATCTAACCAGTATAAAATGATTGGTAAGTGAAGGTGCTCTATTAAAATTTTATAAAAATGTAGAATAGAATAGCTGTACTGAGAACATTTACTACCCAAAATACTTATGGGAACATAACTATACAGGTTGCCTAAAATTGTACGGAGCATGGCAATTCCATTGAGTTGGAAAAGGTTCAAATACTGTTTTCTTTAAGATTAACTGAAATAGAAAATGCAATAATTATTTTGGTAATTCTTGCATTTTCTATTTCACTTATTCTTATGGCAAATAGTATTTGACCCTTTTCCACCTCGTGGAATTACCATGTTCCCTATAATTTTAAGTAACCTGTTTTTAAGTAACCTGTATACATATAACAGCAATGAAATAGCATGAATAAAAACAGAATTCAATGCTTGAATAAGAAAGAGATGAACATAGAAACAAATATTTGAGTAGACTTGACGTTCATTTTAATTATGACATATGTCTACTAAATATGCCTATTAAAATAACTGTTTTATACGGTTATCTCTTTCTTACTCAAGTATTATGTGCTTTTGTTTATGCTATCTCATTGCTGTTATACATAATTATGGTCCCATCGGTATACAACGTTATTTATATAATTTTGCCTTATTAAGATTGTTTCTTAATATGTATATAATAGGGATGTCGTACCCGGTCTAAAATCAAACCCGGGTACCCGAAAACAGTACCCGGGTACCTTCGGGTACCCGAAATATATAACAAAAATGTTAGCTTACATCGGAACATCTGAGGTAGCTACAATTTCTCTCTTTATGCGGGGAGTTTTAAACTGAACTAAATTGAAATATGTAGTAACTACTCGCCAATTCAAACTGCAAGTCGTCTGTTATTTATAAATATTTTCACACTTCCAAGTGCTATCAAATTCAAGTACATACGTGACTTCATTCGAAATTCGTAACAGCATCAAAACCACACAGATGATGTTTATGTTACTTCATCCCATCTGGGATAGGGTGATTCTGGTAATTACTGCATGGTTATGTTTTTCTAGAGCTTATTCCTATTGTTTTAAGTATACCCGGGTTGACTATTACCTGGGTCGACCCGGGTACCCGCCGACATCCCTAGTATATAATAATAATAATAATAATAATGTTTATTGTCCTATAATACAAAACAAATACATTGTTAACTAACTACTAATAGTAACAACCAAGTGTAAATACGTATTATTAATGTTAATAAATATAAGGATTATTTCTTCAAGTTAAAGTTAAGTTCATTTTTCAAAAATGAAAAGTCGGAAAATAATATACTAACAATATAAATCATCTCAATCTCTGGAGTCAGAGCCATCACAATTTTTTTGGTAAATTCTGACAACCGCAATTTATTACGCCTCTGTTTATTTCCATAAACTTCGGTAGCCAATGCCAAAAATATGGATTAATGCTTGCAAGAGAGATGATAGATTCAATGTTAAAAAAATGACAAATATTGCATGGTAAATAATTTTTATTAATTTACTTATAGCTGTTTTAGCTCGAATATGCTCTAAACATTTTAATGATAAGTCTTACGAACTTGATTTAAAAGCAGAATTAATGGGCGCTCCAGCGAAAAAAGTACTAGATTTTACTGTAGGGCAAATACTGCAGTGCCCTAATCAAATTGATGAATTCAAATTGGAATTAGACTCAGAATCGTTGGAATATATAGCTGGATATTTGGCTTATAGGTTTCGAAATAAATATCTCGATCTTGGCAATCCAATGCACAATTTTAATCCTGATGTCAGTATAAAAATTCCAAGAGATGTCTTGAAGTGTTTTTTAGAACACGAACTTATTTAAGAATAAGATTAATTAATTTTCAGCTGAAATTTTACAGCCAAAAACGAAACGCAGAAAAATTAAAAAAAAAAAATTGTACCAAAATATAATAAATAAGTGTTAGCTTTATAAGTGAAATGATTTCTGTTGTCATTTCTTACAAACCATAACCATAAATAAAAGTATTTGTTAAATAAGTGTATTTTGTGATATTATTATTGTTTTAAATTGCATAGGAAAGTGGGCTCGTCTGAGTTTTAAAAAGTGTACTTATAAATACAAAAATACGTAAAATTCTGTTGAAATGTATCCAAGCTCCAAAGTGGATATGATAAGTGTTTTTAAATAACTATTCCTTCACGGAATCGTTGTGTCTCAAATTTAATACTAGCAAAATACGTAAAACAAGCTGAATTTTAGGTTAAAACAATTAACTACGAACATTTCCATTAAATATTTATATCACGAAAACTGGCTACAATTATTTGGCACAAAAAAGTTCAGAAAAATTAAACGACCTTCATTAGATAAGAACACCTAAAGGACAAATTAATTAAATTATGTGGTTTGACCACAAGTAATTTTTTAAATTTTAATTCAATTTCGTTCGAACATAGGACGATTATTCTTTAAGTGTTTTTGATCTGATGATGACCTTTTAGTTTTTCTGATATTGTTTCGGCCGTTTTTGTAATATAACTATTTAGTGGAAGACTTCGTGTTTACTTACTTTAACCTACAATTCTGCTTGTTCTATTTTGAACATATTAAATTTGAAGCGTATAACACTTCCGTGAAAAGACTGAATATGTAAAAACGCTATTGAAAACTATGCGAGATGTTTTACAATCTCTGTGGGTTCCAGGAGTTTGCATCCACCACTACGTCATGCGCAAACAGTACCCGTTTGCGTTAGGCGGACAGCTCTATCATGTTAGTTATATCATGAATATAACAATAAAATAGATATGGTACATAAAAAAGAACAACTAAACCCCTAGGCGAAGTTTGGTTACCTCAAAGAGCTTCTGTCCTTTCACTTAACCTAGAGCTTAAGAACAGGATGGTGTGCAATGATTCCATTTGGTCATTTTTGTAATTAACTTCCCTAAAAACTGGAAAACCTATTGTTGACAAATGTTAATTGTTCAGTTACGTAAACTGCCCCTTTACCAATAAATTGTAGAATGTACCTTTTATCAGTTGTATACTCAAAGACTAGTCAAATAATTCTATTTTCTAAAAATAAATTTGGTTAAAATGCATATTTATCATTAATTTAATACAAAAACTGTTTTCAAATGTGAAAGATTATAATGTAGCACAGATGCAACCACTGTTATAATGCTTGTTTATAGTGGATGAGGTTTAAGCTTGCGGGATACCGGTACCGTTAACAACTATTGCTATATGGTCAAAGGACTTATGGAGTTGCAACTCTACAAGGAATCTTTTACATGCGTTATTGTATTACTGCAAATGTCACCTTTAAAATGACCATAATTCAGTGTTGCTAACTTTTTATTTCTCACAAACTACTGCAGCATTTTCTACTCAGTGAACTTAATGTTTGTTAAAAATAGTTAATAGAATATGGAAGTTTACTAAGAATCTTACTAAGAATTTGTGTGTTTTTGGTATTTTTCTACCAATAATTAAAAATGTTAATATGCTAACATTTCGGAAAAAGAATATATTCCCATTATCGAAGCAACAAAAAATGAATACATTAACTTTAATAAAGCAAAACTTATGTTTTGTGGTACTTCTTATTTATCTAACTCTATTATCTGCTTGACAATTTATGGTCAACCTTCATGTGAAAGATTCTATAATTTTTTACCAATAGCTTTGAGCATTTGAAAATTTGAATTATCATGTGATTTTATTATATTTTCATTTTTTAAATTTCTAGATTCTTTGGGTGGAAACAGCATTACACTAATGGTAGCCTGTGTTAGTCCAGCAGACTACAATTTAGATGAAACTCTATCCACACTTCGTTACGCTGACAGAGCCCGCAAGATTAAAAACAAACCTGTAGTAAATCAAGATCCCAAAGCTGCTGAAATTAACAGACTAAATAAATTAGTTCAGCAGCTGCGCCTGGAGCTGGTCGGCCAGGGTAAGTTCGGCAGATGTGTTGCTGTTCTTTTTGACCGAACGAATGCTTTGCAGGTGGCCCCATCATCAGCCAAGCCGAGTTGGATCTGTTCAAACGAAGCGACGCTTCTCAAAAATCGAAAATTCAGGAGCTGACGCTGCAGCTGTCCTCCACTTTAAGTGAGAATGCCAGTCTCTTCGAGCGGGTCATGCTCATGCAAGCAGCCAATGAGCGGCTGAACAGCAAACTGGTGGAGTTGAAGGAAGAGTGCAACGTTACCATCAACAACCTCAGTTTAAGCCTAGAGCAGAACAACATGGATGCCGTCAGGGAGCACTTCAACAAGCTGCACGGCATGCAAGACTTGTTCAAAGAAATTGATTCCGAAAGGCAAAAGACAGATGAGGAGATCCGGAAGCACGAGCGCAGCAGCAATACCGTCAACATTGTTAGTACTGACCTTCGTACAGAATCTGATTTCAGCGAACAACAGGAGAGCCACACAAAACAACAGATTGCCTTGAACAGCGAGCTTCAGGAAGTAACTAAAATGTTGGCAATGAAAGAGCACCTGGCACAGCAGATACTTGCTAATACGAACTATATGGTCGACCATAATGCCATAACTGAAAGCGAGACTAAAATTCAAGCTCTCGAGATGGAAAAGCAAGAGTTACTGCAACAGCTGAAAAATGTACAAGCACTCGGTGCCGAGAATAAAATTGCTGAACAGAGAAGAAAACGGGTGCAAGAGTTGGAGAAGGAAATACACGAATTGCACAAGAAGGTATGTCTGTGCCCTTATTTTTGATTTTACCTCTTAACCCTCTTATAGCAATAATAGAAATTACATATTTTTTATTTAGATAACGGAACAAGGTCGCTTAATAAAACTGAAGGAAAAGGACGAACAGAAGATCAAGCACTTAAACGCTGAAATACAGCAAATGAAACAGACAAAGGTGACCTTGATTAAAAACATGAAGCAAGAATCCGATAAGTTCCGCTTGTGGAAGGTTCAGCGTGAACGGGAATTGCTGAAGCTCAAGGAACAGGATCGAAAGAAGCAAAGTCAATTGGTTAAAATGGAGACCATGCTCAGCAGGCAGCAGAATGTGTATAAAAGGAAAGTGGAGGAGGTAGCGGCCATTAACAAGCGACTCAAGGATGCCCTGGCCGTAAGGAAAACAGTTCAGGACCATAAGATATCTGGCAAAGTTGAACGAATTGCTCCTTGGGTAAGTGTATTGAACTTATAATAAGTTAGTGGTTTCTTATACAAAGAATTGTTAGCATATTTTTATTGTAGATCCAGCAAGAGCTAGATATTTTTGTAAATACGGTGGATGCCCAAGTCACACTAGATTATCTGTTGGAAGACAGAGCAACATTGCAATCACAGATGGATCTAATTAAAGCAAATCCTGAACTTGCAGCCTCTCCTGAGGTTGTGCAACTGGAAGAGGCAATAGATCTCCGGTGTGCACAAATACAAGAGCTGCAACAGAAAATACTGGACTCGGATCAAGGTAACAAATGTGATTCATATGACAACATAAGAGTCATTTACAGATTTATACATAACGACAAACAAAATTGCTTTGTTTAAAGTGTTTGTTAAGTTAGTAGTTTCATACAACAGATATACTGACTTACTTAGTCATTCTCTTCTACCTTATGGTGTAGAGGTAAACAGACGTAATTCTTTCAATTCCAATATTTTTGTTATTTGTAACTGAATTATAATGACTCGAAACAGCAATAAACAGTTGACTGTAGAAGTGACTCCATATTTGACCGAGATATCGGGAAGTAATTAAAAAAATGAAAGTTTAAATTTTTTGAGTGAATAATTAACTGTATTGTGCACATACGGAACATAATTAGACATGAAGGCAGCATTTGACCAGGTACCGAGGGAACATATCTGGGAAGCACTCCAAGAATTACAAGTATTACAAATAAACTAATAAACGTTATAAAAAGCCGCTACAATGAAGTGAGAGGAAAAGTAAGATTAAATGGACACCTTTCAAAAGAATTTCAAATGAACATGGGAGTAAAACGAGGCGACAGCCTAAGTCCACTACTATTTGTTATCTATATGAACCAGATGAGCATCAAATGTCAAAACGAAACAAGAAAGGAAAATTTAGGATACTTAAATCTAAACCCAATTACAACAAGAGATTTATTATACGCAGATGATATCCTACTAATAGCTAAGAGCCGATGACAACTACAAGGGAATATAGAAATATGGAAGAACAACCTCCAACAGAAAGGGATGACCCTGAACGCAAATAAAAGCAAAATCATCCACATACCAAAGAAGGAAAATGAAATAACACAAGAAATAAGAATCGACCGAAAAATATTAGAAATGGTGGACACATACGAATACCTTGGCACACAAATTAACAAAGACGGACGCATTGATAAAGAAATTAGGAATAGAATTAGTAAAGTCAATAGAATATATTATCAAAACAACAACACATTAATAGGGAAAAAAGAAATAAACACAAAAACAAAAATGCACCTATATAAATCATAACGTTACGGAATGCAGAAAGTAAATATGACTCGACTCGTATATAATGAGACAGACCTGTGGTGTTGTAAATGGGCACGCCGGTGTCTTCTGATGGCATCTAATAATTTATAACCCCTACATTCTGTACATCACTTTCTTTTAATGATTAATGCGTGGATCATAGAACCATGTTCTAAGCTGTCAAATGCTTTCGAGTAGTCCACAAATGTTAGATGAATAGGTTTGTTGAATTCTTGGCATTTTTCAGTTATTCGAGTAATTGCTTGAAGATTGTCCATTGTTGAATATCCACTTCTGCATCCTGCCTGTTCAGGTGGTTGTTTTTCATTCAAAATGTTTATTCTTTCTTTAATAATGGTTACAAATACTTTATATAAGGTTGGTGTAAAACTAATAGGTCTGTAGTTTCTTATCTCTTCTTTACTGCCTTTCTTATGCAATAATATTATGGTGGCAGTTTTCTATAGCTTCCTCAGGTAGCCATTTTAGTTGCTCATTTGTTATCCTGTCTCCCTGGAGCTGTATCTTTCTTTAGTGTATTTATGACTTTCTTTATTTCTTCCGCTTCTATTGCATGCCAGATTTCCATTTCATCTTGTTCATTTGTTTCACCATTTCTGGGTAGCTCTGCGTTTCTCCTGCTTCTGAATATTTCTTTGTAGTGCTCTGTTGCAACTTGGATCATCCCTTTTCTTGTTCTTTCTTCATCGCCTTTCTTGTTTATTAACTTGCTGATTCATTGTTTCCTTTTATTAATATCCTTTCTGATTTTCCTGGTGGAACCCGTTTCTTCCATTATGTTTTCTATTTTTTCTTTCTCATAACGTCTTATATCTTTGCGGATTTCTCTCTTAGTAAGTTTATCGAGTTCCACGTATTCTACCCTGGATCTGGGATCCTTTCATTTTTTCTGTCAGTTTTCCAACTTTTGAGGTTGCCTTTTCTTCTGCTTCTGTTTTTATATTTCATATTATTTTTTTGAACCTATCGTATAAAGTTTGCACTCTTGTGTTGTGCTGTTACTGTTACTATTTTTTTTTATTTCTTTAACTTCTCACAATTTTTCCAGAAATTTACCACTACTAAAAACGGTTTCACTTTTTACTATCTTTTGCAGTCTATTTGTGTTTTTCTCTGTTGTTATGGTTGATCTCACTTTCCTGTGATCTGTGCTGACTTTAAATTGATTTATGACTTCGGTTTTGTCTGTTGTTAAAATGAAATCGATTTCATTGTGATACTCTCCGTTCGGTGTTTTCCATGTCCATTTTCTTCCACTTCTTCCTGTAAAGAAGATGTTAGTTATAAATAATCTGTTCCTTATTGCGAAACTCATTAATTCTCTTCCTCTATCGTTTCTTCTACCATGACACAACCGTCCCGTGATGTCACCATCCTCTTCCTTATAGTAGAGAGGCCAAACTAAATTATCTCGTCAAATAACGATTTTCGTAGGACTGAGTAGGTTTATACCGACAAGTGGTATCTTCTTATTCGGTGGTGTTTCCTGAGTATGAAAAATCATGTTGTCGCTTTCTCAGCCTGTGGAGTGAGGAGCTATGACGTCACAAAGATGGCCATTCTTAGTTCCAGGTTTTAGTACAGAAACCGGGGTTTAACCCAAACATCCAAAAAGAAAGTTCTACCCAGCAGCAAACTGTTTAGTACCCTCCTCTTAGTAAGTGATAAAAAGTTACGCAACATTGCGCTTCGGGTTTAGGCGGAAGGGGGTAGAAAGCTAGAAAGGTGGTAAAATGGTAGGTTTCAACAGTTTTTCGCGAATATCTCGTTAACTATGAGGTTTAGCGCAAACTTTATCTTATACAAAATTAATCTATATTTAATTTACAATAAAAATGGTCTTATGCATTTTTGACTTCTAGACAAGAGTTACGGAGATATTGAGGGGGCAATAATGTCATTATTTTCTAGTTAGCTTGGGATTCATCGTAATCACTTGAAAATGAGTATGTTTCGTTATAAAGAGTATGTTTCGTTATAAAAAGTACTTAGTAACGCATCATTAGCATAGGAACATTTGTATGTGTGTATGTATGTATGTACGCCTATGTGTTTGAATCTGACAATATATCTACATTACTCCCCTCCTTTGTAGTTTTTATCTTAATTTTGCCTAGTTTTCCTTTTAGATAATTCATCATATCGTTTTCCTCTTTCCCACTTGAGCTTTTAGAATTACAGCTACTTAAATTACTTCCATCTTTTGTCATATTTTCCTAAAAATATAAAATCATGTGAATAGCGTTGAAACAACAAACTACAAACTTTATCTAATAAGCTTTAATACAAAAAATAATGGATTTTTTTCACAGTACATGCTTTTCAGTAAATTCAATGTTCTTAAATGGAAAGTGGTATGTACAACGTACATGGTAGTTACATAATAATACAATTACAGCAATCAGTAACCTAAAAATCGTTAAGCTTTTTTTCATGTTGAAGATTATCTTCATCGATGCCGACGTCAATAATTAGTGCATCTCTGTTGGTGCACCTATGTCCGGAGCAATTCTTGCACATATTAGAGCATTTCTAGCCACTCTGATGACGCTCACAGTTTCTGACACACACCGTATTACAAGTGCAAACAATGAGGGAAAACAATTTTTTAGGAGCAGCTGCCTTATCGTTGCAACTGGACGCAAATAACCGCCAATCCTTTTCCAACCCCACTTTAGCGAATCTTTATTGGCATTGAGCCATTGCTGCACTTGATAGTAAACTCTATAAGAGTGTTGTTGTCCAGCTGCTAAAGTGGGGGAAAGTACAGCCAACCTCAAATTTGAGTGTACAGGCTCCTTTGCGATGGTCTGCAAGTAACATTGAAGGCGCAGAGTATCCAAATTATCTGCATTTTTTTATGCAAATATCGAAATGAAGAAATGGTTCCAGCATCAGCTAGCGCATCTGGATCTGCATTTGGGTTGTTAAAAGTCAACAGCTTTGAGTAAAACTCCTTGTCACTTTGCACTCTTTCAGAAGGCTTTATTTTTCCCTTTCTATAAATTGAAGAAACGGTATCAGATCCGGCGAAAGTGTAAGCTGTCAAGACAACATCCTTCATTTCCTCGATACCACGCTGTATGCACCAGTGTAGTAAACTTTTTCTTTTTGGTTACCTTTCTTCGGTACACCTATCTTCAACTGTTTGTTGGCTGGAGCATGAACAACCAACAAGACCAATAAATCGATGTCATTGCCAATTACGATAGCCTCTGTTCCCTTCTTTGATTCGTCAATTACTGTAAAAACGATCTTGATGTCAGCACCGCATTCTGCCTGAATCACTTTGCAGCCAGCTTGCTGTTGTGTACAGTGATTAGAGCAATCAGTTGCATCTTGTTTTTAGTATTAGTTAGAAATTTTGCTTGTCCAAGAGTGACATTAGTTCCATCTTCCACTTTCACTTCAACATGTGTAGTAGTGGATGATCTGCGCAAATGTACGAGTATGTCGTCGTTAGTGCTGGGTGCTTCACCATAACCATCTCGCCTCCCCACTTCCTTGAACCCTTCATATAATACACTTGGAGAGAATATTACGAATTCATATGCGCAATTTTAGAATTTTTGCGAAACAGAAAAAGTTACATTTTTACCCCCTTCATATATCCGTAATCCTTTACTCGACTGCAAAAATGCATAAGACAATTTTTATTCTAAATTAAATGTAGATTAATTTTGTATAAGGTAAAGTTCACAGTAAACTTCACAGGTAACGAGATATTTGCAAAAAACTGTTGAAACCTACCATTTTACCACCTTTGTGACGTCATAGCTCGTCACTCCACAGGCTAAGAAAGCGACAACAGGAGTTTTTCTACTGAGGAAACACCGCTAATTACGATGGTATCACTTGTTGGTATAAACCTACTCAGTCCCACGAAAATAATTATTAATTCACTTGGCCTCCCTACTATTATGCTGCCCTATTTTGCTGTTAAAATCACCCATCACTACGATTTTTGCGAATCCAGCCTCGGTAGGTGCATAGACTTGTATTATTACTAGTTTCTCTTTTGCATTTAGTCTTATTGTTAGAGTTGCTACCCCGTCTGAATATCCTTTTATCTCTTCTACTAATTCTATATTTTTACTTCCTTTTACTATAAAGGAAGTATTGGATTCACCCCAAAAATTCGAAATTGAGTTTTCAACAGATCTTCACGTTTTAGAGTCCCCTGAACCCAAAAAACATGTTTTTGTTCATTGGTCTGTCTGTCTGTCTGTGTGTCTGTGTGTCTGTGAACAGAATATCTCAAAAATGAAAAGAGGTATGGCGTTGAAACTTCATATATAAGTTTTGTGTAATATGTAGATAAAACAGCAAGCTTTTGAAGATAATCGCATAACCGGAAGTAGGTGTTTACTCTTGTGATTTTTCAGTTTTTTTCGATTTTTTCAAAAACGGCTCTAACGATTTTTTTCAAACTTTACATTTTTATTACATTTTTAATGTGTATTGATGTGAGCTAGGTCATTTTCCAGTTGAATACTTCTAAAGTGGGCTTCTCTTGTTTTTTTTCAATTTTTTTTATTAACTCCTATTTTAAATAGAACACCCGGTATATTATTACATTTTTGAATTCAGCTTAAAATTTTAGAGAAAATTTGTCTCTTTAACTAACGCTCTATTTTGTACCGCTTTTATAGAATTTGTAATTTTTGAAAAATTTTGACAAATGCTTAGAAATTAAAAATGAAATTTTTGACTAATTATAAGATCACTGTAAAAGGAAGTTGTGTGGGTGTATCACACCAGATTTTTATTTATATAGAAACCCACTCCATTTCGTCTTTTCATTTCTCCCTTGGAAAATAGTATGTTTCAGTTTCTTCTTTGTAGTATGTTGTCGCCTAATCTTCTTATTTCTGAAATCTCTATTATATCCCAGGAGATGTTTCTTGTTGCTTGTTCGAACTCTATTAATCTCTCCTCGGTTCTTAATGTTCTTACGTTAACGGTGCATATTTTTAACTTCTTTCTTAATGTGCTTCTCTTCAATCGTGATTGTGGGAGGGTGTCGGTCTTATGCTTCCCTGGTGACCAGCCTGCTGGGAAATGTATAATAGAATAAACACCTAACAAGCTCAAAAGCGACACTTGCGGCAGCGCCTTTGATGTTCAAGTGGCCGATTTCAGCTATGGCGGCCATATTGAAAGAGGGTAGCTCAAGCGGGATATTCAAAAAATTACATATGATTGCACACCACCAACCACCTTTTAATGTACTTATGTTCACATAAATCTCATTTTTCTACTAATTTGTAATAAAGCACGGTCGTAAATCGATCAAATTGCGTTAAAACCAATGCATGGAAACACAAATTTACTCGCTGGCAGCATGGCTACATGTTGATTTTTAGACACAGAGACTGTCGCTTCCGAGTCCGTTAGGTGTTTATTCTGTGATAATAGTTTTTTCCTCCTTTTAATTTACTAATTACCATATATTATTTTTTTTACGATTTAATGATAGTCTGTATTTCTTGCTAGCTTATTGATGTTATTTAGAAGTGTTTGCAGGTCTACTAAATTACTTGCAGAGATCGCAGTATCGTCTGCGTATCGTATATGATTTATGTTTGTTCTAAAAACTTCTGAGAGCACAGATTGAATAATACTGGGGACAAAACGTAGCTTTGTCGTACTTCTCGCTGGGTTTTTGTTATTGTGATTATTCTTACGTCTTTATCGTCTAATCTTATCTTTACTAGAATTTCTACAAGTTTTTGATGTATGACAGTTGACAGTCAATAAAACAAACAAACAATTTCGCAGTTAACATCACGACATCTCTGAAATAGTACTTGCATGCAAAATAGTGCTTCTCGTGTTCCAACACCTTTTGGAAATATGAACTGTGGATTTTCCACATACTTTTCGCATTTTTTATAAATTCCATTATGAACGATTTTCAGAAACCCCCTCAACACATGACTCATCAAACTTAGAGTGCGATATTTCGTGCACATTTTTGCGTTGGCTTTTTGGGGAGGGCCACAAAAGTTGATGTCAATCAGTCTTTAGCTATTATCCCCGTGTCATAAATCATATTATATTATATAATTTTGTTAGTATCTCTATACAGTCGTCATTTAGATGTCTAAGTATTTCTACGAGTGTTTTATCCGGGCCATCTATTTTTCCATCTCTTGCTTTGGAAATAGCTGCAGCTACAGTGGTTTTATTAATGACAGTGCGGTCAATTTTGGTCTTGTTTCTGATTGGCTGTTTTAATAACCTCCATTTTGAGTCGTTTCAGTATCGAAGATGTTTAGCAGTGTACACATATTTAGTTACAAAAAGTCCTTATAAAGTCACTGTAGCTGCAGCTATGATCCTGTATATAAACTATATGCAGAGACTGTAGCTAGCTGCAGCAACTTCTTCTTTTGATATTGCAGGTCCTATAGTGACCTTGTTCTCTGTAAGCTTATTTGCATTACTGAACAATTGTTTTATATAATTTTTCCATATCTCTAATTTTTCATTGTCTATAACAGCGCAACCTTGGTCATGGATTATGTTCTTTTCTTATATAATGCGGCCTTTAACCTTTTTATGCATATTGAAAGAGTCACGTATCTTTTCTAACTGTTCAACTTCTGTGCATTCTGTTTTCAACCAACTCTGTATCTATTTATATTGATGTTTTTACTTTCTCTTTTTTGTTCGGCATGTTTTAAAATCTCTTGTATTGTTTATTCTAAATTTTAAAAATATCAAACAAATTGAAAGAGAGGTACCTGATACCTGCATAATCCGTCCCTGAAATATTTCGTATAGAACATGTTTTATAATGACCACTATTTTGCCTCCAGTATCACATTCACTTAGAATTGTAATACATTGAAATAACCGAATTTTTTCATAAACATTATTACGATATTACTAGTATTGAACTATTAGTATTAATAAAGCATTTATAATATTTTTACTTCACACTTTACAGAAAATAAATCAAAATCAAGGTGGGAGAGCATTCAATCCATGGGTGATGCAAAATTTGCCTTGAAGACTTTGTTCGATCTTACAGCTGAGATTCGCCGAAAGGAAGCCATCAATGAGCTAAAATTAAATGAACTGCAAATCAACCAGGCAGAGGTAGCTGAAAATGCCCCATCATCCCATGTGTGTGTGCACTTAATTTTCAATAATATTCAACTTTCAGATAAGCCAGGCCGTAACGGAGAAAGAAAATCAAATGAAATCCATGAGGGCGGAACATCAAGTTGAAATTTCCATCCTAGCTCGAGAGTATGAAGAAAAAATTGCCGTATTACTCAGACAGCTTCGCGGTGTGCCAGTTCAAGGTATTTTGCTGCATACATGTTGTACTCAGCGTCAATAATTTTTTTGTAGGTATCGAAAAAGAACTTCACGACAGATGGGCTATTCAGCAACGGGCACTGGAACAACAGGAAATGGAAATGGAAGAGTTGTGCAGGCAAAATAAAGAGCTGAAGGCGGAGAAGGAGAGCCTCAACGAACGGCTGGAACAAATTAAAGTAAGCAACTGATATGCGTATTGTTCATTATATAAATATACGTAGTCCGTTTTACAGCAACAACCCATGACAATACCAGAGAGTGTTACAACCAACCCTAAACCACAACGGAAGAAAATGTTTTCCAATCTCTTCTCTGTTGTTGAGGCGGAGGTAAGTGTGTAGTTATGATGTAATTGGGCTGCTGTGATATAATTTTTTTTTTAATAAAGGCGAAACATACCGATCAAGAGGAGTTGAGTTCTAGTTTATACGATGGCCAAGATAAAGATCCGGATTGGCGGAATACTCCGTTAGGTAAACGAGTTCAGCGAATTAGAAATTCTTCAAAGGCTTCTGGTAGGTAGGATAGCTTTGAGACAATTTGTATACAGGTGTATACAAATTGGCGCAAAAGCTCCAGGTAGCGATACTCTTTGTACAATTCTGAGTCGAAAATCTTAATACTAAAATGTCGGATTGGTCTCCATAAGCGGTAGACAAAAAACTTGATTTTTTCTGGTACCTTTTTTGTTCTAAATACGTCAAAATGTCATGAAAGAAAATTATTCAAATTGTAAAATTATGGCCCCATGCAAAATTTTAGAAATATTGGTTTACTTACATGAAACCGCGTTACCGCAAAAGTACTTCGTCTAGTGCACACGGTTTCCTATAAGTAGATCGATATTTCAGAAATTTTACATGGGGTCATAATTTTACATTTTGAATAACTTTCTTTCATGACATTTTCACGTATTTAGAACAAAAAAGGCACTTTACCTGAAAAAATCAAGTTTTTTGTCTACCGCTCGTGAGGACTTACGAAGACCAATCCAACATTTTAGTATTAAGATTTTCGACTAAAAATTGTACAAGGAATATCGTGACCTGGAGCTTTTGCGCCAGTTTGTATACATCCTGTATATTATGATGAAACGATGGTATTTTATGTAAAGGGATTTGGTACAATTTTATTTAATAAATTAAAAAAATATTTATAATCTTCAATGTTTTCATGTTTTTTGAATAAAACTCATTGGGTTTTGATCTACACTGAAAAGTTAGTCTCAGCATATATGTTAAAAATTTAGGTTTTCTAAATTTTGAGTTTGCTGTGCGCAGTTTGCGTTCTTCTAAAAAAAATTATTAAAAAATAATATTTTACTACAGCATGTTTTGCTCAATCGTTTTATTTTGACATCTTCAATTATCTACAAATGCATGACTTGTATAACTAAGAAAAAATTGGAATTAGATTTTCTATAATGTAACTGTAATGATACCATTTTAACTGACTTTTGTAGCTTCTACTTTCGATGATCGGTTGACCGTAAAAAGAGGATCCGACGGAACTTGTGCCTGCAGAGGGAACTGCAGTAAACGCAGCTGTGGTTGCAGGAAAGTGGGAAAAGCCTGTGAGTCCCCGTGTAAATGCTCCAAAGAAGTGTGTCAAAACCAGAGCCCGGATAAAGAAAATGTAAGTTCTGTTATTCGTAAATGTTTCGGTTTCTGTTACTACTTTAAGTTTGCTTATTTTTGTAAAAATAAGTTAGCTTTTTCCTTTTGAGTGTGTTTAGTCGCTTTATTTACTTTTTTTTTTAGGAAACTGCTGGAGATGATCAAATATCTTCTACTACAGAAGAGGAAGACTCGTATAAAAAACCAAGGTGAGCATTGGTATTTTTGTAAATGTTAGAGCTTTTTTCAAGAATTCCTGGCGTGATAAGCAATTTTGTACCAAAATCCAAAACCGTTTACCCAACTAAAATTTTGTAAGAGAGAAAATTGCTTCTAAATTAAAGTAACTATTCAGAAAAAAAATTGGTAGTGATTATACAGGGGGTTAAAAAAATATGGCTGGATAATTTATTGTAACGAAGTTTTTAAACACCCTGTAATTTTAGAAATTAGGGTTTATTCTTCAAAAAGCTGTGGTTTACTGGTACAAACACATGGCCAAAAAATGAATAAAATCTAGCGGCTAAACTAGGCAACTTTGTATATAGATAAGTTGAGTTAAATCGTCATATTTTTGCTCAAGGAATATGTGGTTAACAGATTGACCTCCTTTTCAGGGACACCCTGTATATAGATAAACTAGCAAGATATCCGTTCTTCATATGGACTACAAATGTTTGTTTTTTCTTCTAAATCTTAAATGAATTTAAGAGGGCCCCCCTTCTCCCTCACTCAATACGCTCAACGCCTAAACTAACAAACGCTGCAGAACAATATTGTAGATAAAAGGGAAACAATGTTCTTCCGAAAAAAGTTCTCCATAACTCTTTTATGCATCACGCATTCCCTGGAAATGTGTATGTAACTGTCGTTCCCCTTTTATAGTTTGATAAAACTATAATTTTAGTGTTTCGAAAATAAAATAAAAAAATATTAGCTACATCAAGATATCTATTATTCAGAATTCAATTGTAGTTATTTTTAAAATTAGATGATTGCAAATAAAATCGTATACATACCACGGTGGAAAGTTTCATCCCTGTCTCGAGATAAAGTTAACCTCGACGCTACGCATCTCGGTAAACTACCTAATCTCTCGACAGTAATGAAGCACTTCCCACCTCGGTATGTAATATACTATTTGTTCAAAAATCTGGAAAACGGCTAGAGGTATTCTAATGAAACTTGGTGTAGGTTAGTAGCCTATTTCATAAAGTGGCAAAGTTTATTAATAGTAGTTTATGTAACTAGTCCTCAAAGCAAGGCTTTAGGGGACGAGTCGTAATGTTTCCGGACGAGGCGGAGCGAAGCGCAGCCGAGTCCGTAATATGAAGATGAGTCCTCTAAAGCCATTTGAGGACGTGTTGCATACAACGTTTTTTTGTATTAGCTCTCCAAACATTATAATATGAAGTTTCAATTACCATTAACGCGGCATTATATTAGGAGGCCGCGCGAAAATGTATTTTTCGCTCCCCAAACTGGTTACTTTGGAAACTGTCTAGGATCCTCAAAATGGCCATTTAGAGGCCTTGTACTTAAAGTCGTCATGGCAACTAATGTTTGAGTCCGCTAAAATGTTGACATGACGACTTTAAGTACAAGGCCTCTAAATGGCCATTTTGAGGATCCTAGACAGTTTCCAAAGTAACCAGTTTGGGGAGCGAATACAAAAAAAGTAAATTAATTTAAATTCACCAGTGGCGTGCATCGGGGCCACCTCAGTTACCTTATTTTAGAAAAACCTGGTACGCCACTGTTTTTTAGCCAATACAAGTTTTTTAGCTTCATCCACTGAAACTATACAAAAGATGTATCTTTAATTTTTTTGATAGAATAAACTTTTTTCGAGAAAAACGGAAAAATCTAACAGCAATTTCGTTCATTCAACATTAATGAGACCTAAACAGCTTCGTTTACAAAATACAGTTTAAAAATGTTTTTTTAATAACAAACGATCTTATAATAGCTACAAAGCTTTTGGATAAAAAACAGTGGCGTACCAGGATTTTCTAAAATAAGGTAACTGAGGTGGCCCCGATGCACGCCGCTGGTAGATTTAAATTAAATTTATTTTTAATATAGTTTGCCACTTTATGAAATATTAACCTACACAAAGTTTCAGTAGAATACCTCTAGCCATTTCTCAAATGTTTAAAAAAAATGTTATTGTTTAAACTTCAACATCATGTATTTTGCAAAAACCAAGCCGTTTACGCCCCATGTTTGTATGAACATTCATCTCAGAATTGATCAAGGAATCACCCCTTAAAGTTTGTCTACGTACTTAATCAACGCCCTGTATACCGAGTGATTTTTACTTGTTTAGAAAATGGAATTTTTCGAAATTGTCAAAATCCAAAAAGTGCTATTTTTCGGAAATTAAGTAAGATTTCAATGAGATTTTTTTAGAGTGTGTTATTTTTAGCTAACAGAACAATCTCAACGCCATAACACACCTATTTTTTTAACTTAAGCTAAAAATTAATTTTTTAAATGGTGTTCAAAATTTCACAAAGACTTAATATTAAAAAAAAAATTTATGTGAACACAAGATTTATAATTGGGGAAAACAATATAAAATGTTAATTACTTCTTTCGATTTTTTATTATTTACCGAAAAGTAGTATTTACATAATTTTCATGTTTTTTAGGAAAAATATTTTTCAATTCTAATTAATATCTATTTAAATGGTTTCTAGAAACTAATCTAGCCCTGTCAATGAATTACTGTTACAAAAATCCTATAAATGTTCTTTTACAGTTGTCTAAATGAAGAGATTTTTCTTTATCCAATTTACATGTTCTAAATTTTTAACACAGACTGACGCAAAACCTAACCTGCTAACCCATAATCATCCGAGTGGTATGACAATTATATTTTTGGATAATTGGTGTTTAAATGAAGTAGTAAACAAAAATTGAAGCTTGCCGCTATTATTTTTTTTTTGCAATGAAAAAATTACCAATTTGACCTAGTATGGCAGCCCTTTATACCCTTCGTATCAATATGGCACATAATTTCCATCTGGATTTAGGGACCTTGTCTATCGATTACAACGAAAATCGTATGACACTCATTAATGACCAATAGAAAAATTATATTACGAGCCGTAACCAAGACAACAACAAAATTTCTTGGAAATTTTTTGTAGGTAGACATTACGTCTTTTTAGGGTTTGTGTCGTTACGATTTTCTTACCGAATCTGCATTCGAGCATCAATTCATATCCGGAAATTATTTTTCGTGCATTCCAACAACGTCCTAATTTGCCCTCGCGTCCCGCTCAGGCAAATTAATACGACGTTGTTGGAACACACTCAAAAAATTTCCGGAAAGAATTAATGCTCTTATGAGATTATATGTGAAAATTAGCCTTGCTGCTTTAAAAAAAAAAATTCAATTTATTAACAATTTTCCAAAGCCGCCGTTAATATTTCTAACCGCAGTTTGGCTGCCATACTTGCGTTTTTGTCACCTACCTGGGCAATATAAAAAGGTTTATATACCTACCTAGCTTGCCGCTATGACTAGTAATTCAGGTGTTATGGGCTCTTGGTCTATAATAGTTATTTACTATACAAGTGGGATAACAGCATTATTAATATACGTGTGTGTAAGTTACAAACGAGTGCGTAGCACGAGTTATGTAAGCACACAAGTAAGTTAATGATGCTGTTATCCCACATGTATTGTATAAAATTTTATCTACGACTGCCTAAAATTGAGAAAAGTGCATTAAGAGAAATGTCAGATCTGTCATTTTCAAAAATATTTTAGTAGGCAAATGTCATTATGTCATTCATTTGACACTATTTCAGTTACGTAATGAAGTCATTACACAACTCAGTTGCGTAATGAAACCATTACATAACTGAGTGGTGTAATGAGCTTCATTACCTAACTGAAATAGTCTCAAATGAGTGATGTAATATGTTACTTATCCCACTGGAGTAGATAAAATATTATACAGGTACACTAACCTAACCTGCTGTTGGCTGCAGAACTCAAGGTGTTAACCTGAGCAATCTGAAATTCCGTTTCAAACTTGTATATGTAGACCCTGCTAAAACTTATTCATTTGTATATAAAAATTTTAAAATGTCTATCAGATTATAAATGATCTAATTTGAAAATAAAATGTAAGCCATTGTTGTAAATTTAGTAATATAATATTAACTAAACAAACTATTCTTTCATAGTGGTTCTTCGGAAAATAAGAGGCAGTATACTCTGTACAGGACAAAACAGTTATGGATTAATGATTTTTGATTCACTGCTTCTCCAACCCACAGGTTTGCACAGCAAATAATGAATGTTTATGAAGTTGTCAGTAGAATGTCATGTCAAATTAGGATCATTTGTATTTTGCTACCGTAACTTCTGTATGCTTCTTGTTAAAAATATTCATTCATATCGTTTGAAAAATACAAATGAGCCAAGTCCAGCCGTTTCTAGTATTATTAGTTGCAACTTGTGCAAAATCTGCACTATTTTGTACATAGTGGAAACTGCATTCTTAGCATGAATTCTATAATCTACACTGATTTTGAAGAATATAGATACAAATACAGTTAAATGTGCCAAGATATGTAACATCCCTTTTTCGTGCTATCTTCTTTTGTAATACAGCATCCTTGTTAGAATTGCGAGCACAGCACCCTAGATATAGAACACAGCATGCTTCTTTTTGTTTTTCAAAAACGTATGTTTTTGACTATTCAACACTATAACATATAAGCCAATCACATTGCAGACATTTCCTTTTTTCAACCAATAACAGCAGTATATCACTGAATATTGGGCACCATGCAAAATATTCACAAAACAATGTACAGTTGCGGACACCTCAAAGTGCACGGTTTTTGTTACTATGGTTATTTTTGCGATTTTTCGGCTTATTAAATGAGGGTTTCTCCAGTGGCATTGCTTGTGATTGTAAGAATAGGTATTACTTTTTTAATGTTTGTATTTTAGCAAAGTATCACAAGTAAACAAACTATACATATAATAATATGTATTTAATAAATATGTATCAGTATTCGATTGCTATTACGCTTTGCAGTTTGTTTCGCATATATTTGACCAATGTCCCCATATTGTATCCTTCTCTCAGTTCCTTCCAAGCATTTCTTATTCTTTCCCATAATTCATCGGCGTTGTTTGGTGTAAAACCCCTGGTATAAATTTTTGTAGTTCAATACCCCCAAACATTTTCGATGGGGTTCAAGTCCGGACTTCTTGCAGGTCATGGTAATAAATTGATATTATTTCCATCAAACCATCAATGAACAATCCCTGCTGCATGCACAGGACAGTTATCCTGTGAAAATAATGTTATCAATGACGTTAACATAAACAAAATTAATTAATTAGGTAATATCTTGCCTGTTGAAAAGTAAATTATTAGGAAAGACCTCTCTTACAGATGGCAGCATCACATTTTGCAAAATGTTGCAACAATTTTCAACGTTCAGTCGACCATTAATTCTATAGCATGCTCCAGATTCGTGAGCATTGATCCATCCCCATACGTTTACAGAGAATCGTTCACTATTCCTTATGGCCTGAACAAAATATTGCTCCTCAAATTTTAAATTTTGAAAACAGTCGTGTTCCAAAACTCGTCGATTTCATTCAAATAGTCAGTTGCAAACTGTTTTCTTCGTTCTTTGTACTCTGGTGTTAAAAAAACTTTTCTTGCAGAAGTCTCTGCTGCCAACGATTTTTAATTTTGAAAATGCAGCTCTTGTCCACATGCAAATCTGCTGCGACCTGACTCAGCGACCAGTTCTCTTCCAGTTTTGTAATAGCTTGCATTTTCTCTGCTTGTGACAAATGTCTGGGAATTTTTCGAGTTTTCAGTTCTATGACACTTGATGACAAACGTTAACGTCAAAACTCGACGTCTATGATTAGAATATCGTATTACAAGCTAAAAATCTGCCGTGCACTTTGAGTTGGCCGTAACGGTACGTACTCAAAAATAAATAGCCTTGTTGCGAAGTAACGCTTAGCAACGATGTTCTGTCCTTAGTGATATCGCTAGGTTACGTAACACTAAACCCCAACAAACTGTGTGGCTTGTTTTAAAAATTTTAAAATGCTGTGTTTTGGAAGTATTCCGCTGAATTTAATTGAGAATGATAATTATATTAATTGTTGGATTATTTTTCAATAAAGTTAATTGTTATGTATTAATATTGTTAAATAGTCGTCCCAAATACCACTCGAAGTGGATATATATTTTTTTAAATATTTTGCCATTTCCATAGAAATTATTGCAAATTTCACTCAACAAAATCACATTTAAATGTCACTCGCCTTCGGCTCGTGACATTTTTGTTGTGATTTTGTATCGTGAAATTTAAACGCAATAATTTACAAGGAAACGACAAAATATTTGTCAAAAATATATCCACTGCTTGTGGTATTACCCTTGATTATTGCACCTTGCTATCAATGACACATGGAATGTCAAACTCAAATATTTATTGTGCCATAAAAATCCGCTGTGCATTTTACATTTTCTAGATCAAGTTGTTATATTACATGCAGTGATTGGGTGCGTTCAGATGACCGCAGCAGCTGAGTTGCTGACTTATCGGTGTCTATTGAACAGTTCCGCTGTTTATGCGCTGACTTCAAGCAATGCTCATTATTCCCAGCGGAAATTATTTGTGCTGACTTGCCCAGCGGTTCGGACGGTAGTGGTGGTGGCAACGTATTTTGGATATTTATAACCTAAAATCTATCACGATGATTTTTGAGGCTTTCACGGCCATTGTCATTAAGTAACAAACGACTTCCGGGATTGGACCGTGTCATGATTGAGACCGAAGAACTCAACGTTTCGCCCACTTTCGTAAGGGGCTTCATCAGGAGGAAAAAAGCAAAAGAGCACGGTAACTCAACGTGTTAACCACGCCAGAGGCGAAACTCTTTGCAAAGAGAAGGGACAGAAGAGCACGGTAACTCAACGTGTTAACCACGTCAGAGGCGAAACTCGACTGACTGATGAAGCCCCTTACGAAAGTGGGCGAAACGTTGAGTTCTTCGGTCTCAATCATGACACGGTCCAATCCCGGAAGTCGTTTGTTACTTAAAATCTATCACGTTCAATATTTTTGGAATTCTTGATTTTCGTGTCAGTAGTGCTATCTAAAAGTGAGGTTAAGCAGGACCTTCCACAAAAGTAGATTTTATTCAGTTTTATGTGGTTTTATGATACATCACGGCGGTTTGTTCAGAAAATCGGCAACCGCTTACTTTCAGTGTAGTCAGCGTTTATTACTGCTGTTTTACAGCAGTTGTGTTGTCTGAACGCGCCCATTTCTTCAAAATTGCAAGGAACTACATTCATCTTTTTCCTTGAAAAATATTTGTTGCAAAAAACTACCTGCAAATTATAGTCATGGTGCTGAAGTGTATCATGTGTGGTGCCCCACAGAAAAGTAATTCTGTCTCATTCCATCGGTAAGTTACATAAAAATCGATAAATCTAAGCTCAAAATTATTATCTAAATCAAAATATATATTAAAATTTGTGGATAATCCACATTTCTTTTTACTGTAAACGTCTTAATCACAATCCATATTACATATTTCCTTTCGTTCTTGAAACGCATTGCTTACCGCAGGTAGCGCAAGTAGTATTAAAAAAGCGTTAGAAATTCTAACATGCATGTCCTTTACCAAAAAATGAAAACTAGTTATAACCTATTGGGGTAACAGTTTACAGTAGCTTGAAACTCAAAAAAACCGGTTTTTTTTTAAATTTCTAGAAAAAAAGCCATACAGAACAAAAAGTAAGTACAGAGAAGTCAGCGGAAATGCGTTTTTAAATAGAAAACTTACAAAAATCCATCAGAAATTACGAAAAACAGGAAAATCACCGGCAAAATGACATAAATACGTCATTTTATGTGGGTGCGTACGCAACGCAGACTGTAGTTCAAATATGTTACTAAAGCCCGAAAAACACCAGGGGCGGCACCCATTGATTTAAAATAAATAGATAGAATGAGGGGAAACTGCAGTATAGTAGACCACAACCTTTTAGTGGGTACTAAGTACACGCAAACCTTAAACTGCAACTAACCTAAAATGATAGCTCCTGGGCCAGAACTGGCCTACGATACTGCCTTTTAGCAAAGTATTAACTAGAGGCCTCTATACTTTTATACGCGCTTGGGCTGCGACACACCGTTTAGGGTATTTTAACGACAGTTGACAACGTAGCTATCACGTGAAGTGTCGATTGTGATAGTAGAGATACATTTTAATGTGGTACTTACTTGGTGAAAATATACATTTTTTGCCTCTTCCGATTCGAGTTCAGCAGGCCGTAAACCATAGGAACAGTGCAAAACTGCGTTCAAAAGTTGCAATTCAAGCGTTTCAAGCTAAAGTAAATAATTACCCCTATTGGTTATAATCATATATGTATTACTACTGTATTGCTAGCGGCTATGAGTGGAGAGGTCACAGCGTAAGTGAGACAGACAACCAACTTCGATGTATTTGGTGAGCTGTGCGCAAGCACGTCGTGCGCGCGGTGGGGAAGTGAACCTTACTGTCAAGTTTAAAATTCGCCTCTAAAGGCGAAGTTTGAATTCTGAGGCATGCGCACGTGACGCATAGTACTCGGAGTGATACTATGTCGGCACCGTAATGTTTTCGGCTGTTCCCAGGCTCTGCTAGAAATATAGTAGTAATACATATATGGTTATAATGTATTTGTTGGATGTTAATTGAAAATACATGATTCCTTAGTGTCAGTTTGATATTTCTATCATGACATGTAACATCTTGACAATTTAAATTTTGGTGCTTTTGCTTCAGGGTTGGCAGCGCAATTACGACGAAGATAAATACATATACATTCTTTTGTTTGAGAAAAAGATTGCACCAAAAAAATGTCTTGGTTATGTTGGCACATTAGGTGAACCTTGTGTTTGTATCAAGGGGTAAGAGGGAGGGAGACCGATCGCCATGCTACAGAACCTGCGATTATATTTACAGCTCTTTAATAGAACAGTATCTACCACTCAAAGCTCTGGTGTTCCACACCGGGTCTTCGATCTGTCACGTGATCGTGGCATACGACTGCTGGGGCAAATCAAAACGTAAACAAACCCCCACCATGCTGCCAACTGACCTGGCGTGGAACATTTGATTGCGAGTGGCATACTACGGTACTACTAAAGAGTCGCAAATATCAACGTAGGTTCTGGCAAGCGGCCTGCATGGTGATCGGTCTCCTCCCCTCTTACTCCATGGTTTGTATCTATATCCTTCAAAATTACTGATAATCTATTAAAAAGTTGATTTTTGTTTTGTAATTTTTTTATGAAAAAAACTATAGGCCAACTTGGTTATTTTAGGAATGACAATACAAAGATTATTAACAATGATTTCTACAGGCACTTTCAAGACCACAATGACTCTGACGACATGCAACTAAAACCACACCGAAGAAAACGGACCAAGCCATTTTTTGATCTCTAAGAGGTGACTTGTATTAATATTTTAAAGTGTATGTAGTGTTACTATTTGAAATGTATATAGTGTTACTATTATTGTAAATTTTTAAAATGTTGATAATATTTAATCGGACTTGTTCGTATTTTATTTATCTAGTTTTATTAATAGCCTCTACAAGAAACACGGCATACGTTCGTATCATTTAATTTTTTCTATAGCACATGTTAAAGTGCGCTTTTATCAACTCAAAACAAAAGGTCAAGTTTTACTTTAACAGCAAGGGTAGATAAAGTAGCACTTTAACATCAAGGATAGATAAAGTAATTTAATTTTCTAACTTTTGTTTAAATTAAATATGACAGCTTCGTATTATCGTAGCAACCCAATCTAGCTACTGGCATTTTGAAATGTGATTGACTGTCCTTATTTTCTTTTGAAATTGTTAAAGTTCTTGCTATAGAAAAAAATATTGTATTATACACGATGATAAAGTTAATTCTATCCACTCTTGAATCATTAACGTCTCGACGTTAAACGATTCACTCGTGGATAAAATTTAACTTTACCGTCTTGTATAATAAATTACTATTAATTTAATTAAAGGAACTGATAAAATGTATTTTTAATGTATAATGTATAAATCTGGAGGCTGAAAATTATTATTTATTAAAATGAACGGCAACGATGCAGAGGTGGTAGATATTCTAAAACTATGAGTTACATAAAAATCTCGCTTATATAAAAGTTGTAGGTACAAAGATGGTGCATTTTACTAAAATATTTTTGTTATAGTGGGTGGTTTTTAATGGAATGCCCTCTATTTAGGTAGCTTAAAGTTTTGAATTGAATACTAATAACTTTAATATAAAGTTGTATGGGTCTAACTCATATTTTTAGAAATATCTTCCACCCCTACACTGTTGCCAGACCCTGCATAAATTACCTAAAGTATTTTTTTTTCTATAATAAAAAGGACAATTTGAAAGAATAATAAATGTTGACATTCAAAATTGACACATAACTATATTTTGAAAAAGTTCTACCAACACGAGGTATAAAAATTTCCTAGTGTTTTAATCACATATCTACCAATATTGTAACATTTTGACAGTTATTATAGAAAAAAAAACGTACTTTACATGTGATTGTGAAACTTTATTTTATGTTAAGGAGACAATAAAGAAGGAAATTAAAATTACTGTGACTATTCAATTCATTTGTCATCTTTCAAAAAGTGACTAATGAAAATCCAGAATTTGAAGTTTCTTCAGCAATCAAAATAATAATCACTACTCATGTCCATTGCGCTTGGGATTAGGACTCGTGCTAGCGCACTCGTCCTAATCGTACCAAAGCGCAATGAACATTCGTGACACCACCGCAAAAATAGTCGACATAACTTTGACTACTCATGGTATTATAAGTGACTATTTTAAAGAAATGTAGTTTTTATTAGAAAAAATCAAAGTTAGTTTTCTGTTACTATAGAAATTGCATGTTTGTTGCTAGATTTACTGAAAACTAATTTGAAAAAATAGTTTGATTCATGGAATAGTTCCGCGAATGCCATTCTTAGACACAGTTAAGTAGAATATGTTTGCAGAGGTATCAGTATTCATGTCCATTGTGCTTGGGATTGTACCATAGCGCAATGGACATTCGTGATACCACAGCAAAAATAGTCGACATAACTTTGACTACTTGTGGTATTATACGTGACTATTTATACTTGAATTTTTGAGCCCGTGCGTGCACGTCATCAATCCGCCTTTTAGTAAGGTTTTCAGTACCAACATTTGAAAAATATAAAACTACTCTTTTTTTCAATAAAATACTGATTAATATTGCTTTTGCTAATAATATAGCTTCATATATTGCTATAGCCGTACAATTTTTGTTTTAATATTTCATAATTTCCATGAACAATAGCAAAAACTATAATACGTCGGGGTACTTTGTGTTTTCAAGTTCTGCTCAGGGAATTAACACGTACGCATGTCGCTTTTTAAAACGACTTATTTGTTATAGTGGTTTTGACAGGTGTTGACAGTGACATATAGTTTAGTTTTGCATTTTAAAAATCCGTTGTTTTCATAACGAACATTGCAAACAAGTTATACTGTCGTTTTTCCGCTGCTACAAATTACTTACTTTGGGAAGAGTTTAGTTGCTGGAAACGTATGGAGAACTTTAAGCTAAAATGTCGACCGCCTTACCCAGAAAGTCAAAAGAGCTTGTTGCCGCTTTGATAAGGTATTTTGAACAAGAAAGAGACAACGATGGTGCACTTATACCGCTAACTGCTGTGAGACAAGTAAGTAAATTACACATGTAATATAATAATTCGTAATATAATGACCAACTTTCTAATGGTTTGGTGTTACAGAGAGTTGCCAATGTTTTAAATTCAAGCATACGAACAGTCTGTTCTATTTCGCAGACCTGCAAATCTGTATACTGTATACACCATGGTTCAAAATAGTAAGTTGATACACTTATCATCATAAAGGACAAAATAGCCGAAAAACGCCGCCTCAGGCAACGATGGCAACTTACCAGATCGGACCTCGACAAACGAGAGTATAATAGGGCCAGCAAACATCTAAAAAAACTCCTTAGTCAACATTAAAATCAAGCTGAATATCTCACCAAAGTGTTTACACCCTTCCCTTGTCAACTCCCGAATGAAGATGCCAAAGATCAACATAAAGAAATCTCCAGGATATGACCTGATCGCTGGGACAATTATCAAACAATTACCAACTAAAGCTATACAAGCCCTTACACATTTGTATAATTCTATCCTCAGAATCCGGCACTTCCCAAGTCAATGGAAAACAACGCAAATAATCATGATTATGAAACCTGGTAAACCACCAACGGAAATTACATCATACAGGTCCATAAGCCTACTCCCATTCTGTCAAAGGTCCTTGAAAAATTGATTCTGAATAGATTAATGCCAATTTTAGACGACCAAGAACTAATCCCTAACCATAAATTTGATTTAGTTGTTCAAATACTGCGCAATTCCAATTATTATTCTTTGTAAAAATATGTAAATTATTTTACTATTATAGTCAATTTATTCGTTATTTCATGTGGTACTCAATACAATGTTTTTACTAAAATAAATCGAGCAAAATTGTATTTTTAATTGATTTTAAGTTGGGTCCGAAAAATTACATAAATACCTGCAGAGTACCTGTTATAAGTAGCCTCAACAGGTAAATAACATATACAGCGAGCAAGCAAAGTATCAGTTACAGGAAAATGCGCCTAATCCGTATATCTGAAGTGCGCCAATTCATTTCACACAAGCTACATCATTCAAGTTTTCAAAGTGCTGATTTTCTGAGGTCGTTTGGTCACTTAATTTTACATTAATTGATAGCTGTCAGCGTTTACTATAAAAATGTTATGTAAATTAATATGATGTTGTCTTTAGTTTTCCTGTTGTGGTTTTTTCTTTCATCTTTAAAATATTAATTTAATATATTCATTAAATTGTAACTGTTAAAGTTGTATTTTATCTACCTTTTACTTCACATTAAAATGCAATTTTATCGTCTAGACGATAAAAAATTACATATTCACATTGTTGGTAGCACTACCAAGCTATGTGAAATTTGAAATTTGCAGGTTATATTTTGCATCAGTCTGTGTCAAACAACGTACTTTTAGTGACTGTATAAGGATCATATAAACATACTAGGAGATGATGTCATCAATATGTTATGACGTGCACGCACGGGCTCAAAAATTCAGGTATAGTTCATCTGTCAAAAGTGGACTTGTGACGTCAGGTACGTACAACTTTTAAGCATAACTGCATGGAACAAACAGAATGATTTAGGTTTTTTTAATGCCAAAAATTGCTACCACAGTTAAGGTGCCGGGCCATATAGTTACTTTACGGCCCGCATTTTTATTTTACGGGGCGCCAGGCATAAAGTTGTACTTCCGGTCATGGTAACTAAGATGTAAACCTTCATTTTCGGCCTGTTGTGCACCTGGTAGTAGTAGACTCTTCTTTAGTTGTAATTTGCCATTTTCATAATCGCAAAACTTGATTTTCTTTTGTATAACTGGTTCTGCTGGTTTTATAATTAAATAATAATTATAAGTACTTTTACTCTTTCTGGTAATAATGCCCGCAAGTGAAACTCACGAAGTTTGGGAATCATTTTGCTGTTTCAGAAAACAGTATCTCTATATATGTATAACTTCAATAGAAATACCTTTAGGAGTCCATACCACAAAATAACACCTACTTTTATGGCAAATGTTTAACTGGCCTTTGTAATGCAGCATGTAAAACGCATGTTTGTTGTTTGTTTGTTTGTTTGTTAATGGACAAGGTCTAGGCATGCGGAGTACCAGGTACCTTAGACACCGACTGCTTTGGTCATATGGTCAAAGTCCTACTTAAAATTTTGCCGAGACTAAGGAGTTCCAACCCTAGCAAGGGATCTTTTACATGCTACACATTAGTAACACGGGACCCACGGCTTTACATCACTTCCGAATGATGGCATTCTGTAGAAGCTTTCATCAGCATTTTAAAATTTTTTTTAGACCTTACCGCTACCGAAAATCGATTAGATCAACAGTCAGGATGCTTACCACTGAGACACCGACCCCGGCAAATGCATGTTACATTTATATTAAATCATAACATCCAGATAGATAATACAGTGGATGTAATATAACATTTTTGTATGAATGGCTGGTGGTACTAAGCCAACCAAAATGGTTTCTATTATAGTCCGGCAGCCACGGGGTAAAACCCAACAATTTCGTATTAAGTTTTTTCCAAAACGGATTTGGGGTCTAAGGGTCTCCTAGTTTTGATATCCAAGTGATGACAAAGCGTCATCCTTGAGCAACTCCAGATACGGGGTGTCCGATAAGTAAATAGGTGAAATATCACTCTTTTTATATTATTTGTAAATTTTACGTAAATAAACGAGCTTCTCATAATGTTTATATAAAATAAAAACAAATAATTTTAAATACAGGGTGTTTCAAAAGTATATTATTATATTAAAAATTCTGCTGCTGATGTAGTTTGAGCGGCAAGGACAGCTAACGAATGAGTACTGGTTTTGCCATTTTGCGATGAGATTTCTGTGTCAAAATTGTCAAAAATAACCTGGGTTTTTGAACCTTAACAGCTGATCATACGTGCATATTTTAAATTGGTTCAAAATATTCACTAGTTCTTTTGAAAATCTAAACTTAACGCCTACACCTATTTGAAGATTTGTAAATGTATTATATAAAGTCGATGAGACAATACTCCCAATTAAAAGTGCCGGTTGAGTTTTGTCCAATTTAGGTGATAGCGATTCGCAAAATTTTAATAGAGTTTTACTGCAATCCACTAACACTGCTTCGTATTTTACATGTACCTTATATTTCTCTTTATTCCTCTTTACATCAGTAACTTCGCGTTTTATTCCTTTTGTTATTTTGCCAATTGCAGTCCCAATATCATCACCGTCATCCTCAACATGACTTATTCTTAAGGTCGCCGCGACTTTGTTAGGGAATGTTATTATATTTGCATATCCTGAGGCAGAGAGTACTATCAGTTCATCAAACTGTTTCTTGAGGGTTTTCACTAAATTACGTCGAGTAAGTTTATGTCCTCCGCATCACTTCCGAATGATGGCATTCTGTAGAAGCTTCCATCTGCATTTTTTTATTTTTGAAAACCTCACCGGGACCGGGAATCGAACTCGCGACCCTTAGATCAGTAGTCAGGATGCTTACCACTGAGCTACCGACCCCGGCAATTGTATATATTAAAATAATGTATACTGTTGCTGTTCGAATTATACCTTTCCTTGTAGTAACTTCTCCTTTCTTGTTTACCTTTGCTGAGTTATTTTTTCACCTTTTTTGTTGAGCTCGAGTCCTCAATAATTTCTATTATTTTTTTCTCATATTTTCTTATATCTTTACGGATGTCTCTCTTTGTTAGTTTGTTGAATTCGGCATATACCGTGAGATGATTTACATTAATTAGACGCCTGTGATATGTTATACGTTTGGCAATACTGAAGTGTATGGTCAGTCTATGTCAAATTTGAGATTAGTCGGTTAGGTTTTGTTTGTTATTTGACACAGACTGACGTAAAACTTAACCTGCAAATCTCGAATTTAGAACATCGACTGACAATACATTTCAGTACTGTCAACGTATAACACGAATCATAGGCGACTCTAATTATAAATTTATTTGATCCCTCTGTAGTTATCGAGATTCCCTAGGAAAACATCGAAATATGCTCACCCTGCATATTAAAAATGCAAGTATTTTATTTTTACACTTTATTTAAAACCACAAATATGAAAGTTAAAACAAGACAATTAAATAAAAGTTTTATAACTAACTTATAAGCTGTAACATATCGTGAATATTTTCTCGAAGAATAAACATATTAAAAATGTCTGCCAGCCTATAAAAGGTTTCTAAAAGTTTGACTAAATCATCTCTGGACAGAATTCCTTGGAACTCTCCAGCACACTGGCAACGTTCCATCAAATTCTCCATTTTTATCTAAAAAATCAATCACAATTGCATCACTACAATAAATTTCTAACAACACAATAGTTACCGCTGAGCATTTCTTGCACTGCAAGTCTTGCAGATTAAAAGCTAAAACCTTGCGGCTAACGGTTGCAAGCAACAACCCTTCAATTTCGTTGTTATCGTACGGTGTGTTACACAGAGGGCACAGCCACGCATGCTCAGATCTATGAGGGTCCCTGCCGAGGTCCACGTCCCTGCAGTGATTGCAGGCCTTACAGATCAGCTGCGGAATTACGTAAGACACAGTGCGATCCTTCCACTTGGCTTTTTCTGAATATTCTCCAACTCCTAACAGTCGTTTTTAGATTTTCAAACTCACTCGAACTATTCCATACGTACCTACTAATCGCAGCAAGTTACATTTGAGGATGTAAGCCTCTTCCTGAACGGCTGGATCTAAACTGAGAACGTGGCAAATGGAGTTGACAAAATCTAGGGCTGGGTTGGAGCCGTCTGCTGATTTTGATGGCAAGCGGTTGATTATTCTTTCTGTAATTCTGAGATCAGCGTTAATAAACTTACGGCTTTTAGAAATGAAATTGCTAACCGGAACAAATTCTGACTGATTTCTCCAGATATAATCTCTTTGGCAAACTGCGCCACCTTTTCATGTGCCGCCAAGCCCAAAGAAGGCTGGCTTAACGGAACTATGGGACCCTCGTACGCCTCTGTCTGCTTCAGCTGCATGTAGACAGCATTGATGTAACCTGCAATGATGGCCCCGAAACTATTTCGACAGCCTGCCGATTCGGGGAGCTGCTCTGCTAAATTCCAATTCATGACAATAGTTGGCTGCAAATTCAGGCTTTAAAATTATATCGGTGAAATAAATTTTGCCTTTTTTACTAACCCTATCGTCGTTTTCTTTATCAGAATCGTCTTCATTTTCAGCTGTTTGCATGCTTTCTATTCCTTGTGAGTCACCAGCTTCACCCTCTAAACCAGCAGGTAACTTTCCCTGAATTCCGGCATAATTTGCTGGGTCCAGCCAAATCAATTGTTCCCAACACTGACTGAAAATGGGTTAAAATAGTAACTTTTGTAATGATTTGCACCAAACATTTTTTCATACAGTTTGATAATAGTATATTATGCAACTAGTTTAGAAAAGTGAACAAATATGGCTGGTTTGAGTACGAGCGTTAGCGAGTACTTATAAGGTCATAAGATTTTATTACAAATTCTGCAAAGTGTTGCTAATTTAACTGATTATATCAACATATAAGTGAGCATCTCATTTAAAAAGCTTCTAAATAATACCTGTATGTTATCTGTAGAGAATGAAACAACTCCTTGTTCCTAATTGAAGTAATTACAAACTCGGCATAAGATATAGCGTCTTCAACAGTCCGCTTCCTCGAGCAAAGGATTATCTTATTGAAATTCGCATACACGATACTGCAGCCCATCCTTTTAAACTCAGCAATTAGCTGCAGAAATAGTTTCTTCATCAAAGTCTGCAAGGTACGCAGGAGGGCAGGATCAAAGAGCAGTGCCTTGGGCGACCGTAACCACCTGCACAAAACATTTACGTTGCAACGAAAATATTGCAACCGCTTAAAACTGACTAACCTGTAAAAGTGTATGACCTGAAAATCGGCAAATTTATTCCTGTAGAGTGATATGTCCCTCATCCATGTACCGGCCATGGTTCGTAAAATTCGGAAACCTTCGGCACACCTCGCAGTCTCGTCATAAATGGTGGCAGCATTATTGCCGCCCACCAAGTCGTCTATGGATGTTGGAACAGCAGCATCAAATGCTGTAGCGCTGCTGGTGCCTTCAATGTCGGTGACATGGTGGGCCTGAAGCAGCGTGTTGATTGCAAGACTGTCTATATCCAGCTCCACGCACACGCTGGAGTACCAACCAGGGCTGTTGCACACTTCGCTGGATCCTTCCTGGCTTTCTGCCAAAAGTCTGGAATCGGATTATTTATTGCAGTGGTAATTCATCTAGGATGATAAGAATTAAAGTGAGTTTTTTAATCCTTAGTGTGAATCTTTGACTTTGTTTCGGACAATAATCACTTGAAGGATTAAAACGCTTTAATCCTTTGTAATAAACACGAATGTAGCAGGAGTGCAAGAGACTACGATGCCATTTAATCGCACATGTGGACTTCACTCTGGGGATTAAATGGCACAGTTTAGTCCCTTGGCATATAATGTAGCATTTTGCAACATTTATTAAAAAAAATTTCTAGTTCCAATAAAATTTTCGAGAAAATGGTAAGATTGCCATTACTGCTGGCAAAATGTGCAAAACCGGTTAACAAATCGGTTTTTGAAATGTTTTAAGCTAGAGTAAATTAGAAAGTTCAATTTCAAGATTTTGGCGTGCACTGTACTAACCTAAAATGAATAGAATTTTTCTTGAATATTCAAGAAAACTTAAAAACTAATTAGTATTGTAACGTTTAACCCCCTATAATGGGGACGTTAAAGATTTATACCTCGATTAAGCTCAAATTGGAGAACTACGTTCCCTCAAATATATATGGGATTAGGAAAAACAACAGGTACTTAATGGAAAGATGTATTATGTTTAACTATACAGGGTGTAGAAATGCTTTTCGCACCATAGGGTTTTCAATGGTAATTTTTTCATATGAAAATATTTGCTTCCCTAATTATTTTAGAGCAAACTTGTGTGGAAGTTTTTTGTAGAGAAAAAAATTCTGCATCCAAATGCCATCATTTTTGTCATTTTACGTCAGAAAACCTAATAATGAAAGAAACTAGAATTATAATTTTTTCAAAAATTGGTGCAAATGGTGAAGTGGTGGTATGCTGGAAGCCAATAAGATGCAGTAAGTGCCATGGTTGCCGCTACATTTAACAGATGCAAACAAATAAACAGCAAACTAATTTGTTGATGCTTTGTGATGCTTCAATAATTTCAAGGCACCACTGATTTGTCTAAAAATGGTAATTTTATTGCTTTAAATTGTCGGTTTTCCGAAATGTAAAATGACAAAAATCCATACAAGTTTGCTCTAAAATAATTAGGGAAGCAAATATTTTCATATGAAAAAATTACCATTGAAATCCCTATGGTGCGTAAAGCATTTCTACACCCTGTATGTACATTTATAAGTAATCACTTAATGTAAACTGAATTGTATATATTGGAAATAACAGTTTCGCATGGTGCATCACGTTTAGTTACTTCCTGGTGAGCTGCAACCTTCCTAACAATGGTGTACGGCAGGCGAGCACGACGCGTTATTGAACAAGTTCCTCAGACATTTGCGGAACGCACCTATTTGGCGGCAACGGACCGAATTGGCAGCTCTAATGTCGCGGCTGGCTAACCTCCGAATCTCAGTTTTGGTTGGCGTTTATGGTGCTAGAATCACATGTGTAATCACTACACCTTAGTGTCAAACTAGGTGTTTCCGCGGGCCTGGTAGGTGTCCTAGGAGTTCGCAGCGTATCTGTCGGAGTGACGGCGATGCAAAATTCGGCCTGGTTTCCTTACATTAATTTCAGTAGGCCTTGGACATTGACTTCCCGGCCGCTCACGAAGAATTTGCCCCGCGGTTGTTCCACAGGCAGGTTCTACATTCCGGTTTTGGGAAAACGCCTCTATACGTTCCGAGGGGACCCTTCAGGTAGGTATATGCATGCAGATACAGGGATTAACATACATTTAGGCGGGTCATGTAATTTGGATTCTTAGGAATCGTGTGATTAAATAGTTTTTGGACTATTATAGGGGCGGATTGTAATGTGGGTTGTTTTTAAGTGCTGGGAGAGCAAGCCAGGAGTCGGGCACTGCGAATGGTCACCATCTCAATCTAGCTTCAGGTCGGGTCTTCAGGTTAATAAGCTAGGAGCCGGGCACTGCAAATAGTTGAAACCTCAATCTAGCATCAGGAGAAGAGTTTGGGATAAAGGTAAGTCCGTGAAGTCAAGATGGGACTGGGCAGGATCAGGACTGGTGGACTCAAGGGGGAGAAATCTCAAGTCAAGTAAACTGGTCGCGGAACCTGCTTTTATATCCTTTGTGTCGTGTTATCAAAGCAGCCACTTCATACATCATTAGGTGGGAGGCGGCGTGAGAGTTGACCTTCGTAGTGTTGCGCATAGCGGGCCCGAGTTTATCACTTGTTCACGTGTCGGTAAGATGTAGCCCGTGATAACGCTTAAATAAGCGAGGCATAAATTTAATACATTTTTAATGTTTGTTTTATAAATTTATGCAGATGCTAGCGTTACAGTATAACTTTTTTCAGAATTAATGTGTAAGATCTAACCCTGTTCACTACTGCTAAAAGATGAAAACTAAGGTAAATGTCAACGATAGTAAATCCTTTATCTAATAGACTTGTCCAGGACGCTGTTTCAGCAGCCAAACCGTAAGAGATAGAGAAAAAAGTTATTAAAGTTATATGTTTGGAATGGTCATGTCAGATCAGGAACCGAATTTCAGTCACGTGTCAGTACGCTGTTTCAGCAGCTAAACGGAGCTGCGACCCTCTGCGCCTTAAAACCTCGATCGGTTAGGCAACCACTTTGACAGCTTCCAGAATGTTCCGATGCGGCGTACCACTTTGACACCTTCCAGGTCTGGGTACAGTTTTTATTTAATACACGTTCTATTTGAAAAACGGTCTTTTTTGTTTTTTTAAATGAGACATTTGTCTCACTGGGTTGCTAGTTATATACTATTTTGTTTGTTTAGTTTATTTTTTATTTTAATATACATTTTCTATTCACTTATAAAGATGACTTTGAAATTAATTCCCGGTTGAGAACACAAAAATTATTTTACTTTGTAACCCACTTCGGAAATTAATACTCTGTGAGGCAGCCCCTTGTTTACAATAATTTTATCTCCAGAATGGAGAATATCCTAAATTTTTAAATACAATCAGGTATAGTCCTCCTTCAAATATTACATTCAGAACGGGGTACACCTTCAAATTTGTTAAAGTTAATAGATGAATCTAACTAAATTATCAACACTTTCAAAGTATCACTACTACTACCAATAATGATAAAAAATAAATGTTCTAATTCAACGCAATTGCTGAATTAGTAGAATAGTACATTATGATACCGTATTATCGAAAACTTTTAACCTCTAGAGGGCTGTGTATTTTTTAAAAATTGAATTTGTATTGGCAGTGATGAGCAAAGCTACTTAATAATATAAACCTATACAATTTTGACAGAAAATATGCCAATGTGACTTTTACTACCATGACTGCCAACAAAATTTTTTGACAAAATAATTCCACATCCCTCTAGAGGTTAAAAGTTTTCGATAATACTGTAGAAGAATTAAAAATGACTACATTTACACGGTAATTTAACGCTGGTGTTATTTAAACTGTTGCTATTAAAACTCGTGTAAAACGTACATTTATACAAGGGGTGTTGTATAGGTGCTAAAGTGCATGTCGGTGTTAGCTAAAATCTTGTCGCAGTGTGACCAACTGCTTCGAGATTTCTTCCTTATCCCACGACTCTCGTTGATACTTAGAACAATTTATAATTTTTTTCACAAATAAAAATATTCTTGTTTAGAATACACAGCTGATACAATTCAACGGAGTGACGTTGATGTGGTTGACAACTGCGATTCAGAACAACCAACCGTCTTTACAAATCTGTTGGTAGTCCTGTTTCAAAACCGGTGTAAGTCGAAAGTATCCATTTACACGTACATTTTACACCCGCTTACTAACATCACGCCTCTTAGCAAAGTGGTGTAGTGTTAGTAAACCGGTTCTAGTAAAACCGGCGTTGAACCCCATTTACGCGACAATTTACACCGGTATTAACAGCAACTGATGTAACACCGGTGTTGGCAGACTGTGTAAATGTAGTCAATGATATTTTATTTTGTGAGGAGGGAGTTTGCAAAACGGAACGAAGTTGAGTTTTGCAACCCTTCCAACAAAATGAAATAATTTTTAATTCGTATATCATATACTATTTTCTGTACCATCCAAAAATTGAAATAAAAATTTTGACGTTTTAGTGACAGTTCAATTATAATTTATTAGAACGTATCATCTGTGAGCTAGAAAAACAGTTGAAAATATTGTTTCAGTTACTAATATTTGTAAAAATGTCGAAAACTTTAACACAAGAAGAAGTATAGTCTGTTTTTTTGCTTTATGATTCAGAGCAGGCTTTGCATTTGCATTTTTGTAACAGTGTAGGTAGTTAGTGACAAAGGAAAAAACACTAGTTATGTCAAAAACCATTAGAACTGTCAATGTGTTAACTTATAAGCACTATTATACCTAATACGAGCTAAAATTACTGAACCATTGACATTAAATAAGGTATTGCTTTATTTTAAGTACGTTTATTTAAGCGTGATTGATATCTAAGAAACAGAAACGTCATAAAATTTCTAGACATCTATCTTTTATGTACTAATGTAAAAATAAATATATTATTAATAATTTGTTGATGATTTTTGTTTGTAGAACTGTGTTGTACAAGTTATTATTTATGCTACACATATAACAGGCATTTCAAAATAAAGAGATAATACAAAATACTCTGGTAGAACCATTTTCAGAGATATAATTTACCAGAATTTATATGGATACACTTCAGAATAATCATCCAGAATCTGATTCAGAAGAGGAATAACTGTTTTTCAACCTTGCCTAAAAATGTCACCATTGATACACTTATGATAGCCCCTGTCATTATTGTCCGAGTCCAACAGTAAGTCACATCCTGGTAAAGTTTCATCCAAAAACATGAATATACATTTTGGTAACAGTTTACAAAGCCCCGTAACGCTAAAAAATCACTTTTTTCAAAACGTGTTGATGTAAATATATGTTTTTGGACCTCAGAAATCTATTTCTGATGTCGGAAGACACGAAAAACTTACCGTTTTTCCACAAATCACTCATAACCTCACTTCCATCACTTCTCTAATAATAACAATATCGAAATGCGTCATCTGCAAGTACTACCCACCTATATGTAACTAAATACACTGCTCTTACCCACAGACTACCTATAAAGTAGATAGATACCTACCTTGTTTATTTAAAAATCATTTAAATAGAAACCCGCTTCGTCCATATAATGGTAATCTTGTATTGTACGACGCCACCGATGAACTACTGTTCCTAGAGTCAGTAATCTTGGAGGGAGGGATCGCTAACATGTCAAATACCTTACACTATTGCCAGACTTTTGTTTACTTGTACAGCAATTTGGGGTCTAATTCGTTTTAGTTTGCATGTTTATCGTGGTCCTAACATCAATGTCGAATAGAGGTGTTCTAGCTCCAACTGTTTTGTGAATGAAGATAACATTTTGACACTAAACCATATCCGTGATTCTTGCAGGCGTTGCGGTTAGGGTCAAACTAAAATGTATTGAACGGTTGGGGAAGCTGGGATTGTTACATAATTTCCTTCGGTGTGAAGGCTGTTAGGTAGATATGTCGTTTGTTTAACGATTGTTCACGATTAAAAGCAAACTAAAAATAATTTCGTGCCAAACGCTGTTGAAGCCAAACAATAAAGTTCTGGCAACGTTTTAAGGTACTTTTAATCTAAACGATCAGCTGCTCGCGCCTCCCTCTAAAATTACTGACTCTAGGAACAGCAGTTCATCGGTGGCGTCCTACAATACACGATTACCCATATAATTATTTATCAAAAAAAGGCAGTGGCTAGTAATACGTCCAACGTGCACAACCTAACCTAACCTAACCTAACCTAACCTAACCAGATCACCAGAGGATCGCCCCCTCGACAGCCGCCCCTTGACAGCCGCCCCCTTGCCAACCGCTCCCCTTGTTAGCTTAGTATCTACGCAAGGATGGTATAAACTAATAATAATACGATAAAAAGACGCAGAAGGCAACTGCGTTACTAGCTACGTCTGCTGGAAATTCTTTTTCGTAATGAAATTGTTGGTCCTGAAAAGGGCCGTTTTTAGACAGAAGAAATATCATGGATATTCCGGTGGATAGAGTGAGGCCGCTTCTTTGAAGAAGTGGTGAACCACCTCTTCTTCAAAGGTTCGTTTGAAAAGAAATTCCGCCAGATAACCGACAAAATGAGGAGCAGATCGGCCATAACGGGGGATTCCACCTCGAACATCCCTCCACGTCCGTTCAATGTTCTGGGTGTGAACTGTGCGGTCGTCAGTATTCACGTATTCCAGGGAATGATTCACACGGAGATGAGTGAAACCTTCCTGACCCAACGTGTTGTATGCTTTCCAGCAATCAGACACTATAGTAGTGCCAGGCAGGATCCACTCTTTGATAACCTCTAGGAGGGTATCAGCATCTCTCTGTGGAACCGGTACCAGAAATACCCGCTTACTGCCGCGTTCGAATCCCCCAAAGACCCACTGACCCTCAATTCGCCTACCTCTGTTGAATTTTCTTTTCCCAAACTTGGCCTCGTCGATCTCGACGACTGTTCCGGGACCACCAATCTTCCGGGAGTTGTTTGTTGCCCAATTAATGCAAACTTCTCGGCAGAACGAAGACCAATCTACAATGGTTCTTGAAGACCATTGTAGTTCTCGTTTTATGAATTGTTGTCGTGGGTAACGCACCAAACACCAAAGGACGCAGAAATAGCCGATATCTTCCAGCGACAGTTTGCTGTTCCAAAAGAAAGTTCCAGCTCTGGCAGATTTAGTAAAGGAGCATTGTAATTTACGCCGTTTTTTCTTTTGGGCAGAACGATCCTCGTAGCGTATCTTGCGACAGTTGTACGTCAAGGAATTGATATTCAGCGATGCAACCCCATCGCACCCGGAGCAGCGTCGTTCTCTCCCGACTACCACATGATCCACCAGAAAATCCACAAAATTTCTTCTGCTTGCAGAAATTGCCAAAAAACTACGAACAGTGGGATTGCAAGAAGCACACGCAACCATTTTATCGCAATTACAAAACTGCAATGACAATTGAAAGATCTATTTGTTTGTAACACGGCCTTCTAGATCAGCGCGCTTGCCGGCTCTCAGCCGGCAGGCGCGCTAATCCAGAAGGCCGTGGTTTGTAATCAAACATTAAGTATTTACTTCGTTGTCATGGTTACGGCCGCCAAGAATTTACGACTGCGTTCTGCATTTTGACAAGCGGTTCAAAGGTGGGAAATAAAATCTTCTTTGTTTGTGGGAAAACTGTTGGCTTTTTAACCATTTCATCGCCAAAAATGAATTGCCTAGGCCCGAAATAATAAGCAAAACTCTATAAAGCTCTACAAGTAAGTGTTTTTTAATTTTTGTTAACCTCAAAATGCGACATTTTTTTTTTTTGTGGTATAACCGTTAGTTTTTCGACCCTTCCGACATTGGAATTGAATTCCTGAAGTCCGAAAATATAAGTCACACCCCATAAAACCTCAAAAGTAAGCGTTTTTAGCGTTACGGGGCTTTGTAAACAATTACCTACATTTTTCACTATAATTTCGAAATTGTAAATATTTCCTTTAAAAGGCAATCCGCCGAAATGACATGACTCTTCTCACACAATTTTCTTCCATTCACAATTTTGTATTTATATCCCATATTTGTTAATGTGTAGTATAATTTTAAATGACTCCCAGTATAATTCAGTTCCTCCCTTGCACACAGCAATAAATCATCGAAAGTAAAAAATTCCAAATTTTCTTCTTAATATCTTCCCTGAAACTCTGTTCCTCCCAAGTTAGAAATTCCTTTTCTTTATTCATATTATCATTCGGTTATTGCTGGAGTTGTAATTTTGCTTCGTTTCGATTTCTGTGTTGCATTCGAAATCTAGCATTATAAGAAATTGTTAGAAATGTTATATCTGTTTAATTCTTAATACTTACATCGAAGATTTGACCAATTCTTCCAAAGATGGCTGTTTTACTTAAGTTACCATTGATATCTTTTATATTACTAGAACGGCATTTTATAGCCTCTTTGGTTTTACTATTACCTAATACTGCTTTTTCGTGGCATTTTATTAAGATTTGCTGAAGTGTCAACTTGACAATCCTGGCGACCTGGATTTTGACATTAGTTATATTTTGTAAGTAAACTGTTGTACACTGCTAAAATAAGTTAAATGCAAAGCCTGCTCTGAATCATAAAGCAAAAAAATAGACTATAGACACTTTATCTGTGAAGCTCCAGACAAAAAATATCTGTTGATTAGAGTAATTGCTTTCTACAAAGCAGATTCATGTTTGACACTAAATTATTTAAATTCTGTAGGTTGCTATTGTTAACATTTCGCTCAGCGCGAACGTGATTTTGAAATTAAAAATTAATTCGCACATTCTCCTTGGCGTAAAACACATTAGGAATTGCATCTTTGAGCCGCGCAGGCAGCATTAAGCGACGTCATCGCGGGCGACGCAGGGACTCCTCCGCGCATTCGATGCAAGAATCCCCTACTCTAATGAACCGGCAGGAACCGCAGATTACACCAGCCCAGGGTATATAAAGATCCGAAGTCATTTTAAAGCAAAATTTTTCCCGAACCTCTTCCTCACCTGTCTCTGCTCAGGAGGGCCTCCAGGCTCTTCGAGAATTTTCCTGAACCTTTCTCCTAACCTAATCTCACTCGGGAGGGTCTCTAGACTCTTCGAGGGGGCTCCTGCCAGTTGTCTAGCACGTAGTTACCAGGAGGGTCATCCTAGACACGTCAGTGACGTTTCCCAGCAACCAGTTATCCAGAAGGCTCAGCTAAGCTCGCTGACGACGATTTCCAGTACCTAGTTACTAGGAGAACTAAACCGAGCTCGCCGACGACAATTCCCAGTACCTGGTTACCAGGAGGATTAAACCAAGCTCGCCGGTGACGATCCCATCCATGAGCTAATTTCCCCCTGCATCCAGAACGGCTTAACATCTTCAAAGCTGAAAACCTAAGAGGTCCAGTCCATAGCGCCAGAGACTGCCATTCTTAATTACGCACGCTCGAATAGGGAGAAACTCGAAGGGGATCATCGCCAACAAAGGCCAGCTAGTAGTCGATCGTAATTCACTCACCTGGAGATGTAAAGTTTCCACCAAAGGTAAAACCAGATAAGCTCGCCGAATACCCACAATCCTGCCACAGTATACCTGCAGGCCGCGATAAACATTAGCAGTGCCAGGTACGCATGTGATTTAACGTGATATTGCCCGCACTTTCGTCCATGCAAACGTTTAAAGTCGAATTTAATGTTTACATGCTGCCATTAGGCGGATTTCGCTAAAACTGTAAATTTTTGTCTCCAGACCCGCCAAACTGCCTACAGGACATTAGAACTATTCCATTTCTACACATACCGTTAAAAGAATTCTGTTTTATTTACAAGCATTGTTACATTTTTATTTCTTGTTGAACTGAATGCAATTTAATTTGATGTATGTATATCTAGGTAAACATATTATACGCTTATAAAACTTATTCTGAGTGCTTTCTTGGGTTACTAAGCTTGAGTTTATTATTGGTACCTTGGCTTTTTTTTGAGCTTTCGGAGCCGGTATCAGTCCGGCAATTGTAGCAAACATTTTGATCGCTTAAATTAAATTAAAATAGCCAGAACCGGCTACACTATGATTATGGGCTTATTCGGCGCAAGTCGAAGAGAAGAGCTTTGTAGAATGACAGTTGATACCATACAAAAGTTCGAAAACCAACTTCATTATGATGCGCTTCATCTAATCGTTTTGGAACAATGCGGTGTCGTTGAAAATCTTTTTCAGCATTCACACCTAATTTTCTCGTAAAAATGTTGGCACTTTCGATTAAATTGTACATCTTTCATTGTTGTTATTAATGGCTTACATTGAATTTATTGCATTTTTAATGACGTCTATTGTATCAATGATGTTTAATCTCTTCTAGCAATTCTGCAATAGCATCAACTTACTTAATCCTTAAGCCTTTCTACCCTTTCAAGTGTAAGGCTGGGTGTTGATTGTTAGCATCTTTTCCATGCCTCTCTCCATTGTCTTCTATCCTGTGTCATTATTCTTGTCTCCTCCTACCTAATCTCTCTCTTTTCTACTGTGTTCTTTACCTCTTCACTCCATGTTTTTCTCGGTGTACCCTTTACTCTCTTTTTCTTTATTCTCGCTTTGAATACCCTTCTTGTTGTTCTTTCCTCTCACATCCTCATTGCGCGTCCAAACCATCTGATCTGTCCCTCTTCTATCTTGGATTCTATTGGCTGTGACTGTCCATAATTGTTTTTCCCTCTATCTTCCTTAGGAATCTCGTTTCGGTACTGCTTAGCTTGTTTCGTTGGCTTTCCATTGTTGTCCATGATTGTGAGCCAATGTTATTATTGGTACTGCTACTTTTTTGTATATTTGCACTTTCGTTTTAGTTGGTATTTCTTTAGTTCCTAGGAATGTGTTCTTGATACTATTAAAGAATCTTCCCGCTGCTCCTCTTCTTTTTTATTTCTTTATCTATTCTTCCGTCCTGTAAGAATACTGAGCCTAGATATTTAAATCTGCATACTTGTTCTAGCTTTTCCCCTTCCAGCTCTTTTGTGCTTCGTTTCTTCTCTTCTTATTACCATGGTTTTTGTTTTGCTATTGTCGATTTTCATGTTTATACTAGTGAATCACCCGAGCTACGCTTCGGTGGGAAAGGGTGCTACTTGTCACAATCAAAAACACAAACAACCTTACAAACTAGTGATGATCTGCATACTTGTTCTAGCTTTTCCCCTTCCAGCTCTTTTGTGCTTCGTTTCTTCTCTTCTTATTACCATGGTTTTTGTTTTGCTATTGTCGATTTTCATGTTTATACTAGTGAATCACCCGAGCTACGCTTCGGTGGGAAAGGGTGCTACTTGTCACAATCAAAAACACAAACAACCTTACAAACTAGTGATGGGATGCTTCGATACTTTTGCGGACTCGTTCATTCCAATCCCATTCCGCAAGTGGATCGAGTCCATCGGATTCGATCCTCGGATCGACATCGAAATTGAATGTGCATTTCAGACACCCGGGGTCCTCGGTCATTCCGGACCCGGAACGAACAACGCGCGTATCTTTGTTTTGGTGAGTGGTCACGCAGTCGGTAATTCAGTATGTTCATATGTCTCAAACATCAATTGGGAACATACAAAGCCACCAGAAGCCATAAATCACTGATAACTGATAAAAAAGCATACAACTTCGGCCGTATCATGTGTCACCTGTCGACGTCGAGCCTCTAAAACGAACACCATCATCATTTGCTGTTCCCCATCAACACATTGTATTATATTCTGTATTGAAATGGATTGAATAACGGAATGCCAAAGGCATGAATGTCCGCGAGAATTGACGCCTCGCGACCTTTTCGTTCCTCGGAACGAATCCGGATCGAAACTTGGACTCCATCCAAATCGATCCTGCCCCGGATTCGATCCTTTGTATCGAATCCGACCGGATCGACACATTGCTATTACAAACTATACATACAAAAATGTTGATAGATGAACACTGAAATTACACGATTTAATTGTTCATTTAAATTTGATGTCGAAATCGGCGCTGAAGAGTTCATTGTGAATGTACCACATCAGCTGTTTCAACCAATGTAATTTAATTTTACTTGACTTCTTTGTATCGCACTTTTCTTGAAAATAAAAACTGGCCTACGATCTAAGTATAAAAATTAGTAACATTTTAAGCTATAATACAATTTAATCGGTCCAGTATCTTCGGAGGAGATAGCGAACAAAGATACATACAAACATACAAAGAAAGAAAGAGAGCAGCGATTTTATGTTATAGGATTTGGATTTAATTCATCCTTTAGTTTTCAAAAGGTGTATTTTATAGTAAAAACAGACTGCAAAACTGGAACGGCTATTTTGGTAAAACTTCAGGTTCCTCAAGGGGGTAAAATTTTTGGAAAAATAACATTTTTGCGGTAGTTTTAGAAAAAAGTTGTTTTTTTGCCTGGAGATTGTTCAGTTAGCTAAAATTAACACTCGATAAAAAAAATCACATTAAAATCTTGCTTAATTTCCAAAAAATACCACTTTATGGATTTTGATATTTAAAAAAAGCCATATTTTTAACAAAGTAAACATCGGTATATTTGATTATTACCATAGAAAGCTTTATTGAAAAATTAAAATGTTTCCCATTTGATGTCGACTTTTTAGCAATCATTTCAAACTTTGAAGGTTTAAAAACCGAGTTTACAATGTGAAAACTGTCAAATATCATGGCCAACATTTACCTAAGTCAAGATTAGAAACAAAATTAAATGGTGCTATCAACATCTAATACAAACATTCTGAACGGCAAATTATAATAGTTTAATTTTACAGTGCACTGTGCCTCAGAGCAACATTAGTTCTATAATAAATTTTATGCATTTTCAATAAATTAGCAAGCAATTTCAAATAGATAAAATGTTATTATATGGCAAACGATAATTACCGTGCATCAGTTTCCTGACTGCCGCCAAGATCAGGCCGATCGAGTGCAGAGCACCACAACACATGATTCTGCTTCATCAAATGCCTCGCAAAAAATAAATCAGCTGCAAATAGAGTGGGATCAGCGGGCAAGTTCCCAATGGGCAAGTGGTAATAACGACACTGCTCTGCCACGAACTCCAATACCCTTTCACTGTTAACATAATGGCGGATCAGAGCTTTTGCTCCCACCCTCTGCCACTCAAGACTGCTGTACAAATCCTCCACATCCTAAAAACAGCATTTCTACAGTACAAACTAATACTGTGACTAAATATTTACCGTGACATGTATCTGCGCTTGGGGAAATTCGTTCAGAGCAGGAATGTTAGCTTGCAGCTTAAACATCCCATCTTGCGTTTGCACTGCAAGTAGGGTAGGTCCCTTTTTCTCATCCTTATAAACCTGTAGAAACTTTTGAAGTAGCTTATACACTTGCTTCAAGTCAGTCTCCACTCGAACTTCAAAAGTAACGCCTTCAGGGGGTAGCGCATCGTCTTCCGGATTCCGTTCAAGCCTGAAACTTTAGGGTTATACTTGAATTTGTATCTCTATAAACGAACCTACTCGGCAATTCGTTCAGCCTGATAAATCGTCTGTAGATTAGGCATGAGATTAGTTCTTACGGAATCCACAACAATAACAAGAGCTTTCTTCAGAGGAGTTAGGAACAGTGCGAATATCTGTCGGGGGCCTGAATTTGCACGATGCTGATAGAGGTACAGACGCTTTAAGCTGCCCTTTGGCAAGTAGGGTCGACGCCCTATGCTTGCCATTTCTAGGTCTTCTAGAGAAAAGGTGTCGGTGCTTGAGTTTGAGCTTTTAGCAGCTACACGACATACACATCCGATTTGGAGGAGAGCCCTGAAAGTTAGCGGCACCTGTGTTTCATACACACCTTCGACATTTGGGTCGGTTTGGTCCATGCAGACTTTCCTGTAAGTTTATAAATTGTACGGATATAATTTGTGTCAAAAAAATATCTGCTATCGTTTAGCAGCTCTATCCACCATTGCAAAAGTAAATTAGTTACAAATTATAGTAACATCTATTTCTTATTGGTCAATGCATGATGAGGAAGAGGCTAACACACTGTCTATTCATGACGTGACATCACATCAAAAGACAACAAACTTCACGAACACAAATGCCAAATGGTTAGTTACATTGTTACAGCCTAACAGATAAATGTAAAATACAAGTATTTTGCTATTTCTACACTTGCAGAAATGCTACTTTAACTCATGTACTGTAACGTACTACCTAATTCGTAGATTATTAATAAATAAACAATAAATGGAAATGTAATAAGTACTAGAATGCCATGCATACAGTGAACATTTGAAAACATAAAATAAATGTAGTTAGTCTGTCCTACGTCAATTTCAAACTAATCACAAGATAAGAATACTTACTTCCCATGTTCTTGGAAAACAGCTTCAGGTACAGTATAAAGGTACAAGTTATGTACTGGTCTGGAACGTGGGAGCGTCCTGTTGCATTTTTTAAACAAAGCACCTTCATCTGCACACTTTGGAGTTCGCAGATTGGCATAAAACATTCTAGGGACTATGAGTTTAATCATATGCATTTCAGACTCGACCTATAAAAAAAACCAATTCGCTTTTAAACATGACTATTTCCCGCATCTCTTATTATCCAATCATATGCTGTGATTTTCAAAAATTCAACCAATCACGTGTTTTTATAGTGGCAAAAAATCAAAATTTTCCTTTGGGATAATATCAGTTTTTTTAACTTGTATCCGTGGCAACCACCAAATATGTTGTTTTTTCCACGACCGGGAGTAGAAGTCGGTTTCTATAGCATCAAAATTGTGACAGAAGTAAAACATTTACTCCCTAGAGACTAAATACAACAAAAATTTCTCTAGGGAGTTTTCATTATGGCTGACGCAACAATACCCTTTCCTTTCCTACCATTTATACCATCGCAACTTGGTGACTTTCCATTTTTAATTTTTGTTATAATTTCTTTTATTTCTTCTGGAGTAGGTTCTGTTATGTCTTCATTTTCTACTTCTTTGAGTTCACATTGCATTTCCTCATTATTGTCTGTCAGTAAATTTTTAAAATATTTTTGCCATACTTCTTTTATTTCGTGTTCTTCATAAAATACTGTTCCACTTTAATCTTTTATACCTCTTGGTTTGATACTATTTTTGTGTATATTCTTCCTGATTTGTTTATAAAAAAAATTTATGTTATTTGTTCTGTTTTCTTCTATTTCATCCATTTTCCTGTTCAACCATTCTTCTTTCTTGTCTTTGCATAGTTTAGTTGCTTCATTCCTTTTTGTTTTGTATACCTTCTTATCTTCTTCTTCACCTGTGTGTAACCATTTTATTCTTGCATTTCTCTTGCCTCTCGTTGCTTCTTCTGCCTCTCGTTGCTTCTTCACAATCTTGGTAATACCATTCTTGAGAAAATTTCTGTCTTCTATACCCTATTTCTGCTTCTGCTGCTTTTATTATATTTTCTTTAGTATGTCTCCACATTTCGTTAACATTTCCTGGCAGTGTTTGGGGTAGAGCTTTACTTATTTCTTCATGATATTGTCTTCTTGTGTCTTTATCGTATAGCTTCGGTATCATCCATTTTTTCTGCTCCATCCTTTGTTTTGTTTCCTGATTCTTACTTTTGTTACAACTAACAAATGATCAGTGTGAAAACTAGTTCCTCCTAATTAGATATCTAAATAGTCTTCCTCAATAACACATGCATATTTACAATCAATTCCATGACAATTATGACACATGGAGCTGCAGAGCCCAACTTCCGAACACACACATTTTTTTTACATCCATTTTTACATCTACAATACAATAGATTTAATAGTTCTAATGGTGCTGGAGAAAGCTGTATTGTCACAGGAAAGAGTTGATTACTACGCACTTTTCATCCGAATTTATCTGGTGATAGAGAATTTTGCAACCACAACTGGATTTGTAGATATGTCCTAAAATTAATCATACTAGTACTAAGTACTAAGTACTAAGTTTTCTATTTGTCTACACAAAATTTTCATACCGTAATATATGTTGATTCAGAGCATCTCTTGTAGGTGGGAGGACTGCCAAATCAAAAGATTTTTCCAGTGTCTGTCTTGCTATACCAATATTATATGCCTGAATCTTTCTTCATTAATGTCACGGGTGCCTTCTAATCCATACATTAGTAAAATAAATTCATGACCAACATCCAGTAACATATCTATATCAGCATTACAATCGTTGAACACTAACAATTTGTCATGCATGTATTTATGTTTCTTTAAGACATTTAGTGCTGCCGTTTTTCCTTTCTTATAACGATACGAAGTGGTGTCACACCCGCTAATGGCATGTATGAAAAGAAGACTTTTAACAAGAGGCTGGCCCAAACTCTCACATACTTTGATTATATTGTTACGTTTTTACTTTCGGGCTATTTAAAAATTATATGACGCTTCTGGTTTTAAACGTTTATTTACTATGATTAATTATGATTATTTAAAAATACAAGAATTATGAAGGCAGAATTACTTATAAACTACAGGCACTATTTCTAACAACGATACACTGATTTAATAATTATTTATATACAGCTTAACAGTAAGGATTTATATGGTTGTATTTATTTGTTATTTATTTCACACGGTTCGTTGATATCACACGCGCTTCGAGTCTGATGGGAACTACCGAGAACTCCGGCGGCCGTGTATTTATATTCGGGTAATTTCCTTCGAGATCAATCTAGACTTCGCTCGACCTTTGTGGGAACCGCATGACGCACCCATCGCAGCTAGCTCCAAGGGCGCTGACGTTACGCCTCTGCACCTGGGGTCCAAGGTTGCAAGGTCGTTTCTCGAGGTTCTAGAACAATCGGGGCACTGGGTCATGATTCCGGGGCAATGACCGGCAGCAGGATCGTTACAATATGGAAAATTACATCTTCATGTTTTCCTCGTCCTACCTTCTTAAAGTACAGATTTGACAAATTATTGCACAAAGCAATCGACAGAACTAGCAGGTCAGTATCTTCTCCAATTACAGTTATTGACTTATTGCTTTCATCGTTTGCTAAAATTACGGCAGTGTTAACAATTAACGTGTCTGCATCTCCACTTGCTTCAAATGTTAAAATGTTCTTTCTCTTAAAATGTATTTTTAACAGTTGTATAAGTTGATACTTATTTTTTTCGTGAGATAGGAAATCTGCTTGTCCTACTGATAAAACCGTGGATTCGCTGAAAATAACTTCAACAGGAATTTTCTTATTTCTTCTGCGCCGGTGCATTTCATCTTTGGTGGAAAGAATATTGTTATACCCATCGAATACAATTCTAATGTCCACTCCAAAATGTTTTAAAATATAAGATATGTACAAATCTGCTATTTGCTCAAATGTGGATAACCTGGGCCATATCACACGATGTAGCAGCCATCACCCATCAATGATATACTATATAATGTTTTATTGGCAGCTCGATTCGTTTGTATTAACCTAGCTGAAAGTCATCTCCATGAAAACAACATCAAGTTGACAAAAGTTATGTTTGCGTCGCCTAGTGAAGTTACTCTAGTATAATCGATTTTGTACAGTCGAAATTATACCAGATGACTTAACTAAATCCAGCCTTCTGATTGGTTGAGATCGCTACGAAAAAAATAATCATACAAATGATAAAAGAAGCAAAAGATATAGTAGTCCCAAAACTGACAAAACTATTTAACTTATGTTTAAATCAAGGAAAAATACCCTATAACTGGAACAACGCAATCTTGATAGTGCTATTCAAAACAGGGGATAAAACGTTGTTGGAGAACTACAAACCCATAAGTTTACTTTCCACCTATATAAGCTCTTTATGAGAATAATAACAACAGAATAACGAATAAACTGGATGAATATCAAGCGGCAGAGCAGGCCGCATTCTGTAATGGGTTTAGTACAGCGGACCACCTCCTAACAGTAAGGATCCTGGTTGAAAAAGCAGCAGAATACAACCTACCCTTATTCATGGCCTACGTAGATTATGAGAAGGCCATCAATTGTATAGAGCACTGGGCAATCATGAAAGAATTGGATGACACACGTATCGACAGCCGATATATAAACTTAATAAAAAACATATAAAGTACGTTTTTTTCTATAATAATTTTCAAGGTCAACTTTCTAGGGGATAAGTTGCATTCTTGCAGGGTCCCTAGTTTTAATGATATTGGTACATAGATTTTTAGTTCTTTTCTTCCACTAAAAAAATTATTGTCATTTAGACAGATATGCCATGATTTAATATCGCTTGCTTCATTTTTGCATTTAAAATATTTCTTGGTTTTCTTTTTTTTATCCGATTTTATTGATGATGATGATAATTCCATGTTAAAAAAAGAAATTTGTATAGAGTTCAAATTAAGAAACTGACATTCAAAATTGACACATAACCATAATTTTGAAAAAATTCTACCAACACGAGGTATAAACATTTCCTAGCGTTTTAATTACATATCTACCAACACTGGAACACTTTGACAGTTATTATAGAAAAAAAACGTACTTTACACAAATTTTCTACAAAAAGACTAGTTTTCCATTTTATCTGGTATATCCTTTTATCCACAATTCCCTTATATACCAATAGATTTCCTCTATCATGAAGTACTACTCGTGTTTTCCTCGGTGAGAGCAAATATGTAAGATTTACTTCTAATCGCTCTCATTTTCAAACTACATATAAACCGTTCAATAGTTATTTGCCAAGTAGGTAGACATGGAATTTTGTTTTTATGTTTAATAAAACTAAAACTCCCTAGAAACTCTTTCGGACACTTTGTCAGAAGCAGCTGTTATGTACAGGCTTTGTACTGTTTTAGATATCTGAAAGAACTATTAGAAATATTATGGGGCGGAACAATTTTGAAATTAAACCTTTTGGCCCACGACCTAAAAATGATACATACTATTTGCAACATACGCACTGAAGAAGTAGTTAACAATGCGAGACAAATTGTGCAAGAACAACCACACGTATCTGTTCGCCATTTAGGACAGCAATTAAATGTTTCATATTCAACATCTCATAGGATATTAAGAAGCAATTTGCATTATTTTTCTTACCGGTTGCAAGTGTATCAGGAACTGCTGCCAAACGATCCTCCGGTTAGATTGGAATTTTGTAACTGGTTTATCAATAATTTAGGAAATAACGATAATGCGTTTGAGAAAACTTTCTTTACTGATGAGGCATACTTCTATTTATCTGGCTATATTAATTCACAAAGTATGAGGATGTGGAGCGCTGAGAACCCCAATTTTTATGTTGAAGAACCGCTTCACCACAAAAAATCGGGGTTTGGGCTGCAATTAGTAAAAGAAGAGTTATAGGTCCTATATTTTTTTAAGGTAATTGAGTGCAGTAAAACGATTAAATTTTATTTGAATAGTTCAAATTTTAGGTTTTCTAAATGCACAACCATATCATACTGAAATTTTGTCGCCGTTTTTTGAAGAGTTACGTGACAATGAATTACAAACGGGTTACGTACTTTCAATAAGATGGGGCATAAATTTACTTAAAGAGTTTTACAAAAACAGAGTTATTAGTCAAAACATGTCTACAGTGTGGCCCCCGAGGTCTTGTAACTTAACTCCCTGTGATTTTCTTCTGTGGCCTTATTTAAAAAAAATCCATTCTTCAACTTCCACTGGACAATATTTAGCAGCTTTAACAAAGAAGTACCTAATGGAAAAAATAAAGAAATCAATAATAATGGCGTAATATTAAGATTTGAGAATAGAACGAGTTAAGGAGTTTACTTTCTTAGGAACATTAATCTCTGAAAACTTAAATTACACACAAGGAATTAAATCAAGGTTAATAAAAGCATCGAGATGTCCGGGCGCGTTAAATAGTATAATGTCCTTAAGACAAATGTCGCGAAATGCAAAACTACGACTTATAAGACTGTAATTCGACCCACAGCTACGTACGCATGTGAAACATGGACGATGAATGTGGCAGACCAAGATACGATAAGTAGGTGGGAGAGAAAAATGCGGAGAAAAATATTTGGAGGGACTCGGACGGATGATGGTTGGAGAAGACTTACAAACGAAGAGGTACAAAAGAAGTATGGAGAGCCAAATACAGTAGACTTCATTAAAGCTCGAAGGTTAAGATGGTTTGGGCATATATGGAGAATGCCAGATGGAAGAGCTACTAATATAGTATTGGAAGGCAGAGCGCAAGAAACTAGAAGAAGAAGCGACCAACGAAAAGGTTGAAGGAGGCAGTAATGGAAGACATATCAAGGAAAGGAATAGAAGACTGGAGAAATAAAATCATCAATAAGGGACAATGGAGACACATTGTTATGCAATGGGCCTAAAGTGGCTTGTAAAAGCTTTATTTATACTGAAAAAATACATAAATTGTAATATTTAAATATTTTTGTATACAATTTATAATTACAATAAAAAAACGACTTTCATTATACCATTATGCCTACTCAACAAAGTATGAAACGTATTCAGAATCAGCAATTTGTCTTTCATGAAATTTATCTTAACCAATACTAAAAGTGGTACAAAATCCAAAACCAAATCTGGCAACCACGTTTTGTACATTAACATAAAATTATCATTTTATATAAAATGACATAACCTAACTTTTGTCAATGACTGACAGCATATTTACAGGGTGAAATTCATCACCCTAACATGGCCTCCTATCTGGCAAATAACTATTGAACGGTTTATATACAGGGTTATTCATGTAAGATGATGAGTGTGACCAGGTAAAAATGCAACCCAAAATACGATTTATAAAGCTAACTGGATCCCTATTGCATTCGCTTGGCACTGTTTATGTTGGTAGCACTGTAAGTCTATGTCAAAACTGACGCAAAACCTAACCTGCTAAGCTCGAATTTGACATAGATTTACAGTGCCACCAACATAAACAGTGCTATGCTAATGCTATAGGGATCCAGTTAGCTTTATAAATCGTATTTTGGGTTGCATTTTTACCTGGTCACACTCATCATTTTAAGTGAATAACCCTGTATTTTTTCCAAGGTTTTACTTGTTTGCGTCATTTTAACTTTTTAATAATAATCATCTACTTTTACTTTTATTATTTTACTCTCCATGCTTTATCTTCTAGACTGTTCTAATATTTGGTACTACCCCTCCCTATCTTGTCTTCAAAAAATGCTCATCCTTTTAAGTGTTATTTCCCTTTAATTGTCATACTTTCTTCTCTTCTTCCCATTTCGTATCATTTTTTCTTTAACTTATCTTATTATTTCACTAATTTTCTGAAATTTATTTCTGATTGTTACTTCTACCTTTTCAGTGCTTTTATTCAATTCTTCTCTGATTTTACCAAGCATTTTTCCATTGTCCTTTCTATTTCTTCTTCCGTTTTGTGTTTTTCTATTTATTCTTGATCCCTGTATTTTACTGCCTTTCATGACGACCCATATATTAACTATGTTGGGGTTCTAAAGAGTTTTGCTGCTCTTTTAGAATGCTGGGCATGCCTCCACCTGTTCTTCTGGATTATCTGCCCTCTTTCACTTTAAGAATTCCCCTGTAGAATTATTACTGTTTGCTCTAACTCTCTACTTCGTATAAATTATAAGCTTTCTTTTTGCTGCAATACTGATTATTGCTGTTCCAGAATTTAAAATATAGTTCCATAGTTAATTGCTGCTTTTTTGCCTAGTTCAACATATAATTTGGTATGTGACTAATTAATAAAAAATAAACACTAAGTACCTCTATAGTACCGAGTGTCTTAAAATGAATTACATCTAGTATGCTCTGAATTTCCCATAATGCAATCTAAAATTTTACTTGAAATTGGCAAAACTGTAAGTCTGTCAAATTAGAGGTTAGCAGGTTAGATTTTGCGCATATATATTGCAATGATCCTTGTCTTTAATGTTTAATAATATGTAAACAAATAATTCAAATACAAAAGATCACTACAAACCTTTTTGTTTACGTTGGTTCTTATTTAAAATCAATATTTGACTGACTAATAATATTTATGTGGTTCGTTCTATTCAAGTGTTAATCGTCTTTTGCCCTTTTATTTCAAATTCACCAATCCGTAATTAGTAATTTGGCTAGCACCGGAATTAAGCATGAAAAACTCAAATATCTTTACGGGTCTGAGGTTCCTTCTTGTTAATAAAATTGTACGCCACTGAAATGCGTAGTTCAAATGCTCTACCATAACCTTGTAACTAACTAAGTCTAAATTGACATTCTACAGAGACATTTAACTAAGTGCAAGTCGCCTGAAAGTTTAATTGTTTGTTTACTGCAATTCGAATGAGCAAACGAACTCGGTAAGATTTGAATTATCGCGCTCAATCTACGCGTCGCTCTAGCAATTGTTTTGCAGATCGAAAATTAGGCTTTTGTTTCGGTAAATTAGGAAGAATCTCAAATTTTCTAACCCAACTTTCTGATGGCGGTTATAGCAGTTTTAAAACGTTCCGAAGTCCTGGATTCTACTTATATCGGCTCCGCAGCGCAGCTTTTGGGTCCCTCAGTAAGTTGTACGCTTACAATAATAGAATTGGCTTCACCACTGACCTTTTGAATTTTCCCCAGATGGTCTACGTTGAGGTTCCGCAGGTGAAAATTGCTCACACCTTCTCTTGCGGTCGGTTGCCATATGTGCAATGCTGGTATGGTCCTCGTAGGCCTCGGCTGCTAGTGCAGGAACTCCAATATTGCCCCTGGGTGTCCTCGAATGGCCCGAAATGACTTGTCGAAGCTCGGTCATCAGGAACAGAACGATGGCCGAAGATGAATTTAACTTTAGGTGAAGGATTTTATTGCCTTTATTTGTGCACGAACACTGACACGTTATAAACACTTTGGTGCAATTTTGTGGCTGTAAATTAATGTAAAGGGTATGAAAATTGAAATTAAACATCAGCCACAATTTAAGCTGTCGACCAGCAATTTTTATTCATTTGTTAATCCCCTTGTTCGTTATAAACAAAAAACAATCTACCAAAATTAAACAGGAAATTCGAACTGTATCAAATCAGCATCTTTACCAATTAAATCTTAAATTTAATACATTTTTACAATTAAACTTAATTCTATAAAATTGTCTTTGTAAGTTTATGGTTATTGTCCTTTGATTTTCACTCGCGTTTCGCTAATTAACAGGCCCTTTTGTTCACTCATTTCACTGATCACTGCCTCCTTTCGTTCATTTCCTCTTTAGCTACTTTAGAGTTCAATGTAAGTTCCGCTTTCACTTAGGTACTCCCAAACCAATATGCATTTTAAATCTAGCTATTTTCGAATTCTTGTTGATCCATTTTTAATTCATGATTCGCTTTCTAAATCTGCCTTTGGGTTCTTTTACCCCATTCTTTCATAAGCCTTCAGCCTCTCTAACCTTTGTTTAATTTGCTCAAAGAAATTATTATTTTATTTACTCTAGTTCAAATTCATTTGTGACACACAGTTAATTATTGCTCTCTGTAAGAACTTGCTTTTTCTCTGCATATTTTAAATAATGCCATAAGTTTAACTAAATTACTTTAAGAACTGCACACCCTTGTGACAATCAAGCTTCATTTCCTTCTAGCTTATTTAATTTATTTCCAATAATAATGGCTCAATTTGTTCATGTAATTTCATATTGACAACTTATGAGAAAATTATACAGATGTGTGAATTCTATCAACTCTGTGCTTTTCTATTTTGATTTAATTTGTTCGCACTGCTACCAGAGCTGCTTTGAGGGCTAAAGACCATTGCAATATAATACACATATATTGCTAGTAGGGCCTCGGAACGTCCGAAAACATTACGGCGCCGACATAGTTTCACTTAGAGTATAACGCGTCTCGTGCGAATGCGTGAGAATTCAAACTCCGCCTTTAAAAGCGAATTTTAAACTTGACCACTTCCCTATTGGGCGGACGACGCTGCCGCGCTTGCACCATTATACATTAAAGAGTTGGTTGTCTGTCTCACTTCCTTCGTGAGTTTCCCACTCATAGCCGCTAGCAATATAGTAAGTATTAGATATATGATTTTGCGTCAGTCTGTGTCAAAACTGACGCAAAACCTAACCTATTAACCTTGAATTTGACATAGACTTACGTCTTGCCAATTTCACGTAAAATTTTAGATTGCATTCTGGGAAATTCAAAGCATACTAGATGTAATTCATTTTAAGACACCCGGTATAATAAAAGTGCTTTTAAGACAAGCAGTTATGAATTTCATATTTGGGCCTGTTTTTAGATTCGTTAAAATTTTTCCTAAGGTATGTTTTTCTATCTTGAAAACTAAGCGTACATGACCATATCTATTTCAATTGTTTTCATTCTTTATGAAGCATTTAATTTTTTTTACTTCACCATGTGCACTATGAAATTTTTCGTAGATCTGACCAATGCTATTTCAGTTCCTAGGTAATGTTCTATAATATTGTATATATAAAAAGGAGTAAAGCTGCGTTCATACGTCCGTCACACTGCATCATCACCAATTGGACTTGCTTTGTCCACAATCGGGCTTATTGAAGACAGTTTGAAGAATTTGTCTAGGATGGGTGGTGCAGAGGAGACTGAAAAGGATAAGTGATAAAAGAAGAAAGGCCAAAGATAGTAGAAGAAGAAAGATTGAAAGTAGCTAAAAATCTCCTTAAGATTTAAACAGTTAACGATGGTCCCTCCCCCTCCTGTCTCACAACCGGCAGATTCCTTCTAGTTCTATTAGAAATATTAGAATATTTTGATGACGTTATTAATGCAAAATGTGTTCATTTGTTGCACACTATAAACCACACTGTATTTAAAACTAACAATTTTCAAAGTAAATTCTTTATAAAAAAATCACACTTACCAGTGCCCAAAGCCTAAACTCTCCGGGCGTGTTAGTTGGCACAATTTGAACCACTTGCCAAGGAGTCATAAAGAGAGTACGTTGTGCCCGCATTAAAAATCCCCCGAGAGTGCCTGGTGCTGCGGAGCGAACCACCGCACTACTTCCCCGCATCTTCTTCGCCCTTTGCTGCCCATCGTTGCGCTGCGTCATCTGATACCTCCACTTCTTCTTTTGGAAGACAATCCATGCCACATGCTCTTCCTACCACATACGAATTGTATCAAATTTTAATATCTTTTGCAGTACAGTAATGATGCTACCCGTGTTTTTCCGAATGGCGGTGGACTGCCCAGCACTTCTCTCCAACTTTTACGGAAGTCAACATCTGCAAACTCATCTTCTGGTTTTCGTTTTCTTTTGGAAACACTGGCAACCACCCTTCTGTCACCTGGAGATGCTTTTTTGCCAACACACTCTTCAATGTCGGGCATCTTCTTCTCTGTGGAGACACTCTGTGTACTGGTGGATGGTTTTGGACATGCACTGAACATATCACTAATTCGTCTTTGTTTAAAGTTATCGTTCTTTTCCAGAATTTTTTTATGCAACCAGTCTGGATGTCTCACTCTTGGAACTGGATTTGCTACCTGAAAATTAGAAAATGATATAACTATATGGTTCATTATATCTAATGATTTACAGCAGAAAATAAGTAAAATCTATTGCCGCAACAGTTGGAGATGAGTCAGTTTGTATTATTTTGATCATTTCTAGTGTAATGAACTGTCGAATATTCGAGGTTGTTGTTACCGACAAGTTAGAGAGTTTTCGTTGTGTTTACATAAATAGGTGGAGTGTTTTGAGCGGAGATTAGTTTTATTTCTAAAACCATTCTGTATTTCTCGTGCTTACCGTTTACTAGGGCTGAGCAAATGTCTCATCGTAAATGAACAAATATTGCTTTCTTATGGACAAATCTACCAGTAATACCACTGAAATATTTAAAATGTTGGACGATTTCTTTAGGAACACCCTCATATCGTGGGAATTCTGCGTTGATTGGTATGCGCATAGTTGTATTACGGCTATGATGGGAACAACTGCTGGTACTGTTGCAGGAGTCACAGAACTTACCACAAAATACACAAGTAGTCATTATATCCTACATAGTCACGTACTGGCAATGTAAAAAAGTGCCACTGACTCGGAAAACTGTTCTTGACGAAGTAGTGAAAATAACTGATTTTATTAAATCCTGACCTCCTAATATGCAATTGTTTCAATCTGCGGTGATATGGAAAGTGTACGGAAATGTCTACTCCTTCGTACTGGCGTTAGTTGGCTTTCTCAAGGCAAGGCACTGATTTGAAATGCAAATCAGCAGTGACTGCTTTTTTCAGTAATCACCACATGGGAGCTTAGAAGATAACTGACTGACAAAATAATGGCTATCAGGCTTGCATACCTAGCGGACATATTTTTAAAAATAAATGAAGTTAATCTTGTTCTCCTAAGAAAAGAACATGACGGTGTTTTTTTCCAATGACAAAATCAGTGCATTCAAAAAGAAGTTGCAGTTTTGGCCAGTTTTCTGGCATTAAAACATTTCTGGTATAGTACACGGCAATTAGTAAAAATAGAAGAAAAAATTTATAATAAGTTGATATTTTCTGGATTGACAGTTAATGGGGGTAGCAATACAGGATGGCAAAGTTCCCATCCCTAACTGGTGAGCTTCATCCCTTTTTCACCCCTATTAACAAAGAACATATAATGAAAAGAGGCTCAGCTAGGTTTAAACGTATATGTTGTTAAATGGGTTGCATTGTGCAGAAAGCAAACGTTCTTTTGGGTTTTCTACCTGAAACCAGCGGCGCAAACCATCAAGTCACTCCAGCGCGAAGATAAATTGCCCATGTTGCCAGATTGTTGCCGCATTCTAAGAAGGCTCCGCAAACTCCAAAGCATTTTACAATCCAGATATTCGAATTTGTCACAATCCGAAAAGACATTTTTTCGAAATTAAGCAAGATTTCAATGAGGTCGCCAATGCGTGCGCAAAATTCTTCGTTTTTGTAAAAAGCGTGTTTTAACAAGAACGATTTTATTGATATTTTAAATTTATTAATCGGTATCATTCGAATAACCGGAGGTAATAAATTAAAAAACTTCGATGCATGGTACAATGGCCCGTTTCGGCTTTTATTGAGGCGCAGGTAATCAATGCAGATATTATTTTTACGTATGCTTGAATAAGGGGTAACCGCCGATGGTTAATTATTTTTTCAATTTTTTTTATATATTTTTCAAAATTTCACATATCAAGACTTAATATTAAAATTTAAATTTTTTTAAGTGAAGACTTTAAACATTTATCACTGAAAAAAGTAATATAAAATGCTAATTACTTCTTTAGATTTTTTATTATTTACCGAAAAGTAGTATGTTTGCATAATTTCTACGTTTTTTATGCAAGGCGCTTTTTAGAAGAATTTTTTTTCAATTCTAATTAATATCTATTTAAATGGCTTCAAGAAACTATAATCTACCACTGTTAATGAATTACTGTTACAAAAATCTTGTAAATTTTTCTTTATCCAATTACATGTTCTAAAAAATTCCTTTAAATATTTAATTACTTATCCTAATTTCCTAATTCATTCTGTTGTAAAGATCACATGCAAACAAAAACCATGAAAAAAACAAATAATTGCTATACTTCAAAGCAACGGTTACTGGATGCAAACCTATTAGGAATTATGTACTTATAAAATCGGCGTATTTTCAATGTTTTGGCTAAGAGACAATGAGACATTTTGTCTACCTGCGTTTTGTAACCCAAGTTATTATCGTTCGAAGCAAATACCTTCTATATCCTATACTGCGGATTGTATGTTTACCGCGACCACTATGAAGGGAAAAAAATATACTTTCATCTTGCTTCCTTCTGAAACTCGGAAGTTGTGCGCGTGCCCTAATGCACCAAATTTATTGGCTACAGCAAGTTGGGAGTTTTCGTTTGTAGCACGTGTTTATTACAGGCATTGTGTTATTGTAGTTCACTGGCAGCAATAATATAATTTTGAGTTGTTTATTCTGTGCTGATGATGTCAAAGTCAAGAAGTTGTTGTTTGTGTGGTGCAAAGTCTCCTGCAGTATCTTTGAATTCGTAAGTAGAATTAATTTACTCGTATTTTAAATGCGTATAACCTCAAACTTGTATGTGCTTTCAACATTATTTTTTATTGTAGTTTCCCAAGAGATGTCCCGGGAATGAACGTATGGAAAAAAATTTGTAAGTACGAAGTGTACGACAACATATCACGTCTGTTTATTTGTTCGAATCATTTTGTGGAAGATGATTACGTTTCGCCGAATGCAAAATTCTTTGGAGGAAGATTAAAGTTAAAACCTGGACGTTTCCCATCAGTTGATGTTCCAAACAAACAATATGTTTGTGAGCAAGTGTCTGTTACTGCTGAGGACGTACAGTTTGAACAAGAGCCCTCTACTTCATCTGTGAGTTAAGAACAGCTGATGCTACTAGGCGCGTGCGCAATAATAAGCGGTGACATAAGGAAGACGGACAGAAATATATTTCTGTCCCCCCTTCATCACGGTCGCTATTTTCTACTGGAAAATACGAGAATCAGCAGTATAGGACATAGAAGGTATTTGGTTCGAAGGTTGTGTTAACCATGGCAACATCGCACTTCAGTTTAAACCAACGAATTCTAGAATCATGGTTTTGCTCTGAGCTGTTTAACTGAGATCCCTCCCGTCAGACGGATAAGACCTGGGAGCCTAGCGAGCGGGAGTTTTTAAGCTATACGCTAATACTACCCAGCGCTGAGTCTCTTCTCATTATATGCTGTTTGCTTATAGCGACACCGCGCTAGTTTCTCTATAATATCCTGTAAATGTGATGTTCTACGACAAAAATAGAAGTATTGAAAAATATTCAGAATTCAATTTTCTATAAAACATGTTCTATAGGTAATTTTCAGATTATTACGGGTTTTTACGTTAATCGACCGCAAACTTAGGGGTAGGTAACAAAAACGCTTTTGGATGGCAACACAATATTTCTCCAGCTTTAGTAATATTCTGATTTGTAGCATTCGGTTAAATGATACAGAATTTAATAAGAACCAAAAATAATCATTAGCGATTCCTAAACCAAACTCGTTTCTACACCACCCAGGAGGTAGTGTTTGCCGACGCGTTTTTTTATGTGGTTTCCCCTTGAGGCCTAATCCACTAAATGCATTGATTCTTCATCAAATTCAATTTTGTTGGTACGTTCCGCATTAAAGCATCATTGTCCGTGACAGTTCATACACATAACCGAACATTTTAAACCAACCTTGAAACATCCGCATCGCTTTCCGCAATCCATTTTGCAGGCACACGAAATTAACTTTAAAATTGATAAGGGAGCTGGTGCTTCAGTAGTCAAAACAGGTATTAAAATATCACCTGATTTCTTCCATCCCCATTCTTCTGGCTGTAAAACATTTCCATGCCAAGCCTGAATTTGGTGGTAAATTCACAACAAATGTTGTTGCAAAGCTGCAAACGTCGGGGGTAGAACTGCCAACCGAGGTGTTAAACAGAACATACCTCTGATGATTTATTGATGTTTCTTTTTTTCTGCTTTATATATGCAAGAGTAAATATTTCCCCAGCCTCAGTAATATCCTGTTTTGTAGCATTTGGTTTGGTAAAGGTTTTAACAACTTCTTGTAAATTTATTTTCGAGTTTAGTAACTTTGTAGTTTCGAGTTTGCCTTTTCCAAAAAAGGCAAATGTAGTGTCACTACCACTAAATGCTAAGCAAAAAGAACTGTTTGTCTTGAATTCTTAATGACATTTGACATCTGTAAATTTTTAGAGCTATAAATTCTTGCTTTTATATTACCTTGGGCCTCCTTTAGTAGTCTAATATCCTTTTCAATTGGCGTTAGGGCAATAATTAATGTAAGAGGATCGACTTCTTGTCCTACAATTAAGACCGTTTCGGATTTAATTTTTTTTTGAATAGCAGTTTGAACTATTACTGTATCAGCATCATCATCCGCAGTTATAGTTTGTATCTCTTCATTTTGAAAGGTCTGAATTAGCTGAGAAATCAATCTTTCTTTGTTCGCAAGGTTGCTTAATAATTTTTCTTTAGGGTCAGTAATGGCGTATTTTGCTCAAAAATAACTTTGGGAGATGTTCTTGTTAAAATTCACTGTTGGCGTTCAATACTTTTTGTGCTGGTAGGATTATTACCGTAACCATCGAAAACATTTTTTGCAATGTGAAGCATTAAAAGCTACATACTAAATCTGATTTCTTCAAGGTTTACTATGCAATGGTGCAGTCTCACTTAAGCTATAATTTAATAATTTCGGGGAAAGCTGACCTCTCCAGAGTGTTTATTACATAGAAACGCATTCTTCGCATGATATTATACAGCGTGCTCTTAGATTGAGTTTAACATAGTATTACGGAAACCTTTTTCTTTCTGTAATTTGTCCAATTAATAATTATTCAACTTTACATTTTCTCTTTGGTAAAATTTAACTGTTTAAAACACTTAAACACTGCTGCCTCAAAGCAAAATTGACTCCAACAAACTGCATAAAAAACCCTTCCCCTAACGGGATCAGGTTTTTGACAGTTTGTTCTTGGCAACATTTTTGTAAAGAAACAAGTTTTATCAATAAAAATGTAAGATCTTATGATTTAAGATAACAATAACAAATAACAACCAATGTAATGACTATTGTAAAACAAGAAGTTGTTTCGCTTTCGATTCATAGAGTAGGTAAGTAAAATTCTACGGGGTTTTTAAAAACCAGTTTTTAGAGAACTAATTTTGGTTATTAAATTTAAAAAAAAAACTTGTTTTAGATACTAGAATTAATATGTAAGAATTATTTAAACGTTAACATTTTGATTTGAAATTCGCTTCGGGCACAAACATATTGTTGTAAAACTAATCACTAAGCCATACAAAAATCAATTCATAGATTACTTGAGGAACCTGAAGAAAAAATATAAAATCCAAAGGCACTGAAGGCCAAATTTTCAGTATTTGAGGCAACCAATAAAAGAACAAAGAATTTAGATTTATTATTTAATCACCTGAAACGATCCAACCAAGTTCAGTAACCAGTGAGAGAGTATTTTCTAATTCACGCTCTTTTGTATCGAAAATAAGAGATTAAGTAATCGTACAGTGGTCATTTTGTTTTTTGAAATCCGTAAAGGCAACAGGGAAAGTAGAAGAAGAAATCATAAAATGAAATAAACATTTATAATTTATATTTGTATGGATTGTAAGTATTTTAGTTTTTTTAAATTTGTTTTTATATGAAGTATATTTTATTTTGTTATGTTTTTGTAGTTCCATAAATAATTAAAATAACTATACTTTTTTACTTCTCTCGTCTAAAAGATGAAGAAAGTATTGTAATCGTGAAAAAATCACCTTCAGAGATTTCTTCACGTTTCAGGGTCCCTACATGACAAAAAAACAGATTTTCTCAATTCCATCTGTCTGTTGGCGGTATAACTCAAAAACTATTTGTTGGAGGAAGACGATATTTTGCATGCAGATTAATTACATGTCTACCTGAAAGGACACTGAGAAAATTTCGGACAAATATATACAGGGTGAGCACCTTGTGGCCGCAAACATCCATTAATGGATAAGCATGCGAAGAAGAGCACCTTACAAAAATTAAAGTTTTTAATTTTTGCGTTAACTGAGAAATAGATAAAAGTAATAATTTGGAGATAGGTCACGTTTTACACTTGTTGAAAATGGTACCAAACAGATACAGGATAAAGTCGTAACAAAGTCAAAAAGTTTTACCAATAAGTCTGTTCTGTTACATATAGCTGCGCATCGTAAAGCCGGGAGAGGTTTTGATGGGCCCGTGGATGAAATGGCCCGATTTAAATTCGCATTCTCAGGCGCTGCAGTTCGAATCCCAACACCAGTAATATATTTTTATTTGAAATTGATTTCACTCCCATTAGCAAATATTTCCTTTTATTGTTTCAGTATTATTACGAACGTGAAGATATTTTTACGCCTATTTTCCTTTGATTTTTAAAATTGTTTAGTGTCACTACATCACTTGCGAGGAAAGTTCTGAGTAAAGCCCTTTACAGATTTTTTTACTGTTTTAATTATATTATATTTTTTTTGTGAAAATTTTAAAATCAGTTTAACTGGTTTTTGCAGATACTAGAATTTGAAAATAGGTTTTCTTTAAAAGTCGGTTTTTGTATAAACCCTAGTTCAACGAATTGATGCACAAGCTTCGCATGTAACTCCTTGTTACAAAGTAACAGTTGAAACTGATAAAGCAGGTTTTGAGCTAGAGATGCTGATTTTTTTAGAAAATGATCAATCTTCTGCATCAATGTAGATCAAAACAGAAAAGACTAATTCACAATTAAATCGGTATTAAAAACATCGATTCTAAGAAAATCGATCATTTTAAATTTATTTTTAATCATCAATACAATTAAAATAATCGTAGATAATAAAAAAGAAAATGTATATTAAAAAAAAACAATATTAATGCAACTAAAAAACTACAGATAAAATATAAAATATAATAATTCAAAAGCTACAAATTCCAAGCCACAATATACCAGAATATAAAAAAAAATGAGTAAGTCTTTCGTTCGATAGGCGTTTATGGGAAGAATTACTGATGAAGGATTCATTATTGTTTTATTGTTTTTATTGTTTATTTTTTACTGTTTATTATTAATACATTAATACATATTATTACACATAAAACATTTATATATAAACATTATGGCCACAGAAGCAAAGCTTGCGGGTGAACGTTAAACAAAAAAAAACCTAACTAAATTACTGTAATGATACCAACCACAAACTTTAACAAATTAAACAAAATATATATGTTCATACCTCAAACTGTCAAATCAATTTACCAAATTTATCAAATAGGAGTAGTAATCCAATCCCACTTCTTTTATCCATTTTTTAATTTAATTTTTAAAAGAATATCATTAGTAAGGAGATTTAATATCAACCGGAACAAGGTTAAGCAATTTGACACAAAGGTAATATGCATGTTTTTGGGAATGTTTGCTTTAGGAATTAAAAGATTACATTTCTTCTTACTTCTTGGATCGTGCTCATAAGACAAGACACTAAAGTCCTGTTTATTTTTATAAACAAATGTAGCAATTGATTGTAAAAACAATTGACAAACAGAAAAAATGTTTGCTTCGGAAAAGAATATCAGTTGGATAACTAAAGTCTTTATTAAATATCACTTTTGTAAAATTTCTAGTGAGTACAAATAACAGCAGCCATGGGCCTCCTACGCCTGTAGAGCTTATATACAGTGCGTAAATTAAGTATGGAAACGATGGTATTATTTGCATACGGCCATAGATAGAACTCTGAAATTTGGATAGAAGTAAAACATACGGTTTTCTAATATTTGTGTACATCATATGTGTACTGTTTAAAGTTGAAAAACAAAACAAAGCATTCACCGCCAACAAAATTTTTAGCATATCTAGCAAGCCGTTGAAAGTAATATTCTCAAAGTTTAATTTGGTATAGTGAAGTTATTTTTCAAAACTGCCATATCAAGTGCTACATCGTTGGAATCTACACAAAAACAGCTTTCTAATGATGGTACTTTCAATCCCCATTTCAATTTAAAAAAATAATCAAGTTGGTCGTGCTGAAGTCGTAACGATCGATAAAAAAATTTGAACCACGAATATTAGTAGAAAACCGTATGTTTTACTTCTATACCAAATTTCAGAGTTCTATCTATGGCCGTATTCAAATAATACCACCGTTTCCATACTTAATTTACGCACTGTATATATACAGGGTGTCCCAGATAAGAGCAACTACATGGGGATTTCGGAAACGGCAAGAGATACAGGGTGGCTTAAATGAGAGAAAAGTTGCGCTATTCTGAGCCCAGTCAGATGCTGTATCGAAATTAAAAATATCTACAGGGGTTTTTAAAATATCGAGCAAAAACAAAAAATTGTGGTTTTCGAAAAATTGCAATATCGTCGCCATCTTGTAAACAAATTTAATAAAATTTGGTAATTTTGTATTAGCGACTACGGCCAATCGAATGACGTTAACGAATTTTTTCTAGGCCTTCTAGATTTTTTGCAACCATAGCCAACTTTGTTATTTCTTATGGGCGCCATATTGGATTTATACGTCATTAAATAGCGCATAAAAATACCTTTTCAACCATGTATAACAGGCCTATCTTTAGATGACGGAAAGTAAAATTTATTTAAAAAACGGTGTTTCACTTAGTTGGCTGTGAAACAAATACCGCAATTGTGTTTGTTGTCATAGCTATGTACCTATCTGTCAAAACATTGTTATTTATTTGGTTCTATCTGTTAAGAGTTTAATTTTTATATTTAATATGGAAAGGTATTCAAATCGGGAAAAAGTGGATATGTATGATTGTTTCATTTTGTGCCGGAGGAACGCTGAACGAGCTCAAGATATGTACTTTCAGCGATATCCAGAAAGACGGCAACCAGGTTTGTCGATCTTCAGAATGCTTAGAAATAATTTACTTACTTATGGTTCCTTTAAAAAACACAATCGAAATAGAGTGGGAAATGTAAATATGGAAAATCTTGTTTTGCAAAGTGTTATCGACAATCCTCGTACCTCCCTTCGTCAAATCGAAAATAATGTTGAAGTGCCTAAATCAACTGCTCAGAGAATTCTCAAAAAATACAAGTATCGTCCATATGTAGAACATATTAGTCAAGGACTCCGAGATGGTGACTTAGAAAGGAGAATATCGTTTTGCAATTGGTTCTTAGAAAAATGCCAAGAAAATCCTCAATTTCCGCTTAAGGTTCTGTGGTCTGATGAAAGCAGATTTACAAACTGCGGGGTATTTAACAGACACAACAACGTGTACTGGGCCGATCAAAATCCGTTCTTACATCGTGAGGTGCGTCATCAAGTTAAGTGGGGTTTTAATGTATGGCTAGGAGTCATAAACGGACACGTACTATTTAACATTTTTCATAATAATTTGATTGCACCTCGATATCTTGAAATATTACAAAATTACGTCGACCAAACTTTAGAAAATTTGCCTCTTCAAGATGTAGCAAACATGTGGTTCCAGCAAGACGGAGCACCTCCACATAATGCAAGAATCATAACTGACTATTTGAATCAGCAACATGGAAATAACTGGATAGGAAATCGAGGTCCGGTTGCCTGGCCTGCTCGCTCGCCGGACCTTACGCCACTTGATTTTTGCCTTTGGGGATATTTAAAGGATAAAGTTTATTGTACTCCTTATAATACAGTAGAAGAACTTGAGGCAGCCGTTGTTCAAACCATTGAAGAAATGCCTGGACAAATGGTTAAAGATGCATGTATGTCTCTAATTCATCGATGCATGACGTGCATTAATAACAACGGTGGAATTTTCGAACATTTAATTTAATTTATTTTAATTCAACGCTCTGTCATCGGTTTTTTTTTGGTTGTGAGTTTAATCATAAATAATGTATTAGTTGTTAACTTTAGTATCATAAATAAAAGATTATTTTTTAAAGACATTTTTAAGAAAACACAACTGCGGCATTTGTTTCACAGCCAACTAAGTGAAAAACTGTTTTTTTAATAAATTTAACTTTCCGTCATCTAAAGATAGGCCTGTTATACATGGTTGAAAAGGTATTTTTATGCGCTATTTAATGACGTATAAATCCAATATGGCGGCCATAAGAAATAACAAAGTTGGCTATGGTTGCAAAAAATCTAGAAGGCCTAGAAAAAATTCGTTAACGTCATTCGATTGGCCGTAGTCGCTAATACAAAATTACCAAATTTTATTAAATTTGTTTACAAGATGGCGACGATATTGCAATTTTTCGAAAACCACAATTTTTTGTTTTTGCTCGATATTTTAAAAACCCCTGTAGATATTTTTAATTTCGATACAGCATCTGACTGGGCTCAGAATAGCGCAACTTTTCTCTCATTTAAGCCACCCTGTATCTCTTGCCGTTTCCGAAATCCCCATGTAGTTGCTCTTATCTGGGACACCCTGTATATACAAATAACAGTTTGCAATTCCACCCCCGTCAATAATTCCATATTGAATTACAGACTGAACTAGAGCAAAATAAACGCTTTTAATAGTGTTAAGTTGTAAAATATTTTTGGGCAATTTAAATTTGTATGTTATCTTTATAATTTTTTTGACTAATTCTTCTACATGCGCTCTCCATTTAAGTATCGAATCAATAATTATACCTAAATATTTCACGTGAAGAACTGCTTTTATAGTTTGTGTACATTTGCAATTGAGTTTATTCTGCTTTAAACAGTTTAATTGTTTGCGAATTTGTTAAGGAAAAGTTAATAAAATGAGTTTTTGATAAATTTAATGATAGTAAATCGCAGTCCAGTTGACTTTTTATTAAAGCCATGCCGTATTCAACCTTCTCCAGTAGCTCATCGCAGTTCTCCGATGCAAAAACAATTACAGCAAATGAAATAATTTTAGCATTTACATCAAGTTTAGTTAAATCATTGATATATATAAGAAGAAAAACGGGCCCTAATACAGTTCCCTGCGGTACACCCATCTCAACTTGTTGCTGATGACACCATTGACTTTAACAATCTGCTTTCTGTGTGCCAAATATGACTTGATAAAATCATTAGCGGTACCTCTAATTCCGATATTTTCTAATTTGCATAAGAGAACCCGATGAGACACGGTATCAAATGCCTTCGCACAATCCCGAAATACAGCCAAGGTCTTTTTGTTATTGTCTAAATTTTTATAAATAGTTCTGGTTAAATAAAAATAACATCATTAGTACTCATATTATCTCTAAAGCCATATTGTGTTTTCGATAATATACAAAATTTCTCCAACAAGGTTACTAATCTGTTTTTGTACTATTTTTCTGTGATTTTACCGACACTATTCCTGAGTGATATAGGTCGGTAATTATTCACATTATCCTTTTCTTTAGATTTATATAAAGGGATTATTAAAGCCGTTTTAAATATTTCAGGAAATTTACCCAATTTAAAACATATATTAATAAAGTGAACTAACTGTTTTATTATAAAAAGAAATATATTTTTTATTAATAGTTTGATAAACCGTCAATTCCAGAAGAATGAGAGTTTTTAAAAGTTTTTATCTGTCTTTCTACTTCACAATCAGTAACAGGTAATCAAAATATTGAGTTAAGGATATACATATCGGAGAAGCTGTGTTAATTGTTAGTGTTATCTATCGCCTCCGCCATATTAATGGCAACATTCTGGAAGTATTTGTTAAAATAATTAGCCTTATCTGCATCATCGCTTAATAAATTTCCTGTATCGTCTAGTACAGAATCAATATGTTCACTCTTAGTTGGTGAGTTAGTAACTTCATTGCTTTTCTCAAATTTCCATTAACGAAGGTTAATTTACTTTTGTAATAATTGTCCTTGCTAATTCTAATTAATCTAGTTAAGTAATTTCTATACATTTTTTAATGTTCAAAAAGCTCATTATCATTAGGGTTACGCAATACTTGTTTACTTAATTTATCCCTCACTCTGAGGGAGTTTAACATTCCATTTGTCATCCACGGCTTTAATTTTTTGAATTTAGCTTTAATTTTTTCTCGTAACATCGCTGATAATTGATTTGGAAGTCTGCCTGGTTTCCGGCAAGGTGGAAGAGATGACAGATAAAATAAATGTATCTGGTAGTATAGTCATATTTATACCCATTCGGAGTCACGTGATAATCTAATGACTTTACGTATGTCGATTCTTAAAAATGCAATTTTAGGGTAACAAATAACATTTCGTTTTGTAGGTTATTATGGCATCTGCCAATTTCTAAAACAAGATTTCTACGAGTTTTTTTCTCTTATACGAAATTAAACTGATTTTACATTTACATGTTAAAGAAAACGTAAATATAATAAAGATACGTCGGCTGCTACATTAAACACCTGCTGAGTATAGCAAATTTTTAGTCAATTTGCTAATTTCTGTTCATGAATATTCTGTTATAGAACCTATTGCTTGATTTTTGCCATTTGAAGCCTATTTCCTTGCACCATCTATTTAGGGAAGAAACTGAATATGAAAAATCTCCTCCAGATTCTTCAACCAAGCGTCTCTTAAGGCTTTCCACGGTTAAAAATTCTTTAGCTACATACATTTTATATATAGTGTCCCTGGTGGAGTTCTTTACTGCTTCTTCGACCTCCGTTTTTTGTATTCTTCACTTTCTGGCTCATATTTTCGGTAAATTTTAAAGAAAAGGTGTCTAAGGTACTTGGTACTCCATATGCCTAGACCTTGTCCATTATAAACAAACAAACTTACACGAAAAGTATAATCTGACAGATTAGAAACGTCAAATTTTAAAATTAATTTTATTAATCGACATGCCTTTTTTTCGAATTTCTTCCATTTCATCTATTTTACTAAAGATGAACAGTGACAGACAAAAGTCACGTGACTCCGAATGGGTATAATTTTGACTATACTGAAATGTATTGTTGGTAGCACTGTCGGTGTATGTCCAATTCAAGGTTAGCAGGTTAGGTTTGGTTTGTTATTTGACCCAAACGGACACAAAATCTAACCTGACAACCTCGAATTTGACGTAAACTGGCAGTGGCACCAACTATAAACTTCAGAACTGTCAAACATATAACATGTACAGGTTACAGAATCTAGATTGAGACACGGTGAAAATCGGAACTAATCAGGGTGCCAAGATTTAAATCATTCGATTTTTTTATTTTAATCATGTAATTTCAATCAAAAATTTCAGCTTGTTTAAATATTTTTTTATTAATGAAGAATAACTAGTTATTAAATCAGTTATTATTGTGGAGATAATTGATGTCCGAAAATTATTGAAAATATGTGATTATCAAAAATGCACGAATTTAATTATTATTAGATTAATAAAAATCATGAGTCGTAACATGTTTATTATCAATTAAAAGTTTAACAATACGTTTCGCAATTTTTGATTCTTTCATCAGTAAGTTTGAAAATTTAAAAAAAATATTGGTTTACATTTATAACATTATAGTAAGGTAGCACAATATAGTATTGTTGAAAATATTACGACATTTATCTTAAAATTATGTACAACTCATTACAACGTTGTGTTTAAAAATTATTGTTACATATGTGACATAATGACAAGTTTACACTTTAAAACAAAGGACGAAAGACGAAAACAGCCCCTCTGTAAGGGTTAAAACTGTCATAAGAAGTTTTAAAAATTTTATTTCGCTCGGTTTGAGTATTAAGGAATGTGACAAATAAATTAAAAAAATGTTTCGTCCTTTGTTTTAAAGTGTAAACTTGTCATTATGTCACCTATGTAACAATAATTTTTAAACATAACGTTTTAATGTGTTGTACATAATTTTAAGATAAATGTCGTAATATTTTCAACAATACTATATTGTGCTACCTTACTATAATGTTATAAATGTAAACCAATATTTTTTAATAATTTTCAAATTTACAACTGATGAAGCAATCAAAAATTGCGAAATGTATTGTTAAACTTTTAATTGATAATAAACATGTTACGACTTATGATTTTTATTATTCTAATAATAATTAAATTCGTGCATTTTTGATAATCACATATTTTCAATAATTTTCTGACATTAATTATCTCCACAATAATAACTGTAAAGTTCTAAATGACATTTCTTAAATCGAGTTATTAATATCAATTGGCCCGCCTTCTCTGTTCCACTCTGTTACACATTTCTTGATGTTTTTTTTAAACGAGCCACTAACCCTAGTAATTCAAGTTTTCACACTTTGCAAATTGCCCTGCATCCTGTTCCCAGAACATTTTTCTTTACGAAGTACCACCAAATTTTCTCGCCTTCTTGCTTCGACATTTCGATCTGCAGTAGTTTACTTTTACACCTTAAACCATTCAATAAAACTCAGCAGATGAAAATAGAAAATCTCAAATACCACCGTTGACGAGTCATCGTCATAGGCGCTTATTATTTTGACGAGAAGTGCATATTATTGCATATATAATTCACAGCAGGGATATCGATTACGATGCTGGTGAAATCCATACCTTTGTTATCTTTATTGTTTTACTGGTAAAAATGGCCCAGTACAAGATTTAAAATTTAAAATGCCTACGTTGCTTACTGTACAAGCATTTTCAATTAATATGTATTAAGCTTACATATAACAAAAACAAAGAATGTCGAATTGTAGACGTCGTGTATCTTTATATAGCGTTAATTAATGTAGATTTTTAAATCAGCGAAAAACCTGATTTAAAAAAAATCCGATTTAAATTTAAAAAACAATTTTTTTTAAATTTTTTTTATTTAAATCGTGATGTTTTGCACCCTGGAACTAATGTTAGAATCTAGTAATTTCCACGTTTCGTATTGGTAACATTTTTACATCTATCATATTGCAATTAAATTGTTAACCTTATTTAAGCTAAATGACACAATAAATCAGAGGCGTATGCAACATTGCGGTATGGTGTATTATCAGTTCTTGAATGTTAAAAGGATTGCGTAAATAATAGTGTTAAGTTGAACAACCATGCTCTGCTAAACCTTCTATCCCAGCAGCAGCAATTTTCACACTTTAAAACACAAAGAATCTGTCATATGACGTTAGTCACTGCGCAAACGAAATCCCTCTACCCACCGTTGCTGTTTACTTGTCATTTAAAATGTAACCAAACTTTGTATGTTTGACAACTTTCCACATATTGCCACTTATTGCAAATTTATTCGATCTCTCGGTATTTCATTTTCTTATGGTCCTTGGCAAAAGTATTCCCAGTAGGTCATGTTAAGTTATGTAAAACTGACCTGACAAAATGTCACGTATCCTTTTTAAATTAGGTTATAATTTTTGATATTTGACAAATACACGTATAGCTAAAAATGTTTGTCAAAAATCAAAAATTATAACCTAATTTAAAAAGGATATGTGACATTTTGTCAGGTCAGTTTCACCTAACTAAACATACTTTTCCGAAGGAACATGTGAAATAGATATATCTCTACTTCTTTCCACCACCTAAAACCAGGCAGATTTCCGAATTAACTATCAGTGACGTTAAGAGGGTATAATAAGATAAAATATTTTCTTAATGAAATGACGTAACTATTTTTGTCGCTGGTTCTTAGACTATGTGCTGTTCTATAGTTTGCAGAATATATTCTAGATACATATGGGAATTTTTCTTACATATAAGTTAAAGTTAGAGGTTACGAATGTTTTTGTAGTAAAGTGACTATACTTCTAATAGTTGGTAAATAAATAATCATCGATCTTCAAACAAAGATGGATTGATATTAAAATTTTAACTCTTATAAGATCGATTTGAAAGATAACTGTAATCTACAGCGAAGTCTTAGGTCAGAGAGTTGTCCCCACACTGAGGGCATGCTCTTAATATTTAAATAAATATATACTTCTGTCTTTTCATAATAATTTGAAAATGACAATGGTGTCAATATGTGGTATATTACAAGAAAATAATAGTAAAAAAACACTTACACCTTGCATGGCAGCAGGTATGGTAACAATCTTCTGTATGGTACCACCCAATCTTTCAATGTAATAACTCCAGTCCAATATATCCCTGATATCAAAGTCGCTCAAAGAAGAATCTTTCAGCCACTTGCGAAGGAAATGTTTCTGCACGGCTTCTTCAGCTTGAAAGATTGCTAATGGTATAGCTCTACACAGAGAAAACATAAGACAGCGCTAAACTCGTGAATTTATTAAACAATACCTTTCCGTAACAGGCGCACCGTCTGGCTTCTTAGAAATCACATATTTGCAAGCCAAGCCGGCATCCTTAACCATCTGGTCACCCAGGAACTCAGCCAAGCGCTTAGCGGTACTAATGGAAGTGCTCTTTTGGGCCCCATAATCTTCCAGTTTCCGTGACATCGATCTGTTCTCAGAAATTAGGTCGAATAGCTCGGAGTCTGACATGTTTCGGCCGTGTGAGTACAAGACGTCCAACCAATAGTCCGCAACTTGGGCCACTGCAGCATAGCAGGATTCCAATGTGTCCCCTTTTAAAAACGCTTCAAATACTGACGACTGGAAATTTTTGATCAACTGGAGCTCACCGCGACGTTTAACCTCGAAGCTAGACATTAAGGAAATGTTTTATTTTCGTAATTGTAATAATAAGCTGGATCGTACCCTTTAAGTTCAGCCAAGGAGCCATCGAAATTAAACACAGCATATCGCTTTTTAAGCTTTTTCCCCTCTTCTTTCGAAGCAGGCAGCACCATAGCCTTATAAGGGCCATCAACTTCGAAAAAGATAGAGTTCTCACTTTTCTGAACGTACTTCAATGTATGAGGATCAATTAACTCATGGTACTGGTCGTTGGTAAAGTTCTCTTTAACCATGGCGTTCAATACAGCGTTTGGAAAGGAAATATTGAGCTTTTTCTTGGTTTCATGGGTGGTGTGTACGGTAAAATTATCGGGAAAAGATGCCGGCAGGATGCACCAAATTCCATCTGTGTCCAACTCCAGAGGCCGACCGACTTGTTCTACTATTTCCCGGGTCCGCATGATGATGTTTGCACCTGTGTAGCACACTATTCCTGCCATTTCCATACTGTGCCAACGTGCACTAAAAATGCAAGCAGAAAATTTGTGTCAGTTATGAAATCTATTACAAGCTGATAATGGCACTTACCCTCGCCGCATCACGTAGCCATAGAATGAGTTCAGAATACATTTGTGGGCCAACTGCAAGGAATCATATAAAACTTCTCGATTTTTTGCAGATTTGATTTCGGCAGCGTTACCCCCTCTCACTGCAGCTGCAACTTGCTGCTTAGCCTTTTTTGAGAGACCTTTGTATTCATATCTACAAGATTTAAATTGGCTTAAAATGATTAAAATTTGTAGTTTATATAAATAAAAAATAATGAAGGTTTATATCTATTGCTACAATACATAGGGTTTTATTTATTTTATTTATCACACAAAGCCTTCATTACACATAGCTATATAAGTGTAATTCTGATTCATCCCTATCAAAGCTAATAGTTGTATACCAATTAACAGTTACTGTTTTTCTAACTTCTACCGTATCATTGGTGCCAGAACCACATTTTAAAAAGAATGCAAACGCTTCAAACTAGCTTTACTTTGACAATTGGGGTTTGTTGGAATGATCTACTGGATTGATTGTTGTTTTGTTTCAAGTCCAATTATGTAACTTTATAATTCGTCACATGTCTGTCACAAAATCATACACTGCTTTTGAATTTGCTTCATTGTACCTCTTAAAGTATCTGGTATGCTTTACTGCCTCGGAGGTACAGACACATAAACAACTGAAATATATATTTTCGATGTATTTGAGAAGATTACTGTACAAAACAATGAGGATTCTACACATTTCCAAATACACCGATGTCCTTTTGAAGTGGATCACTTAAAGAAACTAGTTTCACCGACTCTCGTTAACAGAATGTAGTTTGTGTTATTGCTAGTAAGCGAGTTAACTATTGTTTTAAAAGTATCAAATAGCCACACGTCATTTTTAGGGAATATTACTTTTAATAAGCACGAGATAAGTCAACAATGCATAACTTATACAGACAGATCAATAAAAAAACCAATTAGGGCAGGCTGTGATATGTGTTATACGTTTGGCAGTACTGAATTGTATTGTCAGTTTATGTCAAATTCGAGATTAGTAGGTTAGGTTTTGTTTGTTGTTTGACACAGACTGACGTAAAACTTAACCTGCAAATCTGGAATTTGACATAAACCGACAATATACTTCAGTACTGCCAAAGGTATAACACATATCACACCCTGCCCTAATTGGTTTTTTTCATATATATAATACACATATATTGCTGGTAGGGCCTGGAAACTTCAGAAAACATTACGGCGCCGACATAGTTTCACTTAGAGTATAATGCGTCTCGTGCGCATGCGTGAGAACTCGAACTCCGCCTTTTTAAGCGAATTTTAAAGTTGACCACTTCCCCATTGGGCGGACGACGCCGCCGCGCTTGCGCACATCTCACCGTATACATGAAGGAGTTGGTTGTGTGTCTCACTTCATCGGCTAGTTTTCCACTTATAGCTGCTAGCAATATAGTAAGTATTAGATATATGGTTTTTTTATTGATCTGTCGTTAGTAAAGAAGCTTGAAGATTTTGGTGTGTTTTGTGTCTTATTTGTTAAAGATTGACCCATTATTGATTTATTAATTAAATTATTATTACTGCTTTAAACAATGCCACTACGTCGACTTTACTACCAGTTATGCATTGTTGACTTATCACATACTTATTAAAAATTATATGACTTAAATAGTTATTTAACCAACAAGTTTGTTAATGAAGGCGATTAATAATTGAAACTGTTTAAAGCACAAACGAGCGATAGCGAGTGAGTGCCTTTAATAGTTGAGATTATTAATCGTCCATTAACAAACGAGTTGATTAAAAAATTTTTTCGTTGACCGCAAAATCTTTTTTTGTGGCGAAAAATTTGATTAATACAACTAACCTCCATGCAAAATACCATCAAAACGTCAAAATCACAAAAACAGTTAATTAATGAAAAAGAGTGTATTAATAGATCTATTAATCCATCCTTTTTTAAAAAACAGTTGATTAATGAAAAAGAGTGTATTAATCAAAAACAGTGTATTAATGACGTCTATTAACTGATCCTTTTTTAGGAAAAATAATTCATTAATATTGAAATTAACAAGCGGTCAACAAAAAAAATAGTTAACCCGCTTAGTAGTAATAATACAAACTACACTTTGCTATAAAAGGGTTATAAAAATGTCGGAAAAACTGGTTTCTTTAAGTGAACCACTTCAAATGGACGCCGGTGTATTTCGACTTGAAGAAGATAATTTTAAGGTTATGTTAATCTATGTTTTACTTATAGAGCAGTCATTTTTACACTTAATAGACGAGAAATATGTGACATCACAATGAAAGTTGGTAATATGGAAATGTTGCCATAAGAATAAAGTGTGTACGTAAAACGCCATAAGGAAGATTTTAACGCATTACTGTTGTGTGTGAGAATATATTCGAGTTGTTTCCAAGCCATTCTTGTAAAATTTAGGAGTTTTAGATTTACATCTAGAAACAGGTACCACAAGATTCTGTTACAGATGGGTGCTACGACATCCATTGCCATAAACTTTAAAAATTCAAATTTTGTTATCTTACCCTGACTTTTTTCCTACTTTTAGGCTTCCCAGAAACCTCATTCAACTGTTTCTTGTTCATTATCTACGTTTCTCTCTTGTGTGGTACTGCTCTACCTATAGTGTCATCAAAAATTATTTTCATTTAACATAGCTTAGAGTTTCTAAATATTATAAGAGTTGAGCCAAGTCGGGAATAGATGCTGATTGGTTGTGATCCACTGCGCATGCACACTTTTGTCTGAAATTGCACCAGTCCTGTAGTTACTATAGGTTTGTTCCAACAAACAGTACTATACCGGTCTTGAATTAGTTCCTGAACAATTTAAAGCGCATGCGTTAGAAAAGAAAATATTCTGAACTAGTTCTTAGTTGTAGTTGGAACGTAGAACTCTGAATTGTAAACAGGTGCACCTTACCTCTCATAAACAGAAGCTTTGTTGTATGAGCTCCAAGAAAAATTTAAAATGAATGCATTGCCAGGTAAGTCACAACGTACAGTATTTTATTTTAGTTTTGTGTGTGTAAAAAGCATGTAATTTTATGTTAAGATAACGTGGAAGTTTTAAATAATAGTCCATATTTTACCGTAATTATTTTCTTTCAGAAATAAATGAGTTTCTAATTTACCCCGAAAACTCCGTTATGCTTGCTCCCCAGGATATAAAATGGAATGAGCACAACACCAGGATGTTGATAGATTTATATGAAAAAAACAAAGTAAAAGTTGGCACAATAAAAATGAAAACAATGAAGCAAATGTGGAAGATTATTGCAGATGAGTTGCAGCAGCAGTTACACGTGGCTGTTACATCTAACCATTGCGAAAATAGATGGAAAGTTCTTGAACGCAATTATAAGAAGTATGTGGATAAAATAAGGTCTACTGGAGAAGGCAGACAGTATTTTGAATTTTACGACGATATGGAAAGAATATTTGGTGGGAAAAAAAATGTACGGCCAGCAATATTATTAACAAGTGACACCGTGCACGTGCCTCGTAATAGCGAGACGGAAAATGAACAATTAACTGAAAATATTACAAATACAGAACCTGCGAGTGAAAATGGTATTTGTATTAATATTGCCAGCACAAATGAAGAAAGTACGTCTACAAAATTTTCCAAAATGTCACATAGGAATGTGAGAAAAAGAAAATCGACTCTCATAAAAAATATAAGACGTGATAGAAAAGAGTACCAGAAAATGAGGCTTGATATCGAAATGGAAAAACTAGAGCAACTTAAAAAAGAAATCAGCTGATTGAAGAAAGAAATGAAATTTTAAGACAAATGTCTAATCAATGTGTATTTAAATGTTCACACTTACAAAATTCCAGTACAATTTAATACTTGGTTTATACTTATTAACTTGTTTGTTTTCATTACTTTGTGAGAGTATTAGAGCATTGTGATATTATCAAGTACATTACATTTATGTTGTGGGTTTGTTTTCATGTAGAATAGTGTTCCTTGTGTTTCAAATAAAGTACCTTAGTTGATACATGGCTGTTTATTACTTTCAAATCAAAATTCTGTAATATAAAAAAGTTCAATGTAAAATACAGGTTTAAGCACTTGAAATTAAATAAACCATGTTAATTGCGTATTATTCTTAGCATGTTAACAAAGTCATTTCTAACTCTCCTGGCGTCCAAATCACCTTCATCATCTTCCCTTTCCTCATCATCTCCATGTAAATTTTGTTAAGGAGGTAACATGCCTGGCAGAAACTTACAGAAATATCTAAAACGTCTTAACTGGATGTCACCGTGGTCGCAACAACGATCATTACTACGCATGCGCTGCATAATCCTCAAATAGTTCACACTCAGAACTAAGAACTGCTTTCACTGTCCCTGAATTGGTTCAGATCTAGTTCCTACTATGTTGGAACGCACTGGCATTCAGTACTAGGATCAGTTAGTGTCTTGTTGGAACGCTCATTTTAATCTACGCATGCTCAGAACAGTTCTGAACTAATTCAGTGTTTGTTGGAACGAACCTTATAAAAACCAGTTCTGGAAATGTCACATTTGATAAATTTTTATTTGCCTTTAGGCTTAACACTGATTGATAAAAAAGTATTAATAATATGTGTTCCATTTCTACCTGACAATACTTCTTTAAATAGCATATCTTGCGGAGTTGTAGGTATGTATATGGAATTTACTTAAAAATTAGTTACCCAAATAATTTTATTTTTCTACAGTTGCATTTTTCACTTCAAAAGTAGATTCGAAAAGGGCTTTATATCCATTGACACAAATTCCCACAAATGAGAAACAACAAGCAGAATAGCTCAAAAATATAAACAGAATAAACTGTGATGTAGGAAAAAGTGCGTTTGGGTGACAAACGAAAACTACAATCCAATGCTGTACCTACTTCGTTAACGTTGTCTCAACTCTTTATCAAAGATTACTTATATAGGATCCGTAATAGCTACCTACACAAGTAATTAAATTCATAGGTGACACATACTAAGAAAGACAACTCTGGCCTTGTATGCTATCATTTATTTTTGGATCAGTAATGGCCGCTGACATTTGCGTTGTCTCAACTCTTATATTATACAGGAACACTAGTATAGCTATGGAATAGTTCCTACTTTATGAATGCAACTATGTTTCTACCTAAATGTCAAACCTGACATTTGATTTTTAAGTGACTTAGGGCCGGTTGCAGAAAGCAATGTTAAGTCTGGTGTTAGCTAACGTCGTGTCAAAGTGAACAAAATCGCATCAAATTTTGTTTACTAATGTATTAGTTACCATAAGCATTTGAGATTTGATTCGTTTTTGTTCACTTTGACGTCGCGTTAGCTAACACCAGACTTAACATTGCTTTCTGCAACCAGCCCCTAGAGTTGCATTCATAAATTAGCAACTATTCCATAGCAGTAGTGCAGTTAGGGGTGTTCTGGACCACTTTTGACCTTCAAGTTTTTCAAGGTCACGAAGAGGTAGCGAAGTCAAGGTCACGTGGCGAGGTCATTGACCTCAAGGTTACAAGGTTTCACTTCCGGTTCCCAAGATGAATTTTGGGGCTAAAAGTCTAATTTTGAATTTTTTTTCCAATATATGGAAAAACAAGATTTGCCTCAGCTTATCACAATTTTCCCAGGCTCAACCGGATGTGAGTCATTGTCTGGGAATGCAGACTTGTTTAAGCGGGTGTGGGTGTCTAGCCGGATGTTATTGTCTACACCGGATGTTATTGTCTGCGCAATTGAACAATGAAGTCATTGTTTGAAAATCTGCACGATCACTATAATTGAATGGAGTCTGTCTAGAAATTTTTTGTTGAATGGTTTAAAAGTTTTTTGCAAAATAGAAGTCAAGTGACCAAATTTGGAAATGAAGTCTCTTCAATAAAATACACTAAATATGGTGTACCGCAAGGGTCAGTCCTTGGTCCAAATTTGTTTATTCTCTATATTAATGATATTGTGAAGTATATAAAAAGCTGTAGTATCAACTGTTTGTGGATGATACTTTAATCTATTTTATCGGTGATGATGTAAATAAGGTGGTGTCAGTATTAAATGAAGAAGTTAATAACTTGGTGATGTGGTTGAATGACAATAATCTAAAGCTAAATACTAATGAGACTAAATTTATGGTGATAAATATTAAGCAAAGAAATCTTTTAGTTAATGACAATCCTGATTTAATAATTGACGGTGTACGTATTGAGAATGTTCATTTTTTAAATAGAATCGGTAATCATTTAAGTTTATGGTGTAAAAAATTAATTTATAACTCGATTATTCATTGTCATTTTGCGTTTTGTTCCACTATACTGTTTCTTTTAAATAATACTCAATTGTGTAATATACAAAGAAAGCAAAATTATGCGTTAAGAGTAATTCTGAAGTGCAATAGATATATGAATGTAAAACTCATGTTAGATACTTTGGATATATTAAGTGTTAAACAAACAGTTGTACTAAATTCAATGTGTTTTATACAGGGTGTTAGTAAATAAGTGCGACAAAATTAAGGGGGTGATTCTGCATGGAAAAATAATGATATTTTGTTATATAAATGTATAGGTCATTCAGTAAACACAAAAACATATAAATTTTTTTGAAGTTGGTATATACGTAAAATTTGTCTGCTAGGGATTCTGTATTTTGTTTTGCAAAGGTTTCCATTCCTGCATAAAGGTAACTTTGAATTTAAAAATGACAATTAATAAATATCATTAATTCAGTGTCAAAGTACATACTATTCTAGAAATTCTTGCTTGAACTTTTATAAAATGCAATAAAAATACTTATTAATAAATGCTACATCAATAGTATCCAACACAGTATTTGTTTAACCATAGCCAACTAATATTTAGGTTAGCTTACGCTAATACAGCCATTACAATCACCATAAAAACATGATTCTGTAAAGCATGCCATGACAAAATGTCATTTGGCGCCACCTCTTAGTGTTATTCTGAACTTTTAATCAGGGCCTACCGCGATATTCAAATTAAAAACAAATACTGCTGAATAGGTAGATTTGAAAACTTGTCATATTTCAATCAACTATATCCTCAAATTCATATTGCCGTAGTTTGAGTCAGTAATTTTTATATAAACAGGTTCTTTCAAAGCTATTTAAAATGGTTAGAAAGTGGTTTACCTGTGGAAATCCAAACAAACCACTTTTTGAATTTCCAAGCGATATGCAGATTCGTACCAAATGGCTCAAAGCTAATTCAGGAGTGATATTGTTAACACGTTGAAGGACACTAACGCTGAGCAGCGTCCTTAATTGTATCTACCAGTATAACTGAACGCTGCACTGCATCTAATTTTCCATATAAAATAATAGTACATAATCCAGTTGTTACTGTCACCACTGGTACGTACACAGTCATATCAGTGTCACACAAACACGAGTTATTTGCCCCAAAGAGCTCTCTTACAGTTATCTACCTCTTTGCTCCTACTTGTGCAGAACGCTGATAAGCATCGCAGTGTATCACAACACAACCCTATATGAAGTCGGCAACTGTCCTTCAACGTGTTAATTAATAATAAAACTAATTAAATTACCTTTATTTATAATATTCATTATTCATGTATTACATATATTTCTAAACTTATTGAATACCCTACTTTGTGTATTAACCATTTCGATGAGAATTCTCTAAAAGTACTTGACAAAAATACTTGTTTGATTAAAAACGCTACACCAACTGGAACTGTAGATAATACATATTTTTTATCACATTAATTAGAAGTACCATTATGTACATTTTTTAGAAAATTTTACCTAATTTTGAAATTAAATAAGAACAAGAACATTTACAAAAACCATTCAAAAGAAACCCAAGCTGAACTTATATCTCCAGCCCAAATTGCAGATCTTCAGTATATGTACCTACTATTAAAATGTTGACTTTAAAGCTAAAGCGGATTAGTGTTAATTATTCAAAGTTTATTAAAAATAAAACCACTTAGAATGATATACAGAAAAATTGGGGCAAATTAAATGTTTTCCATAAAATATTCCAAGATGCTGACGATGGAGACAAAAAAGCAGAATTTCGTGCAAAAATTGTTCTTAATTATGATAAAAAAAGCTCCTCGTTAGTCAGAAGTTTCGATTCATATGTGTACAGTATGGAGATTTCGCTCTCCTAAAGGATATCAGCACTGCAGAAACTATTTAGCGAGTTTACCATCAAAAACATTGTTATGGTATCTTGGTGACTGTAATTGTTCAGATGAATTAATTAAGCAACGTTTAATGGCTAAAGTCGCCTAATTAACAGTTCCAGCAGAAAGAATTTGCTTCTTAATTATTGACAATATGTCAATTAAGGAGAAAGTGCAGTATAGCAGATCTGAAGATCGCATCTATGGTGTAGATAATACTCAATATACAACCGTTTGCAATAAACCTCAAATAGCAAACAAAATGTGTTGTTATGTTATATGTAAGTACATGGATTGTCAACAAGATACATCATTCCAGCACGATATTTTTTTCATTCTTCTTTGAGAATTAATTACTTTTACTCGTTAACAATGAGAGTACTTAAGTCTTCTGACTGTGGTTTCGTTGTTCTAAGAATTGTTGCAAATAATTTTTAGATTTAGATTTTTTGTGGTGGAATTCTAAAAAACTACATGGAACATCCTTTCCTAAAACCAGTACATGATCTGCAAAATGGACTACCTTTTAAGTAAGCTTGTACGGTACTTAACGAAAAAGAATTTGTACTCATCAGATTTTGAAAAAATTTATATTTTACATGCTGTTCAGATTTTTTCACCCACCGCCACTGCCTCTTTACAGTTTTTAAAAGCAGGACAAATTAAATTTCAAAATGTCAACAGCATCTACTGTGAAATGTTTAGAAAGCATATACGACTTTTTCCAGATTCATAATGTGTGTAATAGAACAATTTCTGCAAAAATTAGATAGCAGCACTGCACCGTTGGTTCATGTTTCTGACGAAAGACTATTGATTGGACGTAATACTTCAGAACTATATCGATCCTATGCAAAATTCTTCTGCATCTGTTGGTTTGCTAGGTTTATCCAATGAAAGACTCACGTCTTAAAATTGACTGCTAAAAGTACATCATTATACATCACATTTTTACTTCAAGAAGCTGGTTTTTACTATGTATTAACAGGTTCATTTAGTTCGGATGCAGTGGAGGCAATGATTGCACACATGCAATAGAAAGTTGCTTCAAATGGCGCAACAATGCTCGAATTGCTGGGCATGCTCTTCGTCTGCTATTACGCTGTGGTATTATGAAGACTGCCATCCTCAAAAATTGCACATTATAGTAACTTCACTAGTTCTGCAGCATTTCCAACTACATCAAGCATAACTGAAAACGAAGATGTCGAATTACCTGCACATTTAACAGTTAAAATTCAAGATCGTGCAGACTTAAATTATCCAAATTCCATTTTTGTAGGTTTTACAAACATTTATTTTAAAACCGTTTATAACCTAAAAAATATCTTTAGTAAAGACAACAACCAGAACCAGATTTAGGTGCTGTATTTCACCACCTGATGGCGCAAAAACCGTACGCGTTGGCAATTGTCATAAGAACATTTTACAACAATGAAAGTGACACTTATGGAATAGCCGTGATAGCTTTGCTATATAAATTTTAGTTAGCCATGGTTTAACATCCTTAAAAGTAGTTATGACAGATACTAATTAAATGTCACACTCTTAACCTATTTGTTTTAGTAACTTTTTGTAAGTACATTCCTAGACAAAAGATGCATTTTGGAAGTACACTCATGAAATTTTACAAATCAAAGGCCACTTTGTGTTTTTATGTTTAGTGAACAGACTATATATTCGCAAATGCTTCGTTTCCGAGCCACAGTTAAAGTTTTTCTTAAAAATTGATAATTTTTTTATTGCTCTGAAACCGGTCAAGATATGCAAATGAAGTTTAGTGGGTTTTAAGAGGTACTTATAGCGCATTCTTTGATATGCAATTAAGAATTTTATATTCATCATTGGCGCGCATACGAGTAATGATCCCGATGTCTTATTTTTTGCATAAAAATGGCGCTACCTACAAAAAAATGACAAGAAAGCTTTTTTGTCACAAATTGAACGAGAAATTCAAAAATAATTTTTATTTTGAAATATCTCAGTGGCGTACCATTTTTTTCTATAAAAATATCGGGATCATTACTCGTATGCGCGCCAATGATGAATATAAAATTCTTAATTGCATATCAAAGAATGCGCTATAAGTACCTCTTAAAACCCACTAAACTTCATTTGCATATCTTGACCGGTTTCAGAGCAATAAAAAAATTATCAATTTTTAAGAAAAACTTTAACTAACTGTGGCTTGGAAACGAAGAATTTGCGAATATACATTTATATAACAAAATATCATTATTTTTCCATGCAGAATCACCCCCTTACTTTTGTCACACTTATTTACTAACACCCCGTATATAAGATTATAAATGGTTTGCTTCCTGAGCATTTGTTAGAGGAACTTACCTTTGTTAAGGAGATACATGAACACAACACTAGATCTCAAAACAATTTTTACATAAGAACAGTCAAAACTACTTATATGCAGAATAACATTTTTTACAAAGGCCTAATAATGTATAATTCCCTACCTGATTATGTAAAAAGGAGTGATAGTATAAGAACATTTAAAAGCAATTGCGCAAAGCATGTTATAGATAATATTGACATTTAATCTTAATTTCTTTTTTTTATATACTTATAGATTTGATTATTCTATTATATGGTTTTGTTTATTATTTTCGATTATTTTGATTATTTGGATTATCTATATTATTTTTTTATTAATATGTTTGTTATTTATATTTTAAGGGAAATTTGACTGTTTGAATTATGTAGCTTAATGTTAATAAAAATTATTATTATTATTATTATTATAATGTAGTTAATGACCTCCATTATCAGATAAACCGGATGTTATGGTCTAGGGGGTTCAAACCTGTCCAGACTTGTTTGAAAATCTGCACGACTGCTAAAAATAATTGAATGGAGTTTTTGTCTGCACATTTTTGCTGAATGTAGTTAATGACCTCCATTATAAGTTGCAACAAGGAATAAATATACCACTGGCCAACCTGACATGTTCCTGTAACCGATTTTATAAGCACAATGGTGTAATAAACTTGTATTTATTTGTCTAAAACGTACATGTATAAAATTACTAGCAAGATGCCCGTTCTTCGTACGGACAGCAAATATTTTTCTTCTAAATCTTAAACGAATTCTACAATGCTCCCCTCCTCCCTCACTCAATACGCTAAACTAACAAATGCTGTAAAACAATATTGTAGGTAAAAAGGAAACAATATTCTTCCGAAAAAAGTTCATAACCCTTTTATGCTTCACGTATCCCCTCGAAATGTGTATGTAATTGTCATTTTCCTTGTGTAGATTGATAAAAATATAGGTTTAGTATAACAATGAGAATAAAAAATAATAAATGTACTTATAAAAGTTCATGTTCATAAATTCTAGCAGTTTCCACCACTTGGAATTGGAATTTCAGAAATGCTTCTATTTTATTCTAAACTGGACACACAAATCAATAACTTTAACCTCTTTTTTAACTTCTTTTTTTTTACCCCATTTTTACTCCTTTCACAACAAAATTTAGAATAAAAACTTTAACCCCTTTTTAAAGATTTGAAAAACACACATATGCCCAAAAACAATGGTCATCAGGAACCACAGGAAATACGAAAGGTTCTATAATTCACCCCTGAATCCAAATTCGCACTTTTAGGAGTTGATCTGTGCACAATCCTGAATTACGTTTTTAGGAACTTGTATAGGTAACCTTTCTAAGTAGAAACCAATCGATATAGGTATTGTAGGGCCTTAAGAGATATTGAGAAATTCGTGAAAAGACATTTTACCTCTTTCCTTCCCTTTAGGGGTGCAATTTCGAAAACGCCTTTCCTAGCTTTTCGCTACGTAAGTAAAGGACTCTTCTTGCCAAATTTCAAGTTGCTGGTTACCAAAGGTTACTACGAATTCGAGTTGTTGAGTTGGTGGTTTATCTTTTATACATATAGATTATAGCAGAATACCCGTTTCATCAACTTGTGGGTGAAATCTCTAAAAACCCTTTCTACCTCATTTTAGTCTAAAATGCATTCATAAGAAAAAAATCAATAATTTTAACCCGCTACCCTCTTTCAGTTTAGTCTCTTTTTTACCCCTTTAGGGATTATATTAAAAAAAAACCCTTAGACGCCTTTAAAAAGATTTTAAAACTACAACTATATGCCAAAAAGAATGTTCTAACTCAATAAACATAGGAGATACGAAGAGCTTTTTAATTCATCCCGAACCCAGATTTGCACCTTTACGGGTTGATTAGCGCAAAATCCTGAAATACATTTCTAGGTATTTACATTGACAGTCTTTGGAAGTAAACGCCGAGTCGCTATTCCATCGGGTCTAGGAGACATTGAGAAACCCGTGAAAACTCATTTTACCTCTTTTCACCCCCGTAGGGGTAAAATTTCAAAAAATCCCCTTTAACCCATTTTATTGTGAAATGGAACTCACAACGAAAAAATTTATAATTTTAACCCCGCTACCCCTCTTCAGTTTTTCCTCCATTTATCCCTTTAGGGTTAACATTTTCAAATTCCCTTACACCCCTTTCTAAATATTTTAAAAATACATCTACACTCACCGGCACGAAAAACGGAGCACTTGCATTTTTTGATTAGATTTAAAACTGTATCCCTTTGTGATGTTTTATTATTACATTTATTATTATACATTTATTATACATGTTATAATGTTAAATGTATAATAATAGATGTAATAGTAAAACATCACAAAGGGATTCAATTTCAAATCTAATCAAAAAATGCAAGTGCTCCGTTTTTCGTGCCGGTGAGTGTATATGCAAAAAAAAAGAATGTAACTCAATAAACATAAGGGATACGAAGGGTTCTTTAATTCACCCTTAATCCACATTTGCACCTTTAGGGGTTGTTTAGGGCAAAATCTTAAAATACGTTTCTAGGTATTTGCATTGATAATCTTTGCAAGTAAACACCAAGTCGCTATCTCATCGAGTCTAAGCGATATCGAGAAATTCGTAAAAACACATTTTACCCCTTTTCACCCCCGTAGGGGTGGAATTTCAAAACACATTTTATTGTGAACTGGAACTTATAGCGAAAAAAGTTAATAATTTTAACCCCACTACCCCTTTTCAGTTTTTTCTTCTTTTACCCCTTTAGGGTTAAAATTTTCAAATTCCCTTAAACCTCTTTCTAGATATTTTAAAAATATATATATATGCTGGAAAACGAATGTTCTAACTCAATAAACATAGGAGATACGAAGGGTTCTTTATTTCACCCCCAATTTAGATTTGCACCTTTAGGGGTTGATTAGGATAAAATCCTAAAATACGTTTCTAGGTATTTGCATTTGTAATCTTTGTAAGCAAACACCAAATCGATATCTTATCGGGTGTAAGAGAAATTGAGGAATTCGTGAAAACACATTTTACCCCTTTTCACCCCCTTACGGTTCGAATTTCAAAAAATCCCTTCTTAGCACTACCTTACGTAACAAATTGAACCTGCCACCCAAATTTCACGTTTCTAGTACCAGTGGTTTCGGCTCTGCGTTGATTAGTCAGGGTTATGACTTTCCTTTATACAGTGAGGTCGTAAAGTTTGGAATAAATTCGATAAAACATTTTAGAAGGGTTTTCACAGAAAATCCTCGGACACGTCAACCTTATTTTTTAAAATGCCATTTTTTTACGCCAATGGCATATTTTGATCGTGTTTTGTTTTGGAGCTGCGACGTCATCGGCATTTTTTTTTAAATTGCAACCCTTTTTTTTCTTCACAAATTTGGATAGAACACATTTTTCTGAGTACGCAGATGTCAAAAAAGTATGACCTTAAAGAGGAAAACTTGAGATAATCAGTCCCAAAGTTTCGAAATTGTATGTTAAAGTTATTAGAGTGGGCCAATCATTTATCAAGGAAGCGCTGAAAACAAAAGACGAAGTCGTTGATTCGAATAAATTTTAATAACTGTCAAAACAAATGTCTGAACATATCGAGGCCTAGATGCAGACACTGATCACCTAATGGTAGGAGAAAAAATGAGGCAAATGATCCCCAGTAGAACGGAAGGAGAAAATAAAAAGTACGCAAGAAGGATGTTGGACGGCTTACAACAAGAAAGGAAACAGCAAGAATATGGAGAAAGAATAATGAATAACCTAAGGTCAACTGAACGGGGAAATAATAAAAAAGGCTATCGCAAATGCAGAAAAACAAATAGAGAAAAAAACAAGAACCAAAACAAAGGATTGGTTTGACGAAGAATGTGAAAGAGAGCTAAACAAAAGATCGGAAGCAAGATTGAAGAAGCTAAATGAACCATTGGATGAGAACAAGATTAAATACAATGAACAAAGAAGAACGTACAAAAAGCTCTGCAGGAGAAAAAACGAAGACAAAAATTAAAGGTCATTGAGAAGGAAGAAGACTATAAAAACAAGGAAATTAGAAACTTTTACCAAGGGCTTAAAGCAACACGAAGAGGTTACCAAGCAAATGTAATGTATTATAAGAACAAGAAGAGTGTGTGGTTAGGGGGGCAAAAAGAAATAAGAGAGCGATGGACGGAATACTTTGAGAAATTGTTAAATAGAAGTGAAGACGACAAGGACGAGGAACCAGTGGCAGCACCCGCAGATCCAGTAGGACCACAGAAGGAGCGAAATGCGAAGAACCACCGGAAAAAAGTGACATAATAAGAATAATGAAAAACCTGAAAAAGAAAAAAGCCCGGGAAGCGACGAGATACAAGCTGAATTGTATAAATATGGAGGGGAGGAGATGTTTAACAGAGTACACAAGTTAATAGCGAAAATATGGGATAGTGAGGCGATGCCAAAGGAATGGGCCGAAGCTATAGTTTGCCCCATATACAAGAAAGCCCCAAATTCAGAGTGTGAAAATTACCGAGGGATAGCGATGCTGAATGTAGCATATAAGATACTGGCAACCTGCATCAAAGACGATTAATAACTAGGACAGAAGACATAATCGGTGAATATCAAAGGCAAGATCAGTAGTGGAACAGATATTTGCGCTAAAAGAAATACAAGCGGAAAGCCATGAACACAAACTGAAAACACGTCTTGTTTCTAGATTTTAGACAAGCCTACGACAGTATTAACAGGCAAATGCTATTCAAAGCAATGGAAGAACTAGCTATACCCAACAAATTAGTGAGGTTAGTAAGGATGACGTTAGAAAGAACTGAGAACAGGATAAGAGTGGAAGGCCAGCTTTCAAAGAAATTTGAAGTCAGAACGGGACTGAGACAGGGCGACCCACTCTCGGCAGCACTATTTAACATTGTCTTGGACAAAATTATTAGAGACAGCGGCATTAACAGATCGGGTCTAATATATCACAAAAGGCAGCAATGCTTGGTCTTTGCGGATGACGTCACTCTACTAACCAGGAGCAAAGAAGAGCTGCAACAGGTGGTGTCTAGGTTGGAACGGGCAGCTCTAAGAATGGGCCTAGTCATTAATGAAAAGAAGACAAAGTACATGGTATGGGAAGACGAGAAGTTCAAGCAAATCAGACATCTGGAGATAAAGGTTGGCGATGACAAAAGCTACAAGTTCGAAGAGGTAAAAAACTTTACCTACCTAGGTGTAGTAATTTCAAAAACACCAGGAAGCAGTGAGGAAATAGGGGCAAGGCTAATGGCAGCAAGTGTGTATATGCTTTAAATGAGATAATAAAAAGCACGCATCGCAAGTGTCAAAGTTGCGAATATACAAAACGGTAATAAGACCTATGGCCGAGTACGTGAGTGAAGTCTGGACTTTAACAAAAGTGGACCAAAAGATCTTATGTGTGTGGGAGAGAGAAGTGTTGCGAAACATTTTTGGGGGCAAGAAGGTAGAAGGGATATGAGAAATAAAAACAAACGAAGAAATAAGACTGTTATACGGGGACCCAGACATAGTGGGAGTAGTAAAAGCGCAGAGCTTAAGGTGGCTGGGACATGTATCGAGAATGCAAGAGCAGCGGGCACCAAAAAAGTGATTACAAGTGAAATGGGAGGATCAAGAAGAAGGGGAAAACCAAGAGCAAGATGGAAAACTGAAGTGGAGGAGGATCTGAAGAGGTTAAATATCGAGAGATGGAAAGAAAGAGTAGAAGATAGAAGAGATAGGCTAAAAGTAATCAACCAAGCCATGGGCCTGCAAGGCCTCTAGTGGTATCATATATATATTTTACTTATTATTTTACTTTTACCGAAACCGAGAATAGAAATCAGTTTCTAGGTTATATAACGATGACGTAATAGCCTGGGCAAGTACTGAATTCTTGAATTTTGTTCATTTCGAGAACCAAAATAAAATAAAACGTACCTACCACGCACATAATCAAAATTATAACCCTCAAGAAATTTAAATCACTAAACTTCACGTTGTGATTTAAACAATCCCTCGTGCTATAATTTGTTGACTATGCCCTTAGTACATAAATAACTATTATTCATCGTATCCCATACTTCAGGCTTCAAATTCACAAAGATAATTAGCTAAAATTCATCTAACGACCATTTTTGTTATGATTGTAATAGTATGAAAGCTATTTACTATTTAAAAACCACGTGCTGTATCAGCTATTACGACGTTTTGCGTCCGAAGTTGATACGAAATTTTGTTACAATTAATTTCCACAGCAATCAGTTGCAATTTGCTGTGCCGTTGACTTGCGCGTTCGAGCTGCAACAGTCACGTTAATAACTACTAAGTCAAACTTTCTACGGCTATGGCTTTCTGCGTCAGCAACATTCTGCGTACAGGCGTGAATTCGCCTTTACAGATACCCACTAGAGATCATGATTATACTCGCATCTTGCAGGCTCTTGACCTGAAAGCTCTTGAGAAACGTAGGGAATGTCATAGTTTACCTTTTTTGTACAAATTATTAAATTTAGCCCAAATTTAATAGAGAAAATACATTTAAAAGTTCCAAATGTACAGCCAAGCTCACATAAATCTAGTACAAACATATTTGTTTGGTCGAGGAAATTAAGGGCTGTAATTGACGAAAAAGGTGGAGCAATAAAATATTAGGTGCCTTTATTTCTTTTATTTTGTACTTAATGAAAAGTCAGTTGTACAACAAACAATTTTAGATAGTGGCGTAAATAGATCTAAATTGCTCGTACTAGATTTATGTGAGCATGACTGTACATTTAAGAAATCATGATTTATTTTCTATTCCCTATTATAATGCTAACTATGGAGCTCATACTCCAATAGGCAGAACATTCAAACTCATTAGTGATTATGACTTAGAAGTTTTTGTTAAAGGGCCATTTACACAAACAAGACTTTCTGGTACGGTGACGTTACAAGTTCTCTCTGTCTAACATTCACGTGTATTAGAAAGAGACAAAGTCTTACAAGTCCGTCCCTATAAGATAACTTTTACTTTCTACAAGTTTTCGTTAAAAGTTCCAACCTCGCGCAAGCGCATTTTTCACAAATCCGTAATACCAACCTGTTTTTTGTAGATGGCAATTCGTAAACATCATCTCTTCGTTGCATGAGTAAACATAACTTTGTTACGTGATTTTAAGTTTTGTTCTTGTCTCAAAGACAAATTTTATGTTAAAAATGCGAAAGTGGAAAAGAGAAGAAATTTGTTTGCTGATACAATAGAACTCTTTGTTGAGGTTATGTTTCTATTTCATTTTAAATAGATTGGTATGACTGCATGACAAACAGCTGCAAGTGAATTTTAGTTTCTTACACAAAACAAAATTGTTCGTGTAAACTGAATTACAATTTACTTTTAACTGGACTTGTAACTTCACTGTACCAGAAATTCTTGTTCTTAAAAATGGCTCTTAACACGTTACATTTATTTAAAAATCAAATAAAGAATATATAGTACTGCTATCTTTTGATGTGTAATAATTTTGTAAGTTGTGACATTTTTTTTTAATGTTTAAGATTTTAGGTTTGTTAATTACAGTATATAATTTGTAAACTATGTCTAAAATTCAAGTAAGGAGAACTAAAGAACCAATTAAAAGCAAGCTTAGCATCGAGATACATTCACACGGACACTTAAACGTTGTTATATGTAAAACTATTTCGATGATTTTTAAAATAAAAGTTTCCATTTCCAGTGTATACGAATGTACCATCGGCTGCATAGAAAACTGGTACAGCTAGTTTTAGGTTGGTTATGCAACGTATGAATAATATGTTGGCACTGTAAGTCTATGTCAAATTCGAGGTTATCAAGTTAGGTTTTGCGGCAGTTTTGACACAGACTGACGCAAAACCTAACCTGCTAACCTCAAATTTGACATAGACTTACAGTGCCACCAACATATTATTCATACCTTGTATAACCAACCTAAAACTAGCTGTACCAGTTTCAGAGCTAGTACCAGCTACAGTGCCTTTATATGAGACAGTGGCGACAATACAACTAAACCATACCCCCGCCCCCATATTCAGGCAAATTTGTAACGGGTGTTCATTTAAATTCATAATCAGAGTCGCCTGTGATACGTGTTTTACGTTTGGCAGTACTGAAAACATTCGAGATTTGCAAGATTGCGTCAGTCTGTGTCAAATAACAAACAAAACCTAACCTACTAACCCCGAATTTGACATAGACTGACAATACACTTCAGTACTACCAAAAGTATAACACGAATCACAGGCGATTTAGCCTAAACATGGTGGCTAAAACTACGTGATCATTGTCGCCACTGTCTAGATAAAGGCACTGTAGCGCCAGCCTCCCCTACTCGGGGTTTTTGTGTGCTTGGTGGCACTATAGTACTTAGGTAAGTAGTGTCGATTGCTATAAGACATACATTTCTGTAATGGGGATTTCCTGTAAATAAAATATTATATTTTATTTAGATGGTATGGCCAGACTTGTAACAATCAACGCAGAGTGCTACCAATATATTAAACCTGAATTTACTTAGTGAAAAATAATAGTGGTTCCAACATATCGCCAATTTTAACAATGCGGATGTCAAATGAATAGATTATAGTGGTCATTCCAATGCCCAAAGTAGCTCGTATAATTCTATAGGTAACTTAGTTGACTTTTTCAATCATATTTGTAACAGCTGCTATGTTTTCATCCAGAAATTGGTAGACATTAAAAGCGGAGCGAAGCCTTTTAGTACATTCGTTTGGTGACAACGAACTTTCAAAACTATAGTAAATCATGAATTGGAATTTTCCTACCGTTAAATTTCCAACACAAAATTTAACAAGAACTATGCACTTTTGTTTTTCCTGTATTTATTTTCATAGCTACTTTCATTAAACTAGTTTGCAGCAATTTTATGGATGCCACCCTCATAGTAAACATTATGAAATACCTTCTGTCTCTGAAAGCCCGCACGGTGTCGACATAAAACGAATTCTCTTTCTGGCATATGGTGGAAGTCCTTTCTTCAATTTTGGTTATCTTCAATTTCTTATAGACTTTGCGGCAATACACAGATAGACGTTTCTTTTCATAATCAGCTTGGTCCTGTCGTTGCAATTCATGAAACGCACGAGCAGGACCCCCTGGAAATCGAGGAGGGAATTTTTCGGTTTCCAACTGTTGTTGAATGCGATGGTATTCATTTCGAGAAGCCGGCACTGAAATATCCATACAAAATTAAAAATTCAGCTCATTTATTAAAGCAGCCTACTGTATTCCGCCCTCCACATCCAGGCCATGTTCCGCTGACATGTGGCACCCGGTTTGTTGAAATCACAAGCCGCACAGACAACGTCATCTACCATGGCATAGGGCTGTAGTCGGTTTGTTAATATAACATTGGGGTACATGGCTCCTACGTCCAAGTGGTAAATTAATGGCCGCTCCAGACGCATGGGTTGGGCCTAAATTGCAACAGGTTTACAACGATAATACTGAATTTACTCTTGTATTTTATTATTATAAAACCTTTAGAGCATTTAGCTTGTCAGTAATTTCCATAGTAATTTCGTTTAAATTCGTGACAGCATCCATAGGTATTTCTTCCTCAATCTCAATTGCCTGAGCAAGGGTTTTTGGAATCTGCTCGATTAAACGATCTATAGCTTCGGGCACCAGCCGAAATCGACAGGGAATGTCAGCTCGAAACACTCCCGACTCTATGGCTTCCACATGGCCTCCAATATAGGTCTCCTGGTGCAGGACGTGCCCGTCGACCGTAAGCTTATTGAGGATCGTTTCTTCCTTATTTGGGAAAATTACGTTGGCGTGAAAGGCTTCTACCATCAACAAGGCTTCACAGAGCGTTCCTAAAATTACAATATGGAGAAACTGTATATTTCACATCTTCCAGCAAATTCCGCTTCTTCCTACTGACTTACCTGAGCCCTTCCTCAGGACCTCATCGGGCTCGCATGGAATTATAGTGCAAAGGGCAAAAATAAAGGGATGCACGTACTGCATGTACAAGTAGTAGGTGGCCACTGCATCTGATACCGAATAGTTTGAGAGCACTTGCGGCTGGGAAGCTGCTAGGGGGCACATTTCTTCAGGATCCAATTCGACGGGATCGTATCTACAAATGCATATGCAAACTAAACATTAAGGAAATTTTATGAAACACTATATACATTTTAGTAAAACTTAATTAAAAAATAACAATGAAATTTGTATAAAGTAGTATGAAATTAAAAAAGTGACGTGAAATTATTATGAAATACTACATGTATACAGGGTAGGATAGTGAGTAGAGTGATGCAGTATAGCAATTTCAGTGTTAAATCTTAAATGTTGAATTATTGGCTCCTATAATTGTTTTAAAGCTAAAGTGTAAATAATTATTTTGTAGAGAAAAAATATTCTTCACGAAATTATTCAACACCTAGTGGCTATAGTGATGAACGATGACGCTCCTTATGAAAGTGAGCAAAATATTGAGTTGTTCTATCTTCTGCCTTGTGAAAGTGCATGTCAATTGTGTTGTCTTAAGTGGAAAAGAAAAATTGATGAGGTAAATATTATTGTAAGTGTTTTCGTAAATTTAAACGAGCATTTTAAACCATTGATCTTGAGAAATTAATAAATATAGGTGAGGTGCAGGAGTAGATGGTACAGTCCTTAATAGGCTAAAACATTTTCTAAACAATAGAATGAAAAGAACTTAGCAATGTGATGTGATGTAAACAGGGTGGATCGAGAAAGGGTGGAAGTGAATGGGGAATGGTTCAGGTGAACAAACAAGGAATTATATGACTGCTTTGGAGAACACAACATTACGAACTCTATTAAAGCGCAGAGAATACGCTGGTTGGAACATGTAATGCATCAACCAGAAGAGAGAACAGTCAGGAGAGTCATATGAAGCGAGAACATAAACACAAGAAGAGGAAGAACGGATGGCTGGAGCAGGTGATGCATGATCTCAAGACATTAGGAGTGCAGAGATGGAAAGTAGCACCGGACAGGAGAAAATGGAAGAAAGCTTTGCGCCACGAGGGTCTGTAGTGCTATTTTTAAATTAGATTGCAAACAACAAAAGTAAGAAATAAACTATTAAAGAAAGTAGAAGTAAATTACGGAGTTCTACAAAGGAGTGTACCGAGCCCTCTGCCCTCTATACTTTATATAAATTAGTGATGGGAAGTTTCGATACTTTTGCAGACTCGTTCCAATTCCGTTCCACAAGTGAAACGAGTCTGTCGTTTTCGTTCCTTGGAACGAAATCGAAATTGAATGTGCATTTCAGACACCCGTGGTCCCCAGCCACTATAGTTCATTCAAATTCAAGATAGAGCAAAATCTGCAACCCAAATTACAAATATCAGCAGTAAGTTGATTACTAATATGATTTTATTAAAATTTAGATCAGAGAGATATGGCTTTGTTGCTGTCTTGATGAGTGTCAAAATCAAATTCGAGGTTAGCAGGTTAGGTTTTGCGTCAGTTCGTGTCAAAACTGACGCAAAACCTAACCTGCTAACCTAGAATTTGATTTTGACACTCATCAAGACGGCAACAAAGCCATATCTCTCTGATCTAAATTTTAATAAAATCAAATTAGTAATCAACTGACCGCTGATATTTGTAACTTGGGTTGCAGATTTTGCTCTATCTTGAATTTGAATGAACTATAGTAACAAACAATGCGCTGCTCTTCTCGCGTTCTCGACTTCTCGGTATAGGTTGGATGTTTCCCCTTTAAATTCCTGGTTAAATTTGCTCTTGCACCACCTTTGTAGGAAAATGCACCACTACGGAATGTACATTTTCCAATATTTCCAACCTACATTAAACAGGTTCCACATTTTACTACATTATTTGTTCATTTTTACAATCGGAGTTAGGTAATAATGATGCACTTGGCAAAAAAACAAATAGAACAAAAACGAAGCAAGTTACAGCTGCAATTGAAAGAGCAAAAATTGTAAAACTAAAAAGACCTTGTGATACAAATTGCAGAGAATAAAAACACGATAAGCAGGCAGTTGATTTGATATCGGACATTTGATATTAAGCAATTGGTAATTCGGTATGTTTTTATATTTCAAACTTCAAATGGGCACCTACAAAGATGCCAAAAGCCATAATAAATCACTGATAACTGATAAAAAAGCATGCAACTCTGGCCACGTCATGTGTCGAGGCTCCGTTTGCTGTTCCCCGTTAACCGTCACAAAACATTGTACTGTATTGGATTGAATAACGCAACACCAAAGGAATGAATGTCCGTGAGTATTGATGCCTTCATGAAATTGATTTTGAAAAGGCTATACAGATTGGTGGCGTTTAGTATGAACATGGGACGTGCAAGACAATTAATTGTTCTTTTACACTCTAATGCACCTTGATTTTTTTACTTATTATCTTTTTTATAGAGAATTTCCTAGCCTTCATTTTTTGTAATAACTAAAAAAGTCATGCGACCCATAGAAAGCGAGATATTTGCAAAGAACTTATTTCTGCGAATAACTCAAAACGCAAGCACGATATCGATGGGGACTTTTGAGACATTATTTGTAATGTCAAAATAAAGGTGTATACAAAATTTCAGCTCACTTGGATTTTTTCAACAGATGCTGCGGTTTTCCGTCTCTAATGTAACTGGTTGTTCTCTGAATGTCATTTTTGGCAGTGGTCTATTATGATATGTTTTTCGGACTTTTTCCACTGTTTGGAGTGTAAATCACACAACGTTTCAGGAGTTTTGATCTACTCCCGTCTTCAGGTGTTCCTGGTTAGTCCTGAGGACTGGTATTGTACGTTTTTCAATGTAAATTTGTGCCTCCCCCGGGGTTTGAACCCGGAACCGCTGATCACTGTGATTACTAGTCTGCCACTCTAACCACTAGGCCTTCATGAAGGCATCAATACTCGGGGACATTCATTCCTTTGGTGTTGTCACCAGGCCTAGTGTTCTAAAAAAACACTTCAAGACATCTCTTGGAATTTTTATACTGACATCAGTCATCAGATTATCAGTTAGCTTTGTAATTATTTTTGTTTCCTGCGACAATCCATTACCGTGAAACTCTTTGAACAAAATTTTTGCTTGTTCTATTACAGAAAGAAATTATTTTGTTGGTTTTATTAAATTGCCTCTGTATAAGTGTACAATCCATCCAGACACATTAGGATTAAAATTGTGCGTTGGATTGCCAAGATCAAGATAATTATTTCGAAACCTATAAGCCAAATATCCAGCTATATATTCCAACCATCCTGAGTCTAATTACAATTTGATTTCATCATTTTGATTAGGGCACTGCAGTATTTGCCCTACAGCAAAATCTAGTACTTTTTTCGCTGGAACGCCCATTAATCCGGCTTTTAAATCACGTTCGTAAGACTTATCATTAAAATGTTTAGAGCATATTCGAGTTAAAACAGTTGTAATAAGTTCTGTTCTGTTCCCTTATTTTATTCCAAAAGTCACTATAAAACTCGCAGTCACAGCCGTCTGCTTCGCCGTAAATGCTTCCACGCTGACGTCACAGTTGCAGCGGCTGGCCGAGAACATGCGCATGGCTATACCATGTTTGTTATGTCATGGGTAAGATGTTCCTTCGCTGGTTATTTCGACTCCTAGATATACCACACTTTCAACTTTTTCGATCCCATATTTTCTCTCCCCTACTTTAATTTTCAGTTGTTCATTGTCTTGTTGCAACATGCTGCCTGATATAAGGTATTTTGTTTTTGTTTCATTAATATGCAGTCCGAATTTGTTCGCCTCTGCGGTTATTCTCTGTACTGTAGTCTTAAGTTCTTCCTTTGTTCTTGCAATTATTTCCACATAATCGGCGTATGCTAAACACTGGTGGGAGTTTTTCATTATCGTTCCTTTCCTGTTGATCTTGGTTTTTCTTATTATGCTCTCTAGTACTAAGTTGAAAAGGACTGCCGATAATGGGCCTCCCTGCTTTAATCCCGTGCTAGTTGGGAACGATTTTGACAATTTTGTTCCTATTTTGACCTGATTTACCGTTCCCTTAAGCGTCATTTCCACCAGTCGAATTAATTTTTTCGATAGTTGAATTCTTGCATGCACTCTGATACTTTGTTTCTTTTGATGCTATCATACGCCTGCTTGAAATCGATGAACACCCTGTGTAGCGGTATGTTTTTCCTCCAGCATTGGTAATCCTCCACTATCCCCTCCGCAAATTTCTTAACCATTTCATTAATCAGTTTTGAAAGGATTTTGTTTGAGACATTCAGTAACATTATTAGGCTATGTATTCTGTCTATCAGTGGCTTTCCTCCTTCATTTAATAATTTACCGGCAATCCCATCTATTCCTGGACTTTTGTAGTTACTCATATTTTTAACTATTTTCTCTATTTCTAGGTTTGTTGGCTTTTCTATCTTTGCATCCACTTGCGCCTACTCTTGTTCATCCAATTCTTCTTCTCCTCCTTTTCCATTCAGCAGACTCTCATAGTACCGAACCCATATGTCCTCTATCTCTTCTTTGTTTATTATTATTTTGCCAACTTGGTTTTTCATAAATACGGGTTTTGTTTTCCTATTCTTCCTGTTGTTCCCGATTTCTTTGTAGAGTTTTTTAACTTCATGTTTGTTGTAGTGCTCTTCTATCTTTACTAGTCTTTTTAATTGGGGTAGTCTTTTCTTCTCTCTGAAGATTTGTTTTGCTTCTCTTCTTCCTTGCTTGTATTTATCAAGAGAGTCTTGGGTCTTTTCTTGCATCATCACAAGCTTTGCATCTTTTCTGTTTTCTGCTGCTTGCTTGCAGTCCCAGTCGAACCAGTCCTTCCTTGGCTCCTGTTGGTTACCTTTTGGTAGTGCTTCTTCTGCTGTTTCTCTTATTAAAGTCTTCAGTTCAGTCCAGTTATTTTCTATGTCATCTACAAGTTCCTCATTTTCAAGGATTTGCATTATCCTGCGTAAATATTTCTCCTTCTTTCCTTTTTCGTTTAGGGACTCTAAATTTCACATTGTTGTTGGTCTTGCTATGCCTTGTGAGCATTTGTATCTCCTGTCTAAAGCTTGCCCGTACTAGTATGTGATGTCCGCTCCCTTGTAGGATCTAGTATTGGCTATTTTATCCTTATGTCTCTCTTCGATGTGCAGGTGGTCTATCTGATTTGTGTACCTTCCATCCGGTGAGATCCAGGTACCTTTGTAGATCTCCTTATGGTCGAAGAAGATAGTCTTAATTATTAAGTTTTTACTTGCCACAGAGCTTATCATTTTCTCGCCGTTATTATTCGTTTTATCGTGCTTGCATCTGGCCTGAATCTGTCTTCCTTCCCCATTGTCGCGTTGTAGTCCCCTATTACTAATTTTATATTAAACTTTCGGAAGGATTCATATATCAGGTCTAATTCTTCATAAAATTGTATGTTAGCCTCTTCCGCTGTACCGTCTGTAGGGTTGTGTATGTTTAGTAATATAACCTTTCTATTAAATATATAATGTAGTAGGTATGCTAAAAACAAATTTTTGACTAATTATAAGATCACTCTAAAAGAAAGTTATGTGCGTGTATCACACCACATTTTTATTGTTTCTATTTTCTTGAATTTTTTTGAAGTATAGTCATTTTTAGTTTTTCTCGATAATTTATTTAATGTATTTCTATAAGCTTTAAACTTGTGTTCAAGATTCAATGAAAAATGTTTGTTTATTCTGGTTTTCGTTTTATCTCTATTTTTTATGTATACATATAATAACAATACCATCAGTTATCCATGGTTTAATTAATTTTTTTTCCTATTCATAATTTATCTCGTAGAAAGATCAATGTACTTTATGAATTTATTTACAAACACCTAAGTTTATACTTGAGGATCAACAGAGTGCAAAACATCTTGCCATTTCTCTGTAACTAAGAGATCATGTAGTTTTATAAAATCAATTTTGGTTAAGATCATAAGATTTGTTGTTATATTCTCAGATTTTTCCTTATCACTAATATCTACCATAACAGGAAAATGATCAGTATCATTTTCATTCAATAAATTAATATTGATATCACCAATAATTAACTCAATACCTGAATTTGGCCTATGTAAAGAAATTATGTTCTTAATTTCTAAATTAATAACACACAAAGTTACATCACAAACATTAACAGGGTGTCTACTAATATGCAATTTTAAAATTCCAGGAAATTCCAGGAATTCAAGGGCCATTTTTGTTAAATTCCAGGTAATTTCATACAATTTCTGATTACGATATTACCGCATTAAAACATTTTCAAGCGGCAAGTACACATAACGAGTTATTAGTAGATCTATTAATCTGTGATATTTCATATAGTTAAATCGAATGACACGCAAAGATAAAAAACCCAAATACATATTAAAAAAGTTAATTACGTGATTCTTTAACCCGTAAGTGGGCAAGTGGGCTGTACAGAATACCCCTACCTAGAATTATATAAAAATCTTGCAAGCTTGATTTCCTGGTGTATTCTCCCCATTCAGCACCTTATATGAAATTTGTACTTGTAATTTTAGAAAAAGCGATTTACTTTGATGGGGTGTTCAGGACCCCTCACCTGCCTATTAGTGTTTGAGGTATATTACGAGCTGAAATGTGTGTTTGTTTTATTTTGCAGTTGTAGCAGTCTATAAAATGTGTTTTAAGAGTTTTAGAAGCTACAAAGAGGAGCAAGGTAATCTGCAAGCTATGATGATAAATGTTCCATCAGATGTAGAAACTGAATGATAAATGAATCAAAAGCCATTAAAAATATTTTAAATAAATCTGGAAGATTTTTCGCTTGTCCAAGAAGGAAAAGTATTATAACACTAAAAATATTGTTACAAATGTTATCAGCACCAGGACTGTAGAGTCAGCATCGAGGAGTCGGAACTTTTTGGGGGGAGTCGGAGTTCGAGTCAAAGTCAATATAAATTACCTGACTTCGACTCTCACTTTACAAAGTAGCAAACATTAAACAAGATTATAATTATGTAATTTATTATAATTGACCACATTGACCAAAGCTTGCAAAATTCCTCATGAGCCGGTAAAATTTACCTGGCAGATTAAAAGGTATGACGGGGTGGGGGGGTTATCACTATTCTAGTACCTTCGCGGTCGGAGTCGGGAGTCGAAGTCAGATTCAAATTACTAGATATCAGCAGTGGGAGTAGGATTGTATTTTACCGACTCCACAGCCCTAATCAGCACGTGTAACGGCTATATTCAAAAAGTATATGCAAAGCTAAAATGTTCTGTAAGATATACAGATTTTTATTAGCGCTAATGTGGTTCTTCTTTAACTTTTTTTCTTTTAATGTAGTGTATTTATTATGTTTTTGACATCTGCTTAATTTTTGTGTATGCTGTTACTGTTTCTTTATTTGCTATGTACTAAGCGTTGCCATACATAGAATTAATTTATCTAGTTTTAATAATTTCAGAGTAGTGACAAAGTAAAACAATGTAATAACAAATTATTGTTAAAATATCAAAAGATATACAGCAGTTTTAGCGTGAGGTATTATCAGCGTTCTACCTGCCCAGTTAAGGGATAAATTTCATATTTTGCAAGAAACTAATTTTTCAAATATGAATCACAAATTTGGTAAGGAGATATTTGAAATTGTTATAGAAATTCCAGGAGGATAACGAAATTCAAGGAATTTCAAGTAATCCAAGTGTCAGTTTTGACATTCCAGGAGATTTCCAGGGATTCCAAAAATTCCAGGTTGGTAGACAACCTGATTAAGCTTAATGTTGGATATTTTATAGTTATAGTTGTTTTTAATGAATACCAAAATACCATCGTTACGATTAGTCTCAGTCATTATGTATAGTGTTATTTAAGTTTTCAGGTATGGGGTTCTTAAAACATTCGCTCAGCACAAAAGTATCACATTTATTCAACTGGTAGGCTTCAATAGCAACCAAAAACTCATCAAGGTTTTTATTGACATTCCTTATATTAAAAATGTATCTTTCGCACTCCCGGGACTAAACGACCCACTTTAGGCGTCCTTTTGAAGTGCCACTTTTAATTCCTGAAATTTTTATTTAATCCCTCAGGGGCTAAAAGTGGTACTTTGGTCCTTCAAAATGACATTATTTACAACATTACCTAGTTATTCATCTACATTTCCAAAGCCATCCATTTTTCCTAATCAAACGTATGAATTTTAAAATCAGCAAAATCAGATTTATTTCATAATTTGTGATTCGAGAGTGCAAAAAATAGCGTACATACCTGGGGACCAAAGTGTTTTTGATCCATTGAGTGATTATTGTCCTCGACTTCGTCTCAGGCAATAAACTTCAGTTGCGGGATCAAATGATGCACTTTTGTCCCTTGGTATACAATATACTATTTATTTTACTATTAGAAGTGACAAACTTGTAATCACGTAATTCAATATATTTTCCACGATGGTTTTGTTCAAAAATATCAAATAAACTTTTAAACTGGTGATTCCATATACCGTATGATCGAAAACTTTCAACGTCTAGAGGGCTGTGAATTTATTTGAATTTAAATTTATGTTGGCAGTGATGAGTAAAGCTACTTAATAATATAACCTATACAATTTTGACAGATAAACTTAACTTTTACAGGATGTTTAAAGCCGAGCACTAGGTGGTGCTGCGTGTGGAAAATGCAGCAAATCATTTTGAATAGCTGTAGTTGTTTTTGTTACTAACATTTTTATGTATTCAACAAGAATGTTTGTATAAAAAAAAAATATTTGTTGAAATGGCAATCCTAATATAACCTAAAACTGACAGATATAAAATGCCAATGTGACTACCACGACTGCCAACAAAATGTTTTGACAAAGCAATTCCACAGCCCTCTAGACGTTGAAAGTTTTCGATCATACTGTAGTTTACAATGCAATAATCTATCTTCATCATTTTTATCGAGAAGGTAGACATGATGCCTTAGGGGCATTTAGACTAGGGAGAAACCTCGCAGGAGTTGCTGTCTGACAATACTTCCTGCAGTCTAAATATCGCTGCGAGTCAATTTTGAAGGCTCGTGGAAGTTCTTGCGACAGACAATATCTTGCTTGTCTCAATATCTCTGAACGCGCTTGCGCGATTTCTCACATCAAATGCAACGGGTTTCGATATGTGTGCAAGTGCAGTTGGGAGTTATACTAATCATTTGATGTTTGTGTTCGTTTTGAAAAAGTAGAACGTCAAAAATTACATTTAGTAATTAATGTGGCGTTAATACAATGTTGGCAGCTAAAAAGACACGGTACGAAAGTGCAATTAAATTTCTTATTGGTCATTATGAACAATGACCTGAGTTATGAGATGTTCAATCATTGCATTATTGACATAGAGCTAAACAATCTGGATCTTATAGCTACTAAATTAAAACTAATACGACTGAAATTACAAGAAAACGACATAATTTGAAGAGCCAATTTATGCAAGAGTTAAGGAGAAGAAAATATAAAAAACGGGGACTGGAACAGATGAGACGTTTGTTTCTACTTGGTCATATTTTTCTATCTTCTATCCATAATTTATTAAGCAAATTATTGTATGTTGTTCTTAAAATCTTGCTTCTAACCCTTATTTTTCCATGTCTCTTCTTTTTCTCATGATATTTTGCATAAAACATGCCTTCACATCAGAGCCATTATTTCTAAACTACACCCTAATGACACTTGTATGACTGTACAAATCAGTAAGCCAAAGTTAAATGCTTATGCAAGTTATTGCGAAAGTATGTAACGTGAAAAATGTTACCACACTAAATCGCAACATTTATTGTGGGTAGTATAAACATAAACACAAAAGCAAGTCACTTGCAAAATATTTGTCGCAAGTAACCCACCAGTCTATCTTCACGTTTATAATTTAAGAACTGGAGAAAATTACTTCACTGGAAGGTATAATTCTAACATATTGAAGAGGTCAATTTTTGTTGAGGGGTTAAGGTTATATAACAATTTTTCTTAAATTGTAAAAACTTCACCAAATATAAAAATCTTCACAATAAGATGAGAGAAAAATGTATTTTAAAAATTAACGCTGTTTTTTCTTTGTTAATTCTATACATATACACTATAATTTGTACAACACGCTATAACACAGTGTACTAGGCTTTTGACTAGGGATGTTGGCGGGTACCCGGGTCGACCCGGGTAATAGTCGACCCGGGTGTAGTTTCAGGACCCGGGTACCCGACTAGTAAATTATGTAATTTCCAAGAAGTCAGCCTTTTTCGGAGAAGATGATAAAAATAATAGCAATAAGCGCTAGAACAACATAACCATGCAGTAATAACAAGAATGGGATGGGGTAATCCCATACCACATAATGTTTTTTGTTTCATATAAGGAAGGCAATAAATCCGCTTCACGGAAATATTCAACCCGTCAATAGTACCATTAAATCGCGTGAGTATGGGATGAAGGAATAACATAAACATCCTGTGTGTGATGTTGATTGATGCTGCTACCAATTTCGGACAAAAAGTCACTTACTTGAATTTGATAACACTTGGAAGTGTGAAAATACTTACGAATAACAGACGACTTGCAGTTTGAATTGGGGAGTAGGTACTATTTCAATTTAGTTCAATTTAAAACTTGCGGCGTAAAAGAAAGCAATTTGTAGTTACTTCAGATGTTCAGATGTACACTAACATTTTTGTTATATATTTCGGGTACCCGGGTACTGCTTTCGGGTACCCGGGTTTGATTTTAGACCGGGTACGACATCCCTACTTTTGACCTAAATAAAGTTTCTGTTATAGACTATTAGAACTATGATACGATCCAATCCCAGATATTGTTTGTTAAATAACTACATCACTTCCTCATCCCATTAAATTTAATTGAATAAAGCTCACCAACAAAAGACATTATCAATAAAACTGCTATATTTCCTTTAAAATGCGCTTAAAGTTGTTACCATCATACCACATACCTCAATTTTGCTTTGGCCACAGCTTTTAATCCCTGAGAACCAACGGGCAAATAGGAATCCCTCTTTACCCAGCACAGGCAATCCATATGCATGGCAGGACGGCAGCAGTACACACCGTCTCTGTTCTTTGAAAAACCAATCTCCTGCTTCATGTCGAGCTCATAAACGGCTGCTCTGGCTTCAACAAATGGCCAGTCGAAAAAGTCTCCATTGTAAGTAACAAAAATGTGGGGGCGAACATCCAATATGTGGTCGAAAAACTTCTGTATTAAGCTCATTTCATTTGGTTCGTTGAATATGGTAAATTTACCTTCGAACTCTGGCTTGGGCGTATACTCAAAATCCTCTATATCTTGCGAGAGAATTTCTCTGTTCGTAATGAGAAAACCTACAATTATTTTTAACGTAGAGAAAAGTTTAAATGATTAGCTTGAATACTTAATCCTGACACAAATTTGTAAAAGCCATCTGAGTAAATATACATACAGTGAGATCATAAAAATTATTGGAGAAGGGTGGTTGTAGAATCAGCTGTTGCCATTTTGCCTTAATAAGAAATTTGTAAAAATTCATTAATACAAGCTTGAATGCCTGATCAAGAAAGATGGAGAATTAAAATTATATTAATGGAGGAGGAGCGCAAAACAAACTAGAAACAGGTTTTCTAATAAAAGTAAGTATAAAGAAAATGGTGATAGATTATAAAATAGTAAATAACAAATTAAGCTATCTGAGAATAAAAACAAAAGTGAGAAAGTACTGCTTAATAAACGTGCACGCGCCAACAGAAGAGAAAGAACAGGAAGTAAAACAGAATTTTCTTTGGTATGAATGAATAAAAATATAATATTCTTACATCATTGTATTCAGAAAAATCCAGAGTAAAAAAAAAAGATTAAATATTAGTTATTTGAAAAAAAATTGACTATTGTTATTCAAAGACACTTTGAAATAAAAATATTGTTTATTGTCAGATTATAGCCGACTTTAAACCATTTTTTGGTGTTTGAATTTTGATAATCGGATGACAAACAGCAACCCTACAGCTCTGGCTGTTTCTCATGTACCTCTCACTCATATATCTAATACTTACTATATTGCTAGCGGCTATTAGTGGGAAACTAGCCGATGAAGTGAGACACACAACCAACTCCTTCATGTATACGGTGAGATGTGCGCAAGCGCGGCGGCGTCGTCCGCCCAATGGGGAAGTGGTTAACTTTAAAATTCGCTTAAAAAGGCGGAGTTCGAGTTCTCACGCATGCGCACGAGACGCATTATACTCTAAGTGAAACTATGTTGGCGCCGTAATGTTTTCTGAAGTTTCCAGGCCCTACCAGCAATATATGTGTATTATATATATGCTCTCACTACATGAAAGTAGCTGATGGGAGCCCGAGGGGCAACAGTGTATAGTAGTATTATTTGAGTGATTAAATTTGTGTCGGAAAGCTACAACAATGGCAGGAAAACATATTACGGAGCTATGCAGAAAGAGTACAGTGACATTTCAGCAGAACTACAAAGAAACACCTTGGGACTGTTTCAATCTAGAAATGAATTAGAGAATAACATAAAACTACTGGGAGAGTTAAGAAGGGAATTAAATACGAGCGAGGAAGAACGCGACCACGAAAGGAAATCCCTGCACCAAGAACTAGAAACTCTGCAAAGAAAAGTGTACAGAAATGTAAAACGAGTGAGGTACACACCGGAAATGCTAAAACAATTATCGGAAACAGAAACAAAAGATACAAAAATAGAACACTGGCAAAGGAAGATAGATAATCTAGGAATTTGAACAACACGGGGAAGACCTATAATAACAGTTGAGAAAGGACACGTGTCTGACATAAGAAAGCAAAAAAACAGAAGATCAGATTTAAAAAAGAGACAAAGAATGAACACCATGACAAGAGAAAGATGATATTAGGAATATGGAATCTACAAGGAATTAATGAAGAAGGGGCAGTGAAGTGTCTAATATTGCAGAAGCCCAAAAATATAAACTAGAGGTATTACGCTTCCAAAAATCCCATCTACAAGGAAATGACATAGTTCCAATAGAAGATTACATTATGCTCACAAGTGGAAGCGAAAGAAGAAGGTACGGAGTAGGCTTCCTAGTCAATAAAAACCTAAAAGGAGCAATAAAGACTCTGTACCAGTCTCCGACAGATTGTGCTATATCAGAATAAAAGAAAAGTTTAAGGATGTGGCTATAATTAATGTACATGCACCAACGAACGTAAAATTAGATGAAGAAAAGGATGAGTTCTACGAAAAATTGGAAAACATATACCACAGACTTCCAAAACGAGAGATTAAAATAATCATGGGAGATTTAAATGCTCAGGTGGGGAATAAATATATATACAGTGAGCGCCAAAAAGCATTGGTCAGTTTCAATACCTAATAAAAACCCATACACTTCACCTATGGAATCAATGATAATTTCTTCATAAATAGGAAACTTGGGAGTTTTGTTTCAATGTTTGACATCCTCCGAAAGTGACAGTTTGGTGTGCTGTTTCACCGTCAAAGATTGTCGGGGCTCATTTTTTCGAGGAAATTGGTGAAACGGTAACGGTTACATCTCAAAGACATTACATGCTTCAAAGATCTTTTTATCGCAAATAGAGGAGGAGATAGTAAATGAATATTGGTTTCAACAGGACGGTGCTACAAATTACACCGTAAGAATTAATACGAATCTCCTACGACAATCGTTTCCAAATAAACTGATTTCTTGCTATGGTGACCTTTATTGGCCCTCGAGATCGCAAGACATAACCACTCCTGACTTTTTTCTTTGGGATTACTTGAAGAGCAGAGTATTTACAAGAAAGATAAGAAATCTGGAAAAGCTTAAAATGTTTATTCGAGAAAATATTGAAGCTATACTGCAGGACATGCGGCAACGTGTGATGAGAGATTTCGGCCACCGTTTAAAAGAGTGCATTCAACAAGAGGGGAGTCATTTAACCGACAGCATTTTTCATAAGTGAAACTCCCATTCTTAGTCTTTAAGAAATAGTTCTGATTAACTGTGTAATTTAAGCAAATAAATTGTTATTACAAATTGAAACTGACCAATGCTTTTTGGCGCTCACTGTATATAAAAATGTAACATGAGGACAAAGCTTACATAAGAAATCTAAGGACAATGAGGTAAGAATAATTACATTTGCAATAGATCATAAGATGAAGATTATGAGTACATTCTTCAAGAGAAATAAAGATATATTCTGCGTTTCATAAGAAATGAACCACCCCGAAGGAGTTGATGCAGAACTTCGAAATTATGTAGAATTTAGTAGTGCATGGAGACAAACAAATGATTAAATTTTGGAGGCCATCTTTCACTGCTGATAGAAATTATCTGTCTGTTAGAACCTGAAATTGTCTTTTGTTGGATCGTATTTTTCGGAGTAGTTCGCCGTTTGTTTGTGATTGTTGTTACTGAATTAGTGAAGTTAGTGCCTAAAAAATGCCACGCGTTCGAAGACGTGCAAATTTTCGCCATCTTACGCCCTTTGAAAGAGGACGAATTATCGGAATGCATGATGCTGGTTTAAGCTTTCGGGAAATTGGCAGGCGCATGGGCCGACCTGACGCCACTATTAGACGGACTTGGATGGATTGGCAGGAAGAACACCTAGAAACTCGTCGTAGAGGCAGTGGAAGTCCTAGAGTGACAGAAGCACGCGAAGATCGGCTGTGCAATGCAGGACCCAGTAGAACCAACGCGAGCTGTTGCAATCAATTGGGTAAGAGCAATTGGTCGTCGAGTGTCTATGAGCACAATTTATCGTCGAATACGGACATTTGGGTTACGCTCATATCGTCCTTATTTTGGTCTTCCTATGACTCAACAACATAAAGATACCAGACTTCAATGGAGCCAAAACCGATAACATTGGGTTCATGGATGGGAAGCTATCCTCTTCAGCGACGAATCCCGTTTTTGCTTATCGAATTCTGATGGACGTTTACGGATCAGACGACTTAGAGGTCAGAGGCAAAATTTGCAGTTTGTGCAGCGTCGCCACACGACTTTAACTTCTGGTATAATGGTGTGGGGAGGAATACGCTACGGCGGCAGGTCTCCCGTGATATTCATTCCGGGAACTCTAAACGCGCGACGTTACATTGACACTAGTTTGGAGCCCGTGTTAGTGCAATTTCTCCGAGACCTTCCAGGGGCCGTCTTCCAACACGATAATGCGCGGCCTCATACTTGTCACGTAACGTTAGAGTTCCTAGCACAAAACAATGTTCTGCATTTGCCTTGGCCGGCAAGATCCCCGGATTTGAACCCTATTGAACATGTCTGGAACATGATGGACAGAAAACTGAGTCGATTACCCCATCCTCCCAACACTTTAGAGGAATTACGTCAACAGCTACAGATAGCCTGGAATGAGCTGCCCCAAGAGCCAATCGACCATCTGATTTCCAGCATGCCACAAAGGGTTACTGAATGCATAAGAGTACGCGGAGATGCAACACATTATTAGAGATATTTTCAATAAATGTTGTCATTTGTTTTTGAAACTGTAATCCAAAAAAGTAACGAGGCAATCAAAGGACGGACACACAGGCAACAAAAAAGCAATGGAATGGTTTATGGAAACGGAAATACAAAGGAAGAATATCAAAAAAGGAAAGAGAATTAAACAAGGTACAATAAGAAGTAAGAGAAATAGAGAAAATATAATGAAGATTGGAACGTGGAATGTAAGAACCATGTTAGCAATAGGGAAAATGGAGGAAATAGCAAAAGAAATGAAGAAGTATAAATTAGGTATCCTAGCGCTTCAAGAAATAAGATGGAAAAATGAGGGAAAGATTGAGAAGAAACATTTCACGTTATACTATTCAGGAGAAAAGACACAAGGGAGAAACGGAACAGCGTTTATGGTCAATGAGGAAATCAGGAAAAGAATAATACAATTCAGAGCAATTAATGGGAGGATATGTTACTTAAGGCTAGAAAACAAACAAGCCAATATATCGATGCTAAACTGCTATGCACCCACTGAAGAGGCAGATGAAGACGATAAATCGCAATTCTACGAAAAATTAGAACAAGTGTGTGATGAGGTGCCCAGAAACGATATACTCATAGTATTTGGAGACTTCAATGCGAAAATAGGTAAAGAGGAATATAACAGAGATGTAGCAGGAAAGCAAACAATACACAAAAACACAAATAACAACGGCGCCAAGTTGTGCAACCTTGCCTCATCAACAAAGTCATTTATAATTAGCACAAAATTTAAACACAGACTACAACATAAAATCACTTGGATGATCCCTGGTAGAACCGACGGCAATCAAATCGACCATATATTAATTTCAAAAAAGTGGATGAAATTAATACACGACGTAAGATCTTACAGAGGCGCAAACGCTGATACAGACCACATACTTGTAATAATGAAATTTAAAATGAAAATAATTAAAAAGACAAAGACAGCGGAAAGAAGAAGAAACTGGAATATAAGAAAGCTGAGCGACATGGAAACAAAAACAAAATTCTGCGAAGCGATAGAAAATACACTAACCGCGCAAGAAGACAACATTGATAATGAATGGCTTAATATAAAAACAAGTATCATTAGAGCAGCAGAAAAAACAATAGGACAAAAGAATAATAGAATATCGAAGGAATGGTTTGACGAAGAGTGCCAAACTAAGAGCGATGCAAAAAAGGAAGCAAGGAAGAAATGGATAGATGCAGGACGAGAACAAGAATTAAATGATTATAAGAAAGCTAAACAAGAAGCAGCTAAACTATACAAAAAGAAAAAAACAGCCTGGATCACCGATAAAATGCAGCTACTGGAAGAAAGCAATAAAGACAACAGAAAACTCTTCGAGTATATAAGACAGTTCAACACTAAAAAATTAACAACAGTAAAAATAAGTAAGAGAGATTGGGAGACCCACTACACAGACTTATATAAAGACACAACAGAAAAAACAGACAAAGAACTATATGACAAGAAAGACAATGAAGTAGACATTCCTACATACGAAGAATTTGCAGAAGTAGTTAAACAACTAAAATTAAAGAAAACCGCAGGGCCAGACGAGATAAATAATGAATTAATAATTAATGGAGGAGAAGAGCTATTAACACGAATATATAACCTAATAGTAAGGATATGGACTGAGGAAACCATGCCGCAGGACTGGAAAAATGGTCAAATAACACCAATATACAAAAAAGGTGACCCAACAAAATGTAATAATTATAGAGCAATTGTATTACTGAACACGACCTACAAAATTTTAACTTCAATATTAAGAAACCGACTGACTAAATACACCGAACAAAAACTAGGGCAGTACCAACAGGGATTTAGACAAGGAAGATCAACGGTAGACGCAATCCACACGTTAACACAAATAATAGAAAAATGTTATGAACACGACATTGAAATATACATTCTCTTCATAGACTTTCAACAAGCGTTTGACTCCATTAATAGACAGCAACTATTGAGAGAAATGAAAAACATGCAAATACCAGGAAAATTAATTAGACTGACAAGAATGACAATGACAAATTCTATTGCGAAAATATCGACAACTGAAGGCAATACAAATGACATTAATATAGAAACGGGAGTGAGACAAGGGGATGGCCTATCAACCACCCTATTTAACATAGCGCTAGAAGGAGTCATAGGCAAGTGGGGAAATAAAACGATAACATACAGCTCTACACAAATAATTGGATACGCTGACGACCTAGCAGTAATAGCAAGAGACAAAAGAAGTTTAGAACAAAAAGTAATGGAACTCATAAGAGAAGCCGAAGCCAGAGGTTTAAAAATAAATGAAGAAAAAACAAAATACATGGAAAGCACAAGAAGAGGAGTAGGAAACTCAGCGGAAATGAAGGTAGGAAGATATAGCTTCCAAAGAGTAGAATACTTCAAATATTTGGGAGTAATGGTAGACGGAAACAACGAGAGAAGTCCAGAAATAACAGAAAGAATAAAAGCAGGAAATAAAGCATATTGGAAATATCAAAAGTTTTTGAAAGACAGAAATCTTAGCAAAATAACAAAGTTAAAAATATATAAAACAGCGATCAGACCAGTCATAACCTACTCCGCAGAAACAATGTGCCTACACAGGAAAGATGAAGAAAAGATGAGAATATTAGAAAGGAAAATTATAAGACGGATATATGGACCAGTGGAGACGCCGGATGGAGAAGCCAGACAACTTATGAACTTTGAAGTGAGAAACCTACTGGAAGGGGAAGACATAGTTAGATTTATTAAGGCACAACGACTACGGTGGTTCGGACATATCCAAAGAAGAGAACAAGATGAACTAATAAGAAAAATATTGAACTGGAGACCTATGGAAAATCGACCAAGGGGAAGACCAAAAATCAGGTGGCAAGACCAAGTAACGAGGGATATACAAGACATGAGGATAACGAACTGGAGAGAATTAATAAAAAATAGAATGGAATGGAGCAAAATAACAAAGAAGGCACAGTCACACAACAATCTGTAGAAGACGAACAAAGCAAGGAACAAGCGGACTGATCCCCCGCGCATACCGGATCAGAAGAGCTCACTGCAACGAGCGACCTATACTCCGCTGATGGAGTGCTGGGTCTATATATATAATCATTTGTTTGTCTCCATGCACTATCCATTTCTACGTAATTTCGAAGTTGTGCTTCAACTCCTTCGGGGTGGTTCATTTCTTATGAAATTCAGTGTATATAAAGGCATGGGGCTACACCCAGGAAAGGATCACACCAACCAAATAGATCACGTCTTAATACAAGAATAATAAGCGTGTTTGATAACCAACGTAAGATCCTACCGGGGAGCAAACATCAACTCCGACCACTTCCTGGTACGAATAGAAATGAAGAGAGAGGGAAAACATAAAAATAAAAAGCAAAAGAGTTTAAGTAAGAGATACAAAATAGAAGAATTACAAAACCAAGAAGTTGCAAAAATTATAGAAAATCTATACATAATAAAAGTAGAGAAAAAAAAAAACGGAACGAATAAACTCTATAAAAGATAAATGGAAAGCCTTAGAAAGAATTATAAAGGAGGCAACAGCAGAAAGTTTACCGGTGCTGAGGAAAGAAAAAAAGGATGAATGGATGAATAACGAACGCACAGTTGAAATAGAGAAAAGAAGGATCCTTAAACTAACGATGCTGCAGATACAAAATGAAGAAGATAGAGTAGCGTATGTAGAACAGAGACGGAAAACAAAACAACCATGCAGAAATACAAGAAGACTGCACAAGGAGAAAAAACTAAAAATAATAGAAAATAATATTAAAGAGAAAGAGCTGAGGAAAGCATAAAAAATATAAGAAAAGAGAAGGGCGGGCTAAAACCAACACCAGTATATTACAAGGATAAAGGAGGTCGTCTGATTGGGGAAGAAAAAAAGCAGCTAAAATTATGGAAGGAACATTTGAAAGAGTTCTAAATCAAGCAGGACAGAAGACAGAAGGAAGTGAGAAAGAAGACATCAGAGTTGTAGAAAGTACAGAGCCAGAAAACAATCCTCCCTCAAAAGAAGAAGTAGAAAAGGTAATAAGAGAAATGAAGAACAATAAAAGCCCAGGTCTGAACGAAATACCAGCCGAAAACATACAATATGGTAGATATACCCTAATCCAAAACGTGCACGAACTAATTAAGAAAGTTTGGCAAGAAGAGCAGATGCCCACAACATGGAACAAGGCAATAATACTTTCGCTTCACAAAAAAAGAGGCAACACAATATGCGACAATTACACAGGTATTGCCTTGCTAGACACAGTATATAAAGTTGCTGAAACAAAGATTGGAGGGGTATGCAGAAAATAATATCGGAAAATATCAAGGGGAATTTAGGAAAAGCTGAGGAACAACCGACCAAATATTTCTGTTAAAACAGATGATGTTGATCTGCTATGAATACAACATACCATTAGCAATGGTATTTATAGACTTTCAAAAACCGTACGATTCAGTGAACAGGAAAAAGCTATACGACGCCTTGGAAGACAGGAATATCCCAGAAAAATTAATAAGGCTTGTAAAAATGACAATAACAACAGCTACTAACTGTGTGAAAGTGAAGAATAAGGTATCAGAGGTTAAATCTGGACTTAGGCAAGGGGATCCACTATCCACATTATTATTTAACTTAGTGCTGGAAAAGGTAATGCGGGAAGCCAGGCAGAAGAAAGAACAAACAATCTGCACAAACTCATATAAATGTATCGCATACACTGACAATATAGTCCTACCAGCAAGAAATTCCAAACAAATAAAAAAGATTACCATAAAATTGATCGAAGCAGCGGAAAAATATGGACTGAAAATAAACCAAGAAAAGACCAAATAAATGGAACTAGGTACAAATAAAAAAAGTGACAATCAAGCAAAGTTTACAATAAAAGTAAGAGGAAATGTGGAATTAAAATTGGAGCCCTTATATCTAACAAGAGTGAAGAACCAAAAGAGGTGGATAGAAGAATTGCGGTGGGTAAGAAATGTGCAAGTTCATTAAATAAAGTGTTAACAAGCAAAAGACATCTTGTACAGGCCAAAGCTGGGAGTGTACAAGACTGTGATTAGACCAGTGTTACTATATAGATGTGAGTCGTGGATTTTAAACAAAACAGAACAAGAAAAAATAGCAGTGTGGGAAAGAATAATGGGAAGAATTGTGGGTGGAAGAAAGACGGAACAAGGGTGGTAAAAGAGAACAAATGCAGAACTATATGAGAGGTACAAGGACATACCAGTAACAGAAGTAGTCAAACTACGTAGATTACAATGGCTAGGACATCTGGGACAAATGGACCCGAGAGATGTGAAGAATATAGACTGGAAAAAATTTGAAGAGGCAGGCCGAGAAAAAGCTGGTGAGATGCAGTACAGAAATATTTAGAAGATAAAGGCATAATAGAGTGGAAGCTGAAATCAAAGGACCGAAAAGAACGGAGGAAACTAATAACGCAAGCAGCCTAAAGGCCTAGAAACGCGTAAACTATAATAAATTTGTGATTTAATATAGCCTAACTTTAGAATGATATAAAATTTAAAAATAATAGTGTATCAATAAGACCATAAAAAAGAAAGGGAAGTAAAAATCAAGAGAAATAGACCGAGATTAAAATAAAAATTAATAAAAATGTGTAGAGGTCAGGAATCGCAAAGGTCAAGAGTTCATAAAAGTAGGAAAAACCAAAGCAAATGCCAACTACAGAACAAGATCCCTTAAAAGCCGGCAGTACGGCTGAGTGTTGTTGCATATCTCAGGGCATTTGTAAAAGTTAAGCTCTAGTCTGCTTGGTCAGTACTTGGATGGGTGAACATCTAAAGAGTGGGTGTAGTGTTCTAGCTTAGGCAGGCTCCAATACCTCCAGTACCTCTGCAGAATTTAAAAATGCGCATACCCTCAGCGGCTCGGTGTGCCCGGCACCGCGATGCTGTGTAAACGGCATAAGGGGTTACAGATTATGTATGTATGTAGAACAAGATCCATCAGCGAAAAGAGAAATAAAAGCAAAAAGAAGACAAAGATTGTGGGGCCGCATTTCAGAAGAGTAAAATAGCACCAAGATCGCCAATAAATGCTAAAGGAACAGAAAGAAAGGGACATGAACCAAAGGAAGAAATGGGCTTGGCAAAGGTACTACACACACTTGAAGAAATGAGAAAGGAGATGAAGGAGGGATTCAAGGAATATAAAAACGAAATAAAAACTCCAGGAAGAGATGAAGAGAAAGGAAGAAGAATGGAAGCAGGAACAACAGCAAATGATGAATGGAATTGCATATCTGCAAAATATGATGGAACATTAACAGAAACAAAAAAAGAAGAATAATATAATAATAGGATTACACATAAAAGAGAAAGTAGAACATTTCTTAGGGAGAGAATTAAAAGTACAGGTTACGGTAATCGAATCATATAAAATTGGGTAAAATGAAGAGAGAAAAGCAATTATAGCAAAGATACAGTCCTGGAATAAAAAATGGAAATTATGGCTAATAAAAAAAAACAAAAAAAAATTATTGATAACGACCTAACATCAAATCAAATCCAAATTCAAAATACAATAAAAGAAATTGCGAAAGAAGAGTTAAACACTGGAAGTTAAAATTGCTATCAAAAACGAACAATAAATAACAAAAGATATGAATGTAACCTAAAAGCCGAGAAATTGCAATATAAAAGAAAAATAAAATCAAACGCTACTAAAAATTTCTAACAAAAGATGAACAGGATGGAAGGCCAATGACAACTGCAACGAAAAAGGAAATGAAAATGAATTTATAATGCAAAGATCTTAAAAAGCTATGCAAAAACAAGAAAAATAAAAGAAGAAACATAAGAATATGCACTTGGAATGTGAGAATGATGTTAACACCTGGCAAAATAATGGAAAGGAATTAGCACGATATAAAATAGCAATTACAGCAATCCAAGAAACTCGATGGGGTGGCCAAGGAGAAATAAGCAAAGAAACTTTTAGAATGTTATATGCTGGAGAAGAAAGGCAAGGAAGGAATGGCACACCCAATCCAAGCCAATTAATAGAAAATTATCATATGTATGAGTAAAAAGTAAACCAGCCAATATATCAATAATAAATGTATATGCTCCCACTGAAGAATCAATTGAAAATGAAAAGATCAGCTTTTACGAACAATTGAACAAACTAAGTGAAACTATACCTAAGTTTGACACCTTGCTAATACAGGCAGACCTCGCCGTTTGCAACTTCTTTGCGGTTCGCTGATTTGATTTTACACGGGGCACCTTTCTGCTCCCTTTTCTTTGCCGTTCACGGATTCCTTTGCCGTTTGCAGATGGAATTGCCAACTGTTTCAACTTTCACACACTAACAGCCGGTCTTATAAAGGCCACTAATCTGACGTTAACTTTAATTTGCTGTTAAAATAAACAAAAGCGCATCAAAATTTGTTTACTAATGAATAAAATGTCATAAGCGCCAACTTTTTGATGAGCTTTTGTTTATTTTAACAGCCATTTAAAGTTAAGGTCAGATTAGCGACCTTTATAGGACCGGCCGTACGTAAATAAAGCAGACGTATGCGGTTTATGTCATGAACACCTAAATAACATTATTTATCACGAACTTGTAAACACACTTATCGAGCCTATTCCTTTGAATCTCTTATTACCAAATTGGACCTGATATAAATTGTAAATATAACTTGAATAAACAAATGGACATTCCAGCTCTAGATTCAAGTGGCAGACTTATGTATGGAATTTTAGTCCAAATTTTACTATATTCTCAAGCGTTTCTGCTGAAAATTCAATTGAGTTTAATTTTTAAAACACGGAAAACCATGTCGTCAAAGTGCAAAGTTTCTGCTTCAGATTTGCCAGACAAAAAACAGAAAAGTTTTGGTTTTTTGAGGTTGCATAGTATAAATAAATCTAGTTAATGGAACCTAACCCCGTTTTTATCATTTATGTGTTTACTTGCGCATCGCGGTTTTGCGCTTTGCGGTATTCTTCTGGAACGTAACCCTCGCGAACGGCGAGGTCTGCCTGTATTAGGTGACTTCAATGCCCACATCGGCAGAGAAGACTGTTTTTGTAAAGTAGCTGGAAAGTACACATTACATAACATTACAAACAAGAACAAAACAAAGTTATGTAACAATGATGAACTTAGTGATTAGCAGGATAAAGTTCCAGTACAAGCCAATACATAAGGAGGTGTTAATATCAAGGAAGAGAGCTATATCACTAACCGATATAAGAACAGGGGCAAATGCTGATTCTGATCATGTTTGGTAGCAGCGAGAATGAAACAAAAAATAACTGAAAAAAAAACAAAATTGAAAGATCGGCATTAGAAAAATAAATAATGAGAGGAATAAGAGTGAATATGTACAAGAATTGAATAAAGAATTGGATAAAAAAATAACCAGTGAAAATGAAAACCAGGAAAAAAACTATAGAATATCAAAAGACAATTAAGAAAGAAGAGTGGTTTAAAGAAGAATATGAGGAATTAACAAAACAAAAGAGAGGGGCAAGATTGAAGTGGCTAAGAACTGGTAAAGCAGAAGTTATGGAGATATACAGGGTGTCTCAAAATTGACGCCCCTGCCTTCAGGGATTTGATTCAGGGGGTTAAAACAATTCGAAAATTAAGAGTGGAAAATTTTCCGATTGTCCCTCGTTATCGAGTTATTGATAAAAATGTAAATAATAAGATTATCGCATGGTCGCTCCAATTAGTTGTGTAACATAATTAAATTAGGTGGCTATGGCGATGATAAAAATTTATGAATCGTTCTGTCATATTGACAAGTATAATTTCCTTCGGTTTTGTGTATATAAAATGGAATGATACTACTGTAATCGAGATTACGTCAATATGTTGAAAGTATTAGGTGCATGTAATGACAATGCCATTGCTGCGGCTAGGGCATATACGGAGAGGTTTCCAAATCGTCTGCACCCTGATGCAAAAATTATAAGACGGGTAGAACAAAGATTACTGGAAACAGGTAATTTAAATCCTAGAAAAATTCAGGCAGGACGTCAACCTACACTAAGCGTCGATCAAGAAGAGCAAATTCTTGAATTTGTTGAGGCGAAACCAAGTACAAGCCTTCGAATTGTATCGTCCCAAACTCATGTCCAAAAAGATACAATTCACAGATTATTAAGGAGAAATGATCTGCATCCATTTAGGTCTTAAAAAGTTCAAGTTTTGCATGACGGGGATAGGGAGCTTTGAGTCAATTTTAGTAGATGGTTGTTGGATAGCGTAAACAATGATCCACATTTCATTGAAAAGATTCTGTGGAGTGATGAATCCACATTTACTGAGACAGGTATCATTAATACTCATAACCTGCATGAATGGAGGGATGAAAATGCTCACTTAGTACGCCAAAGATCTTATCAAAGATGATGGTCAATTAACATTTGGGCTGGGTTATTAAATAATAATGTAATTGGTCCACACATTCTACCACTGCCATTGCTCGATGAGGTTCCATTAGCAGCTAGATTAAATTGTTGGTTCCAACATGGTGGTGCATCGGCTCATTATGAAATACAAGTGAGAAATATCCTGAATGAAAAATTCCCTGAGAGGTGGATTGGAAGAGGTGGACCCATACCATGGCCTCCTAGATCACCGGGTCTGAATCCGTTGGTTTACTTTTTTTGGGGCTATTTGAAAGAACAAGTTTACCGCGAACCAGTTCTGAATTCTGAAGATGTGGTAGCCCGTATTCACGCTGCTGTGGTGTCAATAGACGATAATATGTTACAGAGCGTTCGTGTTTCCATTATGAATCGTGCCAATATTTGCCTTGAAGTAGGAGGCAATCTATTTGAACACATTTTGTGACCACAGATGTGGAAAATATCTTGTTTTCTAATATTGTTCGTTTTTTTAAGTTTAAAGTAGAAATGTACAATTTTTGTTTTTTATCTATAACTCTATAACGAGGGATAATCGAAAAATTTTCCACTCTTAAGTTTCGATTTGTTTTAGCCCCCTGAGTCAAATCCCAAAACCACGGGCGTCAATTTTGAGACACCCTGTATAAAGAAAAGAAAAAAGAAGCAGTAAAGTTACGTAAACAGAGTAAAATTAAATAGATACATAAAGCAATGGAAGAAATTGATGCCAGTAGTATGAATAACAACATGAGAAATATGTATAAAAATATCAGACATCAAAAAGTTATAAACAGAATAAAAGTTAGAGGAATGAAGGACAGTACAGGTGATGTAAAATACAACAAAGCAGAGATAAAAGAAATTTGGAAAGACAAAAACTCTGTTGAATGAGACGGAAGTTGACCAACAACTTAATAAAATGACCAAAGGCAAAGAAGAAATGTTACCAGTAATGTCACAGGAAGAATTCACACAAGCTATTAAAAGAATAAAAAAGAACGAAGGATCTAACAATGATCGAATATATGGGGGAATAATTAAAGAAGGAGGAAAGAAATTACATGAGAGAATATACAAACTAATCTCAGAAATATGGAAGGCAAGAAAAAACTGCCTGAAGAATGGAAAAATGTAGTGATAGTACCTATAATGAAGAAGGGCGACCCAGAAAATGCCAAAACTACAGCGGAATCACCCTACTGAATGTGACATATAAAATATTAACAACACTTGTAAAATACACTGGAACACTACTTCGAGATCATTGCAGGTTTAGACCAGGAAGGTCAACAATAAATGCAATTCACGTAATGAACCACATAATTGAAAAGTGCTATGAATATAACATATATCGACTATAAACAAGCATTTGATAAAATTAACAGGAAAAACCTAATTCTGGACATAAGAGATTTAAATATATCACAAGCATTAATTCAACTGACACAATGGGAGAGTTCAACAACAATGGTAAAAGTATCAGAAGAAACAACACAGTTTCCAAGTCAACTCAGAAGTACAGCAAGGAGATGCCCTGTCAGTATCATTATTTAATATAGTCGTGGAGAACATAATAAGGAAAATAAATGAGAATGGAACTTTAAATTATAAGCAAATTTAAATAATTGCCTATACTGATGATCTGGTTATAATTGCAAAGAGCAGACGAAAATTCAGTGAGACTTTTAAATTAATAGAAGAAGCATGTAAAAGAGGACTTAAAATAAATGAAGAGAAAATAAAATACATACATGCGATGTCAAAGAAGAATAAGTAACGCCCAAAACATAACAGAGGGGAATTACACATTCCAGGAAGTGCAAACGTTTAGATATCTAAGAATGCAAATAAATAACAGAAATGAAAAGAGCCAGAAAATAAAAAGCAGAATACAAGCAGGAAACAGAGCATACTAAAATAACCAAAAAACCAATAAAGATAAGAAAATAAGTAAGCTGACAAATATGAAAAATTACAAAGGATTGATAAGACCAGTAGTAACATATTCAGCAGAGGCATTATGCACTACAAAAGGAGAGGATGAGCAATTGAGTAGATGGGAAGACAAGATAATAAGAACAATATTAGGACCCAAAAATAACTGTAAAGAAGTGTACAGACCCAAACAGAACTATGAATTGTTGGAAGAAATGCAGTGGAAGATATTGTTAAGATAGTAAAAACACAACGATTGCGATAGTTAATGAGACCCAGGACAGTAAAATGATAAAAGTTATAACATAATGGAAACCAACAGCAGAAAGATATAAAGAAAAACCGAAGATACGACTGTGGGATGAGGTAATAGAAGACTTAAAAGAAGATGGAAATACAAGATTGGAAAAACAGAGTCAAAGACAGCACAAACAATAGAAAGAAATATGGGGACCAATCCATCCCAGGAAATGGATTAGAAGAGCTCCAGAAACGAACGGCTAAAAATTCCTTAAAGAATGCAAAGCCTTCTTACTATTATTATTATTATATGAAAGCAGCTATTTTTACAGTATCGTACCCTACCTATGTGAAAGTTCAACTTGAATAAATGAATAAACAACAAACTGTTTGCCCACAAGAATGTTAGCAATTTTGTTTTTTACAGAAAAATTAAGCATGCCAAAAACTGTCCGATTCTAAACTAATTTGTAATTTTTGCATTACGTAATGTAAATTTAAAATTTTTATATTCCTAGAAAAAATAGCATTTACTACTCGCAATGAACAAGGTTTTTTTTAGTTCGTCAAGTTGCCCCATTCACCACTGACACGCTTCCTAGACAACTTTTCAAAAACCATACTTTTATCTCTTGTAAAATTTACTATTCTCACGAGTTGCACATGCTATTTTTTATGTATTGTAGGGAAATGCTGATAAAAATATCAAAAAACATGGGAAATATTGTGCATTTAAAAATATAGTTTAATTTTTAAATGCTATGCTATGCAGAAAAGTACCACTTTCCCAATTGGAAATTACTCTCATCTGTAAATTAAATTTAAAATCATGTCGATTTACAAACCCTGCAAATTTGTGTCGGTTTGCAGTCTCCCCTACTAAAGTGTCCGTCTGTAAATGGCACCATGTTTAGTACAACTTAAACTGGCAACTGCACAGACAGGATAACGACGTTTGCCATCAAAATAAAAAGGGCCGTGATGTAGACTGATCTTACCCACAAATTTTTATGATTTAACTGCACTGTATAATAGTAATTTATAAAATGATATAAAATTAATCGTAACAATTTTTCAGGTCTATTCGAATTCAGCTTTTACCTACCTTGTGCATCAATCATGTATGAAATCATCATAATCTGATCAGTGTTAGAGTCAGGAAATTTGAGAGGTAATTTTGTTGTTTCAATATCGAAAGCCAATACAATAGGTTCCGGTCTTTCAATTATATCAGGCCTAGGTGTAACAAGTGGTGGATCAGTTCCACTTCCTTTACATCTGATTGTGTACCACAGGCCACAAAATATCTTGAGATCTATTGAAACCCTCACATGATACGGCACATCATATTCTCTGATAGCACACAGTACACACATAAATTGCATGACATGTTAAATTTATACATGCGACACTTACCTAATGTCTAAAATGTTTTCTAAATGATCTGTAGTGATTTTACCATGAACAGATTCCTGATTACTTGACAGATTCGTTAAAGTGCTAGTGAGAAGATCGGTGTAATACTGGTTGGCATCCTCTCGTTTCTTATTTTTTCGCACAACCGCTAATATGTCTTTCCTAACTTTCATAAAATCAGTTTGACTGAAAAACGATAATTTCAAATAATGTTGCTTTAGCCCAATTAAATGGTTGGGCTGCAAAATAAAATATTAAATACAATCATTACAAAATTTAAAACGTGGTACCAAATCTAAATCTTCCTTTACAACTTCCTCTATGCTTCCAATAGTTCCCGTATATTTCTTCAGCAGGTATTGTGATACTTCCTGCAGCAACTCCCTGCGTGTAAGAATATAGAAGTACGGCTTAAATGGGTATGAAACTTTAAAACGGGTGCCATCTTCTTCCATGAAGTAATAGTCGACAGCTGCTACTAGTCTCTTATCTTCGTCTAGTATTTCGGTCTAAAAACAAAATTACTATCATGTTCACAGAATAGCGCAGCAATAAACAGTCATACTGTGTGCATGTTCAACATAAAACCGGTTCTTTCTTGCTGGTCTCGGACTCTATCAAACCCATACTTAGAGTCGATTCGGTCATTTTCTAACGCCAGCTGTATCCTGACTTCTGAAGTCTCTTCGCTGCAAAAGCAAAAATGAACTATCATAGTAACTTTGTAGTTTATTATGTACCCTGGGGCTGTGTTCTTGGATTTGCCTTTGATGTCCGAGGTTTCTGCCCTAGCCTGCCTAAACTTTGATTGAAACATTGCGTCCTTTCGGTAGATATTTTTAATTTCAAACACTTCTCAAAAATTCGCCATAACTGAACAATAACCTGATACACCTAACCCCAAATCAAACCATTTTCGCGGGTATTTCATTGACGCGAAGATAGCTGACCAGCTAGGATTGTACAGGACCGTAACAAACATATTCTCAGGGACAATTTAATAAGTAGTACGCTTATTATCCATGATTTTTTAATGAATATTATGAATTATAATACCAAAGCTGAAAGTATAGTCCTTAGGACGAGTTGTATTTTTTGCATTAAGATGATAACAAAATGATATTCTTAAAAAAGTATAGATTATTAAACGTACTACAAATTATATTTAAGAAGAGAATACATACCTGATTTAAAATATGCTTCTCAATAAATGAACTGGGCCTCCCATAAAAATTGTATTTGTTACATCACGTCACAAAATATACTATGGATTCAGCCAAAGATGATCCCTGCGTCATCGTTACACGAAATTAGCACAGAAATCGTTTTTGTATGCGTCACTCTCATTATTTGCTAGTGCGACAAGGATAGCATACCATTAGCACGTCTCTGGGTCTTTGGGACTGGATTTGACTAGCGCGGTATGTGTCTGTAAAATATAGTGTTGCCGACGTTAATAATAAATCCGTAGATTAAATAAAGATATTATCAGTAAACAGTAAATAAACTAGATATATCGGTAAAATTATTTTAAAAAAATTGAGTGTGGTTAATTCAGAAATTACAGATAAATGAGATTAATTTTACGAACAATTTAAGATTTTTTACAGATTTTTGTAAAAAAATCCCTAAGTATAAGCAACGTTGTATGCGTCCACCATTGAACTCAATACTACAGTAACTGGAAAGGACGCGCAATGGCAAATGACTGAATTATGAAACCCGCAGTTGTTTAGTATCGCTGTCTCTCTCTCACTCATTCGGCTAAATACGTCAATTGGGCCGCACTTAGTTTAATTTTTTTTTTTGGCAAAGTAATTAACATAAAGGTTTTATTTTAATATATAATAAAAGGCTGGGATATATTAATCAATATTTAAGCCAATATAGGAATAAAAATATTAAATGTTTGCATTACTGTAGAGTTAAATGAGAAAATAAAACGCACCTCGGGTTATTCATTCTTATTTATTTCCAAGAAGCATTATTTTACAAATTTAACACATAACATCATTAGTAATGAATAAATTAAGGAAACAATCAGAAATTAAAACAACAGACAATAGTTATTTACACAACATACAATATAATATTTGTATGTAACATGTGTGTAAAGTGAACCTTTTTTACGAATGTAAATTTTGATGTAAGAAACAATCACGAGTGAAAAAAGGTGCTTTACACACATGTTGCATACAAAGAATTTTCTACATCCGACAATATAAAACCATTAATTTAAAAAATAAATACCAAAACCTTATTTCCCTCCAATGTACAATTTTATATGAGTCAACAGTTTTTGAATAATACTATTTTAGTCATTTTGTGTCTAATTGAAGCCTCTTTACCGTGTAACTGTAAGTTCACTAACTTTGAGTGATGAGGCATTCTGCACTTTATAAAAAGTTGGATAATTTTTCTAATTAACTGAAATTCATGACATTCTTCGGACCGAAATTCTTGTACCACAGGATGTTTGGGTTCAAAAATGTGAATAATATTTGTAAAATGGTTAATTGCTGTGTTTATTAATACACTTTTTACATTTAAATTTTTATTTTTTAACAATCCTTCTTGGTCTATTAAGTATCTGAATTGTTTTTCCACGAAACTGATTATTTTAAATACAACACTAGACGAATAAATCAGACCACCACGAGTCACAGAATTAGTAAATTTCTTAAAACCGTCACCTGAGGAAACGTAAGAATGATCATCATTACAAGGTTTATTATTATAAAGTAAAATGTCATTGCAGTGAGTACATGTTGACAGGTTTATTAAATTTCGAACTATATAACCTGAAATATAAAAAATTACATTCTCTTGGAAATCTGTCAAATTTCTATTTGCCAAACACTTTACCAAAGAATTAACTTCTTGTATGTCTTGACTGTCATTACTTACTTCAATTTTTCTCCTACCTGCAGAGCGAAATTCAAATGTCGGAGTGCAATATGTATTAAAATTGGCACAATTTGCATTTACGCTTGACGACACAGAATTCCTAAATAATAATTGTCTTAAGGACCACTTCACTTGTAGGGAGTTAGGATTGTTATTCCACCCTCCACGGGACCTAATACAGGAAAAAAACAGTTCCAAATGATCTTGAGAACACTTATAAGATAGGAAATAATTTAACGGGTTTTCGGTTAAACTAAACATATCTTTGGCCAAAGCAAGTGTACTTTCCATAGTTAACATAAAACCTACTGCAAACGTTCTCCTATTATGGCACAGTATCGAAATTCCATCAATTTTGAGGCATTTTAGGTACTCTTTAGTTTTTGAAAATATTTCCTCAAAATACTTTAAGGTTGCGGGTCTTATTGGCGCTTTGTAACCCTTCCCATAAGGGTTTCTACAATTAAGGATATCAAATATTTTATCTATAAATCTAATAAATTCAATAGTAGCAGAACTGTTTTTAAATTTATCAACACCACATCCTTTTAAATATTCTATAGCATCTGCTACGCCAGCACTAAGGGCTTGTGCAGCTAACTTAACATTCATCACTTTATTTTTATAAAAAATGTGTTGAGATGTTAAGTTATTTGCTAATCGCAACTGCTCAGATTGCTGAATATTATCGAGCTCTTTAAGATACTCCCAACTAATGTTTCCTGAAGAACTACTAATATTTTTTTCAGTCAATGTATTTCTTGCCAGTTTCAACATGTGACATGGATCCAGTATACAAAAAATCTTCGTTGTAGGCTCAGCGGGGTGTAAAAAAAATGGAACCATTTCATCCTCTAAGATTTTACAACCTAATTTTGTGTAAGTGACTATGTTTGTTTGAGTGCCATCTGATGTTATTGATCGAACAGTTATGCCACTGTCATGTAAACGTCTTAGACAACTATTTATTAATTGCGTTTGAAGATCCGAATCTGCTTTTGTTATCAAAAAATAAGCCACATGACATTTAAAATTTTCACATATAATATCATAAGAGCATTAATTCTTTCCGGAAATTTTTTTGAGTGCGTTCCAATAACGTCGTATTAATTTGCCTGAGCGGGACGCGAGGGCAAATTAGGACGTTGTTGGAATGCACGAATAATAATTTCCGGATATGAATTAATGCTCGAATGCAGATTCGGTAAGAAAATCGTAACGACACAAACCTTAAAAAGAAGTAATCCATACCTACAAAAAATTTCCAAGAAATTTTTGTTGTTGTCTTGGTTACAGCTCGTGAACTAATTTTTCTATTGGTCATTAATGAGTGTCGTACGATTTTCTGTAAAACTAACTAAAATTGCAATTTTGGCTGCCTCTATCGTTTGGTAGATTTTTGTTCGGAGGTGTAAAAAACCTACATACACCTACACACATATACCATAGTTGGAGTTACTTCGCACAGGTGGCGCTGTTGTTTTATACGCATAACATATGTAGGTACTAATCGCCTCGTTACATCTGAAGTGCGAGTTGGCCTCATCTTACTGGCAACACTGCATGCGGCAAAGGACCGTAAATTAGATAGAATAACACAGATCTCGCGCTGCATTCGCCAACTCATGCCCGACCCCCGCTAACCCCTTATCAAGAACTGCATCGCTGTGACGTCAGAACGAGGCGACCGAGTTTTTCTTATATTCGTGTTTTAGATGATTTTTTCTATTTTCGGCTGTTTTTGGGTACTTTTGATATTTTAAAAATTGTGTTTTAATTTGGGAGATACAAAACGTGTTTTTCGTCTTAGTTTTAGTTAAAAGTTTAGTTTAAGATATGGATATTAGCAGAGACACAAAGTGCTTGTTGTAGGTACTGATAATAATAGTACCAAATAAAAATCTGGTGTGATACACTCACACAACTTCCTTTTACAGTGATCTTATAAATAGTTAAATATTTAATTTTTAATTTTTAAGTATTTGTCAAAAATTTTCAAAAATTACGAATTCTACAAAAACGGTACAAAATAGAGCGTTAGTTGAATAGACAAATTTTCTCTAAAATCTTAAGCAGAATTCAAAAATGTAATAATATACCGGGTGTTCTATTTAAAATAGGAGTTAATAAAAAAAATAGAAAAAAAAACAAAAGAAACCCACTTTAGAAGTATTCAACTGGAAAATCACCTATCTCACGTTAATGCACATTAAAAATTTAATAAAAATGTAAAGTTTGAAAAAAATCGTTAGAGCCGTTTTTGAAAAAATCGAAAAAAACTAAAAAATCACAAGAGTAAACACCTACTTCCGGTTATGCGATTTTTTTAAAAAGCTTGCTGTCTCATCTACATAGTACACAAAACTTATATATGAAGTTTCAACGCCATACCTCTTTTCGTTTTTGAGATATTCTGTTCACAGACAGACACACAGACAGACAGACAGACACACAGACAGACACACAGACAGACAGACACACAGACCAATGAAAAAAAATATGTTTTTTGGGATCAGGGGACTCTGAAACGTGAAGATCTGTTGAAAACTCAATTTCGAATTTTTGGGGTGAATCCAATACTTCCTTTACGGTAAAAGGAAGTAAAAAGTTCATTCTTTGGTAAAAGTATAAATATAATTTAACAATGTGCTACCAACGTTCAATTACGTTTCTTAAAACATCAAAATTAAAATAGTAGTTTCTGATGGTGGCAAAACATACTTGGTAACTTAGCAGTTTATTAAATACCACAGTGAAAATATCACCAATAAAATTTTTAAGAAAGAGAAGGATTTACTTTTGAGTATCCTTTGAAAGGACTATATAACTCACATGTATTTTCGTGATTTTAAAAGCAAACAAGCAAAGAAGAGAAAAAGTACTTACGGTGTCTGATTCCAACAAAAAATTTGAAGATTATACTTAACTTCACATCTCTGTCTGTTGTCAAATCTTGCAGTCGATTTTTCAACCACACAGTCTCATCATCTAATTACTAATTAGCATAACGAATGGATGGATTCATAAGATTCCCATAAGCGGCTGGAGTAATAATAACTACTTTCCAATAGCCGAATGCATCGTCATATAATTGTAATGTTTGAAAAAATTAACGCCTCACGTTTTCACTTTTTAGTCACAAAAGGACAAACGTATTATGATAAACAGACTTGGTCTTAAATTGTCTTTATTTATTGTAGTCGATTGCAAATTCTGTAAACTAAAGGTACTTTAATTTTGTTTATATATTTGTTTAAGTGTTCTGACATTTTTTTTTGTTAATTGACAATCTATATTTTTATTCATTTATTTCGGTAGCAAGTTTTAATTTGTGCTCAACGGAATAACATTTTTAATAGCTTACATTAGAAAAAAATTAAAAACTGCCTTAAAGTTCAAATAGTAAGGATGAATGAAATTAATGGACTAATTCTAGTTATCTGGGTTTAAAACAACAAAAGCATTAGTTACGATTATTTTTTGGCTTTGACAATAATTCCACCATAAAAATGAAGGTACAAACATCGTTTTTTAAACACAGGTAACTAGCCCGTTTACAAAAAATATTGATGACGTCTAACATTTAAAAAATATGATACAAAAACCTGAAAATTACTTTAAAGTAAGTGCTGCTATTTGAATCGCTACATTCCTTTCAGATTTTTTCCCAAAAACGAAGAGTAACTGAGTTACTGAAGGTACGTATACGTCTGATGAGAATTAAAGAAATAAAAATATATCATAAGCATGCTCGTATTTCATAGTAAAATGTATATCTTTAAACATTTCTAGTTATATCCATTATCTGTAAAGATATGTTTAAATATATGAAGATTTTTTAAGAGATATTTTTATTTCTTAAAATTCCCAATATCACATACTTTATCAGAAAGAGAAAACATTTATAATTCCAAATGGCGTTACATATTTTTATTTGCACCAGTATAAGTATTATAGAAAAAAGTCTTAATTTTTACCTAATCCAGTGGAACTAAGACGTCGTTATGCTGCTTTATAAGCTTTTCGCACTCATCTTTTATTGGAACTTTCTATGTTTTTATATGATTTTTAAACTGCGAAGAGACAAGTTTCTTTTGCTGTGCTGTCCACCTAATTCTATTGCTTTTCTTTTTTTTTGGCTGGTTCACCAATGTCTGAAGTGTTACATTCATCATTTGTTTGAAGGACTTAGTACTGGTAAGTCTCCTTGATTTTCGGAAGTACCATCTGATTCAACTAATTCACTATTCGGGTTAAAAACAATCGTTTCTAGTATTTTGCTTATATACTCTGCCCCTTTAGCTTCATGAAATAAAGTTAACAACTTTGGTAGCTTGGTAGGCATCTTGAGTAGGTTCATATAATTCTTGGTGGGGTTTTTCAGTATGGCTCATAAATCTGGAAAACTGGGAGTATACGTTTTTGTATGATTTGCATGGATGTTGCAATTTGTTTGTACAACCGATTTGACATCTGGTTCTGGATTTTTTATTTTACAAGATTTAGCAAAGTTCCTTAAAATCACATCTCCTCTAACCCATTGATCAGTCACTCCAGGATACGCAAAAAAGTAGCGGTTTTGCTGTGGTATAGCCACAAATTAATAGTACATTTCCTTATGTTCGATTTGAAAAAAAACTCAAGTTTAATTGCATTGTGTGACAATGTTCTGCATGAAAAAATTTCACTGTATTGTACATTCTGTATTAATTTAAGCTGTAGTTGATTTAATTTAGTAATATTCGTATGTTGTTTACTAACTATTTTCTTTAATTTTTTGAATTGCGTTCTTTCTCCTGCATTTCCACTCTGTATATTTAAAAAATATCCTTTAATAAATTAATCCCTACAATATAAAAGACAAAACTAAACATAGTAACATTAGAAAACCAAATAAAGAAACACTCTATAATTAGTAGAAATCGATCAGGAGCACTAAGAGTAATTTCTTAAAACACTACTTTTTCGAAGAAGTTTTTCAATTTCAGTGTCTTGGAGAAATAATATTGTTTGTTATTGCAGGTTCGCAGAGCATACAACTCAAAGTCTTCAAATTCTAGGCGAAATACTACTGCGAAGTATTGTCTTCAATAATTTAAGTGTTTTAATAGCTATTTGTGCAACCAGTGCTAAAAGTGGACGTTTATGCACGAGTTTGCACACAATATTTTTTCTACGGCATTGAATTTACTGTTATTAATCCATATATGTCAATTTAACAAAGGTTTGCATTTATCACAGTTATAATTTATATCATAATAAACAGATGGCCTTGACGCGCAGGTGAATGTTTCGGCAGCCAGTAGCTGTCAAAGTCAGTTATCAAAGGTAATTATAAATGTACACATTGTACTTTATTCATTACATAATGCTTTAATTAATTAAAACACACTTTACCTCTAACGAAAGAAGTAACTAGAATAACTTTATAACCTCACCTCCAGTTGGAAATTCTAAATTCCACACCAGCTGTTTACTTTTAGCACATGGGCTAAAAGTAAACAGCTGATTTCTTTATCCACGCTAAACTATAAAACGTCACTTTTAGTGAAAAAAGCTGGTGCTAAAAGGCCTACTTTTAGTAGTGGTCGTAGAAAAAATAATTTATTCTTAGAAGTGATCTAGTTTTAGTTTCAGTATTTGTGTAAACGTTTTGTAAATCACATTTCGATAAATGGAGCTGAAGTATGCAACTTGTTTGAAAGTTGTTTCAGGTTTCCAAAGGCGAATTCTTTCAGATGCCGGACAGCAATGTAAATTACAATTATTACTTCCTTTTACGATAAAGGAAGTATTGGATTCACCCCAGAAATTCGAAATTGTTTTCAACAGATCTTCACGTTTTCGAGTCCCCTGAACCCAAAAAACATGTTTTTGTTCATTGGTCTGTCTGTGAACAGAATATCTCAAAAACGGAGAGAGGTATGGCGTTGAAACTTGTTTTGTGTACTATGTAGATGAGACAGCAAGCTTTTGAAGAAAATCGCATAACCGGAAGTAGATGTTTGCTCTTGTGATTTTTCAGTTTTTTTGGATTATTCAAAAACGGCTATACGATTTTTTTGAAACGTTTACATTTTTATTACATTTTTAATGTGTATTGATTTGAGATAGGTAATTTTCCAGTTAAATACTTCTAAAATGGGTTTCTTTCGTTTTTTCTTCTATTTTTTTTATGAACTCTTATTTTAAATAGAACACCCGGTATATTATTATATTTTTGAATTCAGCTTAAAATTTTAGAAACAATGTGTCTCTTCAAGTAACGCTCTATTTTGTACCGTTTTTGTAGAATTTGTATTTTTTGAAAATTTTTGACAAATGCTTAAAAATTAAAAATCAAATTTTTGGCTAATTATAAGAACACTGTAAAAGGAAGGTTTGTGAGTGTATCAAACCAGATTTTTTAATACTAATCGTGAACGACGATTCATCTTCACAATAATGTAACCGTATTTTATCTACAAAACACACAAATCTGCGCGCTGATCACTCTTGTTTTGATTTGAACGAATCGTGGCCACGCTGATTGAATGACTTTTAAATATTGCATACATTAATACATTTGGAAACGTTGCCGGAGGCAAACTCCACCGCTGTATTTAACATTTTTAAATACACTGTGACGAATACGTAATATTTATGTAAGGAGTTCGCAGCGCACTATACATACTTTTGAATTTTATATGAAAAAAAAATTAAATTCGATTACCCCTCTCTGTTTGCCTTTACTAAGCGGAATGTGGGGGTGCTAAAAATAGCAAATATACTTGTCTAACATTATTCTTCTTGGTGGATGGGTGGGCGTCCTAAGAATATGAGGAGGCAAACAGGATACAAATGCACATATATATATATAATTATATATTTATAGGGGAAAATATTGAAAAATATTTAATAGTGCAGTCATTCCAATTTTAGTTTAAAAAAATAGTAAATAATAAAGCCTATTTTTATAACTTTTTTTAGTGTCTATTTATCCAGCTTGACTCCTCTAATCGGGCACATTCTGCGACACGTAGGATAAGCAGAAGGAAAAAGGGCTCCATAACGTTCGCCTATGAAATACATATCGCAGGTCATGGAAGACTTACAATGTAAATTATATAAAATTAAAGAAACTGATAGCAAACAGGACAGCATGGGAAACCACTGTGTTGAAGTAAATTAATCAAATAGATTGATTCACGACTAGAGAGACATTAAACGACATTCTATTCTATTCTATTTAAAAATTTATTTTAAAATAGATATAAATACAACAGCCATCAATAAGATGCATTATGTGACAATAAATAAGGAAATGTAGAATGTGCGATTAAATTAGCTTGAAATTAGAATACGTAATGTGATAAAAAATCACTTAAATATTGCAAAATCTACGTTTTTAGGTAACGTTTAGCAGTACATGTCTAGAAAGACAACTTTTGCTATTTCAAATGCACTTTCAAATACAAACAGGCCTCGAATTGAAAAATTATAAATTTAAATTTGTGAACAGTATTTTTACAAGTAAGAGTTTAACCTAATTGTTATGTAACAATTTTGACACTACCACAACTGCCAATCACAGAGCAGTTTTTTACAAATAACAAGGTCATCGATTAGCAATTCTGCTCAATTATCATACAAAGCTGACTATTTAAAAATAACACAAAGAAACAATTTTGATTCAAAAACAGCAGAGTAAGTCATCACAACTGCTTAAAAATGAAAGTTCAACTTGCGAGGTGTCATGTATTGCTTAAGGACTTCATCAGTAACTTTCGCTCGCCGCTCCTGGTGCTGCTGCAGCACAGGACTTAATATGTCGATAAGTATCTTCTTAAGTTCCCCAGTGAGTAGCGCACCGCTGGAGTAGTCCTTTCCAATTTTTTCCAGCTTCTCGTCATCCTCCAGGAAGTAGGTCAAATACTGATAAGAAATATCGATGTCGCAGTTGCCGCCCTTTTCCCGATGCTCCTCTACAGTCACTTGTCCCCCAGAAAAAGCGTGCTTGTTTACTTTATTCTTCAACTGCTTTGGAGTGTCAGTTAAAAATATAGTAGAATTGGGGTCCGACGCCGACATCTTCGTTTTCGCTCCTTGCAGCGCTGGGAAGAACGTCGAATGCAAGAGAGCCGGTTTTTGGAAGCCTATTCTTGGGGCTACATCCCGAGTCATGCGGAAGTAGGGGTCCTGGTCAATGCCGCAGGGAATAAGACAAGGGAGCTTTTTGTCCTTAAATATGAAAGGGAATGATGTGGACAATGCTGGTGTGGCTTGGATTGAAGGAAAACTAATTTTGCCTATCACGTCACTGTCTCCAAATCCAAAGATGCCTTTTACTTGATTAAAGGTTACGCACTTCTGGATTCGAACCATATTTCTATAGAATTCAGGGCATTGGCTGGAAAAGCACATTTGGTAATATTTACAATTTATAAGAAGCCTCGACTTACCCAATAAAATCAAGATTTGAGAAAATGAAGGTTTTGTTTATATCCAGGCCTACAGCTATAATATCCTTGGCGTTTTCATATGCCAGCTTATTGGCTTCCTCTAGTTTAATGTCTCTCCACAAGCATTTCTCATCATCAGTTAATTGAATAACCAAAGGAACGTCGAAGACTTCTTGCAGCCACTTGCAAAAAATGAAAGGAAGCAGATGGCCTAAATGCATGGATGAGGACGAAGGTCCACGGCCAGTATACAGGTAGAATGGTTTGCCGGCTTCATATTGGTTCAGTATGGAATGCATATCCCGATGTGAGAAAAATATACCTCTCCGCAGGAAGTGATGGTTGGGCTTGCCTGTGACCTTCTCAAAGCGATCCAAGAGTTCCTGATCGATTTTGGAGCTGCCAAACCGTTCTAACAATCAACAATTAATTTTTGCCTAGCTTCGCTTAACCAGTCTCACTTACTTATTAACTTATCATAGTCAACCCCAGCATCGGACGTACTCACAACATTCCATGGGTCTACAATGTCCTCCGATTCAGGGTTTGGTTCAATTTTTATGTCCCCAACGCCGTTACTTAATTCCGCCGTCATTTTGGTAAATGCTATTACTATATACTATGTTAATACTGCACCGAAGTAGCACTTCTGTAGCATACCGTGCTCTTCAACCACGCTACGTGTGACAAAGTGACATTCGTCACGATGTTTGGTTAGAAAAAAAATCTGACGCAACATTTGACGTAAGGTTCCAGCTGGCGCAGTTACGTTGCGTTTTACGTTATGTATACCGGTGCCTAAAGTAATGTTTTGGCACTCGCCACTTGGCAGTGGGTTGGGGGCGTTTTTTTTACATGTTAATTTGGCGGCGAAGGTCGTTAACATTTACAATCAACTGAACTAAATATTTGATATAATAATAACTACTAGAAAATCTTCACGGCTCTTGAAATTCTGCAATATCGAAGTGATTTGGCAATTTATTCAGGGTACAGTGTCTATTACACTAGTAACATTTTAATTGCTGAAAATTGAATTTTCTCTACTTTATCTATCAGCTACTGAAATTTGAATTTCTATACAGGGTTATTCAATTTCGAGGCTTGCCTTTGTGATTGGAAAACGGCAGGAGATTGTACAATGTCGATTAAATTAGGGCAAAGTAGCTGGAGATTCTAATGCTGATTATTTTCTTCATATCCATAATAATGCGTAATCACCATGATTTCTGTCAGTTTAATAATGACTAAAATTCAAACGTCAAAATTTAACCGCGGTTAGTTAGTTAGTGTTATTTTTGGGGAGACTCTAGCGAGTCTGGCAAGTAGGCCTTTATAGGCCCTTTTTGCCAACCCCATGAACAAGGTCTAGGCATGCAGAGTACCAGGTACCTTTGTCCTACTTAGAATTTTGCCGAGACTAAGGAGTTCCAACCTTAGCAAGGGATCTTTTACATGCTACACATCGTAGTAACATGGGACCCACGGCTTTACATCACTTTCGAATGATGGCATTCTGTAGAGGTTTTCATCCGCATTTTTTTATTTTTAAAAACCTCACCGGGATCGGGGATCGAACTCTCAACCCTTAGATCAGTAGCCAGAATGCTTACCACTGAGCTATGGAACCCGGCTAACCGCGGTTAAATTTATGTCAAAATTTAATCGCGTGTGCATAATTTTAACATGATTATTAAAGGTGCTTCACCAACTGATCTATTTATTCAGGAAATAATCACGCCGAGTCGCCGAACATCCCGCGTGCATGTAAACTAGCCTGAATAAATTTTGACGACTTTCTGTCAGAATGTTTTGCTCTGAAGAAATATATCTCGTAAATTTTCCGCTTCAAAATCCCTCGTGCTGCTCACTAGGGATTCTTGTTGAGCGGCAAATTTACTTGACAAATTTCTTAGCAAAACATTCTGACAGAAAACGTCAACATTTAATCGGCTATTTTAATGCACTTGAGATATTACTGTTGATTATTTCCTTCATATCCATAATAATGCGTAATCACCATGGTTTCTGTCAGTTTAATAATGACTAAAATTCAAACGTAAAAATTTTACCGCGGTTAAATTTATGTCAAAATTTAATCGCTTGTGCATAATTTTAACATGATTATTAAAGGTGCTTCACCAACTGAATGTTATCTATTTTTTCAGGAAATAATCGCGCCGAACATCCCGCGTACATGTAAACTAGCCTGAATAAATTTTGACTATTTTCAGTCAGAATATTTTGTTCTGAAGAAATACACTTCTCCAATAAATTAACGCACCAAAAAAAGTAGCCAAAAGTTTAAAGTTAATTATTGTCGAAACTACTTATCCGATTTGGACGATTTTTTTTGAATGACACGACTCTTTCAGAAAGTTAGTGTACTACTCTATTCGCATAGAAACTAATTTTTTAGACGACCACATATGAAAGTAACATTATCGCGACAGCAGCCTACTACAGAAAGTTGACAATTTCAAACACTAGCACGATATTATATCCTACTAGCTGGCCCGGCAAACGTTGTTCTGTCCAAAAATAATTTTTCTCTGAAACCCCGTTTCACCATTATAGAGTTTTAATTTTGTCATGTTCATCGTCTTGGACTTAAAAATAAATGCCATTTTCGCAATCAACGTCCCAAAAAACCTCAATAACGACACCCATATCGATTTTTAGGCTTATTTACCCCATTTCACCCCCTAAGGGGTAGCGGACCCGACAGACGTTGTCCTGCCCGAACGTTGGTTTGCCTGGTATTAGCGGGTTCAGCAAACGTTGTTTCGATATTCGAATTTTCGATTTTTTGCATTTTAAAAAATATTGGGGGTGGTGGGGGGGGGGGATTTTGGGGTTATATATTCTGATATGCGAGAAATCTTAAAACAAATTTAAAAAAATCGTCAAACATTATTTTAAATCGTCAAAAAATTAAATTAAAAAATTCCTAGAACCCGATTGCAGCGCCACCTACCGGGTCCAATTGTGAATCTAAACCATCCAAAGACCCACTCAAACATACACAAAAAAATTTCATCAAAATCGGTTCAGCCGTTTAGGAGGAGTTCAGTCACAAACACGTGTACAGAAGAATTTATTATTTATGTAAAGATTTTCATTTTAAAAAATATTGCGGGGTGGTGGGGGGATGAAATTTCGGTCAACCCGGCAGACGTTGTCCTGCCCCAACGTTGGTTTGCCTGGTATTAGCGGGTTCAGCAAACGTTTTTTCGATATTCAAATTTTCGATTTTCTTCATTTTAAAAAATATTGGGGGTGGTGGGAGGGGGTGAAATTTTGGGGTTATATGTTCTGATATGCGATAAATCTTTAAAAAAAATTTAAAAAATCGTCAAAAAATGTTTTTTAAATCGTCAGAAAATGAAATATAGAAATTCCTAGAACCCGATTGCAGCGCCACCTACCGGGTCCAGTTGTGAATATAAACCATCCAGGGGCCCACTCAAACACACACAAAATATTTCATCAAAATCGGGGCAGCCGTTTAGGAGGAGTTCAGTCACAAACACGTGTACAGAAGAGTTATTTATGTAGATTTTCATTTTAAAAAATATTGGGGGGATGAAATTGTGGGGGACCCGACAGAGGTTGTCCTGCCCCAACGTTGGTTTGCTTGGTAATAGCGGGTTCAGCAATCGTTTTTTCGATATTCGAATTTTCGATTTTTTTAATTTAAAAAAATATTGGGGGTGGTAGGAGGGGGGTGAAATTTTGGGGTTATATGTTCTGATTTGCGAGAAATCTTAAAACAAATTTAAAAAATTGTAAATTTTTTTTTTTAATTGTCAAAAAATTAAATAAAAAAATTCCTAGAACCCGATTGCAGCGCCACCTACCGGGTCCATTTGTAAATCTAAACTATTCAGGGGCCCACTCAAACACACACAAAAAATTTCATCAAAATCGGGCCAGCCGTTTAGGAGTTCAGTCACAAACACGTGTACAGAAGAATTATTTATGTAAAGATTTTCATTTTAAAAAATATTGGGGGGTGGTGGGGGGTATGAAATTTTGGGGGACCCGACAGACGTTGTCCTGCCCCAACGTTGGTTTGCTTGCTATTAGCGGGTTCAGTAAATGTTTTTTTCGATATTTTAACTTTCGATTTTTTTCATTTTAAAAAATATGGAGGGGTGGTGGGGGGTGAAATTTTGGGGTTATATGTTCTCATATGTGAAAAATCTTAAACAAAATTAAAAAAAGAAGTTTGTCAAAAAAAAATTAAAAAAATTCCTAGAACCCGATTGCAGCGCCACCTACCGGGTCCAATTGTGAATCTAAACCATCCAGGGACCCACTCAAACACATACACAAAATTTCATCAAAATCGGTCCAGCCGTTTAGGAGGAGTTCAGTGACATACACACGTACAGAAGAATTATCCATATACAGGGTGTTAATTAAGTACGTAGACAAACTTTAAGGGGTGATTCCTTGATCAATTCTAAGATAAAAAGTTCATACAAACATGGGGCCTAAACGGCTTCGTTTTCGAGATACAGGGTGTTGAAGTTTAAACAAAAACAGTTTTTTTCAAAAATTTGGAAAACGGATAGAGGTATTCTAATGAAACTTGGTGTAGGTTAGTATTTCAGAAAGTGGCATTGTTCAGTCAAAATAAATTTAATTTATTTCCACCAGTGGCGTGCATCGGGGCGATCTCAGTTACATTATTTTAGAAAAATCTGATACGCCACTGTTTTGTAGAAAAAAGTTTTGTAGCTATTGTAAGATTGTGTTTTATTAAATAACATTTTTTAAAAGCTTCCTTAAACTGTATTTTGAAAACGAAGCCGTTTAGGTCCCATTAACGTCCAATGTACGAAATTGCTGTTACAGATTTTTCCATTTTTCTCGCAAAATGTTTATTCTATCAAAAAAATAAAAGATACATCTTTTGTATAGTTTCAATGGATAAAGCTAAAAAACTTGTCGTATTGACTAAAAAACAGTGGCGTACCAGATTTTTTTGAAATAAGGTAGCTGCGGTGGCCCCGATGCACGCCACTGGTGGAAATAAATTACATTTATTTTGACCAAACAATGCCACTTTATGAAATACTAATATACACCAAGTTTCATTACAATACCTCTAGGCGTTTTCCAGATTTTTGAAAAAAAAGTAATTTTTGTTTAAATTTCAACACCCTGTATCTTGAAAAGGAAGCCGTTTAGGCCCCATGTTTGTATGAACTTTTTATCTTAGAATTGATCAAGGAATCGCCTCTTAAAGTTTGTCTACGTACTTAATTAACACCTGTATATAAAGACTAGTCATATCGTAACGGCACAAAATTATTCAAAACACGGCCTGCTTAATTGTGTGACAAACGTCACTTTGACGTTTGTCACACAATTCAGCAGACCGTGATTCAAATCATCCAGACGCTTTTGCCAATTGTACCAATAATAATATAACAATCAATTTTGCAAAAAGAAATAAAAACAATTCTTAAAAATAGAATTAACTTTGAGTGGTCGTCTAAAAAATAGTGTTCATAACTCGCCCGAAAGTGCAAATATCTGTGCTCGTGTTTTAGATCCACTCGGGCTTCGCTTCGCTACGCCCTCGTTTGTCTAATCAACACTCGCACGATATTATAACTTTATTATAACGTAGTTATTAAATTACATGGAGAAAAAATTACAACAAAGATTTAAGATGAACAAAAACAATAAAAATGCGAAAACTAAAGATGTAGGTAGTTGGTTAAACAAAAGTTAGATACCTTTTTTCGGACATATTATTTTTCACTTTAATAGTCAGTGTTACCACCTCTAGCCCTAATACAAGCTGCAATTTCGACGAGGAATGCTTCTAATCAACGTGTCAACTTGTTCCTGACGTACGTTTGCCCATTCCTCTTGGCGGCTGGAATGAGCTGTTTCTCATTTCCTGGAGCATTTCTTCTAGCCCTAATCCCTTTTTTTGACACAGTCCCACACATGCTCAATGGGATTCAGATCTGGTGAAGAGGCAGGCCATTCTAGAACCGTCACAGCTTCTCTTTCTAGAAATTCTGTAGCAACTCGGCTGGTATGTACAGGGGCATTATCATGCATAAAGACGAAATTGTCTCCCACTGCACCTCTCCACAGCCTAACTATTGGTTCTAGCACCAAAATCAACGTACCTAGGACCTGTTAAAGTCTGGCGTAGTGGAACCAAAGGAGTTTTATCTCCTATCATGATACTGCCCCAGAACATTACCGTTCCTCCTTTGTATTTTGGGGCAGATCAATTGTTATCACGACATACGTGATGGACAACTTCAAAAACCTTTGTTATTTTCAACAAAACACTTTCGTTATCTTTATCTCTTATCTGCATGAAAAATTTTTCATACATTTCGCAATATTAGTAAGAAATACTAGGTGATTCCATATAAGTTGGTTGTGTGTATGTATAATACATATATGATAGAAGTGTGTTTTCGGTGTTAGTCCTTTGTGTCATTCAAAACAAGATCGTCCAAATCGGATAAGTGGTTTCGAAAATAATTAACTTTAACTTTTTTTGGTGCGTTAATTTATTGGAGAAGTGTATAGCTCGTAAATTTTCCGCCCCAAAATCCCTCGTGCTACGTACTCGGGATTCTTGTTTAAGCGGCAAATTTACTTGACAAATTTCTTAGCAAAACATTCTGACAGAAAACGTGAAAATTTTAATCGGCTATTTTAATGCACTTGGGATATTACTGGTGATTATTTCCTTCATATCCTCAATAATGCGTAATCACTGTGGTTTCTGTCAGTTTAATAAAATGAAAAAATTCAAACCTCAAAATTTAACCGCCGTTAAATATGTGTCAAAATTTAATCGCTTATGCATAATTTTAACATTATTATTAAAGGTGCTTCGCCAACTGAATTTTAGCTATTTATTCAGGATATAATCGCGCCGAAGCATCCCGCGTGCATGTAAACTAGCCTGAATAAATTTTTGACGGTTTCCTGTCAGAATGTTTTGCTTCTTGAAGAAATATATCTCGTACATTTTCCGCCCCAAAATCCCTCGTGCTGCGCACTCGGGAGCGACAAATTTACTTAACATATTTCTTAGCAAAACATTCTGACAGAAAACGTCAAAATTTAATAGGCTATATGCACTTGGGATATTACTGTTGAATAAAATTAAAAAAAGAACTTGGACTTAGCTGCCTTAGTTTTTGATTTATATCCAAAAATTTGTAAAGTGGTTTACACGGAACTCCCTCGCGCGAATTTGATCAATTTGCAAATAAAAAAAGACGTATCCGCTGGAATTCGAACTCTGCGCTCCGAGGCGAATATTTCCAGCCAGTGTCCTGTCCTCCGCTAGGATAACTAAGCCACGGGGGTGTTCGAGTTGGACGAGTTTCTGCTGCGTTATAAAGCACCATACTATTCTGTCCCATTTGTTATGTTTGCCTTCTATCTGTTAGGTCTCATTTTCGCCAATGATAAAACTTGAGCTATGTGCAAATTATTACTTTTATGTTTTGCAAATAAAAAATTCCTTCGTTTTTTAGACGAGGAAAGTAAAAATGTAGTCCGCTGGGTTTCGCACTCCGCTCTTCACCGCTAGAATAACGGAGCCACTGGCGTGCTCGAAGTGGAGGAGTTGCTGCTGCGTTATAAAGCATCATACTATTCTGTCCAATTTGTGATGTTTACCCTGTATCTGTTCGGTCTCATTTTTGTCAATGATAAAGCCTCAGTATGTGGAAATTATTACTTGTATCTATTTCTCAAGTAAAGCAAAAAAAATGTAAGGTGCTCATCTTGTATCTTGTAGTGGTAGCATCTTAAAACTGCTAATTACCTATAAAAGGTATGAAATTATTTTTGAAAGAATAAATTAATTAGTAATTACAAAAGTACCAGGCTGGATTTATGTAGTAAAAGAACAACATAATATTTGAGATTTGTTTAATAAATGAGAGTTTGGATACGGATACTGTTAAGTGGTGAATACCTTATCAGAAAGGTTCTAGCACATGAGTTAATTTGGTTGGGATAGTTGTTTAGTAATATCAGAGTTTAGATCATAATTTATATTAAATGATAATCGGAATAAGCTATAAGATAGCTGGAAGTAAAGTGAAAGGCAGACTCAAATAATTATTTGAAAAAGTCAGTTATAAAATGTCAGAATAAAATAAATCATATAGAAATGTATCCAGGAGTGTTAGCTTGTAAAAAAATTAGTATAATAATTATTGCTAGAAAAAATTTGGAGAATAAAAATAACAACAATTTTTTTCTAAAAATTTAACATATATTTTAGTAAAAGTAAATTTAAATAATAAAAAACCCTTTAATAAAACTCTGTTTGTTATCTGGTTGGTGTATTGAAGGGTGTGTTTTATAAAAATTAGCAGAACGAAGAATAAAACAAATTTTTAAAACAAACTGAATAACAAATAAAGTTACAAATGGTACAAAGAAGAGTGAGACAGCTAAGAACAATAAAATAGTCTTCATGGAATAACAAAATCTGCAGAGGATTTGGATAAACTGCATTAACGTCACTATTAGTTATCCCTTGTGAGTTGCTGTCAGATGAATACATCTGCAATTAAGCTGAAATTGGATGCACACTGCATGTGAATATACTGTTGGACTTGGACGAGCTTATAATCAAATGGATTTCTGCATCCGAGTTGGATTTTGACGTGGGTAGCATCGAGGTTCTTGTGGCACGTTTGAATTGTCCTGTAATAATTAGATAGAGAGCATGTTTGTTGCTGTTAGAAGTAAGGTGATTCCTAAACACTGGAGCTTACATTGGAAGTGGATGTTTTCAAGTTCTAGTAAATTAATAGAACCACATCTCCACACTCCCTAACAAATAATTTCTACATTTGCTTTAATATAGCGGTTAGTAAAAACATTTTCGATTTTCGCGGCACATTAATTACATTTTATTAAACTTTATCTGTATTTATGACAGCCATCAACAATAATATGGATGTTTTACAATAGGTGGCTAACGAAATAGTACACGGAGGTGTTCGTGGAGCTTGTATTATTTATCCGAATAAACCCTCCATGAATACGGATAAAATATAATAAAATGCAATGAAAAGTCCGCTTAAGTCTGAAATGCACTTATTAAACGCTAACTTAGTGCTAGCGTGAGCGAGTGAGAGTACATGCACGTGTAAAATTTCGCTCTAATAAACAGTCAAAATTATAGCTTAAATTTGATTTTAATTAGTTGTGTTGAAGTACAGTATGCCTCCTTTGAGTAATTGTGCAATTTGTGATAAAACATTAAACCCAGATAAGGAAATTAGCTGTGATATTTGCAAATATCCAATTCATTCGATTTGTTCGGGTCTTTCACGCAGTGAAATACAATGTTTGAGCAGCAAGGACAGGCGAATTACTTATCATTGTAACAAATGTTTATCTCAAAAGTCTGAGGTGAGTGAACTTAGACAACTTATTATTGATTTAAAATCTGAAGTTTCTGAATTAAAAGTCAAATTGCAAACCGTGATCAGATTCAAACTTGTAAAACCAAACCAGAAGATATCATTCAAGAGATATATGAGCGTCAGCGACGAGCTCAAAATGTTATGTTGTTTAATGTGGAGGAAAGTCAATCTGTTGACGATAATGCTCGCATTGTAGATGATCTTAAGAAAGTTAAGGATATGTTTACGGATGTTCCCAATGTTTCAACTGATAACATAAAAATATTTCGTTTGGGCCGCAACCTTGTACAAGGACAACCTCGTCCGTTGAAAGTTATTTTAAAAACTCCTGCTGAAGTGGCTCTTGTTCTTCGTGATAAGCAAAAAATTAGAAGAAAACATCCTAGTATTTTTGTGAGTGCCGATGAAACGTTTATGCAACGAAACTTTATAAAAGAATTACGCTTGGAACTTCAACAACGCATATCTTCAGGTGAGAAAGACTTAACTATTCGTTATTTTCGTGGAGTGCCTAAAATAGTACCAGCAAAAAACTGAATGCTTTTCATCGTCCTACTGCAAACCAGTTGTCTGTATATTACCAAAATGTACGTGGTGTTCGGACCAAATTAAATACGTTGCGGAGTGCTATAGATTGCTTGTGTGTCAATTATGATGTAATTGTTCTTACTGAGACTTGGCTACATGATGGTATTATGGACAATGAACTTGGTTTTAATAATTATGTTGTCTATAGATATGACCGTAATCTGCTTAACAGTGTTTATAGTCTTGGAGGTGGAGTACTTGTTGCTGTAAAAAATGAGTTCTTTAGTCGTATTTTAACCACTTCGATTAACTCTGTTGAGCAATTATTTATTGAGGTAAAGTCCGATCAGATGAGCTTTTTTATTGGAGCTGTGTATATTCCTCCTAAATCTTCCATTATTCCTTATGTTGAACACTGTAGTACTGTTGAAGAAATTATGGCGAATAATGGAGGTACACCAATCTACTTATTTGGTGATTACAACTTGCCGAATAGTTTATGGACTAATGATGACCTTGGAGTACAATGTGAAAATGTTGATGCAGCTACTTCGGCAGACAAAGAAGCGTCTTTAGCTTTAAGTGATACGTTTGGTTATTTAAATCTTTATCAATTGAATAACGTTAAAAATGTGCTCGGAAAGACATTAGATCTCGTTTTTGCTAGCTCGCCGCAACTAGAGATTTCTCTTGCTACTGATTGTCTCCTTGATTGTGACAAATATCATCCTGCTTTGCATGTAGAGATTATTAATTTAAAAACTTCTACTTTGTTAAATTATTGTGAATATGCATACGATTTTAAGAATGCTGATTACAGCAACATCTGCCGGTATTTAGGTGATATAGATTGGGATTTATGTTTAGATGGTCTGGAGTTAGATGAAGCTGTTAATACATTTTATAATCACTTGTATAATGTTATAAATCTGTTAGTTCCTTTGCGTAAATTATGTAGATCTACTTTTCCGTGTTGGTTTAGTAGTGAACTTAAACATTTAATTAATGCCAAAAAAGAAGCCCACAAGAAATATAAAGCCTCTAATTCATTTAATGACTACATGTCATTTTCAGAAATACGTAAGCGTTGTAAAAATCTAGCGGATGAATGTTTTAGGAATTACATTAATAGAGTTGAGAATTCAATTCCTGGTAATATAAAATCTTTTTGGAATTTTGTTAATTCAAATAAAAAAGATCATGGTCTACCTAGTATGATGCATCTGGATGACAATTATGCTAACAATGGGACTGATATTGCGAACTTATTTGCCAATAATTTTGCAGCAGTTTATTCAACTAATGAAGTTCATGTGCCTAATTATAACTTTTATAAATCTACTGATTGCTCTAACATTAGGATCTCGTTGTCTGAGATTGTAGAAAAAATAGATAAGTTGAGTTACTATAAGGGACCTGGTACTGACAGGATACCTTCAATTTTTTTAAAGCAAACTTCTTTCATTGTTGCTAGGCCACTTTTCACATTATTTAACCTTTCATTATCAACTGGACAATTTCCTGATTGTTGGAAAATAAGTTACATTACCCCTGTTTATAAATCTGGAAACAAATCTGATATTCGTAACTACCGACCTATTTCAATAATTAGTTTAATACCAAAAATTTTTGAAAGTATTGTTGCGGATAAATTAACACAAATGTTTAAAAACATCATTATTGATGAACAACATGGATTTACTGAGGGTAGATCAACTTGCACTAATTTATTGTTATATCAGCATTTCATAGTGAACGTTTTGGAGAAAGGCTGTCAGGTAGATGCCGTTTATACGGACTTCTCCAAAGCGTTCGACAGGGTTAATCTGCAAATACTGGTTGCAGTTAAAAGCCTATGGCATTACTGGTTCCTTACTCAGATGGATTGGTAGTTACTTAATGAGTAGAAAGCAAATGGTAAAAATTAAAAACTATGTTTCATATGAAATAGATGTGACATCTGGTGTACCTCAAGGGTCTCACTTGGGTCCCATTCTTTTTAATATCTTTATAAATGATATAACTAAAATTTTTCGTGACTGTCATTTTTTGCTATTTGCTGATGATTTGAAAGTATTTATAAAAGTTGAATCACTGTCTGACACACGTAATTTACAATATGTACTTGATCGTTTGCTTATATGGTGCAACAACAATGTCATTGACTTAAACATATCTAAGTGTTATGTTATGCGTTTTTTTAGATGTAGGAATCCAGTTTTGTATGATTATCATTTAGGTGCAAACCCTCTAAAATCTGTTACTAGCGTTAAGGATTTGGGTGTTATCTTTGATACCACGCTTAGTTTTAGTTTGCATATTGGCACTATTGTTAATAAGGCTTTCAAGATGCTGGGCTTTTTGAAAAGATCGTCAACGAACTTTACTAATGTTAATACAATAAAATTATTATATTGTTCTTTAGTTCGAAGTCACTTAGAATATTGCTCTCCTGTGTGGAATCCTTATTATAAAGTGTATTCTAATAGAATAGAATTAGTGCAGAGAACGTTTTTAAGATTAGTAGCGTTTTAAAATAGGTATCATTGTTAACAGTAACGATTTTTCATACTCGCATATGGAAGATTTTCTCCATTTAGAAACTCTAGAAGTGCGCAGGACTTGTTCTGCTTTATGTTTTCTGTTTAAATTATTAAATGGTTATATAAATTGCCCTAAGTTGTTATCTCAAATTTATTTTCACATTCCTCCTAGAAATATGAGAAATTCTATTCTTTTTCATATACCTATTCATAGAACCACTTATGGACAATACTCTCCTATTTCCAGGATATGTCATAGCGCTAATAATGTCTGTAATAGCATAAATTTCTTTGGTGTAACAATAAATATATTTAAAACTTCACTTAGGGTAATCTTGCAATAATATTTTATGTATGCAGAGAAGTTTTAATTTTTAAGTTTTAGTTCTTCTGTTATTAGGGTGCTTTGTACTATTACTAGATTTGTTTGTCTTGCATTAATATTTTGTGTATGCAGTGAATTTTTTGTTTTTAGTTTATTGTGTTATTAGGGTGCTTTATACTATTACTCGTTTTGTTTTTATGTATTAATTCAATTGGGGTTTCCCGTTAATAAATAAATAAATAAATAAATTCAGCATCCAATTGCTAAGAAAGGCATAGAAATACTTTTTGTGCAATATTGAATACGTAAAACACATCAAAAGTGCACACAAAGCTTGATGTTTCCGTGTAGCCATTCGCAAGTGCATAATCTGATAAATACACACTCGATAAAAATCTCAGAGTGCTATCCGGCAGCTAGCTGTAGTAAATCGTTCATGTTGTCACTGGTGGGTGCCAGGAATACGGATAAAATATAATAAAATGCAATGAAAGGTCAGCTTAAGTCACAAAGGCACTTATTAAACTCTATCTTAATGTAAATTCATCATCCAATTGCTAGGAAGAGCACAGAAATATTTCTTTCGCAAAACTAGTACACGTAAAACACACCAGAAGTACACATAAAGTTTTATGGTTCCGTGTTGGCGATTCGCAAGTGCATATTCTGAAAAATACAAACTCGGTAAGCATCCTAGAATACTGTTTTGGCAGCCAGCTGTAAGAAATCGTTCATATTGTCACTGATGGATGCCATGGATACTGATTAAATATAATAATATGCAATGAAAAGTCCGCTGAACTCGCAAATGCACTTATTAAACGCTATATTAGTGCAAATTCAGCATCCAATTGCTAAGAAGGTGTTATGTCATTTTGATTTTCTTTGTTTTACTAAATTTTACTGAATACGGCCCTGGGCCCCGAAATTACAATCGAGTGTATTTAAGACAGCGTTTCATAAGTGAATTTGCGACTTTAGCGGACTTTTCATTGTATTTTATTATATTTTATCCGTATTCATGGCACCGATCAGTGACAATATGAACGATTTCCTACAGCTGGCTGCCGAAACAGTATTCTGGATGCTTACCTACCGAGATGTACTTTTCAGATTATGCACTTGCGAATATCCACACGGAAACATAAAGCTTTATGTGCAATTCTGGTGTGTGTTACGTGTACTAGTTTTGCAAACGAAATATTTGTATGCCCTTCCTAGCAATTGGATGCTAAATTTGCATTAAGAAAGCGTTTAATAACTGCATTTGCGACTTCAGAGAATTCTTTATTGTATTTTATTATATTTTATCCGTATTCATGCACCCATCAGTGATAATATGAAAGATTTACTACAGCTGGCTGCCGAAATAGCACTCTGGGCTGTTTATCGAGTGTGTATTTTTCAAATTATACACTTGCGAATGTCCACACGGAACCATAAGCTTATGTGCACGTTTGATGTGTTTTACGTGTACTAGTTTTGCAAAAGAAATATTTCTATGCCTTTCCTAGCAATTGGGTGCTGAATTTGCATTAAGATAGCTTTTAATAAGTGCATTTGCGATTTCGGCGGACTTTCCATTGTATTCTATTATATTATATCCGTATACATGGCACCTATCACTGACAATATCAACGATTTACTACAGCTGGCTGCCGAAATAGCACTCTGGGGTGTTTATCGACTGTGTATTTTTCAGATTATACACTTGCGAATGGAAACACCGAACCATAAAGCTTTATGTGCAATTCTGGTGTTTTACGTGTACTAGTTTTGCAAAAGAAATATTTCTATGCCCTTCCTAGCAATTGGATGCTGAATTTGCATTAAGATAGCGTTTAATAAATGCATTTGCGACTTTAGCGGACCTTTCATTACATTTTATTACATTTTATTCATGGCACACATCAGTAACAATATGAATGATTTACAGCTGGATGCGATCTGGGGTGTTTATACAGAGTGCATTTTTCAGATTATACACTTGCGAATGGCCACACGGAACCCTAAAGCTTTATGTCCAATTCTGGTGTGTTTTACGTGTACTAGTTTTGCAAAAGAAATATTTCTATGCCCTTTCTAGCAATTGGATGTTGAATTTGCATTGAGATAGCGTTTAATAAGTGCGTTTGCGACTTCAGCGAACCTTTCATTACATTTTATTACATTTTATCCGTATTCATGGCACACATCAGTTACAATATGAACGATTTACTACAGCTGGCTGCCGAAACAGTATTCTGGAATACTTATCGAGTGTGTATTTTTCAGATTATGCACTTGCGAATGGCCACACTGAGACATAAATATTTATGTTCACTTCTGGTGTGTTTTAAGTGCACTAGTTTTGCAAATGAAATGTTTCTATGCCCTTTGTAGCAACTGGATGCTGAATTTGCACTAAGATAGCGTTTATTAAGTGCATTTGCGAGTTCAGCAGACTTTTCATTGTATTTTATCCGTATTCATGGCACACATCAGCAACAATATGAACGATTTACTACAGCTGGCTGCCGAAATAGCACTCTGGAGTGCTTATGGAGTGTGTATTATTCAGATTATACACTTGCGAATGGCCACACGGAACCATAAAGCTTTATGTGCAATTCTGGTGTGTTTTACGTGTACTAGTTTTGCAAAAGAAATATGTCTATGCTCTTCCTAGCAATTGGATGCTGAATTTGCATTAAGATAACATTTCATAAGTGCATTTGCGACTTCAGCGGACTTTTCATTGTATTTTCTTATGATTTATTCGTATTCATGGCACCCATCAGTGACAATATGAACGATTTCCTACAGCTTGCTGCCGAAACAGTATTCTGGGATGCTTACCGAGTTTGTATTTTTCAGATTATGCACTTGCAAATAGCCACACGGAAATATAAAGCTTTATGTATAATTCTGGTGTGTTTTACGTGTACTAGTTTTGCAAAAGAAGTATTTGTATGCTCCTCCTAGCAATCGGACGCTGAATTTGCATTAAGAAAGCGTTTAATAAGTGCATTTGCGACTTCAGCGAACCTTTCATTACATTTTATCCGTATTCATGACACACATCAGTAACAATATGAACGATTTACTATAGCTGGCTGCCGAAATAGCACTCTGGGGGTGTTTATCGAGTGTGTATTTTTCAGATTATATACTTGCGAATGGCCACACGGAACCACAAAGCTTTATGTGCACTTCTGGTGTGTTTTAAGTGCACTAGCTTTGGAAATGAAATGTTTCTATACCCTTTGTTACATAATAATTTAACTCGATCGACATTGGTAGTGATAAAAGACAAAATCGGGAAAAAAAGTAAAGGGTTTGCCGGTTTTCGCAATGACACAGATCTTAAAATGTCTCGAAACAGATGGAAGTGTTTCTGTTACCATCAAGCTGGCTCAATCGAGAAGGGGTGGTTCGAAAGCTCACTCAAAACCGACGGCACTTACCCTATACTTTTACTCAAAATAATATTGCTCGAGGCGCCACTCACTTGAAGGGATGAAAAGCTCTCGTGACCAAAGCGGGAAAAATCACGGAAGCTATGTCAAAAATTCGCCGGGTTAGCTGCTGGCTGGCTGGCTTTGACAAAATTAGTATTTAATGATTTAAACACACAGAGAGTTTCAAGTTAAATACACAAGTGGTACCCCTAACTGAAAATTATAGGGGATCCCAGCAAAAGTTATCTTAATTGCTAATTAATAATACAGAAATTTCGCATACAAAAAGAAAGGAAAAACAGGAAAAGTTTTCCCACAGTTACTTTTAAAACAAAATTTAATACTTATAAGGTCCTTTGACAAAGGGAATCGGCGCACACAAGAACAGATACGGCACTTCCGCGAGGAACTTAATAGTGCAATATAATTATAAGTCGAACATTTACCTTGGATAGCCAAATCATGGTTGTCTTCGCTCAGGAGCTGACAGGGCCGGCCTGGTGATTGCTTTGCGGCACCGGAAGCGACGATCGCAGTACCCACAAGGTTGAAGTCGAAATTCGGTAGAAGTTCTCCTTACCAACAATCTCAAAGGGCGGCGGTAAAGATAGCACGACGTAACTGGATCTGCAGATGCAAAACTTCCCAATACGAGAATGGAGGCTTGAAGAAGAAGCGTCTTATCTTGATGTGCAATAGTGCAAAATTGTTCTCATAATCCAATGAGCAAGAACTCCAAAACGAAAGGACACCTCGTCGCCCTCCCAAATACATTGTACTAATACATCGCCTCCCCCGGCACTCAAGATTTCAAAGAACTTTGCCATAATCTTTATGGCACGAAAAACTCGAAGGATTTCCACACAAACGACAGTTTCACTTCCTCGGAAGTCACCAACAATTGGCGGAGCACACGATTATTTAAACTGAAAGCGACAATGCAAACGGGCCGCCCCCGGCCGCCAAGACTGCGGGGGCGCGCGCTAAAACCACACAGTTCTTGCTTAGTTCAAAGCTAGCTCGTAATTAGCTGCTAAATTCAAACTGCAGCGGAGCGACCATAAAATTCGTAATTAACTTAAGCACAAATCGACGCAACCCCCGGTTCCGAGGTGCGAGCACAGTCTATATTATATAGACTGTGGTGCGAGATAGATGCAGAAGTGTGAAATATCCAATCAGCACGTTTTATACACTATACTTTTCCGACAACCACCTAAAATCTAATAAATTAATATTTGATTCTTTATAATATAAACCAAATTTACCACTTTTAACCGCAAAATGAACTTACTAGATTTTTGAACCGGCTTGTTTCGCGACTTGGCCTAATTGGCCGTGACGCTCTCGCCCATTTTAGTTGCTACGGGAGACTATGTCGCACTAGTGTTTCAAGACGGAAAACGCACGCTCCACGTGACCTTTTCAGGTGACCTGTGCTATGTGTCACTTTCAGTAACACCAAGCCATGCCATTTTTGGCATTTTTCGTAGTGGTCGTCGGAAAAATTCGTTTTCGCGCCCGTTATTATTTATTTCACGGCCGCAAACTTACGGCACGGTTGTACAAAAAACTGATAACGTGCTTTTGATTATATTATGGATTGCGATTGCACTAAAAATGTTGTGTATGCCACGTTTGTGAAATGTTTGGCTTCCTTGGAATAATTTGACGGACTCAACTTTCGCGGCCTGGGTATACAAATAACTATTTTCGCGCCGGCCCTGCGCCTGTGACAGTAAAACAACTTGTTTGGTTTTTCTGCAACCTTCTTAAAAGTCATTACTTTTTTTCTATAACACATGTTAAAGTGTGCTTTTATCAACTCAAAACAAAAGGTCAAGTTTTACTTTAACAGCAAGGGTAGATAAAGTAGCACTTTAACATCAAGGATAGATAAAGTAATTTAATTTTCTAACTTTTGTTTAAATTAAATATAACAGCTTCGTATTATCGTAGCAATCCAATCTAGCTACAGACATTTTGAAATGTGATTGACTGTCATTATTTTCTTTTGAAATTGTTAAAGTTCTTGCTATTGAAAAACTATTGTATTATACACGACGATAAAGTTATTTCTATCCACTCTTGAATCATTAACGTCTCGACTTCGTCTCGACGTTAAACGATTCACTCGTGGATAAAATCTAACTTTATCGTCTTGTATAAAAAATTACTATTAATTCCAGAATCTTAATAAGATTGAAGTTGACGTTTCTCTTACTGACACAAAAAGTATATCCTGCTAGGCAATTAAAAGTGAGTTCTACTTGATCGGTTATGGATGCAATTGTCTTAGGGCCGGTTCTACAATGCAAGTAGGTATACAGGGTGCCCGGATTTCGTAGCGACAACATGGGTACCTAGGTAACTTTTGTATTTGAAGAGATAGAGAGATGGTTAAATTAAAAAAAAGTGCAGGTTTGAGAGCTCATTAAGAATCCATCTTCAAATTTTACTTGTCATGGCCCACTTGTCTAAAATTAAAAAAAAACAAAATCACCTCATTTCTTTTATATGCCGTAACTTTTTTGTTACTTAAGATATTGAGATGCTATTTAAACTAATTTGCATGGTAATTTAAACACTTTTATTGGCACTTAATAAAACCAATTTCATTTGTGTAAATTTTTAGTAATCTAACCTAACCTTAAAATTTTAAATTGGTACCGTGCAATTTTTTGGCCCTTTTAAGAGAGGATTTTTTTCTGAATGCAATGATGTATTACATGATATGGAAACTTCTTCAAAATTTTGAAAAACTGAGCTTATTCTTTTTATATATATATATATTTGGGATCAACTATATTGTATCTACATTGACATTTAGTTCAATATATAACAAACTAGTCAGACAGCTAGATGCTGCATTCCCATTCCCCTTCTCCATGCCTCTCGGTTATGTGCCATATCTTCGTTCATGTCCCGCTGTCTCATCGCCTGGCGTATCCCTTCGTTCCAGGACCTCCGCGGGCGACCTCTTTTATTTCTTCCAGGTGGTGTCCAGCTGAATATTCGTTTCGGCCATCTTGATTCATCCATGCGTAAAAGGTGCCCAAACCATTTCAAGCCTTTCTTTTCTATCCTTTGTATTACAGTTTCTCTTGCCGCCATCTCATTTCTTATTTGTTCGTTTCTTATCCTTTCTATTCTCGATCTTCTTGCACTTCTGCGTAAGTAGTCCATTTCTACTGCTGTTATCTTTCTCTTATCTTCTTCTTTTAATGTCCATACTTCGCATCCATAAGTTAGAACGGTTTCTACCATTGTTTGTCCTATCCGTTTTTTGTTTTGTCGGCTAATATTTTTGTCCCACCACACTGAATTAAGTGCTCCTACGACCTTCCTAGCATTTTGTAGTCGAGTTTGTATTTCTTGTTTTCCAATTCCATTTCTATCTACCATCGCTCCCAGATACTTAAACGTGTCCACTTGTGTTACAAGCGTATTGTCATTGATTAGGACCTCAAACCTGGTATCTGAATTCACTACTAAGTACTCTGTTTTGTCTAGGCTTATTTGCAACCCCCACTTTTCATATTCCGTGTAAAGCCTTTTTAACATAAACTCCATGTCAAATGAATCCTGCGCTATAATCGCTTGATCATCGGCGAAACTTAATGTAAATAGGAATGCACCACCAACTGGTATGCCCATTCCTACACAAGTCCGCTTCCAATGTCGCATTGCAATTTCAACATATATATTAAATAAAATGGGCGACAAGCTACAGCCCTGTCTAAGACCTTTGGTAGGCTGTATGGGTTCTGACAGTGATCGTCCCTGCTTAACATAAGCGATGTTATTAGAGTATAGTTCCTGAATGATCTCAGTAATGTAATTATTCTTTTTACAGGCAGAAATCACTAGTGCTATGATCACAATAACTTTGTTTTTTGTTTATCACGTTATCTGTGAAATTATGTTTCGAAACAAAAAGCAGGCTTATCATCATACGTGCCTGTCAGTAGTGTGAGTGTTATTACTTCTACTTATAATGGAGAATTTTGAAAATATGATGTATTTTGTGCGTATATCAAGTGCTACAAGAATATCTAACCGGCAATGACTACAATGACCTACACGGTCCCAAGAAAATCGCTTGCGCAAACATCTTAATATTCGTTTAATGCAAATTCAGGATCCAATTGCTAGGAAGGGCATAGAAATATTTCTTTTGCAAAACTAGTACCTACACGTAACACACACCAGAATTGCACATAAAGCTTTATGTTTCTGTGTGGCCATTCGCAAGTGCATAATCTGAAAAATACACAGTCAATAAGCATTCCAGAATACTGTTTCGGCAGCCAGCTGTAGTAAATCGTTCATATTGTCACTGATGGGTTTAAAGTCGATATGATCTGCAAACAGGCTTCTTAATATGTATTTTACGTTGATGTATCCTTATCTTGCGTATGATAGTGTAATCTGGGGTCTATCTGTTAATAATACGAGAGTATCTACTTAAAAATCAAAAGCGTCTTTAAGATTAATACCTATATAACTTAGATAAAGTCCTGTCGGTCGTACTTCATAAAATACAAAATTTTATATGAAAAGGCTCTTGTGTATAAATGTAGCAAAATTTATAATCATCTCCCAGCTGTAATAAAATCTAGTTCAACATTGTATAGCTTTAAATCTAATTTCAAATCGTACCTAATAGAAAAGAAGCTGAGTAGCGCAGATGGGTAGGCGCTTGACTTGCATTAAGCAAATCCTTCGTTCAAATCCCGCAAGGGCCGGAATTTTCCGCAACCTTGGAGATTTAAGCCGGGCTTGGTGAGATCATTCACAATTGGGCACCAAATTAATTGTGCTCTACTCAGAACCACAGACCTAAGAGATAGAGTAACAAGGTCAACACACACCTCTAACACACAATAGTTGCTACGCAAGCACGAAAGGCGCGCTTCAACTTTGTATCTTACAATTCGGGGCAGGTTGAGCACTACACCGCCAGATGCTAGCGTACAAAGCACCAGCCTCTACACCACCGCTAAGGTAACAAGAGGTTAATGATTATACATACATACATACACCTAGTAGAAACATACACCTAGTAGAAAAATGCTTTTACTCAAAAGCAGAATATTTTAATGTTTAAATGTAGAATTGTGTGTTATACGTTTTTCTGTGTAGCAAATTTGCGAAGTGTGTATGTACAATTGTTACTTATGTATATCCGCTCACTAAAAATTATTATTATGGAATGTCTACGTATGGAACACCTATTCTGGACTCACTATGAATACTTCTGACAGTTGTGGGACATCATTGGTAGAGACCCAGGTTTCAGGAATATTTTCTCAACTGATGTTGGTGTCTTCCCCATGAGGGTCCGAGGTTTTCAAACCGTCTGAACTGTATTTAGTTCTGTCACTAACTTTTGAAATGTATTGAAGCTATTTTAAAGTAAAAATATTTTTTATTTTTAATTAAACCCTTACAAGAGCAATTGATACTCAACTTTTACTTCGACACGAAGTGTACGAAGTATTGAAATTCCCTCATATCGAAAACCACTCGGAGTCAAATATCTCTAAAATTCGTGCCAACCGACTAATGAACCCACTAGTTATACCAAATCTCCGTCTCGACTGTGCGGATCTTTTGGTGTAGATACCAGCCCACTAGATTCCTCCCCCGTATTGGGGGTTGCCTAAACGTGCTGTGCGGTGTATGTATGTTCGTATATGCACACGATTCCGGTCGCCAGGAACCTTCCTGAAGTCTTGGATCGTTTTCATACGATAGGTCCTCCGAAAATGAAGGCAACATCAACTTTTGCGGTATGGTCGTCGGCAAAAAATTTTTTTTTTTTTTTTATAAATAACTGGTTCATAACATTTCATTGTATTAGCGAAACAAAGTGATGTTGAGTGTCGAAGTATTCTTGGAAAGCATGGAAGGGCGCTTTTCTTGGGTGGGGGGTACCGTATATTTTTTGTTACATTGAAATAGCAAACAGACCAGAGCAGATATGGTGTAACTTTGGAATCTGAATTTATTTTCTTAAATGTTACATAAATCTTGCCACGATATCTTTAAGGAACCGTTGTTGATATTATTTAACTTAATACTTAAAACCAATATTTTTCCAGACCAGTGGAAATTAACAAGAGTTAACCCCATCCATAAATCGGGTAGTCGGTCAGATGTTGAAAATTACAGACCAATAGCGGTTCTTTCGATGCCAGCAAAAATGTCTGAGCAGTTATTATGCACAAAGTTATACAGCCATATAAAACACTTGGTTTGTGATAAACAGCATTGCTTTATGGCAGGTCACTCAGTCGAGACTAATTTAATCTATTTTACCGATTATGTAAGCGGTGTTATCGATGGGGTTGGACAAGTAGATGTTGTATACACAGACTTTGCCAAAGCTTTTGACAAGGTAAAACATGATTTATTATTAAAAAACTGTATTCATTTGGTTTTAGTCTAGACTTATTTAATTTATTTAAATCTTACTTGCAGAATAGGTATCAGTTTGTTAAATTTAATGGAACTACCTCGCAGAAATACTCAACTCCCTCGGGTGTTCCACAGGGTAGCAACCTGGGACCAATTCTCTTTCTCATCTTCATAAAAACTTACTAGGCGTTGTAAGCAACTCGAATTATCTTCTGTTTGTCGATGATTTGAAGATTTTTAGAGAAGTTCGAACTACGCATGATGCCAATCTATTGCAACAGGATCTTTTAGCTATTTCAAATTGGAGTGTGAATAACGATCTGCTGTTTAATGTTAAAAAGTGTAAAGTCATGACTTACGCACGTAAAAGCAACAACGTAATGTTTAACTATGAAATTAACAATACCGTTTTAGATAAGTAAATGAAATTCGAGACAGGAGTAACGTTCAATATATCACTTAATTGGGAAACTCATATCGAAAATATTGTTACACATTCATTAAAAAATCTTGGATTCTTAATGCAGGCACCTCAGAATTTACAAACACTAAGCCAATAATATTACTTTATAATAATATTGTTAGATCAAAATTAGAATTTGCATCCATTGTTTGGAATCCGGGAATATTATTGTACGAACAGAAAATTGAAATAGTTTAAAATAAATTCATAAAATATTCATGCTTTAAGCAACGGGGTCGATATCCACACTATGATGAATATCATGATATTCGTTCTGAACTTGGAATTTTCAAGCTTGGCCTGTGGAGGAAGATGGCAGCAATATTTTTGATACACAAATTAATGACTAATAGAGCAGACTGTCCCATGTTGCCGCCTTGGTGAAATTATATATTCCGGCTTTGCGATGCAGACCTCGTAACCTGTTCTTCATTCCATTTTGTAGAACTAACTTACGTATAAATTCATTTATGATTAGGATTCACAAATTTAGTAATCTCAGATTTCCAGGTCAACATTTTTAACAAATCGGTAAAATCTTATAAAAGCCAAATACTTCAGCATTACTCTACTAAATTTTTATTTGAATGATAAATTGCTTACGCTCTACGTGTTATGTTTATATTAGCATTAGGATTATTAGTATATACTGCATAGGTTTTTTGTAATGTGAGCTTGAATCGCAAGCAATATTACTGGGTTTAGATTCCTGTTTTGCTTGCTATTATAAATACAGTACAACCTTGTTAAGTCGCCCCCCTTTAAGTCGGATCTCCAGGTAACCCGGACCGGTTTAGGAAAAACGTAAACAGAAATTAACAAGCTTTTTCCGCAAATATTAGACATACATACATACCTGTACAATCAACAGTTGTATTTTTTTGTTGTATTGTGATGTGTCAATATTTTAAAAGTATTTTTCTCCATAATAAAGGAAATTATTGAAAGTATATTTTCATTTTTAATTTTTTTCTGCTCTCTTTCGGGCTAACCCGGATTTTTGATAAGCCGGATCGGCCGCGGTCCCGGCTGGTCCGACTTAACGAGGTTGTACTGTAAATAAATATTTCAAAAATAAAATACTTCTGTAATTTTATCACATTGGCTATAAATGGCTATAAAAACTATTTTTTAACAATATTCCAGCAGAACTTCAACCATATGACTCATTTTAATGGCAGCAAACACCACCTGGACTATAAAATTGTGAAGACTGCTGATCAGTAGGATATTGCTTTTCATTTAGACAACACAGGGACTTTAGTACTTTGATAAATCAGTATCTTAGTCTTTCACCAATCATTGGGACCAACACGTAATGCTATATTGCCACAATCATAGTTTTGGACGTTTTGGAAAAGTCTTCACCCCAGTGTGGGATCCTTTGTATTGCTAATTCCTGTGTTTAGGATTACCTGTTATAAATTTATTATAATCAGGTTTCTCCTGTATATCATAGTGTTTTCTCTGTAAAAAATCTAACAAACATTCTCTTAAAATGCACTGTTTTGGTCGTTATCTATTGAACGACTGTGTGGTGCCGTGCTTGTTCAAGATATTACTTTGGCATTTTGCTGTTTATACTGCAGGATTCTTCAAAAGGTGTGCTGAACGACTTCTAGGCCACTTAAACCATTAACATCGTTGCATCAAGTTCACAATAAAAACAGAAGCAAATCGGTATTTAAAGTTCCTGGATGCATTAGTGAAACATGATGAAAACTTATTGTCACATCCAGTCTACCTCAAGAAAACATGAATTGCTATCTCCATACCAGCATCGTCTACAACAAAAGAAAACCCTCACCAAGAACATGTAAAGGAAATTTTGAGAACAGCAAAAAGAACAACCTGAAGAATACGTGCACTGCATTTATCGCTAAAGTTACCGATAGGTTAAGAAAGACCTTAAGGAAGAAAAAAATGGTGCGTGATTTGGAACTGATACCAAAATAGAGCAGCTGATTTCCTACAACAAAGATTTTTTGTCAAAATTCCGAGAAGCCATTTACAGTTGTGAAAAAGGCCACATTGGGGCAACAGGATGGAGCATTTGGTGTGGAAAAACCGAACAATGATAGAATACATAATGTGGAAATAAAGAGAGATCTGCAACGGTCAAAAAGAACTGCAGAATGACTACTACTGCATCGATTTTATTCGATTATGAAAAACATAAACTTTATTATCACAAACAATAAATACCCTTATGCATAGTCGTTCGCCAGCAATTTCTCTTGACGAAGCTCCCAGCAATTCGCTGGCGAAGGGACGAAGCCTAATTTGCATTTCATCTCCAAATATACATCTTAGTATTCTGCGCTCCTAAACTGTAAGATGTATTAATTATTAAAAAAATCGACTTGTTCGCCCAATTTCCTTCTTAATTTCATCAATACACATACAACATACCATTCATTTTTTTGATGAGTTAGTAATTTTATAGGATTAACAGATTTCGTTGGTTGTGTTCTTTTATTTACACTATCAAAACCATAAGATTAATATTTATGTTATAAAATACTTACGTTACACAGTTAAATATAAAATTTCGTAATTCTAGTCAATCGTATTTACATAGTTCAAATATTTTTAGCAAACAGTAATCCAATTAAAAATATGGGATAAAATGAAACAAAATTGAAAAAGCGTGCTAGCAGAGGAAAGGCCCGAGTTGATGGCCACAGTTGGTGGATAGACTACCTTTTACCACACATGGAATTTGAAATAAATAATGAGGATTCCGATGGCATGATTTTAAATAGAAATACAGGAAGTACTAAAAATAAAATTTTAAAATAACTAAAAACAAAAAAAATCCACATCTGCACTGTATATGTAATTAAATTAAAAGTTCTCTTTTAGACTAAACTTGTGGAAGATTACCTGTTATTTTGGTCTAAATGTGACTGTGGTTATACATCATATTTTAGGGACAGCTAATACTCTACGTCTTGAAATTTATTATAATTACAATAATTTTTCCAATAAATTGCATAATTATTACAAATATAAATTAAATGAATTTTGTAAGTAGGTACTTATTATTATTAAAATATACAATTACATACTTCTTTGCTGTATTAAGATAAACTGCTGCTCTTATTTGCGTTGTCCAACATTTAATAAAACAAACAAAATGACAGTGTTACAACGATACAATACATATTGTAGTCATGCTCACATAAATCTAGTACAAGCAATTTAGATCTAGTTAGGCAATTATCTAAAATTGTTTTCCCGCTGCTGATCATGTAAGTCAGTGATACAGCCTTAGTAACAAAACGTGTAAGTCGGTGATTATATTTGTTTGCTACTTTTTCTTGACAACGGAACTTAATATTATTATTAAGTTCCTAGGATAATAAAATTATCAAAGCAAGATGCAGATTTAGACGTTTTGTTTAGAAATTGCAAGTGTTTATGTGACACTCACGAAAACTAATCCTGGTGACAGATGACAAACCGAACAATTTTTTCATAAATCTAAGAAAATTTCGCTAAGCAGCAGGAAAAATATAATAAGATAACTCGGAATGTATCGCCTATTAACATTTTCGGCAGGCAACAAGCCGCGACTTCGTCTTGCCTGCCTCAAATGTTAATAGGTCCTTACATTCCTTGTTACTTAAATAGCTATTGTTGTAGAACTGACTTTTCATTAAGTACAAAATAAAAGAAAGGCAACTAATATTTTATTGCTCCACCATTTGAGTCAATTACAGCCCTTAATACAGTACACAAAATAAATATATTTGTACTAGATTTATGTGAGCATGACTGTACATGCAGGAGTGTTGTCGGGTACAAGAACTGAAGCGTTCTGTTTTGCACTTCCTTTGCTTAGCTAAGTCTCTACAAACAACTTTAACTCATACATATCCACAATTGGAGCTATTAAAAATCCATAAATACTTATATTTCTTTATTACAGCATTTGCTAGGCGGTACATCCCAATCATACAAATAATAAATTCGCTTCGTCATTTCTCTGTCACATGTATTTCCAGACTTAATAATATTATTATACATACTATACATTTGTTTTATTGATAAATTGTGGGAGAGCAAATGATAATTTTGGCAACCACGTGATGTCCATTCTGTATCAAACCGTATGTCATGAATGCGTAGTATATTATTAGTCGATGCCAACCAAGCACCCACACTAACATCTTCAGATCTGTAGTATCTGCAATACATATGTTAGTTGTACAATTCTACATATTTCAAAACAGGTACCTTAAATGCTCTGAATTTTTGGCAATAAATCTGACTAAACCCTTTGATAAAATATAGCCTCCACCTAAAGCGTATGGTAAGTAAGTGTCACATAATATCCAGTTATCTTCTTTCCACTTCCCTGATCGCTTTATTCTCGCTTTTCCATTAAAATAGCCCCAATATAATTGTAAATGACTAGTTGAAAGCTCGTTATTCATCTGTGCGTTTACTCGGAGATATGGCGATGTGTTGTCACTGATGAAGTTAACTGCCTTTGGATCAGATTTGAGATAAATTATTTCTATTTGTTCAATTTCGTGTGCTAAACTGTCCAGTCTTACGAAACTATCATCATCACACTTTAATACATATCTAAAATTTAAGCCTACGTCTAACTGTTCATTTAGCCACACAAAACTACTCATAACTTTATGTGTGAGGTTGTTGTAACTATCATACATTGGTAATATCAACATATCGTTATATTGAGATTGTTCAGAACTAAGATGTAAAATATTATCTGTAGTCAATCCTAGACTACCAATCACGAAATAATGCCTCGAAAAACACTGGCTTTCTTCTCCAACATTATGCATTCTGTCGGTCAATTTAAGCCATGTTTCTCGTATAGCCATCCGCTTGTGCAAATTTTTTGGTGCTGACATAATAAGTATTATTATTTTGGGGCTCTTCAGTTTGGAGTTCCTCATTATATTGTATTCTCTGTCCGTGTCATCTATTTGGCAGGTTTTATTGATTGGGGCCAGAGTTGTAGCTACCATGCATCCAAGCAGAAATGAGAAAATGGAAATTAGTAGGAGTTTGCAATGTCTTATTTGTAATTTTGTTAATCTTTTCATGTTATAATACGTTCAAGAGAGAAGTCTAATTCACAGAGTTACATATTTATTTTTATAGGTTATGTTTGTATACTACCAACTACAGATGTAATAAAAAGTAGACAGCCTGTAATGCAGAGATGCATACAGAAGTAACAATAATTGGTGAACATGCAGCGAACAGTAACATGGTAAAATAACTAAAATATATTAGACTATTCAATTCACCTGTCATCCGTCAAAAAGTGACCAATGAAAATCCAGAATTCTGACGTTTCTTGACCAATCCAAAAAATATCAGTGGATATATCTTCCTAGAAGGTATTCAAGTGACTATTTTAAACAAATGTGATTTTTATTAGAAAAAGTCAATATTAGTGTTCTGTTACTATAGAAATTGCGTAGTTTGTTGCTACATTTACTGAAAACTAATTTGAAAAAGTAGTTTGGTTCATTAAATAGTCCCCCGAATACCATTCTTAGTCAAAGTTAAGTAGATTATTTTTGCGGTGGTATCACTACTCATGTCCATTGCGCTTGGGATTAGGACTCGTGCTATCGCACTCGTCCTAATCGTACCAAAGCGCAATGGACATTCGTGACACCACCGCAAAAATAGTCGACATAACTTTGACTACTCATGGTATTATAAGTGAAAATACAGCTCTTTTCCTGAGGATACATAGAGTTCTTTCTTATAAATTGTGTTCCAATATTCAGCACCATTCTCTTACAATCGGTAAATAAAATGTGCTTTTTTAACAAAAATGTGACGTTTGAGTATATGTACCTATAGGGCATTCAGGAAACACAAAAACATTTTAATTTATTCGAAGTTGGCATGTGCATATAATTTTTGTTATAGGGATTCTGTATTTTGTTTTGCAAAGGTTTCCACACCTGTATACAGGCAGATTTGAATTTAAAAATGACAATTAATATTTCTCTTTGTCAGTGTCAAAGTAAATATTTTTCTAGAAATTCTCACCTGAACTTCTCTAGAATGTAATAAAAATATGTATTAGTAAACACTATGTTAATAGTATCCAACCAGTAATTGTATAATATCTTGAAAGTAGTTAATTACAACATTTATGACAAATGGGAAGTAAATGTCACACCCTTAACCTATATGTTTTAGTAATTTTTTGTAAGTACATTCCTAGACAAAGATAAATTCTGGAAGTACACTCATGAAATTTTTAAAATCAAAGGCCACTTTGTGTTTTTATGTTTACTGAACAGACTATACATATAAGTATACTGCATGGTATACTGCTGTTGCTTTAAACCAGGGTTTATCTGTATTAAATTTACATTTCGGCAAAATTCTAAGTAGGGCTTTAACCGTATGACCAAATGACCATAGTAGTTGGCGTCTAAATTACTTGGTATATGCATGCCTAGACCTTGTCCAGCGTACTTAAGAGTGCTAGGGAGAGGGTTTAGGCAACACACTGCGCTAGGTAAAATTTTCACATATAATCTCATAAGAGCATTAATTCTTTCCGGAAATTTTTTGAGTGCGATCCAACAACGTCGTATTAATTTGCCCGAGCGGGACGCGAGAGCAAATTAGGACGTTGTTGAAATGCACGAAAAATAATTTCCGAATAGGAATTAATGCTCGAATGCAGATTCGGTAAGAAAATCGTAACGACACAAACTCTAAAAAGAAGCAATCCATACCTACAAAAAATTTCCAAGAAATTTTGATGTTGTCTTGGTTACGGCTCGTGAACTAATTTTTCTATTGGTCATTAATGAGTGTCGTACGATTTTCATATATAATGCAACTAGTGGGTTCTTGATTACCAAATAATCATTTCTGTTTACACGAGATATATTGTTTGGCAATCGCGCGAGTCCGAAGGACGAGCGTGATTGCCTAAAACAATATATCGAGTGGAAACAGAAATGATTTGATAATCAAGAAGACACGAGTTGCATTCGGCTAGATTATATCACGAGTCAATAAACAACGTTTGAATAGTGTATTTTAAATATTAAAAGTACGGTTAATGTGGTTGTTATGACAATTGTACTGACAGCAGGTAACGTGATGTTTGTGAAGGAGTGTGATTATCACCTATTAATCAGGAAGGTATGTGATTGTCAGTTGCTATGTACATTATCAAAAGTTAATACATGCGTAACTATGCATTTTGCCGTTTTTCATTGGTTGATGTTAGAGGGAGTGGTATAATCACCCTAATCTCATAAGAGCATTAATTCTTTCCGGAAATAGTTATTTTCATGACAAGCTTCGAAAGTAGCAAATATCGTGCGAGTGTTGATTAGACAAACGAGGGCGCAGCGAAGCGAAGCCCGAGTGGATCTATAACACGAGCACAGATATTTGCACTTTCGGGCGAGTTATGAACACTATTTTTTAGACGACCACTCAAAGTAAATTCTATTTTTAAGAATTGTTTTTATTTCGTTTGCAAAATTGATCGTTATATTATTATTGGTACAATTATAAAAAATTAGAGCTTGTTGGAAGCAGAGCAACGAATAAAGCAAAAGCGTCTCGATTATTTGAATCACGGTCTGCTGAATTGTGTGGCAAACGTCAAAGTGACGTTTGTCACACAATTAAGCAGGCCGTGATTTGAATAACTTTGTGCCGTTACGATATAACTAGCACGATATAATATCGTGCTAGTGTATGAAATTGTCAACTTTCTGTAGTTGGCTGCTATCGCGATAATGTTACTTTCATACGTGGTCGTCTAAAAAATATTTTCCGGATATGAATTAATGCTCGAATGCAGATTCGGTAAGAAAATCGTAACGACACAAACCCTAAAAAGAAGTAATGTCTACCTAAAAAAAATTTCCAAGAAATGTTGTTGTTGTCTTGGTTATGGCTTGTGAACTAATTTTTCTATTGGTCATTAATGAGTGTCGTACGATTTTCGTAAAAATAAAATCCTAATGTCGGGGATAGCACCTACAAAAATCAATTTGAAGGGACGTTTGCTATTTTATTATAGCGTTAGTAGATATAATAGAGTCACTGTGCCAACTTTAGATTTTTGCAAAAAGATTTCAAACATCTTATAAATCGATATTTGTATAATTTTACTTAATAAAATATAAAGGTTTTTATTGAGATAGCGGGAAAATAAAATATGGCCTGTCAATTGAACACTTATTAGCAGTTAAATAACGCATTCAAAACGATTTCAAAAGATAACATTCTTTAAATATCCAAGACAATGCACCATATTAACTAAAATAATATCCCTGCGTACATCTCGCTCTGTTATGAACCGCCGCGCCTCTCACGCGCATCGGTTTACCTGCGTACGCCACACGCTCTTAGGATTAACTTCTCGTAAGACCTTCCAGGGTTTTTAACGATAGCAGGTATTTACCAAGGTGGTACGTGCTAGAAAGAATCTAGGCAGTTATTTAGAAATGCTTTATTAAATCATCAATATAACTATTTTTATCTACTCCAGTGGGAGAAGTAACGCATTACGTCACTCATTTGACACTATTTCAGTTAGGTAATGAAGCTCATTACACCACTCAGTTATGTAATGGTTTCATTACGCAACTGAGTTGTGTAATGACTTCATTACGTAACTGAAATAGTGTCAAATGAATGACATAATGACATTTGCCTACTAAAATATTTTTGAAAATGACAGATCTGACATTTATCTTAATGCACTTTTCTCAATAGGCAGTTGTATATAAAATTTTACAAGACAATCATAATATGTACATACTTGCAATTGAGAAAAAATGTAGGATACCAAAAAATGTAATAAACAAACTAAGTAACTTACGATTACATATAATGAAATGAAATTACATGAACACCAGTATAGTTTTTTTTTGCTTTATTATTCCAGGGGCTTTTGTAATTGCCAGTTTTTAATTTTTATAATGTAAAACTACATAAGACAAATTAAAATTGGACAATTTCAGAGGCCACTCGAATGATAAAGTAAAAAATCTGGTGTGATACACGCACACAACTTCCTTTTACAGTGATCTTATAATTAGCAAAACATTTGATTTTACATTTTTAAGCATTTGTCAAAAATTTACAAAAATTACAAATTCTACAAAAACGGTACAAAATAGAGCGTTAGGTGAAGAGCCAAATTTTCTCTAGAATTTTAAGCTGAATTCAAAAATGTAATAATATACCGGGTGTTCTATTTAAGATAGGAGTTAATAAATAAAATAGAAAAAAAAAACAAAAGAAACCCATTTTAGAAGTATTGAACTGGAAAATCACCTATCTCACTTCAATACACATTAAAAATGTAATAAAAATGTGAAGTTTGAAAAAAATCGTTAGAGCCGTTTTTGAAAAAATCGAAAAAAACTGAAAAATTACAAGGGTAAACATTTACTTCCGGTTATGCGATTTTCTTCAAAAGCTTGCTGTCGCATCTACATAGTACACAAAACTTATATATGAAGTTTCAACGCCATACCTCTTTTCGTTTTTGAGATATTCTGTTCACAGACAGACAGACACACACACAGACAGACCAATGAAAAAAAATATGTGTTTTGGGATCAGGGGACTCTAAAACGTGAAGATCTGTTGAAAACTCAATTTCGAATTTTTGGGGTGAATCCAATACTTTCTTTACTGTAAAAGGAAGTAAAAATCAGACTGTATAAATCGACAGAACATAATTGGTTTCCGCATATTTTGAAAAAGTATAATATATTAAAAAACCTTCAAAAACGCGATGTTTTCAATATTTTTAGGTATGTAAACATGCGTAATGATCACTAACCAAAATGTTGAAATATTATAAAGGAAAGCGACAACATTACAAAGCATACATTTCATTGTTTGCTTCAAAGCTTTAAGCTGATTCAGAAAATAAGAAATGTTTATAAGGCGCCGACCAGTAATTTGAAATAGATTTTCTGCGATGTTCTCTTTTTCGCAATAGAGTTCTTCAAGTTCACTGCTGTCATTATTCTCTTCGTCGGAATTTGAACTTGAACTATGATAATCTGGTTTGTTTTTTGAAAAATCATTGCCATTGGACAATGATTCTGTTTCGGAAACATTTTCGTCGTTGTCGCTTTCATTGAATGTAAGTTCGTGTTTATTTTCCGATGTGGCATCGAAAACATTTTCATTACTTTCGGAAAAGCGAAATTCAGCTGGTAAGGAACTTATCGGAGCGTCAGAATTACAAGTAAAGGAAAGCACACTATCAACATCAGAAGTTGGGTAACCAGCAAGTTATGTTTCTGGCTCTGTAAATGAGAGAACAGCTTCCATCTCCTGGAGAGAATTATACGTTATATTTATTACAGCACTTATATTCACTTATCACGTCTATATTCTTGTGCGATAAAATGTATAGTACAATGTGATTTTTCGTAGAAAAGGCAAAAACGTCAAAAACTTATTTGTTTTATTAGTACAAAAATAGTTAATTGTCTACCAAGTGTGGAATAACCGAGTTTTCGCACGTGGCAAAAAATATTTTTTCACAGACTAAGTTACTTACGAGCCCAGAATGACAGAATTTGGCCCGGCTAAGATTTTTTAGGTATTTTTTATCTTTGTGTTATACGCACGAAAGAAAATATTTTCGGTCAATATTTTTAGATCCTGATTGTAGGAGTTTCTAAACAATTTTAGCAATAACGAATTACAAAAATTAATCAGAAAAACTTACTTAGAAATTAATATACCGATTCATTTCATTAGGCCCATATCATCTAAATATCATTTCATTAATCGTAGCATGTTTTGGTTGAAGTGAAACAGTGCTATTTAATACCATATTGACAGTCTGGTGTGGTATTCCTTTTGCAAAAATGGTACGTGATAAAGCTATTGTCAATTTGTTTAATTTCGGTAATTCCTGTGGCAAAAATTTTAAACAATTGCAATTATAGGGTTATAGTGTACGAAATATTTTGAAACGATATAACAACAGGATCAATAGCAGAAAAGCCAAATTTGGGACGAACCTCAAATATTACATCAGCAAATTTTAAAGCTTTGCTTATCTGGGCCAAAAAGGTAAAACCAAATTTAGGAAACAAAAATCCAGCCACTACTCAAAACTAGAAATAAAAAATACGGAAAAACGAAAAAAGTAGTAGAAAATTAAATCTGAAAAGCGATTGAATTTAAGGATAGAAAATGAAATGTCAGGAGAAAGCTTATTAAAAGTACTTTTCAAAATACAGAGATATACAGGGTGTTCCATTTAAATAAATCGAAATAATTATATTTGCTGACTATGAGTTCTCTGTACAGCTATAATACTCAGAGCCGGAAAATAGAACTATTTCTACATTTAATGTAATTACGTATAGAATTTTGGTGTATTGGCATTTGTTTTGTTTTTATCTGATTTTATTTGACCTTGGAATTAATTCATTCCTGCATTTATCGTTTTTCCGTGTTTAATATTTCTTGTATCAACACTGACTGTGAATAAAACCATTAATATCTCCAAAACAGTTGACGCTAGGCCAATACAACTTGATATCAAAATGATGTGTATTTAAATGCAAAACTTTTAAGCTACCCAAATATAGGGCATGCCATTTAAAAAAAAAAGGAAGTTTGATTCCCCACGCTTCTTTGAGCAACCCTGTATAATCAAAAATATTTTAACAATGTGCACCACCTTCGTACCTACAACTTTTATATACACAATATTCATGTACCTAACTCTCATAGTTTTAGAAATAACTTCCACCCCCGCGTCGTTGTCGGACCCTGTACAGAAATATTCTACATTTAAAAAAAGGTTTATTACAGTGTAAAAGAGCAATTGCCTTGTATGTCCCTATGTTCGCACTAGCCTCTACGAATCTTTATATGTTTCCACGTTATATAAGTACTTTTGAAAGCGTATTTTTAATTTATAACATACACTAAACCTTACAAGGCACCAACCACTACACCTCTAGGTAATAAGAGGTTACTGCAAATATATACATTAAGAACAGTTTGACAGTTTATTTGTCTATACAATGCCATTTTTAGATTAACTGTGAGATTGTATGGTAGAAGTATCACGTACTCTAATGTAATAAAACGGTTTCTTTAGTTTTGTCTAGTACTATATTTCTAAATCCCAACAACAACCACACCATTCTTTGCTATAGCAAAAGCAAAATGTTATTCATCTCACCCTTGTGTTACAAAAACAAATTTTTGATACTATCTTTAAATGCAATACCTTCATAATAACAATGTGATAATAATGAAAGTTCTAAACAAGAAATGCCCAGGTTCAAAATGTTACAAGGATGTATTGAGTGAACTCACTTATACATAGAAGCTTTGCTGCAGGTAATAGATTTTCAGATAAGATAGGTACTTAGCGAAATAATCCGCTTCCGACATTTGCATAATAAGACAAAGTCATGTATCTACAGTTGCCTAAGTATTTTACTTTCAAGGCGCAAATCAAAAATTTACCTCGTTCACTGTAGAAATATATGAGCTCTCCTTAGCCGCCTTAAATCAAACAAGTAGAGACACTCACCGTCGGTTCCTTTGATGTCATAATACCGATTTTGATTACCTTGAACGGCTCCTGGGGGGGGGGTACTTTCTGATAGTACTAACAGTGCCGCCACTACTTTATCACATATAGTGTACCTGTATAATACTTTAAAGTATTATACAGGTACACTAATTACATATAAAGTACCTGTATATACACCGGTACTCTAATCACATATACAGTGCCTTTATATAGACAGTGGTGACAATGGTGATTGGCTCCCTAAATCATGCCCTCGATCATGTGGTTTTAGCCGCCATGTTTAGGCTAAATCACCTGTGATTCGTGTTATACCTTTGTCAGTACTGAAGTGTAATGTCAGTCTATGTCAAATTCGAGGTTAGTAGGTTAGGATTTGTTTATTATTTGACACTGACAGACGCAAATCTTAACCTGCAAATCTCGAATGTTTTCAGTACTGCCAAACGTAAAACACTTATCACAGTCGACTCTGATTACGGATTTAAATGAACACTCGTTAGAAATTTGCCTAAATATGGCGGCGGGGGTGTGGCTTAGTTGTATTGTCACCACTGTCTGTATGAAGGCACTGTAATTACATATGATTTAGAGACCCTGTATATTAAGATTAGAGACGGGAAATACAGAGATCAATGCGGATTGGTTGGAACCATTTTCCATGGCAGAAATGATTAATGCCGTTTGACATTTCTAATTTCTGCTATAATGTGTGATAGATAATAGTATATTAAAGTATGAGTGGATAACAAGGTCTTTAAAACACGCGCGAGTTTGCGAGCACGACGGCGTAGCCGGAGTGCTCGAAATAGAGCAAGTGTTTTAAAGACCAGTTATCCACGAATACTTTACGCTATTTTTTATTATACCTCCAATACTAGAAATAAATTAAGCACTAAAAACTTAGAAATAATTTTTGTCGTGATAAATCGAGTGAGCATAATAATATTGCTACTATAGTTACGAGAATTGTTTACGTTTTTGTGGCGTCCATGTCCGTTGTTGCATTCAGTCGTTTCCTTGACAACCTTTAAAGCTCGGCGAGCTTTAATCGCCTGTATTCGCACGCTCAGGCGTGCTTTAAATGGCGATTCTGATGCAGGTATAATAAAAATCATGTTTTTATACGTCTTTGTTCATAAACTTAACTTGAATGACTAGCTGTTTAGATGTAAGAAAGTGTGTTTAGGTTTCGATAAAATGACCCTTGTATGTGAGTATTGATAGAAAGGCCTGTTATTAAGAACTTGAAGTGTGAAAATCGTACAGATTATGCAAAGAAAATTTTACCACAGACTATTTCTTAACTATACTCCATTCATTATAGTCCCGGATTGTCAATGTCAAAATCCTATTAAAAAGAATTCTTTATATCATGGTTAATACTTTTAAGTCAAGCTATGGGTAACTAGAAAAAAATAATTTAGTTACTAATGTCAAAACTATGATATATAGGTTATGGTTAAATCAAAATATTTTTTATTTCGAACTGACTTAAGCAAAAATATATAAAAGTTGCCAAGTAACACAACGTAAATTTTAAAAATTACGCTTTTGCGTTGTCCAACCTAGTAGTAACAAAAAACCAATAGAAATTCAACAGTGCTACCATAAAACGTCATTTTTGACAATCCGGGACTATAGTGAATAGAGTATATACATAGGCAAAATCTCAATTAGGAAACTAAAATATAACGCAGTGCAATCATCATTCCACTTGTACAGTTGATAAAGTGAAACATATTCAGAAAATCAATATAAAAAGGTTCAGCAAAATTTAAAGGATTTTTTCTACAGCCGTGATTTTAAACTGTTTCCAAGGGTCATATGCAGCGTGCTTTATGTTGTCTATAAAACACGCCATTCCATTTAAAGCACGGAGTATTTTAAGAGTTGATAAAACATTATTTGTGAAGATTAAAAGTACAGTTATTATATTGGACCGATTTGTATGCGGATTCCCGAGGGCCCGATTGGAGAGGAGCCGAGTCCCGATGGCCCCCTTGGAGGGGGGCGGAGCCCCGAGACCCCCTTGGGGAATAGCGGAGCCCCAAGGGCCCCCTTGGGGAGATGCGGAGTTCCGAGGGCCCTCTTGGAGAGGAGCGGAGCCCCAAGGGCCCCCTTGAAGAGGGGCGGAGCCCCGAGGGCACCCTTGGAGAGGGGCCGAGCCCTGAAGGCCCCCTTGGAGAGGGGCCGAGCCCTGAAGGCCCCCTTGGAGAGGGGCCGAGCTCCGAAGGCCCCCTTGGAGAGGGGCCGAGCCCGGAAGGCTCCCTTGGAGAGGAGCGGAGCCCCGAAGGCCCCCTTGGAGAGGGGTGGAGCCCCAAGGGCCGCTTTGGAGAGGGGCGAAGCCTCGAGGGCATTTTGGCTAACAAACTCCTCGGCTGTAGAAAAAATATTGAAGCCAACTCGTGTTTTACAGTTTAAAAATCTCGGTCGATCATAAAATTCTCGCTTCGCTCGAATTTTAACATGATCGACCTCGATTTTTAAACCCTCTGTAAAACACTAGTTGCCTTAATAGCTATATGTGTTGCACAGTAGGTATTTTAGAAATCCTTCAAAAATAAGGTATAGTGGAGATGAACGTGAAATTTAAAATACAGGTTACAGAAAGTAGATTGGGACGCGGTGAAAATCGGAACTAATGTTAGAATCTAGTAATTTTCAAGTTTCGTATTGGTAACATTTTCACATCTATCATATTGTCATTAAATTGTTAACCTTATTTTCCCGCTGCTGATCATGTAAGTCAGTGATACAGCCTTAGTAACAAAACGTGTAAGTCGGTGATTATATTTGTTTGCTGCTTTTTCTTGACAACGGAACTTAATACTATTATTAATTTCCTAGGATAATAAAATTAGCAAAGCAAGATGCAGATTTAGACGTTTTGTTTCTAAATTGCAAGTGTTTATGTGACATGTGACACTCATAGGTAACACGACTCACGAAAATTAATCCTGGTGACAGGTGACAAACCAAAAGATTTTTTCAAAAATCTAGGAACATTTTGATAATCAGCGGGAAAAATATAATAAGATAACTCGGAATGTATCGCCTATTAACATTTTCGGCAGGCAACAAGCCGCAACTTCGTCTTGGCTTGTACTTGCCTGCCTCAAATGTTAATAGGTCCTTACATTCTTTGTGACTTAAATAGCTATTATCTACTCCTACTGCACAATGGCCATGAATTATGATTTATAATTCACGGTTTGCAGCCAATCATAAAATTCTATTTTCATTATTCAATAGTTTGTAAATTGCAACCAATCAGAAAATTCTATTTTCATTATTCAATAGGTTGTAGCCAATCACAAAATTCATTCTTATTATTAAATGACTTTTGAAGTTAACAGCTGTCACAAATGTCATAATTCTGAAATATGAACACAAGGCTCCTATTGCATAGGAGTAAATAAAATATCGCTATTAAGCTAAATGACACAATAAATCAGAGGCGTACGCAACATTGCGGTATGGTATATTATCAGTTCTTGAATGTTAAAAGGATTGTGGAAATAATGATGTACGTTGAACAACCAGGCTCTGCTAAACTTGTAATTTAAAATATAACCTAACTTTGTATGTTTTTGACAACTTTCCACATATTGCCAATTCATCAAATATGATCACAGTGCCTTTCATGACCTACCTTGACACCCAATCTACTTTCTGTGACCTGTACAACAGAATAGTTATTTATGCATTAAGAACGAAAAATTGGCTTTTATAAAAAGCAGCTTTCGTCCGAGTTGCATATTAAATTTTTCCGTCGACCGTCATAATTTGAAAAAAATTAAAGTGACGTCACAGATGTCCCACATTTTTCAGATGTCCCAGACGTTTCTGACGTTCCCGATGTTTCAGATGTCCTAGATGTTTCAAATGTCCCAGACGTCCTAGAGGTCCCAGACGTCTCAGACGTCCCAGTTGCCCCAGACGTTTTAGACGTCCCAGACGTCCCAGATGTCCCAGACGTCATTGTCGTCCCAGACGTATCCGACGTCTCAGACGTCCCCGACGTCCCAGACGTACCAGACGTCCCATACGTCCCAACGTCCCAGATGTCCCAGACGTCCCCGACGTCCCAGACGTCCCAGATGTCCCAAATTTTTCAGATGTTCTAGTTGACTCCGACATACCAGACTTCCCAGACGTCCCAGATGTCCCAGATGCTCCGTCCCAGACGTCTTAGACGTCCCAGACATACCAAACGTCCCAGAGTTCCCTGACGTCCCACACCTCCGAGACGTCCATGATGTCTCAGATGTCCTAGATCTTTCAGTCGCCCTAGACGTCCGCGATGTCCCAGATGTCCTAGATATTTTAAACGTCCCAGACGTCCCAGATGTCCCAGACGTCCCGGACGTCCCAGACGTTCCAGACGTTCCAGACGTCCCAAATTTCCCAGATGTCCCAAACGTCTCAGACGTCCCAGACGTCTTAGATGTTCCAGACGTCCCACACATCTCAGGTATCCTAGAAGTCCCAGATGTTTCCGACGTCCAAGACGTCTTTGATGTCTTAGACGTCCCAGACATCCCAGATGTCCGAGCCGTTCCAGATATCCTAAACGTCTATGATGTCCCAGACGTCTCAGACGTCCCAGATGTCCCAGACGTCCCAGCAGTCCTAGACGACCCAGACGTCCCATATGTCCCAGACGCCCCAGACGTCTCAGACTTTTCAAATATCCCAGATGGACGTCCCATACGTCCCAGATATCTCAGACATTCTAGACGCCCCAGACGTCCCGGACGTCCGAGATGTCCCAAATGCTCCAAACATCCCAGACGTCTCCGATGTTCCAGGTGTCCCTACGCTCCAGATGTCTCGGCTTAGACGTTCCAGATGTCCCAAATGTCCCAGACGTCCCAGACGTCCTAGATATCCCAGACGCCCCAGACGTCCCAGATGTCCCAGACGTTCCATACGTGCCAGACGTCCCAGATGCCCCAGACGTCCCAGATGTCCTAGACGTCCCAAACATCCTAGACGTCCCAGATGCCCCAGATGTCCCGTCCCAGACGTCCCAGATGCTGCAGATATCCCAGACGTCTCAGACGTCCCAGATGTCCCAGACGTTCCATACGTGCCAGACGTCCCAGATGCCCCAGACGTCCCAGATGTCCTAGACGTCCCAAACATCCTAGACGTCCCAGATGCCCCAGATGTCCCGTCCTAGACGTCCCAGATGTCCCAGGCGATTCAGACGTCCCGGACGTCTCAGACGTCCCTGACTTCCCAGACGTCCCAGACGTACCAGACATCCCAGATGTCTTAGATGTGGCAGATGTCCCTTCCAAAGCTTCTCAGACGTTTCCGATGTCCCAGACGTCCCAGACGTCCCAGATATTCTGTCCCAGGCGACCCAAATGTCCCAGACGTCCCAGATGGCCTAGTTGACCCCGACGTACCAGAACTCCCAGACGTCCCACATGTCCCAGACGTCCCAGACGTCCCACACGTTCCAGATGTCTCTGACGTCCCAGATGTCCCAGACTACCCAGCGTTCAAGACGTCCTAGATGTCCCAGACATCCCAGACGTCCCAGATGTTCCAGATGTCCGAGATGTCCCAGATGTTCCAGATGTCCGAGATGTTCCAGACGTCCCACATCTCTCAGACGTTCCGGACGTCCAAGACGTCCCAGACGTCGCAAAAGTCTCAGATGTCCCAAACGTCCATGATCTTCCAGACGACCCAGACGTCCCCGCTGTCCCGGACGTCCCAGACGTCCCATATTTCACAGATGTACCAGACGTTCCAGATGTCCCAGAAGCCCCAGACGCCCCAGACGTATCAGATATCCCAGATGTCGCGTCCCAAATGTCCCAGATGTCCCGTCCCAGATTTCCAAGGAGTTTTAGACGTCCCAAATGTTCCAGATGTCCCAGACGTCACAGATGTCCCAGACGTCGCAGACGTCACAGATGTCCCAGACGTCCTAGACGTTACAGATGTCCCAGATGTTCCAGACGTCTCAGACGTCCCAGAAATCCCCGTCGTCCCAGACGTCCTCGACGTCTCAGACGTCTCCGACATCCCAGACGTACCAGACGTCCCAAACGTCCCATACGTCCCAGATGTGCCAGATATCTTTTCCAAGACGTTCCAGAAGGCTCCGATGTCTCAGACGTCCCAGATATCTCGTCCCAGATGTGCCAGACGTCCCAAATGTCCCAGACGTCCCAGACGACCCAGACGTTATGGATGTCCCAGACGCCTCAGACGTCCCAGATGTCCCAGACGACCCAGACGTCCCAGACGTCCCAAACGCTTCAGACGTCCCAGATGTCCCAAATGTCGCGTTCCAGACGTCCCAGATGTCCCGTTCCAGATGTTCCAGATGACCCAGACGTTTCCGATGTCCCAGAAGTCTCGTCCCAGACGTCCCAGATGTTCCAGATGTCCCGCTCCAGAGGTCCCCGATGTCCGACATGTCCCAGACGCTTCAGATGTCCGAGACGTCCCGGCTTAAACTTCCCAGACTTTCCAAACGTCTCAGATGTCCCATACCTACCAGACATTTCAGATGTCCCGTCCCAGACGTCTCACATTTCCCAGACTTACTTGATGCCCGAGATGTCCCAGACGTCCTAGATGCCCCATACGTCCCAGACGTCCCAGATGACCCAGACCACCCAGACGTCGCAAATGTCCCAGACGTTCCTGACGTCCCAGACCTCTCAGACGTCCATGATGTCTCACATGTCCTAGATGTTTCAGACGTCCCAGACGTCTCAGATGTTCCTGACGTTCCAGCCGTCCCCTATGTCCCAGATGTCCCTAACGTCCCAGATGTCCGAGACATCCCAGACGTCCAAGACGTCCCAGACGTCCCGGACGTCCCAGATGTCCCAGATGTCCCAAACGTCCCAGATGTCCGAGACGTCCCAGACGTACAAGATGTCCCAGACGTCCCGGATGTCCCAGATTGCCCAAACGTCCCAGATGTCCGAGACGTCTTAGACGTCCCAGATTTCCCAGACGTCTCGGACGTCCCAGAAGTTACAAATTTTCCACATGTCCTAAACGTTCCAGACGTCATCGATGTCGCAGATGTCCGAGACGTTCCAGAAGTCCCAGATGTCCCATACGTCCCTGACGTCCCAGACGTCCTAGAGGTTACAAACATCCCAGCCGTCCCAGATGTCCCAGACGTTCCAAATGCCCCAGACGTCCCAGATGTTCCTGACGTCCTAGACATCCCAGATGCTGCAGATATACCAGACGTCTCAGACGTCCCAGATGTCCCAGACGTTTCATACGTGCCAGACGTCCTAGATGCCCCAGACGTTTCATACGTGCCAGACGTCCCAGATGCCACAGACGTCTCAGATGTCCCCGTCCCAGACGTCCCAGATGTCCCAGGCGATTCAGACGTCCCGGACGTCTCAGACGTCCGACTTCCCGACGTCCCAGACGTACCAGACGTCCCAGATGTCCAGATGTGACAGATGTCCCTTCCAAAGCTTCCCAGACGTTTCCGATGTCCAGACGGCCCAGACGTCCCAGATATCTTGTCCCAGACGTCCCAAATTTCCCAGACGTCCCAGATGTCCTAGTTGACCCCGACGTACCAGAACTCCCAGACGTCCCACATGTCCCAGACGTCCCACACGTTCCAGATGTCCCTGACTTTCCAGATGTCCCAGACTACCCAGACGTTCAAGACGTCCTAGATGTCCCAGACGTCCCCGATGTCCCAGATGTCTCATCCCAGACGTCCCAGATGTTCCAGATGTCCCGTGCCAGAGACCCCGATGTCCGAGATGTCCCAGACGTCCCAAATGTCTCAGATGTCCCAAACGTCCATGATCTTCCAGACGACCCAGACGTCCCCGCTGTCCCGGGCGTCCCAGACGTCTCAAACGTTTCAGACGTCCATATGTCTCAGATGTACCAGACGTTCCAGATGTCCCAGAAGCCCCAGACGCCCCAGACGTATCAGATATCCCAGATGTCGCGTCCCAGATGTCCCAGATGTCCCGTCCCAGATTTCCAAGGAGTTTTAGACGTCCCAAATGTTCCAGATGTCCCAGACGTCGCAGACGTCACAGATGTAACAGACGTCGCAGACGTCCTAGACGTCACAGGTGTCCCAGATGTTCCAGACGTCTCAGACGTCCCAGACGTACCAGACGTCCCAAACGTCCCATACGTCCCAGATGTCCCAGATGTGCCAGATCTTTTTTCCAAGACGTCCGAGAAGGCTCCGATGTCCCAGACGTCCCAGATGTGCCAAACGTCACAGATGTTTCAGACGTCCCAGACGTCCCAGACGACCCAGACGTTATAGATGTCCCAGACGCCCCAGACGTCCCAGATGTTCCAGACGACCCAGACGTCCCAGACGTCCCAAATGTTGCGTTCCAGACGTCCCAGATGTCCCGTTCCAGATGTTCCAGATGACCCAGACGTTTCCGATGTCCCAGAAGTCTCGTCCCAGACGTCCCAGATGTTCCAGATGTCCCGTCCCAGAGGTCCCCGATGTCCGACATGTCCCAGACGCTTCAGATGTTCGAGACGTCTCGGCTTAGACTTCTCAGACTTTCCAAACGTCTCAGATGTCCCATACTTACCAGACATTTTAGATGTCCCGTCCCAGACGTCCCACATTTCCCAGACTTACTTGGTGCCCGAGATGTCCCAGACGTCCTAGATGCCCCATACGTCCCAGACGTCCCAGATGACCCAGACCTCCCAGACGTCGCAAATGTCCCAGACGTCCCTGACGTCCCAGACCTCTCAGACGACCATGATGTCTCACATGTCCTAGATGTTTTAGACGTCCCAGACGTTTCAGATGTTCCTGACGTCCAAGCCGTCCCCTATGTCCTAGTTGTCCTAGAAATTTCAGACGTCCCAGACGTTCTAGATGTCCCATATGTCCCTAACGTCCCAAACGTCCTAGATGTTCCATATGTCCCTAACGTCCCAGACAACCTAGATGTCCTATATGTTCCTAACATCCCAGACGTCCCAGAAGTCCCAGATGTAATATACGTTTCAGACGTCCTAGATGCCCCATATGTCCCATATGTCCCTAACATCCCAGACGTCCTAGAAGTTCCATATGTTTCTAACGTCCCAGACGTCCTAGATGTCCCATATGTCCTTAACGTCCCAGACGTCCTAGATGTCCTATAAGTCCCTAACGTCCCACACGTCCTAGATGTTCCATATGTTCCTAACGTCCCAGACATCCCAAACGTTCTAGATGTCCCATATGTCTCTAACGTCCCAGACGTCCTAGATGTCCTATAGGTCCCTAACATCCCAGACGCCCCATACGTTTAAGACGACCTAGATATCCCTAACGTCCCAGACGTCCCAGACGTCCTAGATGTCATATATGTCCCAAACGTCCCAAACGTCCTAGATGTCCCTAACGTCCCAAACTTCCCAGACGTCCAAGATGTCCCATATGTCCCTAACGTCGCAGACGTCCTAGATGTCCCATATGTCCCTAACGTCCCAGACGTCCCAGACGTCCCAGACGTCCCAGACGCCCTAGATGTCCCATACGTCCCTAACGTCCCAAACGTCCTAGATGTCCCATATGTCCCTAACGTCCCAGACGTCCTAAATGTCCCATACGTCCCTAACGTCCCAGACATCCTAGATGTCCTATATGTTCCTTACATCCCAGACGTCCCAGACGTCCCGGATGTCCCATACGTTCCAGACGTCCTAGATGTCCCATATGTCCCTAGCGTCCCAGACGTCCCAGACGTCCTAGATGTCATATATGTCCCTAACGTCCCAGACGTCCTAGATGTCCCTAACGTCCCAAACTTCCCAGACGTCCCAGATGTCCCATACACCCCAGACGTCCTAGATGTCCCATATGTCCCTAACGTCCCAGACGTACTAGATGTCCCATATGTCCCTAACGTCCCAGACGTCCTAGATGTCCCATATGTCTCTAACGTCCCAGACGTCCCAGACGTCCCAGACGTCCCAGACGTCCCAGACGTCTTAGATGTCCCATATGTCCCTAACGTCCGAAACGTCCCAGACGTACCAGATGTCCTATACATCCCAAACGTCTTAGATGTCCCATATGTTCCTAACGTCTTAGACTTCCTACGTCCCAGACGTCCCAGACGTCCCAGACGTCTTAGATGTCCCATATGTCCCTAACGTCCGAAACGTCCCAGACGTACCAGATGTCCTATACGTCCCAAACGTTTTAGATGTCCCATATGTCCCTAACGTCCCAGACGTCCTAGATGTCCCATATGTCTCTAACGTCCCAGACGTCCCAGACGTCTTAGATGTCCCATATGTCCCTAACGTCCGAAACGTCCCAGACGTACCAGATGTCCTATACGTCCCAAACGTCTTAGATGTCCCATATGTCCCTAACGTCCCAGACATCGTAGATGTCCCATATGTCCCTAACGTCCCAGACGTCCCAGACATCCTAGATTTTCCATATGTCCCAACGTCCCAGACGTTCTAAATGTCCCAATGATCCCTAACGTTCCAGACGTCCCAGACATCCTAGATGTCCCATATGTCCCTAACGTCCCAGACGTCCCAGACGTCCTAGATGTCTCATATGTCCCTAACGTTCCAGATGTCCTAGATGTCCCATATGTCCCTAACGTTACAGACGTCCTAGATATCCCATATGTCCTTAACGTCCCAGACGTTTTACATGTCTTAGATGTCCCATATGTCCCCAACGTCCCAGACGTCCTAGATGTACCATATGTCCCAAACGTCCCAGACGTTTTAGACGTCTTGTATGTCCCATATGTCCCTAACGTCCCAGACGTCCTAGATGTCCTATATACCCCTAACGACCCAGACGTCAAAGATGTCACATATTTCCCTAACGTCCCAGTCGTCCTACGTCCCAGACGTTCTAGATGTCCCATATTTCCCTAAAGTCCCAGTCGTCCTACCTCCCAGACGTTCTAGATTTCCCATATATTACTAACGTCCCAGTCGTCCTACGTCCCAGACGTTCTAGATGTCCCATATGTCCCCAACGTCCCAGACGTCCTAGATGTCCCATAAGTCCCTCACGTCCCAGACGTTTTAGACCTCTTAGATGTCCCATATGTCCCTAACGTCCCAGACGTCCTAGATGTCCTATATACCCCAAACGACCCAGACGTCAAAGATGTCCCATATTTCCCTAACGTCCCAGTCGTCCTACGTCCCAGACGTTCTAGATGTCCCATATTTCCCTAACGTCCCAGTCGTCCTACGTCCCAGACGTCCTAGATGTCCCATATGTCCCTAACGTCCCAGACGTCCTAGATGTTTCATATGTCTTTAACGTCCCAGACGTCCTAGATGTCCCATATGTCCCTAACGTCCCAGGCGTCCCAGACGTCTTAGATGTTCCACATGTCCCTAACGTCCCAGACGTCCTAGATGTCCTATATACCCCTAACGTCCCAGACGTCAAAGATGTCCATAAGTCCGTAACGTTCCAGACGTTCCAGACGTTCTAGGTGTCCCATATGTCCCTAACGTCCCAGACCTCCCAGACGTCCTAGATGTCCCATATATCCTTAACGTCCCAGACGTCCTAGATGTCCCATATGTCTATAACGTCCCAGATGTCCTAGATGTCCCATATGTCCCTAACGTACCAGATGTCCTAGATGTCGCATATTTCCCTAACGTCCCAAACTCCCCAGACTTTCTAAATGTCCCATATGTCCCTAACGTCTTAGAAGTCCTAGATGTCTCATATGTCCCTAACGTCCCAGACGTCCCAGATGTCCCATACGTCCCAGACATCCTAGATGTCCCATACTACTCAAACGTCTCAAACGTCCCAGACGTCCCAGATGTCCCATATGTCCCTAACGTCCCAGAGGTCCTAGATGTTCCATATGTACCTAACGTCCCAGACATCCCAAACGTCCTAGATGTCCCACCTAACGTCCCAGACGTCCTAGATGTCCTATAGGTCCCTAACATCCCAGACGTCCCATACGTTTAAGACGTCCTAGATGTTCCATATGTACCTAACGTCCCAGACATCGATAACGTCCTAGATGTCCCATATGTCCCTAACGTCCCAGACCTCCCAGACGTCCTAGATGTCCCATATATCCTTAACGTCCCAGACGTCCTAGATGTCCCATATGTCTATAACGTCCCAGACGTCCTAGATGTCCCATATGTCCCTAACGTACCAGATGTCCTAGATGTCGCATATTTCCCTAACGTCCCAAACTCCCCAGACTTTCTAAATGTCCCATATGTCCCTAACGTCTTAGAAGTCCTAGATGTCTCATATGTCCCTAACGTCCCAGACGTCCCAGATGTCCCATACGTCCCAGACATCCTAGATGTCCCATACTACTCAAACGTCTCAAACGTCCCAGACGTCCCAGATGTCCCATATGTCCCTAACGTCCCAGAGGTCCTAGATGTTCCATATGTACCTAACGTCCCAGACATCCCAAACGTCCTAGATGTCCCACCTAACGTCCCAGACGTCCTAGATGTCCTATAGGTCCCTAACATCCCAGACGTCCCATACGTTTAAGACGTCCTAGATGTTCCATATGTACCTAACGTCCCAGACATCGATAACGTCCTAGATGTCCCATATGTCCCTAACGTCCCAGACCTCCTAGATGTTCCATATGTCCCTAACGTCCCAGACGTCTTAGATGTCCCATATGTCCCTAACGTCCCAGACGTCCCAGCCGTCCCAGACGTTCTAGATGTCCCATATGTCCCTAACTTCCCAAACGTCCTAGATGTCCCATATGTCCCTAACGTCCCAGACAACCTAGATGTCCTATATGTTCCTAACATCCCAGACGTCCCAGAAGTCCCAGATGTCCTATACGTTTCAGACGTCCTAGATGCCCCATATGTCCCATATGTCCCTAACATCCCAGACGTCCTAGAAGTTCCATATGTTTCTAACGTCACAGACGTCCTAGATGTCCCATATGTCCCTAACGTCCCAGACGTCCCAGCCGTCCCAGTTGTCCTAGATGTCCCATATGTCCCTAACGTTCTAAACGTCCTAGTTGTCCCATATGTCCCTAACGTCCCAGATATCCTAGATGTCCTATGTGTTCCTAACATCCCAGACGTCCCAGAAGTCCCAGATGTCCCAAACGTTCCAGACGTCCTAGATGTCCCATATGTCCCTAACGTCCCAGATATCCTAGATGTCCTATGTGTTCCTAACATCCCAGACGTCCCAGAAGTCCCAGATGTCCCAAACGTCCCAGAAGTCCCAGATGTCCCAAACGTTCCAGACGTCCTAGATGTCCCATATGTCCCTAACGTCCCAGACGTCCCAGCCGTCCCAGTTGTCCTAGATGTCCCATATGTCCCTAACGTTCTAAACGTCCTAGTTGTCCCATATGTCCCTAACGTCCCAGATATCCTAGATGTCCTATGTGTTCCTAACATCCCAGACGTCCCAGAAGTCCCAGATGTCCCAAACGTTCCAGACGTCCTAGATGTCCTATAGGTCCCTAACGTCCCACACGTCCTGGATGTTCCATATGTTCCTAACGTCCCAGATATCCCAAACGTTCTAGATGTCCCATATGTCTCTAACGTCCCAGACGTCCTAGATGTCCTATAGGTCCCTAACATCCCAGACGCCCCATACGTTTAAGACGACCTAGATGTCCCAAATGTCCCTAACGTCCCAGACGTCCCAGACGTCCTAGATGTCATATATGTCCCAAACGTCCCAAACGTCCTAGATGTCCCTAACGTCCCAAACTTCCCAGACGTCCCAGATGTCCCATATGTCCCCAACGTCGCAGACGTTTTAGATGTCCCATATGTCCCTAACGTCCCAGACGTCCCAGACGTCCCAGACGTCCTAGATGTCCCATACGTCCCTAACGTCCCAAACGTCCTAGATGTCCCATATGTCCCTAACGTCCCAGACGTCCTAAATGTCCCATATGTCCCTAACGTCCCAGACATCCTAGATGTCCTATATGTTCCTTACATCCCAGACGTCCCAGACGTCCCGGATGTCCCATACGTTCCAGACGTCCTAGATGTCCCATATGTCCCTAGCGTCCCAGACGTCCCAGACGTCCTAGATGTCATATATGTCCCTAACGTCCCAGACGCCCTAGATGTCCCAGCGTCCCAAACTTTCCAGACGTCCCAGATGTCCCATACACCCCAGACGTCCTAGATGTCCCATATGTCCCTAACGTCCCAGACGTACTAGATGTCCCATATGTCCCTAACGTCCCAGACGTCCTAGATGTCCCATATGTTTCTAACGTCCCAGACGTCCCAGACGTCCAAGACGTCCCAGACGTCCTAGACGTCTTAGATGTCCCATATGTCCCTAACGTCCGAAACGTCCCAGACGTACCAGATGTCCTATACGTCCCAAACTTCTTAGATGTCCCATATGTTCCTAACGTCCCAGACTTCCTACGTACCAGACGTCCCAGACGTCCCAGACGTCTTAGATGTCCCATATGTCCCTAACGTCCGAAACGTCCCAGACGTACCAGATGTCCTATACGTCCCAAACGTTTTAGATGTCCCATATGTCCCTAACGTCCCAGACGTCCTAGATGTCCCATATGTCTCTAACGTCCCAGACGTCCCAGACGTCTTAGATGTCCCATATGTCCCTAACGTCCGAAACGTCCCAGACGTACCAGATATCCTATACGTCCCAAACGTCTTAGATGTCCCATATGTCCCTAACGTCCCAGACATCGTAGATGTCCCATATGTCCCTAACGTCCCAGACGTCCCAGACATCCTAGATTTTCCATATGTCCCTAACGTCCCAGACGTTCTAAATGTCCCAATGATCCCTAACGTCCCAGACGTCCCAGACATCCTAGATGTCCCATATGTCCCTAACGTCCCAGACGTCCCAGACGTCCTAGATGTCTCATATGTCCCTAACGTTACAGACGTCCTAGATGTCCCATATGTCCTTAACGTCCCAGACGTTTTACATGTCTTAGATGTCCCATATGTCCCCAACGTCCCAGACGTCCTAGATGTCCCATATGTCCCTAACGTCCCAGACGTTTTAGACGTCTTGGATGTCCCATATGTCCCTAACGTCCCAGACGTCCTAGATGTCCTATATACCCCTAACGACCCAGACGTCAAAGATGTCACATATTTCCCTAACGTCCCAGTCGTCCTACGTCCCAGACGTTCTAGATGTCCCATATTTCCCTAACGTCCCAGTCGTCCTACGTCCCAGACGTCCTAGATGTCCCATATGTCCCTAACGTCCCAGACGTCCTAGATGTCCCATATGTCTTTAACGTCCCAGACGTAATAGATGTCCCATATGTCCCTAACGTCCCAGACGTCCCAGACGTCTTAGATGTTCCACATGTCCCTAACGTCCCAGACGTCCTAGATGTCCTATATACCCCTAACGTCCCAGACGTCAAAGATGTCCATAAGTCCTTAACGTTGCAGACGTTCCAGACGTTCTAGATGTCCCATATGTCCCTAACGTCCCAGACGTCCCAGACGTCCTAGATGTCCCATATATCCTTAACGTCCCAGACGTCCTAGATGTCCCATATGTCTATAACGTCCCAGACGTCCTAGATGTCCCATATGTCTCTAACGTACCAGATGTCCTAGATGTCCCATATGTCCCTAACGTCCCAAACTCCCCAGGCTTTCTAAATGTCCCATATGTCCCTAACGTCTTAGAAGTCCTAGATGTCTCATATATCCCTAACGTCCCAGACGTCCCAGATGTCCCATACGTCCCAGACATCCTAGATGTCCCATATTACTCAAACGTCTCAAACGTCCCAGACGTCCCAGATGTCCCATATGTCCCTAACGTCCCAGAGGTCCTAGATGTTCCATATGTACCTAACGTCCCAGACATCCCAAACGTCCTAGATGTCCCACCTAACGTCCCAGACCTCTTAGATGTCCTATAGGTCCCTAACATCCCAGACGTCCCATACGTTTAAGACGTCCTAGATGTTCCATATGTACCTAACGTCCCAGACATCGATAACGTCCTATATGTCCCATATGTCCCTAACGTCCCAGACCTCCTAGATGTTCTATATGTACCTAACGTCCCAGACATCCCAAACGTCCTAGATGTCTCATATGTCCCTAACGTCCCAGACGTCCTAGATGTTCCATATGTCCCTAACGTCCCAGACGTCTTAGATGTCCCATATGTCGCTAACGTCCCAGACGTCCCAGCCGTCCCAGACGTTCTAGATGTCCCATATGTCCCTAACGTCCCAAACGTCCTAGATGTCCCATATGTCTCTAACGTACCAGATGTCCTAGATGTCCCATATGTCCCTAACGTCCCAAACTCCCCAGGCTTTCTAAATGTCCCATATGTCCCTAACGTCTTAGAAGTCCTAGATGTCTCATATATCCCTAACGTCCCAGACGTCCCAGATGTCCCATACGTCCCAGACATCCTAGATGTCCCATATTACTCAAACGTCTCAAACGTCCCAGACGTCCCAGATGTTCCATATGTACCTAACGTCCCTAACGTCCCAGACAACCTAGATGTCCTATATGTTCCTAACATCCCAGACGTCCCAGAAGTCCCAGATGTCCTATACGTTTCAGACGTCCTAGATGCCCCATATGTCCCATATGTCCCTAACATCCCAGACGTCCTAGAAGTTTCATATGTTTCTAACGTCCCAGACGTCCTAGATGTCCCATATGTCCCTAACGTCCCAGACGTCCCAACCGTCCCAGATGTCCTAGATGTCCCATATGTCCCTAACGTCCTAAACGTCCTAGTTGTCCCATATGTCCCTAACGTCCCAGATATCCTAGATGTCCTATGTGTTCCTAACATCCCAGACGTCCCAGAAGTCCCAGATGTCCCAAACGTTCCAGACGTCCTAGATGCCCCATATGTCCCTAACGTCCCAAACGTCCCATATGTCCCTAACGTCCCAGACGTCCTAGATGTCCCATATGTTCCAAAATCCCAGACATTCCAGACGTCCCAGACGTCTTAGATGTCCCATATGTCCCTAACGTCCCAAACGTCCTAGATGTCCCATATGTCCCTAACGTCCCAGACTTCCTACGTCCCAGACGTCCTAGATGACGTTCTAAGAAGGAAATGGGGTCCGAGGTACCGTCAAACTTTAGGCCCCATTTTCTAATGCTACTTATTACATATTTGAGCATTATTAAGTCTCGGTGGATCTGGACCTTGCTCTATTTCCTGACTCTCTCGGTGGTCGTCCTCTTCTATTTCTCCTTGACGTTCGCTTTGTGTATCCTCTTGCGTATCCCCATCCTCTTGATTTCCTTTCAAATGTCTTGAGATTCTCTGTCTCAATTGTTGTACAGTACCTTCTGATTCTAGCCCCACTGCGGTTGCGAGTCCTCGGAGGTCTTCTGCTTTGAGATTGTAGATCCACCCCACTTTTACTTTCAGGGGGGCCACTGGTGTGATGTCGTCCCTTTCTTGGTCCACCATCTTAAATCTGCGACCAGAGTTTGTATAGAAAATCAGTAATCTTTAAATTACAAATTTAAACAAATATTTTTCAGATCTCGGGCGCCAAATTTTAGTTTCTGGAGCTTCAGGCTGGTGTTTGCTAATCTCTATGTATATCTGAGATCAGGGTCCCTGCTCGGGCGCCACGTAACGTTCTACCCTTCTGCTAATAAGGGCTAATGAAATTAATAAATTACCTTCGGGTAGCTTTCTCAGTCGGAGTTAAATTGGTTCAGTCAGATATACAATTAGAAATATGTCTCTAACGTCCCAGACGTCCCAGACATTCCAGATGTCCCATACGTCGCAGACGTTTTAGATGTCACATATGTCAATAACGTCCCAGACGTCCCAGACGTCCTAGATGTCCCATATGTCCCATATGTCCCTAACGTCCCAGACGTCCTAGACGTCCCAGATGTCCCATACCTCCCAGACGTCCTAGATGTCAAATACGTCCCTAACGTCCCATACGTCTAAGATGTCCCATAAGTCCCTAACGTCCCAGACGTCCTAGATGTCCCATATGTCCCTAACATCTCAGACGTCCCAGATGTCCCATAAGTCCCAAACGTCCTAAATGTCCCATATGTCCCAGACGTCCCAAACGTCCCAGACGTCCTAGATGTCCCATATCTCCCTAATGTCCTAGACGTCCCAGACGTCCTAGATATCCTATATGTCCCTACCGTCCCAGACGTCCTAGATGTCCCATATGTCCCTAACGTCCCAGATGTCCCAGACGTCCTAGATGTCCCACATGTCTCAGACGTCCCAAACGTTCCAGACGTACTAATTGTCCCATATCTCCCTAACGTCCCAGACGTCCTAGATGTCCCATATGTCCCTAACGTCCCAAATGTCCTAGATTTACTATATGTCCCTAACGTCTTAGACGTTTCAGACGTCCCATACGTCCCAGACGTCCTAAGTGTCCCATATGTCCCAGACGTCCCAAACGTCCCAGACGTCCTAGATGTCCCATATGTCCATAATGTACCAGACGTCCTAGATGTCCCATATGTTCCTAACGTTCCAGACGTCTTAGATGTCCCATATGTCCCTAACGTCCCAGACGTCCTAGATGTCCTATATGTCCCTAACGTCCCAGATGTCTCATATGTCCCTAACGTCCCAGACGTCCCAGACGTCCTAGATGTCCCATATGTCCCTAACGTCCCAAATGTCCTAGATTTCCTATATGTCCCTAACGTCCCAGACGTTCCAGACGTCCCATACGTCCCAGACGTCCTAAGTGTCCCATATGTCCCAGACGTGCCAAACGTCCCAGACGTCCTAGATGTCCCATATGTCCCTAATGTACCAGACGTCCTAGATGTCCCATATGTTCCTAACGTCCCAGACGTCCTAGATGTCCCATATGTCCCTAATGTACCAGACGTCCTAGATGTCCCTTATGTTCCTAACGTTCCAGACGTCTTAGATGTCCCATATGTTCCAAACGTCCCAGACGTCCTAGATGTCCCATATGTCGCTAATGTACCAGACGTCCTAGATGTCCCATATGTTAATAACGTCCCAGACGTCCTAGATGACCCATATGTCCATAACGTCCCAGACGTAGTAGATGTCCCATATGTCCCTAACGTTCCAGACGTCCCAGACGTCCTAGATGTCCCATATGTCCCTAACGTTTCAGACGTTTTAGACGTCTTAGATGTCCCATATGTCTTTAACGTCCCAGACGTCCTAGATGTCCCATATGTCCCTAACGTCCCAGACGTCCCAGACGTCTTAGATGTCCCGTATGTCAGTAAGGTCTCAGACGTCCAAGACGTCCCGTACGTCCTAGACGTCCTAGATGTTTCATATGTCCCAGACGTTTTAGACGTCTTAGATGTCACACATGTCTTTAACGTCCCAGACGTCCTAGATGTCCCATATGTCCCTAACGTCCCAGACGTCCTAGATGTCCTATATACCCCTAACGTCCCAAAAGTCCTAGATATCCCATATGTCCCTAACGTCCCAGACGTCCTAGATGTCCCATATGTTCCTAACGTCCCAGACGTTTTAGACGTCTTAGATGTCCAACATGTCCCTAACGTCCCAGACGTCCTAGATGTCCTATATACCCCTAACGTCCCAGACGTCAAAAATGTCCATAAGTCCTTAACGTTCCAGACGTCCCAGACGTCCTAGATGTCCCATATGTCCCTAACGTCCCAGACGTCCCAGACGTCTTAGATGTCCCGTATGTCAGTAAGGTCTCAGCCGTCCAAGACGTCCCGTACGTCCTAGACGTCCTAGATGTTTCATATGTCCCAGACGTTTTAGACGTCTTAGATGTCACACATGTCTTTAACGTCCCAGACGTCCTAGATGTCCCATATGTCCCTAACGTCCCAGACGTCCTAGATGTCCCATATGTTCCTAACGTCCCAGACGTTTTAGACGTCTTAGATGTCCCACATGTCCCTAACGTCCCAGACGTCCTAGATGTCCTATATACCCCTAACGTCCCAAAAGTCCTAGATATCCCATATGTCCCTAACGTCCCAGACGTCCTAGATGTCCCATATGTTCCTAACGTCCCAGACGTTTTAGACGTCTTAGATGTCCCACATGTCCCTAACGTCCCAGACGTCCTAGATGTCCTATATACCCCTAACGTCCCAGACGTCAAAAATGTCCATAAGTCCTTAACGTTCCAGACGTCCCAGACGTTCTAGATGTCCCATATGTCCGTAACGTACCAGATATCGTAGATGTCCCATATGTCCCTAACGTCCCAAACGTCGTAGATGTCCCATATGTCTCTAACGTACCAGATGTCCTAGATGTCCCATATGTCCCTAACGTCCCAAACTCCCCAGGCTTTCTAAATGTCCCATATGTCCCTAACGTCTTAGAAGTCCTAGATGTCTCATATATCCCTAACGTCCCAGACGTCCCAGATGTCCCATACGTCCCAGACATCCTAGATGTCCCATATTACTCAAACGTCTCAAACGTCCCAGACGTCCCAGATGTTCCATATGTACCTAACGTCCCAGACATCCCAAACGTCCTAGATGTCCCACCTAACGTCCCAGACCTCCTAGATGTCCTATAGGTCCCTAACATCCCAGACGTCCCATACGTTTAAGACGTCCTAGATGTTCCATATGTACCTAACGTCCCAGACATCGATAACGTCCTATATGTCCCATATGTCCCTAACGTCCCAGACCTCCTAGATGTTCTATATGTACCTAACGTCCCAGACATCCCAAACGTCCTAGATGTCTCATATGTCCCTAACGTCTCAGACATCCTAGATGTTCCATATGTCCCTAACGTCCCAGACGTCTTAGATGTCCCATATGTCGCTAACGTCCCAGACGTCCCAGCCGTCCCAGACGTTCTAGATGTCCCATATGTCCCTAACGTCCCAAACGTCCTAGATGTCCCATATGTCCCTAACGTCCCAGACAACCTAGATGTCCTATATGTTCCTAACATCCCAGACGTCCCAGAAGTCCCAGATGTCCTATACGTTTCAGACGTCCTAGATGCCCCATATGTCCCATATGTCCCTAACATCCCAGACGTCCTAGAAGTTTCATATGTTTCTAACGTCCCAGACGTCCTAGATGTCCCATATGTCCCTAACGTCCCAGACGTCCCAACCGTCCCAGATGTCCTAGATGTCCCATATGTCCCTAACGTCCTAAACGTCCTAGTTGTCCCATATGTCCCTAACGTCCCAGATATCCTAGATGTCCTATGTGTTCCTAACATCCCAGACGTCCCAGAAGTCCCAGATGTCCCAAACGTTCCAGACGTCCTAGATGCCCCATATGTCCCTAACGTCCCAAACGTCCCATATGTCCCTAACGTCCCAGACGTCCTAGATGTCCCATATGTTCCAAAATCCCAGACATTCCAGACGTCCCAGACGTCTTAGATGTCCCATATGTCCCTAACGTCCCAAACGTCCTAGATGTCCCATATGTCCCTAACGTCCCAGACTTCCTACGTCCCAGACGTCCTAGATGACGTTCTAAGAAGGAAATGGGGTCCGAGGTACCGTCAAACTTTAGGCCCCATTTTCTAATGCTACTTATTACATATTTGAGCATTATTAAGTCTCGGTGGATCTGGACCTTGCTCTATTTCCTGACTCTCTCGGTGGTCGTCCTCTTCTATTTCTCCTTGACGTTCGCTTTGTGTATCCTCTTGCGTATCCCCATCCTCTTGATTTCCTTTCAAATGTCTTGAGATTCTCTGTCTCAATTGTTGTACAGTACCTTCTGATTCTAGCCCCACTGCGGTTGCGAGTCCTCGGAGGTCTTCTGCTTTGAGATTGTAGATCCACCCCACTTTTACTTTCAGGGGGGCCACTGGTGTGATGTCGTCCCTTTCTTGGTCCACCATCTTAAATCTGCGACCAGAGTTTGTATAGAAAATCAGTAATCTTTAAATTACAAATTTAAACAAATATTTTTCAGATCTCGGGCGCCAAATTTTAGTTTCTGGAGCTTCAGGCTGGTGTTTGCTAATCTCTATGTATATCTGAGATCAGGGTCCCTGCTCGGGCGCCACGTAACGTTCTACCCTTCTGCTAATAAGGGCTAATGAAATTAATAAATTACCTTCGGGTAGCTTTCTCAGTCGGAGTTAAATTGGTTCAGTCAGATATACAATTAGAAATATGTCTCTAACGTCCCAGACGTCCCAGACATTCCAGATGTCCCATACGTCGCAGACGTTTTAGATGTCACATATGTCAATAACGTCCCAGACGTCCCAGACGTCCTAGATGTCCCATATGTCCCATATGTCCCTAACGTCCCAGACGTCCTAGACGTCCCAGATGTCCCATACCTCCCAGACGTCCTAGATGTCAAATACGTCCCTAACGTCCCATACGTCTAAGATGTCCCATAAGTCCCTAACGTCCCAGACGTCCTAGATGTCCCATATGTCCCTAACATCTCAGACGTCCCAGATGTCCCATAAGTCCCAAACGTCCTAAATGTCCCATATGTCCCAGACGTCCCAAACGTCCCAGACGTCCTAGATGTCCCATATCTCCCTAATGTCCTAGACGTCCCAGACGTCCTAGATATCCTATATGTCCCTACCGTCCCAGACGTCCTAGATGTCCCATATGTCCCTAACGTCCCAGATGTCCCAGACGTCCTAGATGTCCCACATGTCTCAGACGTCCCAAACGTTCTAGACGTACTAATTGTCCCATATCTCCCTAACGTCCCAGACGTCCTAGATGTCCCATATGTCCCTAACGTCCCAAATGTCCTAGATTTACTATATGTCCCTAACGTCTTAGACGTTTCAGACGTCCCATACGTCCCAGACGTCCTAAGTGTCCCATATGTCCCAGACGTCCCAAACGTCCCAGACGTCCTAGATGTCCCATATGTCCATAATGTACCAGACGTCCTAGATGTCCCATATGTTCCTAACGTTCCAGACGTCTTAGATGTCCCATATGTCCCTAACGTCCCAGACGTCCTAGATGTCCTATATGTCCCTAACGTCCCAGATGTCTCATATGTCCCTAACGTCCCAGACGTCCCAGACGTCCTAGATGTCCCATATGTCCCTAACGTCCCAAATGTCCTAGATTTCCTATATGTCCCTAACGTCCCAGACGTTCCAGACGTCCCATACGTCCCAGACGTCCTAAGTGTCCCATATGTCCCAGACGTGCCAAACGTCCCAGACGTCCTAGATGTCCCATATGTCCCTAATGTACCAGACGTCCTAGATGTCCCATATGTTCCTAACGTCCAGACGTCCTAGATGTCCCATATGTCCCTAATGTACCAGACGTCCTAGATGTCCCTTATGTTCCTAACGTTCCAGACGTCTTAGATGTCCCATATGTTCCAAACGTCCCAGACGTCCTAGATGTCCCATATGTCGCTAATGTACCAGACGTCCTAGATGTCCCATATGTTAATAACGTCCCAGACGTCCTAGATGACCCATATGTCCATAACGTCCCAGACGTAGTAGATGTCCCATATGTCCCTAACGTTCCAGACGTCCCAGACGTCCTAGATGTCCCATATGTCCCTAACGTTTCAGACGTTTTAGACGTCTTAGATGTCCCATATGTCTTTAACGTCCCAGACGTCCTAGATGTCCCATATGTCCCTAACGTCCCAGACGTCCCAGACGTCTTAGATGTCCCGTATGTCAGTAAGGTCTCAGACGTCCAAGACGTCCCGTACGTCCTAGACGTCCTAGATGTTTCATATGTCCCAGACGTTTTAGACGTCTTAGATGTCACACATGTCTTTAACGTCCCAGACGTCCTAGATGTCCCATATGTCCCTAACGTCCCAGACGTCCTAGATGTCCTATATACCCCTAACGTCCCAAAAGTCCTAGATATCCCATATGTCCCTAACGTCCCAGACGTCCTAGATGTCCCATATGTTCCTAACGTCCCAGACGTTTTAGACGTCTTAGATGTCCAACATGTCCCTAACGTCCCAGACGTCCTAGATGTCCTATATACCCCTAACGTCCCAGACGTCAAAAATGTCCATAAGTCCTTAACGTTCCAGACGTCCCAGACGTCCTAGATGTCCCATATGTCCCTAACGTCCCAGACGTCCCAGACGTCTTAGATGTCCCGTATGTCAGTAAGGTCTCAGCCGTCCAAGACGTCCCGTACGTCCTAGACGTCCTAGATGTTTCATATGTCCCAGACGTTTTAGACGTCTTAGATGTCACACATGTCTTTAACGTCCCAGACGTCCTAGATGTCCCATATGTCCCTAACGTCCCAGACGTCCTAGATGTCCCATATGTTCCTAACGTCCCAGACGTTTTAGACGTCTTAGATGTCCCACATGTCCCTAACGTCCCAGACGTCCTAGATGTCCTATATACCCCTAACGTCCAAAAGTCCTAGATATCCCATATGTCCCTAACGTCCCAGACGTCCTAGATGTCCCATATGTTCCTAACGTCCCAGACGTTTTAGACGTCTTAGATGTCCCACATGTCCCTAACGTCCCAGACGTCCTAGATGTCCTATATACCCCTAACGTCCCAGACGTCAAAAATGTCCATAAGTCCTTAACGTTCCAGACGTCCCAGACGTTCTAGATGTCCCATATGTCCGTAACGTACCAGATATCGTAGATGTCCCATATGTCCCTAACGTCCCGGACGTCCCAGAAGTCCTAGATGTCCCATATTTCCCTAAAGTCCCAGACGTCCTACATGTCCCATATGTCCCTAACGTCCCAAACGTCCCAGACGTCCTAGATGTCCCATATGTCCCTAACGTACCAGAATTCCTAGATGTCCCATATGTCCCTAACGTTCCAAACGCCCCAGACGTCCTAGATGTCCCATATGTCCCTAACGTCCTAGAAGTCCTAGATGTCTCATATGTCCCTAACGTCGCAGACGTCCCAGACATCTTTGATGTCCCATATTACCCAAACGTCATAGACGTCCCAGATGTCCCATATGTCCCTAACGTCCCAGACGTCCCAGATGTCCCATACGTCCCAGACATCTTTGATGTCCCATATTACTCGAACGTCCCAGACGTCCCAGATGTTCCATATGTACCTAACGTCAGAGACATCCCAAACGTCCTAGATGTCCTATATGTCCCTAACGTCCCAGACGTCCTAGATGTCCCATATGTCACTAACGTCCCAGACGTCCTAGATGTCCTATAGGCCCCTAACATCCCAGACGCCTTATACGTTTAAGACGTCCTAGATGTCCCATATGTCCCTAACGTCCCAGACGTCCCAGACGTCCTAGATGTCATATATGTCCCAAACGTCCCAGACGTCCTAGATGTCCCTAACGTCCCAAACTTCCCAGACGTCCCAGATGTCCCATACGTCACTAACGTCCCAGACGTCCTAAATGTCCCATACGTCCCTAACGTCCCAAACGTCCCAGATGTCCCATATGTCCCTAACGTCCCAGACGTCCTAAATGTCCCATATGTCCCTAACGTCCCAGACATCCTAGATGTCTTTTATGTTCCTAACATCCCAGACGTCCCAGACGTCCCGGATGTCCCATACGTTCCAGACGTCCTAGATGTCCCATATGTCCTTAACGTCCCAGACGTCCCAGACGTCCTAGATGTCATATGTGTCCCTAACGTCCCAGACGTTCTAGATGTCCCTAGCGTCCCAAACTTCCCAGACGTCCCAGATGTCCCATACACCCCAGACGTCCTAGATGTCCCATATGTCCCTAACGTCCCAGACGTCCTAGATGTCCCATATGTCCCTAACGTCCCAGACGTCCTAGATGTCCCATATGTGTCTAACGTCCCAGACGCCCCAGACGTCCCAGACGTCCCAGACGTCTTAGATGTCCCATATGTCCCTAACGTCCGAAACGTCCCAGACGTACCAGATGTCCTATACGTCCCAAACGTCTTAGATGTCCCATATGTTCCTAACGTCCCAGACTTCCTAGATGTCCCATATTTCCCTAACGTCCCAGACGTTCTAGATGTCCCATATGTCCCTAACGTCCCGGACGTCTCAGATGTCCCATACGTTCCAGACTTCCTAGTTGTCCCATATGTTTCTAACGTCCCAGACGTCCCAGACGTCCTAGATGTCCCATATGTCCCTAACGTCCCAGACATCCTAGATGTCCCATATTTCCCTAACGTCCCAGACGTTCTAGATGTCCCATATGTCCCTAACGTCCCGGACGTCCCAGATGTCCCATACGTCCCAGACTTCCTAGATGTCCCATATGTTTCTACCGTCCCAGACGTCCCAGACGTCCTAGATGTTACATATGTCCCTAATGTCCTAGACGTGCAAGATGTCCCATACGTCCCGGACGTCCTAGATGTTTTATATGTCCCTAACGTCCCAGAAGTCCTAGATGTCCCATATGTCTCTAACGTCCCAGACGTCCTAGATGTCCCATATGTCCCTAACGTCCCAGACGTTTTAGACGTCTTAGATGTCCCATATGTCCCTAACGTCCCAGACGTCCTAGATGTCCCATATGTCGTTAACGTCCCAGACGTTTTAGACGTCTTAGATGTCCCATATGTCCCTAACGTCCCAGACGTCCTAGATGTCCCATAAGTCCTTAACGTTTCAGACGTCCCAGACGTCCTAGATGTCCCATATTTCCCTAACGTCCCAGTCGTCCTACGCCCCAAACGTTCTAGATGTCCCATATGTCCCTAACGTCCCAGACGTCCTAGATGTCCCATATGTCCCTAACGTCCCACACATCCTAGATGTCCCATATGTCCCTAACGTCCCAGACGTTTTAGACGTCTTAGATGTCCCATATGTAACTAACGTCCCAGACGTCCCAGATGTCCCATAAGTCCTTAACGTTCCAGACGTCGCAGACATCCTAGAAGTCCCATATTTCCCTAACGTCCCAGTCGTCCTACGCCCCAAACGTTCTAGATGTCCCATATGTCCCTAACGTCCCAGACATCCTAGATTTTCCATATGTCCCTAACGTCCCAGGCGTTGTAAATGTCCCAATGATCCCTAACGTCCCAGACGTCCCAGACATCCTAGATGTCCCATATGTCCCTAACGTCCCAGACGTCCCAGACGTCCTAGATGTCTCATATGTCCCTAACGTTACAGACGTCCTAGATGTCCCATATGTCCTTAACGTCCCAGACGTTTTACATGTCTTAGATGTCCCATATGTCCCCAACGTCCCAGACGTCCTAGATGTCCCATATGTCCCTAACGTCCCAGACGTTTTAGACGTCTTGGATGTCCCATATGTCCCTAACGTCCCAGACGTCCTAGATGTCCTATATACCCCTAACGACCCAGACGTCAAAGATGTTACATATTTCCCTAACGTCCCAGTCGTCCTACGTCCCAGACGTTCTAGATGTCCCATATTTCCCTAACGTCCCAGTCGTCCTACGTCCCAGACGTCCTAGATGTCCCATATGACCCTAACGTCCCAGACGTCCTAGATGTCCCATATGTCTTTAACGTCCCAGACGTCCTAGATGTCCCATATGTCCCTAACGTCCCAGACGTCCCAGACGTCTTAGATGTTCCACATGTCCCTAACGTCCCAGACGTCCTAGATGTCCTATATACCCCTAACGTCCCAGACGTCAAAGATGTCCATAAGTCCTTAACGTTGCAGACGTTCCAGACGTTCTAGATGTCCCATATGTCCCTAAAGTCCCAGACGTCCCAGACGTCCTAGATGTCCCATATGTACCTAACATCCCAGACGCCCCATACGTTTAAGACGACCTAGATGTCCCAAATGTCCCTAACGTCCCAGACGTCCCAGACGTCCTAGATGTCATATATGTCCCAAACGTCCCAAACGTCCTAGATGTCCCTAACGTCCCAAACTTCCCAGACGTCCCAGATGTCCCATATGTCCCCAACGTCGCAGACGTTTTAGATGTCCCATATGTCCCTAACGTCCCAGACGTCCCAGACGTCCCAGACGTCCTAGATGTCCCATACGTCCCTAACGTCCCAAACGTCCTAGATGTCCCATATGTCCCTAACGTCCCAGACGTCCTAAATGTCCCATATGTCCCTAAAGTCCCAGACATCCTAGATGTCCTATATGTTCCTTACATCCCAGACGTCCCAGACGTCCCGGATGTCCCATACGTTCCAGACGTCCTAGATGTCCCATATGTCCCTAGCGTCCCAGACGTCCCAGACGTCCTAGATGTCATATATGTCCCTAACGTCCCAGACGTCCTAGATGTCCCAGCGTCCCAAACTTTCCAGACGTCCCAGATGTCCCATACACCCCAGACGTCCTAGATGTCCCATATGTCCCTAACGTCCCAGACGTACTAGATGTCCCATATGTCCCTAACGTCCCAGACGTCCTAGATGTCCCATATGTCTCTAACGTCCCAGACGTCCCAGACGTCCAAGACGTCCCAGACGTCCTGGACGTCTTAGATGTCCCATATGTCCCTAACGTCCGAAACGTCCCAGACGTACCAGATGTCCTATACGTCCCAAACTTCTTAGATGTCCCATATGTTCCTAACGTCCCAGACTTCCTACGTCCCAGACTTCCCAGACGTCCCAGACGTCTTAGATGTCCCATATGTCCCTAACGTCCGAAACGTCCCAGACGTACCAGATGTCCTATACGTCCCAAACGTCTTAGATGTCCCATATGTCCCTAACGTCCCAGACATCGTAGATGTCCCATATGTCCCTAACGTCCCAGATGTCCCAGACATCCTAGATTTTCCATATGTCCCTAACGTCCCAGACGTTCTAAATGTCCCAATGATCCCTAACGTCCCAGACGTCCCAGACATCCTAGATGTCCCATATGTCCCTAACGTCCCAGACGTCCCAGACGTCCTAGATGTCTCATATGTCCCTAACGTTACAGACGTCCTAGATGTCCCATATGTCCTTAACGTCCCAGACGTTTTACATGTCTTAGATGTCCCATATGTCCCCAACGTCCCAGACGTCCTAGATGTCCCATATGTCCCTAACGTCCCAGACGTTTTAGACGTCTTGGATGTCCCATATGTCCCTAACGTCCCAGACGTCCTAGATGTCCTATATACCCCTAACGACCCAGACGTCAAAGATGTCACATATTTCCCTAACGTCCCAGTCGTCCTACGTCCCAGACGTTCTAGATGTCCCATATTTCCCTAACGTCCCAGTCGTCCTACGTCCCAGACGTCCTAGATGTCCCATATGTCCCTAACGTCCCAGACGTCCTAGATGTCCCATATGTCTTTAACGTCCCAGACGTCCTAGATGTCCCATATGTCCCTAACGTCCCAGACGTCCCAGACGTCTTAGATGTTCCACATGTCCCTAACGTCCCAGACGTCCTAGATGTCCTATATACCCCTAACGTCCCAGACGTCAAAGATGTCCATAAGTCCTTAACGTTGCAGACGTTCCAGACGTTCTAGATGTCCCATATGACCCTAACGTCCCAGACGTCCCAGACGTCCTAGATGTCCCATATATCCTTAACGTCCCAGACGTCCTAGATGTCCCATATGTCTATAACGTCCCAGACGTCCTAGATGTCCCATATGTCTCTAACGTACCAGATGTCCTAGATGTCCCATATGTCCCTAACGTCCCAAACTCCCCAGGCTTTCTAAATGTCCCATATGTCCCTAACGTCTTAGAAGTCCTAGATGTCTCATATATCCCTAACGTCCCAGACGTCCCAGATGTCCCATACGTCCCAGACATCCTTGATGTCCCATATTACTCAAACGTCTCAAACGTCCCAGACGTCCCAGATGTCCCATATGTCCCTAACGTCCCAGAGGTCCTAGATGTTCCATATGTACCTAACGTCCCAGACATCCCAAACGTCCTAGATGTCCCACCTAACGTCCCAGACCTCTTAGATGTCCTATAGGTCCCTAACATCCCAGACGTCCCATACGTTTAAGACGTCCTAGATGTTCCATATGTACCTAACGTCCCAGACATCGATAACGTCCTATATGTCCCATATGTCCCTAACGTCCCAGACCTCCTAGATGTTCTATATGTACCTAACGTCCCAGACATCCCAAACGTCCTAGATGTCTCATATGTCCCTAACGTCCCAGACGTCCTAGATGTTCCATATGTCCCTAACGTCCCAGACGTCTTAGATGTCCCATATGTCGCTAACGTCCCAGACGTCCCAGCCGTCCCAGACGTTCTAGATGTCCCATATGTCCCTAACGTCCCAAACGTCCTAGATGTCCCATATGTCTCTAACGTACCAGATATCCTAGATGTCCCATATGTCCCTAACGTCCCAAACTCCCCAGGCTTTCTAAATGTCCCATATGTCCCTAACGTCTTAGAAGTCCTAGATGTCTCATATATCCCTAACGTCCCAGACGTCCCAGATGTCCCATACGTCCCAGACATCCTAGATGTCCCATATTACTCAAACGTCTCAAACGTCCCAGACGTCCCAGATGTTCCATATGTACCTAACGTCCCAGACATCCCAAACGTCCTAGATGTCCCACCTAACGTCCCAGACCTCCTAGATGTCCTATAGGTCCCTAACATCCCAGACGTCCCATACGTTTAAAACGTCCTAGATGTTCCATATGTACCTAACGTCCCAGACATCGATAACGTCCTATATGTCCCATATGTCCCTAACGTCCCAGACCTCCTAGATGTTCTATATGTACCTAACGTCCCAGACATCCCAAACGTCCTAGATGTCTCATATGTCCCTAACGTCCCAGACGTCCTAGATGTTCCATATGCCCCTAACGTCCCAGACGTCTTAGATGTCCCATATGTCGCTAACGTCCCAGACGTCCCAGCCGTCCCAGACGTTCTAGATGTCCCATATGTCCCTAACGTCCCAAACGTCCTAGATGTCCCATATGTCCCTAACGTCCCAGACAACCTAGATGTCCTATATGTTCCTAACATCCCAGACGTCCCAGAAGTCCCAGATGTCCTATACGTTTCAGACGTCCTAGATGCCCCATATGTCCCATATGTCCCTAACATCCCAGACGTCCTAGAAGTTTCATATGTTTCTAACGTCCCAGACGTCCTAGATGTCCCATATGTCCCTAACGTCCCAGACGTCCCAACCGTCTCAGATGTCCTAGATGTCCCATATGTCCCTAACGTCCTAAACGTCCTAGTTGTCCCATATGTCCCTAACGTCCCAGATATCCTAGATGTCCTATGTGTTCCTAACATCCCAGACGTCCCAGAAGTCCCAGATGTCCCAAACGTTCCAGACGTCCTAGATGCCCCATATGTCCCTAACGTCCCAAACGTCCCATATGTCCCTAACGTCCCAGACGTCCTAGATGTCCCATATGTTCCAAAATCCCAGACATTCCAGACGTCCCAGACGTCTTAGATGTCCCATATGTCCCTAACGTCCCAAACGTCCTAGATGTCCCATATGTCCCTAACGTCCCAGACTTCCTACGTCCCAGACGTCCTAGATGACGTTCTAAGAAGGAAATGGGGTCCGAGGTACCGTCAAACTTTAGGCCCCATTTTCTAATGCTACTTATTACATATTTGAGCATTATTAAGTCTCGGTGGATCTGGACCTTGCTCTATTTCCTGACTCTCTCGGTGGTCGTCCTCTTCTATTTCTCCTTGACGTTCGCTTTGTGTATCCTCTTGCGTATCCCCATCCTCTTGATTTCCTTTCAAATGTCTTGAGATTCTCTGTCTCAATTGTTGTACAGTACCTTCTGATTCTAGCCCCACTGCGGTTGCGAGTCCTCGGAGGTCTTCTGCTTTGAGATTGTAGATCCACCCCACTTTTACTTTCAGGGGGGCCACTGGTGTGATGTCGTCCCTTTCTTGGTCCACCATCTTAAATCTGCGACCAGAGTTTGTATAGAAAATCAGTAATCTTTAAATTACAAATTTAAACAAATATTTTTCAGATCTCGGGCGCCAAATTTTAGTTTCTGGAGCTTCAGGCTGGTGTTTGCTAATCTCTATGTATATCTGAGATCAGGGTCCCTGCTCGGGCGCCACGTAACGTTCTACCCTTCTGCTAATAAGGGCTAATGAAATTAATAAATTACCTTCGGGTAGCTTTCTCAGTCGGAGTTAAATTGGTTCAGTCAGATATACAATTAGAAATATGTCTCTAACGTCCCAGACGTCCCAGACATTCCAGATGTCCCATACGTCGCAGACGTTTTAGATGTCACATATGTCAATAACGTCCCAGACGTCCCAGACGTCCTAGATGTCCCATATGTCCCATATGTCCCTAACGTCCCAGACGTCCTAGACGTCCCAGATGTCCCATACCTCCCAGACGTCCTAGATGTCAAATACGTCCCTAACGTCCCATACGTCTAAGATGTCCCATAAGTCCCTAACGTCCCAGACGTCCTAGATGTCCCATATGTCCCTAACATCTCAGACGTCCCAGATGTCCCATAAGTCCCAAACGTCCTAAATGTCCCATATGTCCCAGACGTCCCAAACGTCCCAGACGTCCTAGATGTCCCATATCTCCCTAATGTCCTAGACGTCCCAGACGTCCTAGATATCCTATATGTCCCTACCGTCCCAGACGTCCTAGATGTCCCATATGTCCCTAACGTCCCAGATGTCCCAGACGTCCTAGATGTCCCACATGTCTCAGACGTCCCAAACGTTCCAGACGTACTAATTGTCCCATATCTCCCTAACGTCCCAGACGTCCTAGATGTCCCATATGTCCCTAACGTCCCAAATGTCCTAGATTTACTATATGTCCCTAACGTCTTAGACGTTTCAGACGTCCCATACGTCCCAGACGTCCTAAGTGTCCCATATGTCCCAGACGTCCCAAACGTCCCAGACGTCCTAGATGTCCCATATGTCCATAATGTACCAGACGTCCTAGATGTCCCATATGTTCCTAACGTTCCAGACGTCTTAGATGTCCCATATGTCCCTAACGTCCCAGACGTCCTAGATGTCCTATATGTCCCTAACGTCCCAGATGTCTCATATGTCCCTAACGTCCCAGACGTCCCAGACGTCCTAGATGTCCCATATGTCCCTAACGTCCCAAATGTCCTAGATTTCCTATATGTCCCTAACGTCCCAGACGTTCCAGACGTCCCATACGTCCCAGACGTCCTAAGTGTCCCATATGTCCCAGACGTCCCAAACGTCCCAGACGTCCTAGATGTCCCATATGTCCCTAATGTACCAGACGTCCTAGATGTCCCATATGTTCCTAACGTCCCAGACGTCCTAGATGTCCCATATGTCCCTAATGTACCAGACGTCCTAGATGTCCCTTATGTTCCTAACGTTCCAGACGTCTTAGATGTCCCATATGTTCCAAACGTCCCAGACGTCCTAGATGTCCCATATGTCGCTAATGTACCAGACGTCCTAGATGTCCCATATGTTCCTAACGTCCCAGACGTCCTAGATGACCCATATGTCCATAACGTCCCAGACGTAGTAGATGTCCCATATGTCCCTAACGTTCCAGACGTCCCAGACGTCCTAGATGTCCCATATGTCCCTAACGTTTCAGACGTTTTAGACGTCTTAGATGTCCCATATGTCTTTAACGTCCCAGACGTCCTAGATGTCCCATATGTCCCTAACGTCCCAGACGTCCCAGACGTCTTAGATGTCCCGTATGTCAGTAAGGTCTCAGACGTCCTAGACGTCCTAGATGTTTCATATGTCCCAGACGTTTTAGACGTCTTAGATGTCACACATGTCTTTAACGTCCCAGACGTCCTAGATGTCCCATATGTCCCTAACGTCCCAGACGTCCTAGATGTCCTATATACCCCTAACGTCCCAGACGTCCTAGATGTCCCATATGTTCCTAACGTCCCAGACGTTTTAGACGTCTTAGATGTCCAACATGTCTCTAACGTCCCAGACGTCCTAGATGTCCTATATACCCCTAACGTCCCAGACGTCAAAAATGTCCATAAGTCCTTAACGTTCCAGACGTCCCAGACGTCCTAGATGTCCCATATGTCCCTAACGTCCCAGACGTCCCAGACGTCTTAGATGTCCCGTATGTCAGTAAGGTCTCAGCCGTCCAAGACGTCCCGTACGTCCTAGACGTCCTAGATGTTTCATATGTCCCAGACGTTTTAGACGTCTTAGATGTCACACATGTCTTTAACGTCCCAGACGTCCTAGATGTCCCATATGTCCCTAACGTCCCAGACGTCCTAGATGTCCCATATGTTCCTAACGTCCCAGACGTTTTAGACGTCTTAGATGTCCCACATGTCCCTAACGTCCCAGACGTCCTAGATGTCCTATATACCCCTAACGTCCCAAAAGTCCTAGATATCCCATATGTCCCTAACGTCCCAGACGTCCTAGATGTCCCATATGTTCCTAACGTCCCAGACGTTTTAGACGTCTTAGATGTCCCACATGTCCCTAACGTCCCAGACGTCCTAGATGTCCTATATACCCCTAACGTCCCAGACGTCAAAAATGTCCATAAGTCCTTAACGTTCCAGACGTCCCAGACGTTCTAGATGTCCCATATGTCCGTAACGTACCAGATATCGTAGATGTCCCATATGTCCCTAACGTCCCGGACCTCCCAGAAGTCCTAGATGTCCCATATTTCCCTAAAGTCCCAGACGTCCTACATGTCCCATATGTCCCTAACGTCCCAGACGTCCCAGACGTCCTAGATGTCCCATATGTCCCTAACGTACCAGAATTCCTAGATGTCCCATATGTCCCTAACGTTCCAAACGCCCCAGACGTCCTAGATGTCCCATATGTCCCTAACGTCCTAGAAGTCCTAGATGTCTCATATGTCCCTAACGTCGCAGACGTCCCAGACATCTTTGATGTCCCATATTACCCAAACGTCATAGACGTCCCAGATGTCCCATATGTCCCTAACGTCCCAGACGTCCCAGATGTCCCATACGTCCCAGACATCTTTGATGTCCCATATTACTCGAACGTCCCAGACGTCCCAGATGTTCCATATGTACCTAACGTCAGAGACATCCCAAACGTCCTAGATGTCCTATATGTCCCTAACGTCCCAGACGTCCTAGATGTCCCATATGTCACTAACGTCCCAGACGTCCTAGATGTCCTATAGGCCCCTAACATCCCAGACGCCTTATACGTTTAAGACGTCCTAGATGTCCCATATGTCCCTAACGTCCCAGACGTCCCAGACGTCCTAGATGTCATATATGTCCCAAACGTCCCAGACGTCCTAGATGTCCCTAACGTCCCAAACTTCCCAGACGTCCCAGATGTCCCATACGTCACTAACGTCCCAGACGTCCTAAATGTCCCATACGTCCCTAACGTCCCAAACGTCCCAGATGTCCCATATGTCCCTAACGTCCCAGACGTCCTAAATGTCCCATATGTCCCTAACGTCCCAGACATCCTAGATGTCTTTTATGTTCCTAACATCCCAGACGTCCCAGACGTCCCGGATGTCCCATACGTTCCAGACGTCCTAGATGTCCCATATGTCCTTAACGTCCCAGACGTCCCAGACGTCCTAGATGTCATATGTGTCCCTAACGTCCCAGACGTTCTAGATGTCCCTAGCGTCCCAAACTTCCCAGACGTCCCAGATGTCCCATACACCCCAGACGTCCTAGATGTCCCATATGTCCCTAACGTCCCAGACGTCCTAGATGTCCCATATGTCCCTAACGTCCCAGACGTCCTAGATGTCCCATATGTGTCTAACGTCCCAGACGCCCCAGACGTCCCAGACGTCCCAGACGTCTTAGATGTCCCATATGTCCCTAACGTCCGAAACGTCCCAGACGTACCAGATGTCCTATACGTCCCAAACGTCTTAGATGTCCCATATGTTCCTAACGTCCCAGACTTCCTAGATGTCCCATATTTCCCTAACGTCCCAGACGTTCTAGATGTCCCATATGTCCCTAACGTCCCGGAAGTCCCAGATGTCCCATACGTTCCAGACTTCCTAGTTGTCCCATATGTTTCTAACGTCCCAGACGTCCCAGACGTCCTAGACGTCCCATATGTCCCTAACGTCCCAGACATCCTAGATGTCCCATATTTCCCTAACGTCCCAGACGTTCTAGATGTCCCATATGTCCCTAACGTCCCGGACGTCCCAGATGTCCCATACGTCCCAGACTTCCTAGATGTCCCATATGTTTCTACCGTCCCAGACGTCCCAGACGTCCTAGATGTTACATATGTCCCTAATGTCCTAGACGTGCAAGACGTCCCATACGTCCCGGACGTCCTAGATGTTTCATATGTCCCTAACGTCCCAGAAGTCCTAGATGTCCCATATGTCCGTAACGTCCCAGACGTCCTAGATGTCCCATATGTCCCTAACGTCCCAGACGTTTTAGACGTCTTAGATGTCCCATATGTCCCTAACGTCCCAGACGTCCTAGATGTCCCATATGTCGTTAACGTCCCAGACGTTTTAGACGTCTTAGATGTCCCATATGTCCCTAACGTCCCAGACGTCCTAGATGTCCCATAAGTCCTTAACGTTTCAGACGTCCCAGACGTCCTAGATGTCCCATATTTCCCTAACGTCCCAGTCGTCCTACGCCCCAAACGTTCTAGATGTCCCATATGTCCCTAACGTCCCAGACGTCCTAGATGTCCCATATGTCCCTAACGTCCCACACATCGTAGATGTCCCATATGTCCCTAACGTCCCAGACGTTTTAGACGTCTTAGATGTCCCATATGTAACTAACGTCCCAGACGTCCCAGATGTCCCATAAGTCCTTAACGTTCCAGACGTCGCAGACATCCTAGAAGTCCCATATTTCCCTAACGTCCCAGTCGTCCTACGCCCCAAACGTTCTAGATGTCCCATATGTCCCTAACGTCCCAGACATCCTAGATTTTCCATATGTCCCTAACGTCCCAGACGTTCTAAATGTCCCAATGATCCCTAACGTCCCAGACGTCCCAGACATCCTAGATGTCCCATATGTCCCTAACGTCCCAGACGTCCCAGACGTCCTAGATGTCTCATATGTCCCTAACGTTACAGACGTCCTAGATGTCCCATATGTCCTTAACGTCCCAGACGTTTTACATGTCTTAGATGTCCCATATGTCTCCAACGTCCCAGACGTCCTAGATGTCCCATATGTCCCTAACGTCCCAGACGTTTTAGACGTCTTGGATGTCCCATATGTCCCTAACGTCCCAGACGTCCTAGATGTCCTATATACCCCTAACGACCCAGACGTCAAAGATGTCACATATTTCCCTAACGCCCCAGTCGTCCTACGTCCCAGACGTTCTAGATGTCCCATATTTCCCTAACGTCCCAGTCGTCCTACGTCCCAGACGTCCTAGATGTCCCATATGTCCCTAACGTCCCAGACGTCCTAGATGTCCCATATGTCTTTAACGTCCCAGACGTCCTAGATGTCCCATATGTCCCTAACGTCCCAGACGTCCCAGACGTCTTAGATGTTCCACATGTCCCTAACGTCCCAGACGTCCTAGATGTCCTATATACCCCTAACGTCCCAGACGTCAAAGATGTCCATAAGTCCTTAACGTTGCAGACGTTCCAGACGTTCTAGATGTCCCATATGTCCCTAACGTCCCAGACGTCCCAGACGTCCTAGATGTCCCATATATCCTTAACGTCCCAGACGTCCTAGATGTCCCATATGTCTATAACGTCCCAGACGTCCTAGATGTCCCATATGTCTCTAACGTACCAGATGTCCTAGAAGTCCCATATGTCCCTAACGTCCCAAACTCCCCAGACTTTCTAAATGTCCCATATGTCCCTAACGTCTTAGAAGTCCTAGATGTCTCATATATCCCTAACGTCCCAGACGTCCCAGATGTCCCATACGTCCCAGACATCCTAGATGTCCCATATTACTCAAACGTCTCAAACGTCCCAGACGTCCCAGATGTCCCATATGTCCCTAACGTCCCAGAGGTCCTAGATGTTCCATATGTACCTAACGTCCCAGACATCCCAAACGTCCTAGATGTCCCACCTAACGTCCCAGACCTCCTAGATGTCCTATAGGTCCCTAACATCCCAGACGTCCCATACGTTTAAGACGTCCTAGATGTTCCATATGTACCTAACGTCCCAGACATCGATAACGTCCTATATGTCCCATATGTCCCTAACGTCCCAGACCTCCTAGATGTTCTATATGTACCTAACGTCCCAGACATCCCAAACGTCCTAGATGTCTCATATGTCCCTAACGTCCCAGACGTCCTAGATGTTCCATATGTCCCTAACGTCCCAGACGTCTTAGATGTCCCATATGTCGCTAACGTCCCAGACGTCCCAGCCGTCCCAGACGTTCTAGATGTCCCATATGTCCCTAACGTCCCAAACGTCCTAGATGTCCCATATGTCCCTAACGTCCCAGACAACCTAGATGTCCTATATGTTCCTAACATCCCAGACGTCCCAGAAGTCCCAGATGTCCTATACGTTTCAGACGTCCTAGATGCCCCATATGTCCCATATGTCCCTAACATCCCAGACGTCCTAGAAGTTTCATATGTTTCTAACGTCCCAGACGTCCTAGATGTCCCATATGTCCCTAACGTCCCAGACGTCCCAACCGTCCCAGATGTCCTAGATGTCCCATATGTCCCTAACGTCCTAAACGTCCTAGTTGTCCCATATGTCCCTAACGTCCCAGATATCCTAGATGTCCTATGTGTTCCTAACATCCCAGACGTCCCAGAAGTCCCAGATGTCCCAAACGTTCCAGACGTCCTAGATGCCCCATATGTCCCTAACGTCCCAAACGTCCCATATGTCCCTAACGTCCCAGACGTCCTAGATGTCCCATATGTCCCAAAATCCCAGACATTCCAGTCGTCCCAGACGTCTTAGATGTCCCATATGTCCCTAACGTCCCAAACGTCCTAGATGTCCCATATGTCCCTAACGTCCCAGACTTCCTACGTCCCAGAGTCCTAGATGACGTTCTAAGAAGGAAATGGGGTCCGAGGTACCGTCAAACTTTAGGCCCCATTTTCTAATGCTACTTATTACATATTTGAGCATTATTAAGTCTCGGTGGATCTGGACCTTGCTCTATTTCCTGACTCTCTCGGTGGTCGTCCTCTTCTATTTCTCCTTAACGTTCGCTTTGTGTATCCTCTTACGTATCCCCATCCTCTTGATTTCCTTTCAAATGTCTTGAGATTCTCTGTCTCAATTGTTGTACAGTACCTTCTGATTCTAGCCCCACTGCGGTTGCGAGTCCTCGGAGGTCTTCTGCTTTGAGATTGTAGATCCACCCCACTTTTACTTTCAGGGGGGCCACTGGTGTGATGTCGTCCCTTTCTTGGTCCACCATCTTAAATCTGCGACCAGAGTTTGTATAGAAAATCTGTAATCTTTAAATTACAAATTTAAACAAATATTTTTCAGATCTCGGGCGCCAAATTTTAGTTTCTGGAGCTTCAGGCTGGTGTTTGCTAATCTCTATGTATATCTGAGATCAGGGTCCCTGCTCGGGCGCCATGTAACGTTCTACCCTTCTGCTAATAAGGGCTAATGAAATTAATAAATTACCTTCGGGTAGCTTTCTCAGTCGGAGTTAAATTGGTTCAGTCAGATATACAATTAGAAATATGTCTCTAACGTCCCAGACTTCCCAGACATTCCAGATGTCCCATACGTCGCAGACGTTTTAGATGTCACATATGTCAATAACGTCCCAGACGTCCCAGACGTCCTAGATGTCCCATATGTCCCATATGTCCCTAACGTCCCAGACGTCCTAGACGTCCCAGATGTCCCATACCTCCCAGACGTCCTAGATGTCAAATACGTACCTAACGTCCCATACGTCTAAGATGTCCCATAAGTCCCAAACGTCCCAGACGTCCTAGATGTCCCATATGTCCCTAACATCTCAGACGTCCCAGATGTCCCATAAGTCCCAAACGTCCTAAATGTCCCATATGTCCCAGACGTCCTAAACGTCCCAGACGTCCTAGATGTCCCATATCTCCCTAATGTCCTAGACGTCCCAGACGTCCTAGATATCCTATATGTCCCTACCGTCCCAGACGTCCTAGATGTCCCATATGTCCCTAACGTCCCAGATGTCCCAGACGTCCTAGATGTCCCACATGTCTCAGACGTCCCAAACGTTCCAGACGTACTAATTGTCCCATATCTCCCTAACGTCCCAGACGTCCTAGATGTCCCATATGTCCCTAACGTCCCAAATGTCCTAGATTTTCTATATGTCCCTAACGTCTTAGACGTTTCAGACGTCCCATACGTCCCAGACGTCCTAAGTGTCCCATATGTCCCAGACGTCCCAAACGTCCCAGACGTCCTAGATGTCCCATATGTCCCTAATGTACCAGACGTCCTAGATGTCCCATATGTTCCTAACGTTCCAGACGTCTTAGATGTCCCATATGTCCCTAACGTCCCAGACGTCCTAGATGTCCTATATGTCCCTAACGTCCCAGATGTCTCATATGTCCCTAACGTCCCAGACGTCCCAGACGTCCTAGATGTCCCATATGTCCCTAACGTCCCAAATGTCCTAGATTTCCTATATGTCCCTAACGTCCCAGACGTTCCAGACGTCCCATACGTCCCAGACGTCCTAAGTGTCCCATATGTCCCAGACGTCCCAAACGTCCCAGACGTCCTAGATGTCCCATATGTCCCTAATGTACCAGACGTCCTAGATGTCCCATATGTTCCTAACGTCCCAGACGTCCCAGATGTCCCATATGTCCCTAATGTACCAGACGTCCTAGATGTCCCATATGTTCCTAACGTTCCAGACGTCTTAGATGTCCCATATGTTCCAAACGTCCCAGACGTCCTAGATGTCCCATATGTCCCTAATGTACCAGACGTCCTAGATGTCCCATATGTTCCTAACGTCCCAGACGTCCTAGATGACCCATATGTCCATAACGTCCCAGACGTAGTAGATGTCCCATATGTCCCTAACGTTCCAGACGTCCCAGACGTCCTAGATGTCCCATATGTCCCTAACGTTTCAGACGCTTTAGACGTCTTAGATGTCCCATATGTCTTTAACGTCCCAGACGTCCTAGATGTCCCATATGTCCCTAACGTCCCAGACGTCCCAGACGTCTTAGATGTCCCGTATGTCAGTAAGGTCTCAGACGTCCAAGACGTCCCGTACGTCCTAGACGTCCTAGATGTTTCATATATCCCAGACGTTTTAGACGTCTTAGATGTCACACATGTCTTTAACGTCCCAGACGTCCTAGATGTCCCATATGTCCCTAACGTCCCAGACGTCCTAGATGTCCTATATACCCCTAACGTCCCAAAAGTCCTAGATATCCCATATGTCCCTAACGTCCCAGACGTCCTAGATGTCCCATATGTTCCTAACGTCCCAGACGTTTTAGACGTCTTAGATGTCCAACATGTCCCTAACGTCCCAGACGTCCTAGATGTCCTATATACCCCTAACGTCCCAGACGTCAAAAATGTCCATAAGTCCTTAACGTTCCAGACGTCCCAGACGTCCTAGATGTCCCATATGTCCCTAACGTCCCAGACGTCCCAGACGTCTTAGATGTCCCGTATGTCAGTAAGGTCTCAGCCGTCCAAGACGTCCCGTACGTCCTAGACGTCCTAGATGTTTCATATGTCCCAGACGTTTTAGACGTCTTAGATGTCACACATGTCTTTAACGTCCCAGACGTCCTAGATGTCCCATATGTCCCTAACGTCCCAGACGTCCTAGATGTCCCATATGTTCCTAACGTCCCAGACGTTTTAGACGTCTTAGATGTCCCACATGTCCCTAACGTCCCAGACGTCCTAGATGTCCTATATACCCCTAACGTCCCAAAAGTCCTAGATATCCCATATGTCCCTAACGTCCCAGACGTCCTAGATGTCCCATATGTTCCTAACGTCCCAGACGTTTTAGACGTCTTAGATGTCCCACATGTCCCTAACGTCCCAGACGTCCTAGATGTCCTATATACCCCTAACGTCCCAGACGTCAAAAATGTCCATAAGTCCTTAACGTTCCAGACGTCCCAGACGTTCTAGATGTCCCATATGTCCGTAACGTACCAGATATCGTAGATGTCCCATATGTCCCTAACGTCCCGGACGTCCCAGAAGTCCTAGATGTCCCATATTTCCCTAAAGTCCCAGACGTCCTACATGTCCCATATGTCCCTAACTTCCCAGACGTCCCAGACGTCCTAGATGTCCCATATGTCCCTAACGTACCAGAATTCCTAGATGTCCCATATGTCCCTAACGTTCCAAACGCCCCAGACGTCCTAGATGTCCCATATGTCCCTAACGTCCTAGAAGTCCTAGATGTCTCATATGTCCCTAACGTCGCAGACGTCCCAGACATCTTTGATGTCCCATATTACCCAAACGTCCCAGACGTCCCAGATGTCCCATATGTCCCTAACGTCCCAGACGTCCCAGATGTCCCATACGTCCCAGACATCTTTGATGTCCCATATTACTCGAACGTCCCAGACGTCCCAGATGTTCCATATGTACCTAACGTCCCAGACATCCCAAACGTCCTAGATGTCCTATATGTCCCTAACGTCCCAGACGTCCTAGATGTCCCATATGTCACTAACGTCCCAGACGTCCTAGATGTCCTATAGGCCCCTAACATCCCAGACGCCTTATACGTTTAAGACGTCCTAGATGTCCCATATGTCCCTAACGTCCCAGACGTCCTAGATGTCATATATGTCCCAAACGTCCCAGACGTCCTAGATGTCCCTAACGTCCCAAACTTCCCAGACGTCCCAGATGTCCCATACGTCACTAACGTCCCAGACGTCCTAAATGTCCCATACGTCCCTAACGTCCCAAACGTCCCAGATGTCCCATATGTCCCTAACGTCCCAGACGTCCTAAATGTCCCATATGTCCCTAACGTCCCAGACATCCTAGATGTCTTTTATGTTCCTAACATCCCAGACGTCCCAGACGTCCCGGATGTCCCATACGTTCCAGACGTCCTAGATGTCCCATATGTCCTTAACGTCCCAGACGTCCCAGACGTCCTAGATGTCATATGTGTCCCTAACGTCCCAGACGTTCTAGATGTCCCTAGCGTCCCAAACTTCCCAGACGTCCCAGATGTCCCATACACCCCAGACGTCCTAGATGTCCCATATGTCCCTAACGTCCCAGACGTCCTAGATGTCCCATATGTCCCTAACGTCCCAGACGTCCTAGATGTCCCATATGTGTCTAACGTCCCAGACGCCCCAGACGTCCCAGACGTCCCAGACGTCTTAGATGTTCCATATGTCCCTAACGTCCGAAACGTCCCAGACGTACCAGATGTCCTATACGTCCCAAACGTCGTAGATGTCCCATATGTTCCTAACGTCCCAGACTTCCTAGATGTCCCATATTTCCCTAACGTCCCAGACGTTCTAGATGTCCCATATGTCCCTAACGTCCCGGACGTCCCAGATGTCCCATACGTTCCAGACTTCCTAGTTGTCCCATATGTTTCTAACGTCCCAGACGTCCCAGACGTCCTAGATGTCCCATATGTCCCTAACGTCCCAGACATCCTAGATGTCCCATATTTCCCTAACGTCCCAGACGTTCTAGATGTCCCATATGTCCCTAACGTCCCGGACGTCCCAGATGTCCCATACGTCCCAGACTTCCTAGATGTCCCATATGTTTCTACCGTCCCAGACGTCCCAGACGTCCTAGATGTTACATATGTCCCTAATGTCCTAGACGTGCAAGACGTCCCATACGTCCCGGACGTCCTAGATGTTTCATATGTCCCTAACGTCCCAGAAGTCCTAGATGTCCCATATGTCCCTAACGTCCCAGACGTCCTAGATGTCCCATATGTCCCTAACGTCCCAGACGTTTTAGACGTCTTAGATGTCCCATATGTCCCTAACGTCCCAGACGTCCTAGATGTCCCATATGTCGTTAACGTCCCAGACGATTTAGACGTCTTAGATGTCCCATATGTCCCTAACGTCCCAGACGTTCTAGATGTCCCATAAGTCCTTAACGTTTCAGACGTCCCAGACGTCCTAGATGTCCCATATTTCCCTAACGTCCCAGTCGTCCTACGCCCCAAACGTTCTAGATGTCCCATATGTCAATAACGTCCCAGACGTCCTAGATGTCCCATATGTCCCTAACGTCCCACACATCGTAGATGTCCCATATGTCCCTAACGTCCCAGTTTTAGACGTCTTAGATGTCCCATATGTAACTAACGTCCCAGACGCCCCAGATGTCCCATAAGTCCTTAACGTTCCAGACGTCGCAGACATCCTAGAAGTCCCATATTTCCCTAACGTCCCAGTCGTCCTACGCCCCAAACGTTCTAGATGTCCCATATGTCCCTAACGTCCCAGACGTCCTAGATGACCCATATGTCCCTAACGTCCCAGACATCGTAGATGTCCCATATGTCCCTAACGTCCCAGACGTTTTAGACGTCTTAGATGTCCCATATGCCCTTAACGTCCCAGACGTCCCAGATGTCCCATAAGTCCTTAACGTTCCAGACGTCCCAGACTTCCTAGATTTCCCATATTTTCCTAACGTCCCAGTCGTCCTACGCCCCAGACGTTCTAGATGTCCCATATGTCCCTAACGTCCCAGACGTCCTAGATGTCCCATATGTCCCTAACGTCCCAGACGTCCCAGACATCCTAGATTTCTGGGACATCTACGATGTCTGGGACGTTAGGGAGATATGGGACATCTGGTACGTCTGGGACGTTTCGGACGTTAGGGACATATGGGACATCTAAGACGTCTGGGACGTCTGGGACGTCTGGGACGTCTGGGACGTTAGAGACATATGAAACATCTAGGACGTCTGGGACGTTAGGGACATATGGGACATCTAGTACGTCTGGGACGTTAGGGACATATGGGACATCTAGGACGTCTGGGGTTTATGGGACATCTGGGAAGTCTGAAAAGTTTGGGACGTTAGGGACATCTAGGACGTCAGGGACGTTAGGGACATATATGACATCTAGGACGTCTGGGACGTCTGGGACGCTAGGGACATGTGGGACATCTAGGACGTCTGGAACGTATGGGACATCCGGGACGTCTGGGACGTCTGGAATGTAAGGAACATATAGGACATCTAGGATGTCTGGGACGTTAGGGACATATGGGACATTGAGGACGTCTGGGACGTTAGGGACATATGGGACATCTAGGACGTTTGAGACGTTAGGGACGTATGGGACATCTAGGACGTCTGGGATGTCTGGGACGTCTGGGACGTCTGGGACGTTAGGGACATATGGGACATCTAGAACGTTTGGGGCGTAGGACGACTGGGACGTTAGGGAAATATGGGACATCTAGGACGTCTGCGACGTTAGGGACATATGGGACATCTGGGACGTCTGGGAAGTGTGGGACGTTAGGGACATCTAAGACGTTTGGGACGTTTGGGACATATATGACATCTATGACGTCTGGGACGTCTGGGACGTTAGGGACATATGGGACATCTAGGTCGCCTTAAACGTATGGGGCGTCTGGGATGTTAGGGACCTATAGGACGTCCCAGACGTCCTAGATGTCCCATAAGTACTTAACGTTCCAGACGTCCCAGACGTCCTAGATGTCCCATATTTCCCTAACGTCCCAGTCGTCCTACGCCCCAAACGTTCTAGATGTCCCATATGTCCCTAAGTCCCAGACGTCCTAGATTTCCCATAAGTCCTTAACGTTCCAGACGTCCCAGACGTCCTAGATGTCCCATATTTCTTTAACGTCCCAGTCGTCCTACGCCCCAAACGTCCTAGATGTCCCATATGTACCTAACGTCCCAGACATCCCAAACGTCCTAGATGTCCCATATGTCCCTAACGTCCCAGACATCCCAAACGTCCTAGATGTCCCATATGTCTCTAACGTCCCAGACGTCCTAGATGTCCTATAGGTCCCTAACGTCCCACACGTCCTAGATGTTCCATATGTTCCTAACGTCCCAAACATCTCAAACGTCCTAGATGTCTCATATGTCTCTAACGTCCCAGACGTCCTAGATGTCCTATATGTCCCTAACATCCCAGACGGCCCATACGTTTAAGACGACCTAGATGTCCCATATGTCCCTAACGTCCCAGACGTCCCAGACGTCCTAGATGTCATATATGTCCCAAACGTCCCAAACGTCCTAGATGTCCCTAACGTCCCAAACTTCCCAGACGTCCCAGATGTCCCATATGTCCCTAACGTCGCAGACGTCCTAGATGTCCCATATGTCCCTAACGTCCCAGACGTCCCAGACGTCCTAGATGTCATATATGTCCCAAACGTCCCAAACGTCCTAGATGTCCCTAACGTCCCAAACTTCCCAGACGTCCCAGATGTCCCATACGTCACTAACGTCCCAGACGTCCTAAATGTCCCATACGTCCCTAACGTCCCAAACGTCCCAGATGTCCCATATGTCCCTAACGTCCCAGACGTCTTAAATGTCCCATATGTCCCTAACGTCCCAGACATCCTAGATGTCTTTTATGTTCCTAACATCCCAGACGTCCCAGACGTCCCGGATGTCCCATACGTTCCAGACGTCCTAGATGTCCCATATGTCCTTAACGTCCCAGACGTCCCAGACGTCCTAGATGTCATATGTGTCCCTAACGTCCCAGACGTTCTAGATGTCCCTAGCGTCCCAAACTTCCCAGACGTCCCAGATGTCCCATACACCAAAGACGTCCTAGATGTCCCATATGTCCCTAACGTCCCAGACGTCCTAGATGTCCCATATGTCCCTAACGTCCCAGACGTCCTAGATGTCCCATATGTGTCTAACGTCCCAGACGCCCCAGACGTCCCAGACGTCCCAGACGTCTTAGATGTCCCATATGTCCCTAACGTCCGAAACGTCCCAGACGTACCAGATTTCCTATACGTCCCAAACGTTATAGATGTCCCATATGTTCCTAACGTCCCAGACTTCCTAGATGTCCCATATTTCCCTAACGTCCCAGACGTTCTAGATGTCCCATATGTTCCTAACGTCCCGGACGTCCCAGATGTCCCATACGTTCCAGACTTCCTAGTTGTCCCATATGTTTCTAACGTCCCAGACGTCCCAGACGTCCTAGATGTCCCATATGTCCCTAACGTCCCAGACATCCTAGATGTCCCATATTTCCCTAACGTCCCAGACGTTCTAGATGTCCCATATGTCCCTAACGTCCCGGACGTCCCAGATGTCCCATACGTCCCAGACTTCCTAGATGTCCCATATGTTTCTACCGTCCCAGACGTCCCAGACGTCCTAGATGTTACATATGTCCCTAATGTCCTAGACGTGCAAGACGTCCCATACGTCCCGGACGTCCTAGATGTTTCATATGTTCCTAACGTCCCAGACGTTTTAGACGTCTTAGATGTCCAACATGTCCCTAACGTCCCAGACGTCCTAGATGTCCTATATACCCCTAACGTCCCAGACGTCAAAAATGTCCATAAGTCCTTAACGTTCCAGACGTCCCAGACGTCCTAGATGTCCCATATGTCCCTAACGTCCCAGACGTCCCAGACGTCTTAGATGTCCCGTATGTCAGTAAGGTCTCAGCCGTCCAAGACGTCCCGTACGTCCTAGACGTCCTAGATGTTTCATATGTCCCAGACGTTTTAGACGTCTTAGATGTCACACATGTCTTTAACGTCCCAGACGTCCTAGATATCCCATATGTCCCTAACGTCCCAGACGTCTTAGATGTCCCATATGTTCCTAACGTCCCAGACGTTTTAGACGTCTTAGATGTCCAACATGTCCCTAACGTCCCAGACGTCCTAGATGTCCTATATACCCCTAACGTCCCAGACGTCAAAAATGTCCATAAGTCCTTAACGTTCCAGACGTCCCAGACGTCCTAGATGTCCCATATGTCCCTAACGTCCCAGACGTCCCAGACGTCTTAGATGTCCCGTATGTCAGTAAGGTCTCAGCCGTCCAAGACGTCCCGTACGTCCTAGACGTCCTAGATGTTTCATATGTCCCAGACGTTTTAGACGTCTTAGATGTCACACATGTCTTTAACGTCCCAGACGTCCTAGATGTCCCATATGTCCCTAACGTCCCAGACGTCCTAGATGTCCCATATGTTCCTAACGTCCCAGACGTTTTAGACGTCTTAGATGTCCCACATGTCCCTAACGTCCCAGACGTCCTAGATGTCCTATATACCCCTAACGTCCCAAAAGTCCTAGATATCCCATATGTCCCTAACGTCCCAGACGTCCTAGATGTCCCATATGTTCCTAACGTCCCAGACGTTTTAGACGTCTTAGATGTCCCACATGTCCCTAACGTCCCAGACGTCCTAGATGTCCTATATACCCCTAACGTCCCAGACGTCAAAAATGTCCATAAGTCCTTAACGTTCCAGACGTCCCAGACGTTCTAGATGTCCCATATGTCCGTAACGTACCAGATATCGTAGATGTCCCATATGTCCCTAACGTCCCGGACGTCCCAGAAGTCCTAGATGTCCCATATTTCCCTAAAGTCCCAGACGTCCTACATGTCCCATATGTCCCTAACGTCCCAAACGTCCCAGACGTCCTAGATGTCCCATATGTCCCTAACGTACCAGAATTCCTAGATGTCCCATATGTCCCTAACGTTCCAAACGCCCCAGACGTCCTAGATGTCCCATATGTCCCTAACGTCCTAGAAGTCCTAGATGTCTCATATGTCCCTAACGTCGCAGACGTCCCAGACATCTTTGATGTCCCATATTACCCAAACGTCATAGACGTCCCAGATGTCCCATATGTCCCTAACGTCCCAGACGTCCCAGATGTCCCATACGTCCCAGACATCTTTGATGTCCCATATTACTCGAACGTCCCAGACGTCCCAGATGTTCCATATGTACCTAACGTCAGAGACATCCCAAACGTCCTAGATGTCCTATATGTCCCTAACGTCCCAGACGTCCTAGATGTCCCATATGTCACTAACGTCCCAGACGTCCTAGATGTCCTATAGGCCCCTAACATCCCAGACGCCTTATACGTTTAAGACGTCCTAGATGTCCCATATGTCCCTAACGTCCCAGACGTCCCAGACGTCCTAGATGTCATATATGTCCCAAACGTCCCAGACGTCCTAGATGTCCCTAACGTCCCAAACTTCCCAGACGTCCCAGATGTCCCATACGTCACTAACGTCCCAGACGTCCTAAATGTCCCATACGTCCCTAACGTCCCAAACGTCCCAGATGTCCTATATGTCCCTAACGTCCCAGACGTCCTAAATGTCCCATATGTCCCTAACGTCCCAGACATCCTAGATGTCTTTTATGTTCCTAACATCCCAGACGTCCCAGACGTCCCGGATGTCCCATACGTTCCAGACGTCCTAGATGTCCCATATGTCCTTAACGTCCCAGACGTCCCAGACGTCCTAGATGTCATATGTGTCCCTAACGTCCCAGACGTTCTAGATGTCCCTAGCGTCCCAAACTTCCCAGACGTCCCAGATGTCCCATACACCCCAGACGTCCTAGATGTCCCATATGTCCCTAACGTCCCAGACGTCCTAGATGTCCCATATGTCCCTAACGTCCCAGACGTCCTAGATGTCCCATATGTGTCTAACGTCCCAGACGCCCCAGACGTCCCAGACGTCCCAGACGTCTTAGATGTCCCATATGTCCCTAACGTCCGAAACGTCCCAGACGTACCAGATGTCCTATACGTCCCAAACGTCTTAGATGTCCCATATGTTCCTAACGTCCCAGACTTCCTAGATGTCCCATATTTCCCTAACGTCCCAGACGTTCTAGATGTCCCATATGTCCCTAACGTCCCGGACGTCCCAGATGTCCCATACGTTCCAGACTTCCTAGTTGTCCCATATGTTTCTAACGTCCCAGACGTCCCAGACGTCCTAGATGTCCCATATGTCCCTAACGTCCCAGACATCCTAGATGTCCCATATTTCCCTAACGTCCCAGACTTCCTAGATGTCCCATATGTTTCTACCGTCCCAGACGTCCCAGACGTCCTAGATGTTACATATGTCCCTAATGTCCTAGACGTGCAAGATGTCCCATACGTCCCGGACGTCCTAGATGTTTTATATGTCCCTAACGTCCCAGAAGTCCTAGATGTCCCATATGTCCCTAACGTCCCAGACGTCCTAGATGTCCCATATGTCCCTAACGTCCCAGACGTTTTAGACGTCTTAGATGTCCCATACGTCCCTAACGTCCCAGACGTCCTAGATGTCCCATATGTCGTTAACGTCCCAGACGTTTTAGACGTCTTAGATGTCCCATATGTCCCTAACGTCCCAGACGTCCTAGATGTCCCATAAGTCCTTAACGTTTCAGACGTCCCAGACGTCCTAGATGTCCCATATTTCCCTAACGTCCCAGTCGTCCTACGCCCCAAACGTTCTAGATGTCCCATATGTCCCTAACGTCCCAGACGTCCTAGATGTCCCATATGTCCCTAACGTCCCACACATCCTAGATGTCCCATATGTCCCTAACGTCCCAGACGTTTTAGACGTCTTAGATGTCCCATATGTAACTAACGTCCCAGACGTCCCAGATGTCCCATAAGTCCTTAACGTTCCAGACGTCGCAGACATCCTAGAAGTCCCATATTTCCCTAACGTCCCAGTCGTCCTACGCCCCAAACGTTCTAGATGTCCCATATGTCCCTAACGTCCCAGACATCCTAGATTTTCCATATGTCCCTAACGTCCCAGGCGTTGTAAATGTCCCAATGATCCCTAACGTCCCAGACGTCCCAGACATCCTAGATGTCCCATATGTCCCTAACGTCCCAGACGTCCCAGACGTCCTAGATGTCTCATATGTCCCTAACGTTACAGACGTCCTAGATGTCCCATATGTCCTTAACGTCCCAGACGTTTTACATGTCTTAGATGTCCCATATGTCCCCAACGTCCCAGACGTCCTAGATGTCCCATATGTCCCTAACGTCCCAGACGTTTTAGACGTCTTGGATGTCCCATATGTCCCTAACGTCCCAGACGTCCTAGATGTCCTATATACCCCTAACGACCCAGACGTCAAAGATGTTACATATTTCCCTAACGTCCCAGTCGTCCTACGTCCCAGACGTTCTAGATGTCCCATATTTCCCTAACGTCCCAGTCGTCCTACGTCCCAGACGTCCTAGATGTCCCATATGACCCTAACGTCCCAGACGTCCTAGATGTCCCATATGTCTTTAACGTCCCAGACGTCCTAGATGTCCCATATGTCCCTAACGTCCCAGACGTCCCAGACGTCTTAGATGTTCCACATGTCCCTAACGTCCCAGACGTCCTAGATGTCCTATATACCCCTAACGTCCCAGACGTCAAAGATGTCCATAAGTCCTTAACGTTGCAGACGTTCCAGACGTTCTAGATGTCCCATATGTCCCTAACGTCCCAGACGTCCCAGACGTCCTAGATGTCCCATATGTACCTAACATCCCAGACGCCCCATACGTTTAAGACGACCTAGATGTCCCAAATGTCCCTAACGTCCCAGACGTCCCAGACGTCCTAGATGTCATATATGTCCCAAACGTCCCAAACGTCCTAGATGTCCCTAACGTCCCAAACTTCCCAGACGTCCCAGATGTCCCATATGTCCCCAACGTCGCAGACGTTTTAGATGTCCCATATGTCCCTAACGTCCCAGACGTCCCAGACGTCCCAGACGTCCTAGATGTCCCATACGTCCCTAACGTCCCAAACGTCCTAGATGTCCCATATGTCCCTAACGTCCCAGACGTCCTAAATGTCCCATATGTCCCTAAAGTCCCAGACATCCTAGATGTCCTATATGTTCCTTACATCCCAGACGTCCCAGACGTCCCGGATGTCCCATACGTTCCAGACGTCCTAGATGTCCCATATGTCCCTAGCGTCCCAGACGTCCCAGACGTCCTAGATGTCATATATGTCCCTAACGTCCCAGACGTCCTAGATGTCCCAGCGTCCCAAACTTTCCAGACGTCCCAGATGTCCCATACACCCCAGACGTCCTAGATGTCCCATATGTCCCTAACGTCCCAGACGTACTAGATGTCCCATATGTCCCTAACGTCCCAGACGTCCTAGATGTCCCATATGTCTCTAACGTCCCAGACGTCCCAGACGTCCAAGACGTCCCAGACGTCCTAGACGTCTTAGATGTCCCATATGTCCCTAACGTCCGAAACGTCCCAGACGTACCAGATGTCCTATACGTCCCAAACTTCTTAGATGTCCCATATGTTCCTAACGTCCCAGACTTCCTACGTCCCAGACTTCCCAGACGTCCCAGACGTCTTAGATGTCCCATATGTCCCTAACGTTCGAAACGTCCCAGACGTACCAGATGTCCTATACGTCCCAAACGTCTTAGATGTCCCATATGTCCCTAACGTCCCAGACATCGTAGATGTCCCATATGTCCCTAACGTCCCAGACGTCCCAGACATCCTAGATTTTCCATATGTCCCTAACGTCCCAGACGTTCTAAATGTCCCAATGATCCCTAACGTCCCAGACGTCCCAGACATCCTAGATGTCCCATATGTCCCTAACGTCCCAGACGTCCCAGACGTCCTAGATGTCTCATATGTCCCTAACGTTACAGACGTCCTAGATGTCCCATATGTCCTTAACGTCCCAGACGTTTTACATGTCTTAGATGTCCCATATGTCCCCAACGTCCCAGACGTCCTAGATGTCCCATATGTCCCTAACGTCCCAGACGTTTTAGACGTCTTGGATGTCCCATATGTCCCTAACGTCCCAGACGTCCTAGATGTCCTATATACCCCTAACGACCCAGACGTCAAAGATGTCACATATTTCCCTAACGTCCCAGTCGTCCTACGTCCCAGACGTTCTAGATGTCCCATATTTCCCTAACGTCCCAGTCGTCCTACGTCCCAGACGTCCTAGATGTCCCATATGTCCCTAACGTCCCAGACGTCCTAGATGTCCCATATGTCTTTAACGTCCCAGACGTCCTAGATGTCCCATATGTCCCTAACGTCCCAGACGTCCCAGACGTCTTAGATGTTCCACATGTCCCTAACGTCCCAGACGTCCTAGATGTCCTATATACCCCTAACGTCCCAGACGTCAAAGATGTCCATAAGTCCTTAACGTTGCAGACGTTCCAGACGTTCTAGATGTCCCATATGACCCTAACGTCCCAGACGTCCCAGACGTCCTAGATGTCCCATATATCCTTAACGTCCCAGACGTCCTAGATGTCCCATATGTCTATAACGTCCCAGACGTCCTAGATGTCCCATATGTCTCTAACGTACCAGATGTCCTAGATGTCCCATATGTCCCTAACGTCCCAAACTCCCCAGGCTTTCTAAATGTCCCATATGTCCCTAACGTCTTAGATGTCCTAGATGTCTCATATATCCCTAACGTCCCAGACGTCCCAGATGTCCCATACGTCCCAGACATCCTTGATGTCCCATATTACTCAAACGTCTCAAACGTCCCAGACGTCCCAGATGTCCCATATGTCCCTAACGTCCCAGAGGTCCTAGATGTTCCATATGTACCTAACGTCCCAGACATCCCAAACGTCCTAGATGTCCCACCTAACGTCCCAGACCTCTTAGATGTCCTATAGGTCCCTAACATCCCAGACGTCCCATACGTTTAAGACGTCCTAGATGTTCCATATGTACCTAACGTCCCAGACATCGATAACGTCCTATATGTCCCATATGTCCCTAACGTCCCAGACCTCCTAGATGTTCTATATGTACCTAACGTCCCAGACATCCCAAACGTCCTAGATGTCTCATATGTCCCTAACGTCCCAGACGTCCTAGATGTTCCATATGTCCCTAACGTCCCAGACGTCTTAGATGTCCCATATGTCGCTAACGTCCCAGACGTCCCAGCCGTCCCAGACGTTCTAGATGTCCCATATGTCCCTAACGTCCCAAACGTCCTAGATGTCCCATATGTCTCTAACGTACCAGATGTCCTAGATGTCCCATATGTCCCTAACGTCCCAAACTCCCCAGGCTTTCTAAATGTCCCATATGTCCCTAACGTCTTAGAAGTCCTAGATGTCTCATATATCCCTAACGTCCCAGACGTCCCAGATGTCCCATACGTCCCAGACATCCTAGATGTCCCATATTACTCAAACGTCTCAAACGTCCCAGACGTCCCAGATGTTCCATATGTACCTAACGTCCCAGACATCCCAAACGTCCTAGATGTCCCACCTAACGTCCCAGACCTCCTAGATGTCCTATAGGTCCCTAACATCCCAGACGTCCCATACGTTTAAAACGTCCTAGATGTTCCATATGTACCTAACGTCCCAGACATCGATAACGTCCTATATGTCCCATATGTCCCTAACGTCCCAGACCTCCTAGATGTTCTATATGTACCTAACGTCCCAGACATCCCAAACGTCCTAGATGTCTCATATGTCCCTAACGTCCCAGACGTCCTAGATGTTCCATATGCCCCTAACGTCCCAGACGTCTTAGATGTCCCATATGTCGCTAACGTCCCAGACGTCCCAGCCGTCCCAGACGTTCTAGATGTCCCATATGTCCCTAACGTCCCAAACGTCCTAGATGTCCCATATGTCCCTAACGTCCCAGACAACCTAGATGTCCTATATGTTCCTAACATCCCAGACGTCCCAGAAGTCCCAGATGTCCTATACGTTTCAGACGTCCTAGATGCCCCATATGTCCCATATGTCCCTAACATCCCAGACGTCCTAGAAGTTTCATATGTTTCTAACGTCCCAGACGTCCTAGATGTCCCATATGTCCCTAACGTCCCAGACGTCCCAACCGTCTCAGATGTCCTAGATGTCCCATATGTCCCTAACGTCCTAAACGTCCTAGTTGTCCCATATGTCCCTAACGTCCCAGATATCCTAGATGTCCTATGTGTTCCTAACATCCCAGACGTCCCAGAAGTCCCAGATGTCCCAAACGTTCCAGACGTCCTAGATGCCCCATATGTCCCTAACGTCCCAAACGTCCCATATGTCCCTAACGTCCCAGACGTCCTAGATGTCCCATATGTTCCAAAATCCCAGACATTCCAGACGTCCCAGACGTCTTAGATGTCCCATATGTCCCTAACGTCCCAAACGTCCTAGATGTCCCATATGTCCCTAACGTCCCAGACTTCCTACGTCCCAGACGTCCTAGATGACGTTCTAAGAAGGAAATGGGGTCCGAGGTACCGTCAAACTTTAGGCCCCATTTTCTAATGCTACTTATTACATATTTGAGCATTATTAAGTCTCGGTGGATCTGGACCTTGCTCTATTTCCTGACTCTCTCGGTGGTCGTCCTCTTCTATTTCTCCTTGACGTTCGCTTTGTGTATCCTCTTGCGTATCCCCATCCTCTTGATTTCCTTTCAAATGTCTTGAGATTCTCTGTCTCAATTGTTGTACAGTACCTTCTGATTCTAGCCCCACTGCGGTTGCGAGTCCTCGGAGGTCTTCTGCTTTGAGATTGTAGATCCACCCCACTTTTACTTTCAGGGGGGCCACTGGTGTGATGTCGTCCCTTTCTTGGTCCACCATCTTAAATCTGCGACCAGAGTTTGTATAGAAAATCTGTAATCTTTAAATTACAAATTTAAACAAATATTTTTCAGATCTCGGGCGCCAAATTTTAGTTTCTGGAGCTTCAGGCTGGTGTTTGCTAATCTCTATGTATATCTGAGATCAGGGTCCCTGCTCGGGCGCCACGTAACGTTCTACCCTTCTGCTAATAAGGGCTAATGAAATTAATAAATTACCTTCGGGTAGCTTTCTCAGTCGGAGTTAAATTGGTTCAGTCAGATATACAATTAGAAATATGTCTCTAACGTCCCAGACGTCCCAGACATTCCAGATGTCCCATACGTCGCAGACGTTTTAGATGTCACATATGTCAATAACGTCCCAGACGTCCCAGACGTCCTAGATGTCCCATATGTCCCATATGTCCCTAACGTCCCAGACGTCCTAGACGTCCCAGATGTCCCATACCTCCCAGACGTCCTAGATGTCAAATACGTCCCTAACGTCCCATACGTCTAAGATGTCCCATAAGTCCCTAACGTCCCAGACGTCCTAGATGTCCCATATGTCCCTAACATCTCAGACGTCCCAGATGTCCCATAAGTCCCAAACGTCCTAAATGTCCCATATGTCCCAGACGTCCCAAACGTCCCAGACGTCCTAGATGTCCCATATCTCCCTAATGTCCTAGACGTCCCAGACGTCCTAGATATCCTATATGTCCCTACCGTCCCAGACGTCCTAGATGTCCCATATGTCCCTAACGTCCCAGATGTCCCAGACGTCCTAGATGTCCCACATGTCTCAGACGTCCCAAACGTTCCAGACGTACTAATTGTCCCATATCTCCCTAACGTCCCAGACGTCCTAGATGTCCCATATGTCCCTAACGTCCCAAATGTCCTAGATTTACTATATGTCCCTAACGTCTTAGACGTTTCAGACGTCCCATACGTCCCAGACGTCCTAAGTGTCCCATATGTCCCAGACGTCCCAAACGTCCCAGACGTCCTAGATGTCCCATATGTCCATAATGTACCAGACGTCCTAGATGTCCCATATGTTCCTAACGTTCCAGACGTCTTAGATGTCCCATATGTCCCTAACGTCCCAGACGTCCTAGATGTCCTATATGTCCCTAACGTCCCAGATGTCTCATATGTCCCTAACGTCCCAGACGTCCCAGACGTCCTAGATGTCCCATATGTCCCTAACGTCCCAAATGTCCTAGATTTCCTATATGTCCCTAACGTCCCAGACGTTCCAGACGTCCCATACGTCCCAGACGTCCTAAGTGTCCCATATGTCCCAGACGTCCCAAACGTCCCAGACGTCCTAGATGTCCCATATGTCCCTAATGTACCAGACGTCCTAGATGTCCCATATGTTCCTAACGTCCCAGACGTCCTAGATGTCCCATATGTCCCTAATGTACCAGACGTCCTAGATGTCCCTTATGTTCCTAACGTTCCAGACGTCTTAGATGTCCCATATGTTCCAAACGTCCCAGACGTCCTAGATGTCCCATATGTCGCTAATGTACCAGACGTCCTAGATGTCCCATATGTTCCTAACGTCCCAGACGTCCTAGATGACCCATATGTCCATAACGTCCCAGACGTAGTAGATGTCCCATATGTCCCTAACGTTCCAGACGTCCCAGACGTCCTAGATGTCCCATATGTCCCTAACGTTTCAGACGTTTTAGACGTCTTAGATGTCCCATATGTCTTTAACGTCCCAGACGTCCTAGATGTCCCATATGTCCCTAACGTCCCAGACGTCCCAGACGTCTTAGATGTCCCGTATGTCAGTAAGGTCTCAGACGTCCTAGACGTCCTAGATGTTTCATATGTCCCAGACGTTTTAGACGTCTTAGATGTCACACATGTCTTTAACGTCCCAGACGTCCTAGATGTCCCATATGTCCCTAACGTCCCAGACGTCCTAGATGTCCTATATACCCCTAACGTCCCAGACGTCCTAGATGTCCCATATGTTCCTAACGTCCCAGACGTTTTAGACGTCTTAGATGTCCAACATGTCCCTAACGTCCCAGACGTCCTAGATGTCCTATATACCCCTAACGTCCCAGACGTCAAAAATGTCCATAAGTCCTTAACGTTCCAGACGTCCCAGACGTCCTAGATGTCCCATATGTCCCTAACGTCCCAGACGTCCCAGACGTCTTAGATGTCCCGTATGTCAGTAAGGTCTCAGCCGTCCAAGACGTCCCGTACGTCCTAGACGTCCTAGATGTTTCATATGTCCCAGACGTTTTAGACGTCTTAGATGTCACACATGTCTTTAACGTCCCAGACGTCCTAGATGTCCCATATGTCCCTAACGTCCCAGACGTCCTAGATGTCCCATATGTTCCTAACGTCCCAGACGTTTTAGACGTCTTAGATGTCCCACATGTCCCTAACGTCCCAGACGTCCTAGATGTCCTATATACCCCTAACGTCCCAAAAGTCCTAGATATCCCATATGTCCCTAACGTCCCAGACGTCCTAGATGTCCCATATGTTCCTAACGTCCCAGACGTTTTAGACGTCTTAGATGTCCCACATGTCCCTAACGTCCCAGACGTCCTAGATGTCCTATATACCCCTAACGTCCCAGACGTCAAAAATGTCCATAAGTCCTTAACGTTCCAGACGTCCCAGACGTTCTAGATGTCCCATATGTCCGTAACGTACCAGATATCGTAGATGTCCCATATGTCCCTAACGTCCCGGACGTCCCAGAAGTCCTAGATGTCCCATATTTCCCTAAAGTCCCAGACGTCCTACATGTCCCATATGTCCCTAACGTCCCAGACGTCCCAGACGTCCTAGATGTCCCATATGTCCCTAACGTACCAGAATTCCTAGACGTCCCATATGTCCCTAACGTTCCAAACGCCCCAGACGTCCTAGATGTCCCATATGTCCCTAACGTCCTAGAAGTCCTAGATGTCTCATATGTCCCTAACGTCGCAGACGTCCCAGACATCTTTGATGTCCCATATTACCCAAACGTCATAGACGTCCCAGATGTCCCATATGTCCCTAACGTCCCAGACGTCCCAGATGTCCCATACGTCCCAGACATCTTTGATGTCCCATATTACTCGAACGTCCCAGACGTCCCAGATGTTCCATATGTACCTAACGTCAGAGACATCCCAAACGTCCTAGATGTCCTATATGTCCCTAACGTCCCAGACGTCCTAGATGTCCCATATGTCACTAACGTCCCAGACGTCCTAGATGTCCTATAGGCCCCTAACATCCCAGACGCCTTATACGTTTAAGACGTCCTAGATGTCCCATATGTCCCTAACGTCCCAGACGTCCCAGACGTCCTAGATGTCATATATGTCCCAAACGTCCCAGACGTCCTAGATGTCCCTAACGTCCCAAACTTCCCAGACGTCCCAGATGTCCCATACGTCACTAACGTCCCAGACGTCCTAAATGTCCCATACGTCCCTAACGTCCCAAACGTCCCAGATGTCCCATATGTCCCTAACGTCCCAGACGTCCTAAATGTCCCATATGTCCCTAACGTCCCAGACATCCTAGATGTCTTTTATGTTCCTAACATCCCAGACGTCCCAGACGTCCCGGATGTCCCATACGTTCCAGACGTCCTAGATGTCCCATATGTCCTTAACGTCCCAGACGTCCCAGACGTCCTAGATGTCATATGTGTCCCTAACGTCCCAGACGTTCTAGATGTCCCTAGCGTCCCAAACTTCCCAGACGTCCCAGATGTCCCATACACCCCAGACGTCCTAGATGTCCCATATGTCCCTAACGTCCCAGACGTCGTAGATGTCCCATATGTCCCTAACGTCCCAGACGTCCTAGATGTCCCATATGTGTCTAACGTCCCAGACGCCCCAGACGTCCCAGACGTCCCAGACGTCTTAGATGTCCCATATGTCCCTAACGTCCGAAACGTCCCAGACGTACCAGATGTCCTATACGTCCCAAACGTCTTAGATGTCCCATATGTTCCTAACGTCCCAGACTTCCTAGATGTCCCATATTTCCCTAACGTCCCAGACGTTCTAGATGTCCCATATGTCCCTAACGTCCCGGACGTCCCAGATGTCCCATACGTTCCAGACTTCCTAGTTGTCCCATATGTTTCTAACGTCCCAGACGTCCCAGACGTCCTAGACGTCCCATATGTCCCTAACGTCCCAGACATCCTAGATGTCCCATATTTCCCTAACGTCCCAGACGTTCTAGATGTCCCATATGTCCCTAACGTCCCGGACGTCCCAGATGTCCCATACGTCCCAGACTTCCTAGATGTCCCATATGTTTCTACCGTCCCAGACGTCCCAGACGTCCTAGATGTTACATATGTCCCTAATGTCCTAGACGTGCAAGACGTCCCATACGTCCCGGACGTCCTAGATGTTTCATATGTCCCTAACGTCCCAGAAGTCCTAGATGTCCCATATGTCCGTAACGTCCCAGACGTCCTAGATGTCCCATATGTCCTTAACGTCCCAGACGTTTTAGACGTCTTAGATGTCCCATATGTCCCTAACGTCCCAGACGTCCTAGATGTCCCATATGTCGTTAACGTCCCAGACGTTTTAGACGTCTTAGATGTCCCATATGTCCCTAACGTCCCAGACGTCCTAGATGTCCCATAAGTCCTTAACGTTTCAGACGTCCCAGACGTCCTAGATGTCCCATATTTCCCTAACGTCCCAGTCGTCCTACGCCCCAAACGTTCTAGATGTCCCATATGTCCCTAACGTCCCAGACGTCCTAGATGTCCCATATGTCCCTAACGTCCCACACATCGTAGATGTCCCATATGTCCTTAACGTCCCAGACGTTTTAGACGTCTTAGATGTCCCATATGTAACTAACGTCCCAGACGTCCCAGATGTCCCATAAATCCTTAACGTTCCAGACGTCGCAGACATCCTAGAAGTCCCATATTTCCCTAACGTCCCAGTCGTCCTACGCCCCAAACGTTCTAGATGTCCCATATGTCCCTAATGTCCCAGACATCCTAGATTTTCCATATGTCCCTAACGTCCCAGACGTTCTAAATGTCCCAATGATCCCTAACGTCCCAGACGTCCCAGACATCCTAGATGTCCCATATGTCCCTAACGTCCCAGACGTCCCAGACGTCCTAGATGTCTCATATGTCCCTAACGTTACAGACGTCCTAGATGTCCCATATGTCCTTAACGTCCCAGACGTTTTACATGTCTTAGATGTCCCATATGTCCCCAACGTCCCAGACGTCCTAGATGTCCCATATGTCCCTAACGTCCCAGACGTTTTAGACGTCTTGGATGTCCCATATGTCCCTAACGTCCCAGACGTCCTAGATGTCCTATATACCCCTAACGACCCAGACGTCAAAGATGTCACATATTTCCCTAACGCCCCAGTCGTCCTACGTCCCAGACGTTCTAGATGTCCCATATTTCCCTAACGTCCCAGTCGTCCTACGTCCCAGACGTCCTAGATGTCCCATATGTCCCTAACGTCCCAGACGTCCTAGATGTCCCATATGTCTTTAACGTCCCAGACGTCCTAGATGTCCCATATGTCCCTAACGTCCCAGACGTCCCAGACGTCTTAGATGTTCCACATGTCCCTAACGTCCCAGACGTCCTAGATGTCCTATATACCCCTAACGTCCCAGACGTCAAAGATGTCCATAAGTCCTTAACGTTGCAGACGTTCCAGACGTTCTAGATGTCCCATATGTCCCTAACGTCCCAGACGTCCCAGACGTCCTAGATGTCCCATATATCCTTAACGTCCCAGACGTCCTAGATGTCCCATATGTCTATAACGTCCCAGACGTCCTAGATGTCCCATATGTCTCTAACGTACCAGATGTCCTAGAAGTCCCATATGTCCCTAACGTCCCAAACTCCCCAGACTTTCTAAATGTCCCATATGTCCCTAACGTCTTAGAAGTCCTAGATGTCTCATATATCCCTAACGTCCCAGACGTCCCAGATGTCCCATACGTCCCAGACATCCTAGATGTCCCATATTACTCAAACGTCTCAAACGTCCCAGACGTCCCAGATGTCCCATATGTCCCTAACGTCCCAGAGGTCCTAGATGTTCCATATGTACCTAACGTCCCAGACATCCCAAACGTCCTAGATGTCCCACCTAACGTCCCAGACCTCCTAGATGTCCTATAGGTCCCTAACATCCCAGACGTCCCATACGTTTAAGACGTCCTAGATGTTCCATATGTACCTAACGTCCCAGACATCGATAACGTCCTATATGTCCCATATGTCCCTAACGTCCCAGACCTCCTAGATGTTCTATATGTACCTAACGTCCCAGACATCCCAAACGTCCTAGATGTCTCATATGTCCCTAACGTCCCAGACGTCCTAGATGTTCCATATGTCCCTAACGTCCCAGACGTCTTAGATGTCCCATATGTCGCTAACGTCCCAGACGTCCCAGCCGTCCCAGACGTTCTAGATGTCCCATATGTCCCTAACGTCCCAAACGTCCTAGATGTCCCATATGTCCCTAACGTCCCAGACAACCTAGATGTCCTATATGTTCCTAACATCCCAGACGTCCCAGAAGTCCCAGATGTCCTATACGTTTCAGACGTCCTAGATGCCCCATATGTCCCATATGTCCCTAACATCCCAGACGTCCTAGAAGTTTCATATGTTTCTAACGTCCCAGACGTCCTAGATGTCCCATATGTCCCTAACGTCCCAGACGTCCCAACCGTCCCAGATGTCCTAGATGTCCCATATGTCCCTAACGTCCTAAACGTCCTAGTTGTCCCATATGTCCCTAACGTCCCAGATATCCTAGATGTCCTATGTGTTCCTAACATCCCAGACGTCCCAGAAGTCCCAGATGTCCCAAACGTTCCAGACGTCCTAGATGCCCCATATGTCCCTAACGTCCCAAACGTCCCATATGTCCCTAACGTCCCAGACGTCCTAGATGTCCCATATGTCCCAAAATCCCAGACATTCCAGTCGTCCCAGACGTCTTAGATGTCCCATATGTCCCTAACGTCCCAAACGTCCTAGATGTCCCATATGTCCCTAACGTCCCAGACTTCCTACTTCCCAGAGTCCTAGATGACGTTCTAAGAAGGAAATGGGGTCCGAGGTACCGTCAAACTTTAGGCCCCATTTTCTAATGCTACTTATTACATATTTGAGCATTATTAAGTCTCGGTGGATCTGGACCTTGCTCTATTTCCTGACTCTCTCGGTGGTCGTCCTCTTCTATTTCTCCTTAACGTTCGCTTTGTGTATCCTCTTGCGTATCCCCATCCTCTTGATTTCCTTTCAAATGTCTTGAGATTCTCTGTCTCAATTGTTGTACAGTACCTTCTGATTCTAGCCCCACTGCGGTTGCGAGTCCTCGGAGGTCTTCTGCTTTGAGATTGTAGATCCACCCCACTTTTACTTTCAGGGGGGCCACTGGTGTGATGTCGTCCCTTTCTTGGTCCACCATCTTAAATCTGCGACCAGAGTTTGTATAGAAAATCTGTAATCTTTAAATTACAAATTTAAACAAATATTTTTCAGATCTCGGGCGCCAAATTTTAGTTTCTGGAGCTTCAGGCTGGTGTTTGCTAATCTCTATGTATATCTGAGATCAGGGTCCCTGCTCGGGCGCCAGGTAACGTTCTACCCTTCTGCTAATAAGGGCTAATGAAATTAATAAATTACCTTCGGGTAGCTTTCTCAGTCGGAGTTAAATTGGTTCAGTCAGATATACAATTAGAAATATGTCTCTAACGTCCCAGACTTCCCAGACATTCCAGATGTCCCATACGTCGCAGACGTTTTAGATGTCACATATGTCAATAACGTCCCAGACGTCCCAGACGTCCTAGATGTCCCATATGTCCCATATGTCCCTAACGTCCCAGACGTCCTAGACGTCCCAGATGTCCCATACCTCCCAGACGTCCTAGATGTCAAATACGTCCCTAACGTCCCATACGTCTAAGATGTCCCATAAGTCCCTAACGTCCCAGACGTCCTAGATGTCCCATATGTCCCTAACATCTCAGACGTCCCAGATGTCCCATAAGTCCCAAACGTCCTAAATGTCCCATATGTCCCAGACGTCCCAAACGTCCCAGACGTCCTAGATGTCCCATATCTCCCTAATGTCCTAGACGTCCCAGACGTCCTAGATATCCTATATGTCCCTACCGTCCCAGACGTCCTAGATGTCCCATATGTCCCTAACGTCCCAGATGTCCCAGACGTCCTAGATGTCCCACATGTCTCAGACGTCCCAAACGTTCCAGACGTACTAATTGTCCCATATCTCCCTAACGTCCCAGACGTCCTAGATGTCCCATATGTCCCTAACGTCCCAAATGTCCTAGATTTTCTATATGTCCCTAACGTCTTAGACGTTTCAGACGTCCCATACGTCCCAGACGTCCTAAGTGTCCCATATGTCCCAGACGTCCCAAACGTCCCAGACGTCCTAGATGTCCCATATGTCCCTAATGTACCAGACGTCCTAGATGTCCCATATGTTCCTAACGTTCCAGACGTCTTAGATGTCCCATATGTCCCTAACGTCCCAGACGTCCTAGATGTCCTATATGTCCCTAACGTCCCAGATGTCTCATATGTCCCTAACGTCCCAGACGTCCCAGACGTCCTAGATGTCCCATATGTCCCTAACGTCCCAAATGTCCTAGATTTCCTATATGTCCCTAACGTCCCAGACGTTCCAGACGTCCCATACGTCCCAGACGTCCTAAGTGTCCCATATGTCCCAGACGTCCCAAACGTCCCAGACGTCCTAGATGTCCCATATGTCCCTAATGTACCAGACGTCCTAGATGTCCCATATGTTCCTAACGTCCCAGACGTCCTAGATGTCCCATATGTCCCTAATGTACCAGACGTCCTAGATGTCCCATATGTTCCTAACGTTCCAGACGTCTTAGATGTCCCATATGTTCCAAACGTCCCAGACGTCCTAGATGTCCCATATGTCCCTAATGTACCAGACGTCCTAGATGTCCCATATGTTCCTAACGTCCCAGACGTCCTAGATGACCCATATGTCCATAACGTCCCAGACGTAGTAGATGTCCCATATGTCCCTAACGTTCCAGACGTCCCAGACGTCCTAGATGTCCCATATGTCCCTAACGTTTCAGACGTTTTAGACGTCTTAGATGTCCCATATGTCTTTAACGTCCCAGACGTCCTAGATGTCCCATATGTCCCTAACGTCCCAGACGTCCCAGACGTCTTAGATGTCCCGTATGTCAGTAAGGTCTCAGACGTCCAAGACGTCCCGTACGTCCTAGACGTCCTAGATGTTTCATATATCCCAGACGTTTTAGACGTCTTAGATGTCACACATGTCTTTAACGTCCCAGACGTCCTAGATGTCCCATATGTCCCTAACGTCCCAGACGTCCTAGATGTCCTATATACCCCTAACGTCCCAAAAGTCCTAGATATCCCATATGTCCCTAACGTCCCAGACGTCCTAGATGTCCCATATGTTCCTAACGTCCCAGACGTTTTAGACGTCTTAGATGTCCAACATGTCCCTAACGTCCCAGACGTCCTAGATGTCCTATATACCCCTAACGTCCCAGACGTCAAAAATGTCCATAAGTCCTTAACGTTCCAGACGTCCCAGACGTCCTAGATGTCCCATATGTCCCTAACGTCCCAGACGTCCCAGACGTCTTAGATGTCCCGTATGTCAGTAAGGTCTCAGCCGTCCAAGACGTCCCGTACGTCCTAGACGTCCTAGATGTTTCATATGTCCCAGACGTTTTAGACGTCTTAGATGTCACACATGTCTTTAACGTCCCAGACGTCCTAGATGTCCCATATGTCCCTAACGTCCCAGACGTCCTAGATGTCCCATATGTTCCTAACGTCCCAGACGTTTTAGACGTCTTAGATGTCCCACATGTCCCTAACGTCCCAGACGTCCTAGATGTCCTATATACCCCTAACGTCCCAAAAGTCCTAGATATCCCATATGTCCCTAACGTCCCAGACGTCCTAGATGTCCCATATGTTCCTAACGTCCCAGACGTTTTAGACGTCTTAGATGTCCCACATGTCCCTAACGTCCCAGACGTCCTAGATGTCCTATATACCCCTAACGTCCCAGACGTCAAAAATGTCCATAAGTCCTTAACGTTCCAGACGTCCCAGACGTTCTAGATGTCCCATATGTCCGTAACGTACCAGATATCGTAGATGTCCCATATGTCCCTAACGTCCCGGACGTCCCAGAAGTCCTAGATGTCCCATATTTCCCTAAAGTCCCAGACGTCCTACATGTCCCATATGTCCCTAACGTCCCAGACGTCCCAGACGTCCTAGATGTCCCATATGTCCCTAACGTACCAGAATTCCTAGATGTCCCATATGTCCCTAACGTTCCAAACGCCCCAGACGTCCTAGATGTCCCATATGTCCCTAACGTCCTAGAAGTCCTAGATGTCTCATATGTCCCTAACGTCGCAGACGTCCCAGACATCTTTGATGTCCCATATTACCCAAACGTCCCAGACGTCCCAGATGTCCCATATGTCCCTAACGTCCCAGACGTCCCAGATGTCCCATACGTCCCAGACATCTTTGATGTCCCATATTACTCGAACGTCCCAGACGTCCCAGATGTTCCATATGTACCTAACGTCCCAGACATCCCAAACGTCCTAGATGTCCTATATGTCCCTAACGTCCCAGACGTCCTAGATGTCCCATATGTCACTAACGTCCCAGACGTCCTAGATGTCCTATAGGCCCCTAACATCCCAGACGCCTTATACGTTTAAGACGTCCTAGATGTCCCATATGTCCCTAACGTCCCAGACGTCCTAGATGTCATATATGTCCCAAACGTCCCAGACGTCCTAGATGTCCCTAACGTCCCAAACTTCCCAGACGTCCCAGATGTCCCATACGTCACTAACGTCCCAGACGTCCTAAATGTCCCATACGTCCCTAACGTCCCAAACGTCCCAGATGTCCCATATGTCCCTAACGTCCCAGACGTCCTAAATGTCCCATATGTCCCTAACGTCCCAGACATCCTAGATGTCTTTTATGTTCCTAACATCCCAGACGTCCCAGACGTCCCGGATGTCCCATACGTTCCAGACGTCCTAGATGTCCCATATGTCCTTAACGTCCCAGACGTCCCAGACGTCCTAGATTGTCATATGTGTCTCCTAACGTCCCAGACGTTCTAGATGTCCCTAGCGTCCCAAACTTCCCAGACGTCCCAGATGTCCCCATACACCCCAGACGTCCTAGATGTCCCATATGTCCCCTAACGTCCCAGACGTCCTAGATGTCCCATATGTCCCTAACGTCCCAGACGTCCTAGATGTCCCATATGTGTCTAACGTCCCAGACGCCCCAGACGTCCAGACGTCCCAGACGTCTTAGATGTTCCATATGTCCCTAACGTCCGAAACGTCCCAGACGTACCAGATGTCCTATACGTCCCAAACGTCTTAGATGTCCCATATGTTCCTAACGTCCCAGACTTCCTAGATGTCCCATATTTCCCTAACGTCCCAGACGTTCTAGATGTCCCATATGTCCCTAACGTCCCGGACGTCCCAGATGTCCCATACGTTCCAGACTTCCTAGTTGTCCCATATGTTTCTAACGTCCCAGACGTCCCAGACGTCCTAGATGTCCCATATGTCCCTAACGTCCCAGACATCCTAGATGTCCCATATTTCCCTAACGTCCCAGACGTTCTAGATGTCCCATATGTCCCTAACGTCCCGGACGTCCCAGACTGTCCCATACGTCCCAGACTTCCTAGATGTCCCATATGTTTCTACCGTCCCAGACGTCCCAGACGTCCTAGATGTTACATATGTCCCTAATGTCCTAGACGTGCAAGACGTCCCATACGTCCCGGACGTCCTAGATGTTTCATATGTCCCCTAACGTCCCAGAAGTCCTAGATGTCCCATATGTCCCTAACGTCCCAGACGTCCTAGATGTCCCATATGTCCCTAACGTCCCAGACGTTTTAGACGTCTTAGATGTCCCCATATGTCCCTAACGTCCCAGACGTCCTAGATGTCCCATATGTCGTTAACGTCCCAGACGATTTAGACGTCTTAGATGTCCCATATGTCCCTAACGTCCCAGACGTTCTAGATGTCCCATAAGTCCTTAACGTTTCAGACGTCCCAGACGTCCTAGATGTCCCATATTTCCCTAACGTCCCAGTCGTCCTACGCCCCAAACGTTCTAGATGTCCCATATGTCAATAACGTCCCAGACGTCCTAGATGTCCCATATGTCCCTAACGTCCCACACATCGTAGATGTCCCATATGTCCCTAACGTCCCAGTTTTAGACGTCTTAGATGTCCCATATGTAACTAACGTCCCAGACGCCCCAGATGTCCCATAAGTCCTTAACGTTCCAGACGTCGCAGACATCCTAGAAGTCCCATATTTCCCTAACGTCCCAGTCGTCCTACGCCCCAAAACGTTCTAGATGTCCCATATGTCCCTAACGTCCCAGACGTCCTAGATGACCCATATGTCCCTAACGTCCCAGACATCGTAGATGTCCCATATGTCCCTAACGTCCCAGACGTTTTAGACGTCTTAGATGTCCCCATATGCCCTTAACGTCCCAGACGTCCCAGATGTCCCATAAGTCCTTAACGTTCCAGACGTCCCAGACTTCTAGATTTCCCATATTTTCCTAACGTCCCAGTCGTCCTACGCCCCAGACGTTCTAGATGTCCCATATGTCCCTAACGTCCCAGACGTCCTAGATGTCCCATATGTCCCTAACGTCCCAGACGTCCCAGACATCCTAGATTTCTGGGACATCTACGATGTCTGGGACGTTAGGGAGATATGGGACATCTGGTACGTCTGGGACGTTTCGGACGTTAGGGACATATGGGACATCTAAGACGTCTGGGACGTCTGGGACGTCTGGGACGTCTGGGACGTTAGAGACATATGAAACATCTAGGACGTCTGGGACGTTAGGGACATATGGGACATCTAGTACGTCTGGGACGTTAGGGACATATGGGACATCTAGGACGTCTGGGGTTTATGGGACAACTGGGAAGTCTGAAAAGTTTGGGACGTTAGGGACATCTAGGACGTCAGGGACGTTAGGGACATATATGACATCTAGGACGTCTGGGACGTCTGGGACGCTAGGGACATGTGGGACATCTAGGACGTCTG